>JAAKBF010000403.1:0-600000 GCA_012656075.1 Phytophthora hibernalis | reverse complement strand
TACAATTCGTTCGCTACTGACAAAGTACTCTATCAAGAATACCGATCAATACATCGATCATTTTATTGTTTATGACTTTGAGGCCATTCTTAAGCCTACGGCGACTCAACATGGGGAGAATACTGTCTTCACGAACGAGCACATCCCGGTGTCCGTCTCTGTAGTTGATAGCTTGACGGAGGTTCGCTGCTTTGTAAATGATGATCCGAAGGCATTGCTCAAGGATATGTTCCAGTACATTAATGATGTCGGGCGAAGATCCAGAAATACAATGTCTCCAAGTACGAGGCCTTGCTTCGTAAGATAATCGACGCTCAAGGTTTGACAGGCATGGAGGTTCCAGGTACTCCTCTTGGTAATACGTACAAGACACAGGATGTGGATGCTTGGATTCAATCTGGATATTTTGCCAGCTTCTTTGATTTTCACAGCAAGCTTGGGTTTGGTAAGAAGCGATCGGACTATGGTAAGATCAAGCAAACTCTGGATCAGGTACCATTCCTTGGCTTTAATTCAGGGCGCTACGATATCAACCTAATCAAGGCAGACTTGTTCGCTACCATTGGAACCGACAACATCAAATCGGTTATTAAGAACCCAAGTTACATGTGCATCGCCACGTCGGACATGAAAATGCTAGACATTAGCAACTATGTACCAGCAGGTACAAGCTACGCTAAATACCTATCAACATACCTTGGTGATTGCAAGTGTGATGACAAGTTTCGATGCGTCTGCGGTCTGGGTAAGGGTATCTTCCCATATGAGTACATTACCTCATTCAATGTATTCAACGAAACTGAAGTGCCTCCTCAGTCAGCCTTTGACAGTGAGCTCCGTAATACCAGCATCAGTGATGATGACTACAAGCGGGTACAGTTTGTCTGGAAGTACTATGGAATGAAGTCGATCAAGGACCTACTTATTTGGTACAACAATCTTGATGCAGTTCCATTTATCAAGGCTATCAAGGCTCAACGAGAATTGTTCAAGCGATTCGGTCTGGATATGTTTACCGATGGTGTATCTCTCCCAGGTCTATCAGAAAAGTCATGTATCAAACCTGCTTCAACAATCTCCAGTACCCCACCAATTCGGCGAAAGCATTTAGCTTCCCATCCAAACGCATGAGTGGATACAAGAGCCAGGATGCTGAGGCTAAAGAGAGTTCAATATGACTACTGAGCACCTTGACATCCTTCTCAAACAGCAAAAGTATCTGTGTGGTCTATGCTACTGTCAGCTGACCGCTGATACTGCTTCAGCCGATAGAATAAACAACAAGCTTGGGCATATCGATGGCAACATCTTGATCAGCTGTGTGAAGTGCAACACCGCTCGTAAAAACATGTCCATCAAAGGGTTTCGCTACAAGAAGTTGCTTGAGTTCAACTCGGATAAGCTTGTCTATAGCATCGATAGGGAAGAGAAAGATATTTATGCTAAGATGAAGGCTAACATCGCTGGCGGTCCTTCAATCATCTTCAATCGCTATGCCAAGCGAAATGAGACGATGATTCGCGGGGACAAGGTTTGTAAAAAATTATCGGATACGATGCCAATGCTTTGTACCTGTGGGCACTCGGTAATGAGATGCCTTGTGGGCGATTGACTACGATTGATGCCTATCCTGGTATTATCGACGACATTGTCAATGACAAAGTATTTGGCTTCCTCGAGTGTGATATTCGTACCCCACCACATCTCAAAGAGTACTTTAGTGAGATGACCCCTATTTTCAAGAACACGCTAATCGACTGCAGCGATGAGAATGTAATTGGTCAGCACATGTTTGAGTACAACGAAGCACGCAAACAAAGCCGAGCAAAGCCAGCTCGTAAGCTAATTGGTAGCTACTTTGGTGAAAAGATTCTTATCTATGCTCCGTTGCTCAAGTGGTACATCGCTCACGGAATGGAGATCACCAAAACTTACTGTTTCATCAAAGCCAATTCCCACAAAGCATTTGAGCCATTTATGGAGGCGGTTTCTAACGCTCGACGGGAGGGTGATGCTGACAAGTCCAAGGCTATGATCGCTGAAATGATGAAGTTGGTCGGAAACAGCGCTTTCGGTCGATCTGGTATGGACATGAGTAAGCACAAGGAGATAAAGTACGAGTCTAACGACAAAGCCATCAAGAGCAAAATTGAGCACTTCACATTTCATGGACTTGAGGAGCTTCATGATGCGTGTGAGATTACCATGAAGAAACGGCGACTCAAGAACAAGAATCCGATCCATTTGTCGATTGCCATCTATCAGCTTGCTAAACTACGCATGCTACAGTTCTACTATGACTGTATCAACTTCTACTTCGATCGCTCGTACTTTCAATACCAGGAGATGGACACAGACTCGGCATACATCGCATTCAGCTGTGAAAATCCGTTTCAAAACTGTATCAAACCTGAGCTATGCGAGCACTTCAAGCAGCATAAGTATGATTGGTTCCCACGCGACTATAACAACGAGGTCGCTAAGTTCGATCGTCGCAGACCTGGTTTGTTCAAGGATGAGTGGTCTGGTGATGCTATGGTGTCACTATCTTCAAAGAACTATATCTGCTATCTACCTGACCAATCTTACAAGGTCAAGGTTAGTGCCAAGGGAGTGCAGCAGGGAGGTGGTCGGAACAGTGATGTACTCAACAGATGGCTTTGAAAGTGTTGTCCATGATCGCATCACACTGCAAGGTACAAAGGCTTTAGACTCAGCAAGGAGACTAAGTCAATCATTACCTATAGTCAAACTAAAACAGCTCTCAATTACTACTACGACAAGCGTCGAGTACTTGAGGATGGTATCACCACTGTAGCTTTGGATATTTAAACGAAGTTGGCTAATCTAAGCAACTAATTAGAGATATTTTTGTCTCATAAATATATAGAGCAGAGCTAGTAGGTACGATGGATCAGCAACTGGCAAAGTTATATTATGACCCTAAAACGGGATATGTCGGTGCTCAGGCTTTGTATCAGAAGGCAAAGGAGTTAGACCCCAAAATCACATTCAAAGCTGTGAAGGAATGGTATGCGACCCAGACAGGTATACAACGGTTTCAAGAGCAAAAACGGAAATACGATGGATTCAAAATTGCTTCTCATAACCCCAATTCATGGCAAATGGATCTTGCGTTCTGGGAAAAACGACCAATTTTGACGGCTATCAATATCAATTCTCGCCTTGGGTATGCTAAGCTATTGACGAATAAGACTGCGCCAACTGTACTCACATCTCTTAAAACATTTTTCGTAGTAATAAGGTCGATATACTCACCAGCGACAACGGAAGCGAATTCATGAACACCCAAGCACAAGAATTCTTCAAATCCAGATCGAACATTTTAATAACGAACCTGGTGATCATGGTACTATGGGTAAAATCGAAGATTCAACAGAACCGTAAAGCAGCGATTAACCAAAATCGATCCGAAGCCAATCACACAAAAACTGGTAAATGATATTATTACAAACTACAATAGCACCATTCATCGGTCGATTGGTATGAGTCCTAACGATGCAAAGGTAAAGTTATAGAAGCTGAGATAATACATAACCAAGAGGAAGCAGAAAAATTGAAAACGAGCTTGAAGTTGGTACAAACGTCCTTTACCGCCTTAAGAAGCGAACATTTGACAAGGAAGCTGCCAGATGGAGTAGAGCTGTCTATACAATTGTAGGAATGGACGGGTACCGAGTTGAAATTAGGTCAAAGAATGGTCATACACTCTACAAATCACCAAACGATTTGAAAATAGTGCAATCGAAGACAACTGACGCCACAATTAACAAGGGTGATATCTTAGAAGCCGAAAAGATATTAGACCACAAAAAATGCGATCTGGTAAATACAAATATTTAGTGAAGTGGGTTGGTAATGAACCCGACTCCTGGGAGCCCCAGGATAATCTCCGCTTAATCAATAAGAATCGAAGATCGACACTCGAGAAGGAGTATTGGAACGGGGTTTCAACACCGCGACAAGAGTCTTAGAGGGTGATAGACTTCAGATCCTCCGGACATTTAACGATTCGCGGAGTTGAGGGCGTCCGTAGATCAAAATGCACACGACGCTTTGGTTCAAGCGTAGGCTTCTCTTTTACTTCTTTCTCAAGGAATCGATTGTCATATACCCCCTCCGCGTCGAATGGATCAGTATCGATATATTCGATATTCATCTTCGAGTTAAATATCCCCATCTATATATATATATATACCCAAAACTTTATCAAAATCATGACAAACGACGTTGAAAGGGAGGATCGAAGATCCCTCAGGGTCCTATAGACACCCTCGGATACCGTCTCCCAATTGCAACGCGACTACGAAATCGAATGAGAAATGCTCTCGAACCGCTCTCAAGAGTGGATATTGTAAGCAACACGACAAGGACTATAAAATCGCTATGTACAAGCGAGAGCTCGCAAAAATGCACGAGAGTTAGGTTCTATGTCGAGAAAACTTCGCGCTTCAACGATATGATCATTGACATTCAGCGATGCGACTACATCAACTTCACCTCGCTCGAATCAATGGAGGTAAAGACAGAGCCTACAAGCATGTAATCTTTGATCCCAAGTATAAAAATCAGGTCGAGGAATTGTTTGATCTACCAATCGATGAGGTTCTTCCGCGTACTATGCTGTGCTAAAGCGTCGAAACGACATCGTTCATAAATATACAGATGGGCGAGTGGGAGGAGGGGCCAGTCCCAAGAATCGCGAAGAAACGATATCAATTTTCAAAACCACAGCAAAAATAATTGATTAATATATACGATAGAACCATGTTTCCGAACTTCACAAGCATTGCTCAAGAGAGCAAAAGCGATTGGATTGTTAGAACGTTCCCAGCGACGGGTTCGTCAAGCATTCGCCAAGCGTTCGATGTATGCAGACACTCAATGGGCGTCAGATGCTGATAAGACGCTATCACTATCTAAAAGACTACGTCGGATGCTTCGACAGATACCTCAACTGATACCTCATCGGCGACTGTTGAGGCCGCAAAAAAAGTCTGAGTGATACAAGCTCCCAAAAATCCCTGAGCCCTCACTTGAGGTAAAAGCTGAGACACCAGCTGAGACACCAGTGGAAGTTCCAGTAAAACCTGATGCAAATGACTATGAGTCTGACGAGGACCAGCAAACTAAAGAAGCATTGGTTAAGATTTACAAGATCTATCAGTGTTTAATAAACTCCAACTACACCCCGTGGATAAAAACGGACGATTTATGACTAAATTCGGTAGCTCTCATCGCAGCGGTTGCAGCTTTGAGATTAGACTTTGCAGCCTTGCTATGTCTGGATTTAGTAGTTTGCTTTGCCTCATCATACCTTTTCATAGCTTCTCCATAATCCTGGAACGCAGCCTCGGCTTCGTCGTGTAACAATTTTAGTGATACATATGGATCAATGCTCGTCTCCTTCACTCGAGATGTTGCCTCAGTGGATTTAGTATTCCTTTTAAGAACTCCATCAAGTATTCCGAGATTCTGAGTTAGGCTATCTTGAGCAGCTTTCTCATCAGGACTCTTTCGATCGATACCCGTTAGATGTTTGTCAAATATTTGAAAGCCATCTATCAGTGCTGTGAATGTATCCATCCAACGAATATTCTCCATGAGATCGCGTAAATCATTAGCCGAGGTAGCCTTTTTATCATCAGAATATCTGACATTGAATAGACGCTTCTGAGTTGGATTACTGAAATAGAGACCGTTCTGAACCTTCACACCATCTGTAGTATCAATAACTGGATTTGGTTCAAATGCGAGCTTTACCTTTTGTTTGCGAAGCTCTTTAAAGAATTCACTGAGAATGAGTTTGGCATCGTTATCAGCATTAGTTAGATTCTTATCCATATCGACATCAATACCGCTTTTAATTCCATGCCGTGCCTCAGCCTCGTCTGAACTCGGTGTGTATGGATTTGGCGTTAATTCCCCTACAGTGTCATCGTCAGGTGATGTCGATGAATCAACAGCAAAGCTGTCCTCAAGCCGTTGTTTGCTACGATTTGAGTCATCATTCTTCAGTGGGTCAGATAATCGACGCTTTTACCGATCAGACTCTCCCATACTTTCAGCGGTTCCGTAGTCTGATATCCAGGGAATACATTGGATTTTGCCTTTTCAAATCACTGACATACTGAAGAAATCGTGGGTTTGTCTCCATTATAATCCTAATTGAGTCATATGTCGCATCCCAGTCAATTGCATCAACCTTAGCCCATTTCTTGCTCTTTGTCGTATAAATCTGGTACCATTTTTAATGATGAATTTAGTCATAAATCGTCCGTTTTTATCCACGGGGTGTAGTTGGAGTTTATTAAACACTGGATAGATCTTGTAAATCTTAACCAATGCTTCTTTAGTTTGCTGGTCCTCGTCAGACTCATAGTCATTTGCATCAGGTTTTACTGGAACTTCCACTGGTGTCTCAGCTGGTGTCTCAGCTTTTACCTCAAGTGAGGGCTCAGGGATTTTTGGGAGCTTGTATCACTCAGACTTTTTGCGGCCTCAACAGTCGCCGATGAGGTATCTGTTGAGGTATCTGTCGAAGCATCCGACGTAGTCTTTTTAGATAGTGATAGCGTCTTATCAGCATCTGACGCCCATTGAGTGTCTGCATACATCGAACGCTTGGCGAATGCTTGACGAACCCGTCGCTGGGAACGTTCTAACAAATCCAATCGCTTTTGCTCTCGTTGAGCAATGCTTGTGAAGTTCGGAAACATGGTTCTATCGTATATATTAATCAATTATTTTTGCTGTGGTTTTGAAAATTGATATCGTTTCTTCGCGATTCTTGGGACTGGCCCCTCTCCCACTCGCCCATCGTATATTTATGAACGATGTCGTTTCGACGCTTTAGCATAGCATAGTACGCGGGAAGAACCTCATCGATTGGTAGATCAAACAATTCCTCGACCTGATTTTTATACTTGGGATCGGTGATTACATGCTTGTAGGCTCTGTCTTTACCTCCATTGATTCGAGCGAGGTGAAGCTTGATGTAGTCGCATCGCTGAATGTCAATGATCATATCGTTGAAGCGCGAAGTTTTCTCGACATAGAACCTAACTCTCTCGTGCATTTTTGCGAGCTCTCGCTTGTACATAGCGATTTTATAGTCCTTGTCGTGTTGCTTACAATATCCACTCTTGAGAGCGGTTCGAGAGCATTTCTCATTCGATTTCGTAGTCGCGTTGCAATTGGGAGACGGTATCCGAGGGTGTCTATAGGACCCCTGAGGGATCTTCGATCCTCTCCTTTCAACGTCGTTTGTCATGATTTTGATAAAGTTTTGGGTATATATATATAGATGGGGATATTTAACTCGAAGATGAATATCGAATATATCGATACTGATCCATTCGACGCGGAGGGTATATGACAATCGATTCCTTGAGAAAGAAGTAAAAGAGAAGCCTACGCTTGAACCAAAGCGTCGTGTGCATTTTGATCTACGGACGCCCTCAACTCCGCGAATCGTTAAATGTCCGGAGGATCTGAAGTCTATCACCCTCTAAGACTCTTGTCGCGGTGTTGAAACCCCGTTCCAATACTCCTTCTCGAGTGTCGATCTTCGATTCTTATTGATTAAGCGGAGATTATCCTGGGGCTCCCAGGAGTCGGGTTCATTACCAACCCACTTCACTAAATATTTGTATTTACCAGATCGCATTTTTTGTGGTCTAATATCTTTTCGGCTTCTAAGATATCACCCTTGTTAATTGTGGCGTCAGTTGTCTTCGATTGCACTATTTTCAAATCGTTTGGTGATTTGTAGAGTGTATGACCATTCTTTGACCTAATTTCAACTCGGTACCCGTCCATTCCTACAATTGTATAGACAGCTCTACTCCATCTGGCAGCTTCCTTGTCAAATGTTCGCTTCTTAAGGCGGTAAAGGACGTTTGTACCAACTTCAAGCTCGTTTTCAATTTTTCTGCTTCCTCTTGGTTATGTGTTATCTCAGCTTCTATAACTTTACCTTTTGCATCGTTAGGACTCATACCAATCGACCGATGAATGGTGCTATTGTAGTTTGTAATAATATCATTTACCAGTTTTTGTGTGATTGGCTTCGGATCGATTTTGGTTAATCGCTGCTTTACGGTTCTGTTGAATCTTTCGATTTTACCCATAGTACCATGATCACCAGGTTCGTTATTAAAATGTTCGATCTTTTGGATTTGAAGAATTCTTGTGCTTGGGTGTTCATGAATTCGCTTCCGTTGTCGCTGGTGAGTATATCGACCTTATTACTACGAAAAATGTTTTAAGAGATGTGAGTACAGTTGGCGCAGTCTTATTCGTCAATAGCTTAGCATACCCAAGGCGAGAATTGATATTGATAGCCGTCAAAATTGGTCGTTTTTCCCAGAACGCAAGATCCATTTGCCATGAATTGGGGTTATGAGAAGCAATTTTGAATCCATCGTATTTCCGTTTTTGCTCTTGAAACCGTTGTATACCTGTCTGGGTCGCATACCATTCCTTCACAGCTTTGAATGTGATTTTGGGGTCTAACTCCTTTGCCTTCTGATACAAAGCCTGAGCACCGACATATCCCGTTTTAGGGTCATAATATAACTTTGCCAGTTGCTGATCCATCGTACCTACTAGCTCTGCTCTATATATTTATGAGACAAAAATATCTCTCTAATTAGTTGCTTAGATTAGCCAACTTCGTTTAAATATCCAAAGCTACAGTGGTGATACCATCCTCAAGTACTCGACGCTTGTCGTAGTAGTAATTGAGAGCTGTTTTAGTTTGACTATAGGTAATGATTGACTTAGTCTCCTTGCTGAGTCTAAAGCCTTTGTTTGTACCTTGCAGTGTGATGCGATCATGGACAACACTTTCAAAGCCATCTGGGTTGAGTACATCACTGTTCCGACCACCTCCCTGCTGCACTCCCTTGGCACTAACCTTGACCTTGTAAGATTGGTCAGGTAGATAGCAGATATAGTTCTTTGAAGATAGTGACACCATAGCATCACCAGACCACTCATCCTTGAACAAACCAGGTGTGCGACGATCGAACTTAGCGACCTCGTTGTTATAGTCGCGTGGGAACCAATCATACTTATGCTGCTTGAAGTGCTCGCATAGCTCAGGTTTGATACAGTTTTGAAACGGATTTTCACAGCTGAATGCGATGTATGCCGAGTCTGTGTCCATCTCCTGGTATTGAAAGTACGAGCGATCGAAGTAGAAGTTGATACAGTCATAGTAGAACTGTAGCATGCGTAGTTTAGCAAGCTGATAGATGGCAATCGACAAATGGATCGGATTCTTGTTCTTGAGTCGCCGTTTCTTCATGGTAATCTCACACGCATCATGAAGCTCCTCAAGTCCATGAAATGTGAAGTGCTCAATTTTGCTCTTGATGGCTTTGTCGTTAGACTCGTACTTTATCTCCTTGTGCTTACTCATGTCCATACCAGATCGACCGAAAGCGCTGTTTCCGACCAACTTCATCATTTCAGCGATCATAGCCTTGGACTTGTCAGCATCACCCTCCCGTCGAGCGTTAGAAACCGCCTCCATAAATGGTTCAAATGCTTTGTGGGAATTGGCTTTGATGAAACAGTAAGTTTTGGTGATCTCCATTCCGTGAGCGATGTACCACTTGAGCAACGGAGCATAGATAAGAATCTTTTCACCAAAGTAGCTACCAATTAGCTTACGAGCTGGCTTTGCTCGGCTTTGTTTGCGTGCTTCGTTGTACTCAAACATGTGCTGACCAATTACATTCTCATCGCTGCAGTCGATTAGCGTGTTCTTGAAAATAGGGGTCATCTCACTAAAGTACTCTTTGAGATGTGGTGGGGTACGAATATCACACTCGAGGAAGCCAAATACTTTGTCATTGACAATGTCGTCGATAATACCAGGATAGGCATCAATCGTAGTCAATCGCCCACAAGGCATCTCATTACCGAGTGCCCACAGGTACAAAGCATTGGCATCGTATCCGATAATCTTTTTACAAACCTTGTCCCCGCGAATCATCGTCTCATTTCGCTTGGCATAGCGATTGAAGATGATTGAAGGACCGCCAGCGATGTTAGCCTTCATCTTAGCATAAATATCTTTCTCTTCCCTATCGATGCTATAGACAAGCTTATCCGAGTTGAACTCAAGCAACTTCTTGTAGCGAAACCCTTTGATGGACATGTTTTTACGAGCGGTGTTGCACTTCACACAGCTGATCAAGATGTTGCCATCGATATGCCCAAGCTTGTTGTTTATTCTATCGGCTGAAGCAGTATCAGCGGTCAGCTGACAGTAGCATAGACCACACAGATACTTTTGCTGTTTGAGAAGGATGTCAAGGTGCTCAGTAGTCATATTGAACTCTCTTTTAGCCTCAGCATCCTGGCTCTTGTATCCACTCATGCGTTTGGATGGGAAGCTAAATGCTTTCGCCGAATTGGTGGGGTACTGGAGATTGTTGAAGCAGGTTTGATACATGACTTTCTCTGATAGACCTGGGAGAGATACACCATCGGTAAACATATCCAGACCGAATCGCTTGAACAATTCTCGTTGAGCCTTGATAGCCTTGATAAATGGAACTACATCAAGATTGTTGTACCAAATAAGTAGGTCCTTGATCGACTTCATTCCATAGTACTTCCAGACAAACTGTACCCGCTTGTAGTCATCATCACTGATGCTGGTATTACGGAGCTCACTGTCAAAGGCTGACTGAGGAGGCACTTCAGTTTCGTTGAATACATTGAATGAGGTAATGTACTCATATGGGAAGATACCCTTACCCAGACCGCAGACGCATCGAAACTTGTCATCACACTTGCAATCACCAAGGTATGTTGATAGGTATTTAGCGTAGCTTGTACCTGCTGGTACATAGTTGCTAATGTCTAGCATTTTCATGTCCGACGTGGCGATGCACATGTAACTTGGGTTCTTAATAACCGATTTGATGTTGTCGGTTCCAATGGTAGCGAACAAGTCTGCCTTGATTAGGTTGATATCGTAGCGCCCTGAATTAAAGCCAAGGAATGGTACCTGATCCAGAGTTTGCTTGATCTTACCATAGTCCGATCGCTTCTTACCAAACCCAAGCTTGCTGTGAAAATCAAAGAAGCTGGCAAAATATCCAGATTGAATCCAAGCATCCACATCCTGTGTCTTGTACGTATTACCAAGAGGAGTACCTGGAACCTCCATGCCTGTCAAACCTTGAGCGTCGATTATCTTACGAAGCAAGGCCTCGTACTTGGAGACATTGTATTTCTGGATCTTCGCTCCGACATCATTAATGTACTGGAACATATCCTTGAGCAATGCCTTCGGATCATCATTTACAAAGCAGCGAACCTCCTCCGTCAAGCTATCAGCTACAGAGACGGACACCGGGATGTGCTCGTTCGTGAAGACAGTATTCTCCCCATGTTGAGTCGCCGTAGGCTTAAGAATGGCCTCAAAGTCATAAACAATAAAATGATCGATGTATTGATCGGTATTCTTGATAGAGTACTTTGTCAGTAGCGAACGAATTGTATTTGAAACTGGGCGATAAATAGTCGGGTCTTCAGGGAATGATTCAATATTTACGAGCTCACACTGGTTCTTCTTATTGTTTCGAAGCTTGTCGGAGCTGACAAACACCATCTCACACTTTGGTCATTGGTATTTACACTGAAGCATATCAATATTCTTAATGTAAAAGCATGATTCTCGTGAGATAGAATATTGATAACATCGTACTCCTTGTCAGAACGTCGGATGCATTCAACATTTCCCGTCTCCACATCCATCATGAATACATTAATGCTTAGCTGAAAGCAGTCCTCAAGCTCATCAAACTGGAGAATGTCGATTGGTTGGAAACTGCGAAACAGGCTTAGTGTATAATTGATGTCCTTGTACGAGCAGTACTGCTTGAATGTCTGCTTTACCAGAGCTTGAATTCTACGCGGATCCTTTTTTGGTTCATCTTGCTTGTGGTATGCGATGCAGTGAAATACGCACTTGTTGTTAGTCTTTGGGAAGTTGATTACACTCTTGTTGTCGCGGATAATCTTTGGAATGACAGCTTCACTATCACCCAGTGCGTGTTCGCGCTGGTAGATGTAAATCTTGAATCCAGTGATTGCCTTTACCAGATATCCCGATTTGGGGTAGTTAAGCTTGTCAGCTAATTCCATCGAACGAATCTCCGAAATGACCTTCTTGCGAATATCACCCTTGCTATTGATAGCAATCGGTGAGCTGAACACCGAGGTGTTGCTCAAATTCGGGTGGAAGTATCGGGTATCGCTATCATCTGTTCGACTAACGAGGTTGTATCCAAGTGCAATATTAATCTTGAAAGCAGCTTTCTGGCTCGCAAGTACGTTCTCGAGTTTGTCGTAGAATTCTGCTGGCTGAATCCCCTCGTATAAATGAGACTCGACATGGTTTCCTTGGTAGAAGCGATATTTCGGGTCAGCCTTGTAGTCAGGAGACATGTGCTTCTTGAGAGTATCGATACCAACATTGTACTGCTTAGCTACCAGCTTCATATTTTTGGGGTTGGAGATGTTGCTGACAAATACCATCTTTCCAGTACGACCGCGTACCTTAACACGGTAGCTACTACCCCATTTGATAGGTGTAATATTCAATCTCTTTAGACCTTCGAGCTCGTATGCAAACATGTTGCCTATATATAAGCGTGGCTATATTATTCTCGTAAATTTGACTTTATAATATTTTGGATCTTGTCTCAGGATCGACTTTATATCTTAGGCCTCTACAAAAAAATCTGCAATTAATTAATTCAAATAATTGGCATATGACTTGTTGGAGGTTTTAAGCCAGTTATAAGATCCAATATCGTTAGCCTTAATCCATTGAAGGGTTTTCGTGGTACATACCGGTACCAATAATTGTTTGTGGTAGTACGTTGCGAGCTAAATCCTGTTTAGAAGCTTCCGATACATTATCCCACTCAAATAGGAAGTGGATGTAGCCATCATCCACACCTAATAGTGAAATAGGCTTTCTTTTTTATACTTCCCAAACTGTAGCTTTTCTTCACTAAATGAGGTAAGACCACGGTCTCGACAGGCTTTGCAATATATATAACCACCTCGGTATCGTTTTTGACAACCGAGACATACCTTGTAGTGCCCACCAAAGAGTTTTACACACTCTGAACCAATAAAATGATGATTATCATCTTTATCTATTATTAGAAAGTGTCGCTTGATTGGGGTATCACAGTAGCATCTCGAATTTACATTAGGACGATACGCAGGGCATGGATATATTTGGGTCTTACCCATTTGCATCCATTTTCCGTTATCCTCTAACGTATTCCAGTACCATCCAGAGGAGTGGTATTGGGATAGGTCCCCAAGCGCTTTGAGTAAAATTTTACGTGTATTTCTCATTAGCTGTATAGTTTTGACTTTATATATCAGAATAGAAAAACAGTTAAGTTCGATTTTACTCGATAGGTACGTTTTCACTGTCGTTAAGTTCGCTGCTGTGCTTCCGCTTGCGAGCCCGAATCTGCTCTCTGTTCTTATCATCATACCCCTTTTGATAGGATAGGGAACCTCAACTTATTATTTGTATTCAATCGACCGCCGGAGTCATATCAAAGAAGCTTCTCTGGAGCTTATCGTTGTCATCATGCTTCCATCTCATACAGAAACAAAACGTTTCTGGATCCTCCACGTGAACAAACGTCTTCATCACGAGCGGATCGTCGGTCTTGGTTGATCCTTCTTTCAAACGACTGAAAACACGATCTGTGCACTGTGTATCTACAACCTTCACGAACACCTCCACCTACACACGTAAACGTCAGAATAATTGCATACACAAACCTCTGCACATATTATGTACCTTGCGTCTGTTGCCAATAGATGGATTCTTGTCAACGGATCCGGGGAGCATATTGACGATGGGAAACTCGATGCTCATACCATCGTACCAACCATGCATATCGCGAGAAAGAGCAAGCCGATTGTTCGGGTCACGATCGTACTTGGCGAATTCTCGTTTGTGGTCTCTGCTTTGCTTTCTCGACACCAAATGGCAGCTTTCTGCCTTGCCGTATGGAAGAAAGAATTTCTCGTGTTCGATCCGTTGGTAACGAAACTCGTCAGTCGAGGAGTCCAGATTCGAAACGCTTGTAGTCAACGATATGGATGACATTGTGTTTTGCGGAGAATCCGACTCTTGTGGGTCATAGTCGGTGTACAAGACACGCTGTAGTTCAGTAGATACAGCTTTAACTTGTGTAACTCTCGTTATAACCGTTTGGCCACAGAACGGAGAGCCCAGCGTTAGGGACCCTCCCTCAAGTCATTTTCGAATAGCCATGCAGCTTCTTCTGTAAACGAAACAGTTAGTCAACGTAAGCAGCACTATCACGCAGTGGCGAGATGGACGCACCTGTCTTGAACAGAAGATGGATGCACAACGTCTTGTCTTCATACCAAAACGCGACATCCTTGTCCTGGGTGCGGCGCGCAGGATCGTAGCATCCAAGCCGTAATCCTGCCAGACGGTAAACTCTGCAGCGAATCCCTTTCGTGTTCAACGCGTTATCAACGGATCCAGTGACAAGCCACAATTTTGGTTGGGGTGGTGCTCGCTCCGGAACCACCACCAGCACGTGGATTTGCTTGGTTTTCGGTTCTGGCATCCCTCGAGAACCTCGTCAAGGCCAAACTCCCCATCAAGTTCATTATCTTCGTGTGTCAGCCCTTCGATTAGAGCAGTCTTTTCCCCTTTCTTGAGCTTCTTCACGTCTTCCAAGTGAGACGAGAGCCACGTGCCGTCCGCCGTCTTCGCCAGGAAGAGCTGCAGTCTGTCTGCATCGACATCCTTCAAGTCGTTCTTCTTCGCTTCCTTGATCGCCACCTTCAGGTCCCCCACTGACTCACTCTCGCCGATGACTACCGGAAAGACGCTCCCTTGCGCACCAACAATTGCACAGAAGAGCTTCACCATCTTTACTCCAGGCGGCAGATTCTCGAATGTGTGAGAGAGAACTTTCTGTTTCTGTAGCGGGTCACTATTGGTCAAAAGTCACGACAGATTCTGACCAATGGTAATGGCTCCAAGAGGGGAATTTCCACGAAAATGCAGACCTAGCCTTAACCGTAAATTACGCGAAGAAAAATCGCTGTGTGATGTTTAGCGAGAGGTTGTGCGGACGCTTAAGCTGCAACAGATGTCTCCTCACGCTCTCAGGAGGTGTACTTCCGCCTCCACGTGCAGTTCATCCACTGGTGCCAGCGCCTTCTAAGTGTCAAGGTGAAGTTCCTCTCTCTGGGCTACACGTTCATACCCAATTCACCTCCCACTGCCCTCTGTAACCTCTGAAAATGCCATTTACCCTTCCAGAATCGAGAGCGGATCGAGTTAGTGCTGTTTGTGGCTGCATCCCACCTGCTTCTGCTGTGTTTCCTGCTCCACTCGAGCTTCATCAGTGAAACAGGGCAAGTTGGCTGTCTGAAGCAGTTTCTCCCGCCTCCAACGAGCCTCAGCAGCCCCCAGGATGAGCAGCTGCGTCTACTCCGGATTCAAGTGCTGCCCGATGCCGAAACAGCAGGTTGGAGTCTCTCTACGAGCTCTTTAAGCTCCTATTCGACGTCCAACACATCGGAGAACGACTCAATGCTGTAGTGCAACTGGATCCGGGACTCAGTTTCGTCTATGCGCCCCAGAAGAGTCTCCTGGCGCTGTTAGAACACGCTGATGCTGTGCAGACGGATGTGAAGCTAGACACACTCTATCTGCCGATGAAGTCACAATGTTTCGAGCTCAGATGGTTCAATGGCCTGCCGTTGTGGACGCTGATTCGGGATCGAGCGATCGGCTACGACACGATCTTGGTGAACCAATTACTGAGGCACTACGGAGCCAGAGGCTTCTTCTACCGAGAAGACAATCGTGTTGTCGTGGATATGAGCTACGGGGTTTTCAATCCGGCTTCGGCGGCGCAGAGTGTGCGTTGATTTGGTACGTCTTGGCGGATACAATGGGTGTATATTAACTGTTTTATAGTGGTTGAGACTCGTAGCACTCAAGTTCAAGATCTTGCACACGGTTCTGTTCCTGTTCTTCGTCATTACGGCACTCGTGGCTTTCGTGCTAATGGAGACGCAGAAGCGGATGATCACATTTGCAGCGCTGTTTCAGAACCGATTGCAACTGCAGATTCCCTTGGCCAACCTCGTGGTGACGTTCTTTGCTCAGTCACTCATGTTCGTCCCCGTGCTGGTAAGTCTTTTATAGCTGCCCATAGATACTATCGGTCTCATCTTTTACTTCTTGCATTGGTGCATTTAGGTGGGTATGCTGTTTTTCCTGTTTGAACTGTACAAGGATCGGATGCTGGCATTTGGTATCATGACTGTCATGTGGGTGGGTGAGTCTTTTTCAGTCATCAGCGTGCGTTGTCGACTATCGCAAGCGTACTTTCCGCCGTTGTTCTTCTGTCTCTTCACGCTCTTCCACATCTACCTCTTCTCCTTCCCGTTCGGCTTCTCCTACATCGCTCTAGGCGCCACAAGTCTTCTGCTACTCCAACTCATGCTCTTCTTCTGGAACTGCTTTGAAGTTCCAGCTTTGAACCGAGGTGCCATTTCACGAGTATGTCCACGGGAGCCACTATTTCTCTCTTTTCCATTTTAAACTCGTTAAAACGATCGCAACATAGATAACACCTAAATTGCCAGCTAAAACACAATAACTTGTCGGATAACACAACACGGTCTCAGCAGTCGAAAGTTCAGACCGCCCGTTGATTGGCTGATCGTCGTCTAAGTTGCGCTAAAGTTGCTGGAACTGACGTGCCCTTACGACGCCGCGTTTAAGGAATTAAGTCGCCTTTTGCCACAGAAGACGCGCATCATGGCGGAGCTGCCTCCTCCGCGACTCAGTGGCACCATCTGGAAGCGCAATGCAGGCATCCTGCGCTCCTGGCACAGTCGGTGCGCTCTGCGTCGCTTAAATCTGAGCTTTTGTGGCTAATTTTTAGCTCTTATTTCGGTGTAGAGCGGCTGTGGTGACAGCTGAGGGCTTTTTACTCTACAAGAAGAAGGCGGATGGGTATTTTATAGGATCTATTTTTACTTAAATATTGGTTTTTCTTACATTATTTTGTGTAAATGTTAGGGTCAAGACCAAGGAGATGGATCTGGTCAAGGTGAGACCTGGTTATGCTTTGGGTCGAGAAATGATCTGACTTTTTATTTTTATTTTTTATTTTTAAGGCAACTCTCGCTGCTACCATCGCTCAGGCCAGCGGATACTACTATTTCGAGCTGCAGTACGGAGCCACGCAAGTTTCCATCGGTTTCCCAGCCTTGCAAGATGCCAGAATGTGGCTCAGTGGCATGATGGAGGCTGCAGATGAGAATAGTGCGGGTCGACGAGTGTGGATGGCCAATTTGAGACGGATGCTGACGCTCAAGCTGCGTGACCGACGAGAACTGGTGCCAGCGATGGCGGATCGAGACTGGTTTAGCGAGTGGAACTTTTGTCTGCGGTGAGGACTTTTACTCCAGCTGAAATTGAGTTTTTTATGTTTTAATGTTGATGTTTGATTCAGCTCACTGAAGAATGATAGAGAGCCTTTTGCTGCACGCCAGAGAAGACTGAGGCGGCTGCATACGGTACGTCGCGTAGTTGCTGCATTTTTGAGACCATATCTGATTGTTATCCGACTTTTAGATTTGGATGCAGTTCGAGCTGTTCGCCGAGATTTTAGCCGAGATTTTCTTCTCGTCGGTTCAGCAGCGAGATGCGCGTGGCCTCGCTCGTATTGAATCGTTTGAAAGAGCAGCAAGCGACTATGCTCTTAATGGTGGCGGCGACCAGAGGGCGGTTGATTTCTCACAAAGTGTGGGAGGTAACCAGGCAGGGCACCGGAGCTTGGTGTCCTCGATGTCCACGTCGTCCCTCTCATCCACAGCTACCTCATTTCAAGGAAATGACAGTGATATCGGGATGGCGTATACGAAGCGAGACGATGTAGACGAAATGAAACTGGCGGGTATCCACCTTGAGTTCGCATCCAAGAGCTGGCAAGGACACAAACGACTGGCAAAAGAGACGGCGCTGTTTGCCAAGTTCCGCTCGCTTATTGAGCTCTTCCTCTCCGAAAGCACGTCGGAGAATGGAAAGCTGCCTGGTGCCTTACGGATGGTGCTGGCCAAATTGCCGTCCTTCCCACTGGTTTCTGCATTTTCGATTCGTGGTGTTAGCGTGGTAGCCATCGCTGAACCTTTGCGGAGCGAACGCTCGACCCTCGCTACGGTCGACAGTCGCGATCTTGCTGGGTTGAGCTTTGCACTTCGCGAAGCGAAGATGCTGAGGTATTTCCCGTATCAGGAACTTCCAGAGCTTATTGTTCGCAAGTTTTCAGGCAATCTGGCGCCCACATTAGTAAAAGTGCATCCGCGGTATGACAACGTGCTGGTAAACTCGCTGCGTTCATCAATGGTGCATGGACTTCTGATCCGTGCAGTTCACGGCGTGAATGACAGCACCAGTTGCGTTGAAATGCTGTCTGCTCTGGACGTGAAGGAGTTAGTGGAGACCAAAGAGCCCCACTGGATTCCTTACCTGGACCTTGTGTATTACGAATTGGACAACGGAGCATCGCATGGTGAGAACCTCGCTGCAAAGGAGTTTTTACTGAAGACCAGCAGGCATTCTACGGATCGGCCTTTGACAGGTGACATAGTTATCACTGTGGACACGGAAAAAAGCAAACTGCTGTTGAATCTCCCCGAGGCTTTTGTGTTGAAGCGCGATGTGGATATCCACCCGCTCGTCCGGAAACTGCAGGGCGTGAAGAAGAACAGTGCCATTTATGCCTTAGCAGCATCCAGCCCGTCATTTGCTCGAAGCCACAACGGACGTTCTCGTCCCGCCGATCCGAGCATACAGGTAGCACGAGAATATGAGGACGGAGTGAAGAAGTTATTCGTGCAGCACATGAAGGAGTTCGCGGCCCAGCTTGTTACTCTGGGAGACAGTCCTGAGGCCAAGAGCCCCGGATTTGGGATGACCGGGAGATCAAGGGGTTGAGTCAGTCCCAAAGGAGTGCATCCCGTAGTCGCTTGACGCGGTCCAACACGATGTCATCCATGCCTCGACCTGAGGACGTTTTCTCGTCAACATCAACGTCGTCTGCATTCCAGCGTTCCGAGTTCGAGCCGATGAGTCAACCCCAACTGCGTCGGCGAATGTCAACACTAAGTTCCATGGCTCAGACCATTGGGGTGGGTGGATCGACCGACAGCAATGCAGGCACGTATGTCATTGACACACTTCATTTGCGCCAGGCGATGAGAGAAGGCGGCGTCAATGTGCGTTTCCTGCCATTGGTGTTCCAGTACCTGAGCGACAGAGATCAACGTGGCGTGAAGGTGCTTGTAGCTAGTGAGATTGTGGCTCGACTGGCAAAGAACCTGTTCCGGTACCGCATGTTAAACGAAGACACTGGAAAAACGAGTCGCTGGAAATCGAGAAAGCCACGTTTGATCAAGTTTATCGACTCCATCATGCACGGTCTTTTCCATAAGAACCTTCCCGACGGCCAGTGCCCGATCCGAGAGTGCTCTGGGGATCAGTTCTGGGATATCGATGGCCCGATCATGTATTCGCTGGGGGTGTTTTCATCGAGTTTTGCGATGGATACGAAGTCACAACACCAGGTGGTAAACTCTCCAGGTTCTTGTCTAGATCGGTATCGTGACATTCTGAAGGTAAACCCGGCCATTCTCTTCAATGGTTTGCTGCACGTTTTCCAAGCCCGATTGACCAAGTCGATCCTGCCCGAGTTACACGAAAACCGATTTGTGTCGGTGCCTTTCCTGCGGACTGAAGATGACCTGACATTCAATTACGAAGAAGACGACCCAAAACTTGCCATGCGTATTCATCAAGGCTTGCTGTGGAGTCATTTGCAGTTTTTCCGCGTGCAGTACGAGACTTTGAAACCCGAATTGCCGTTTCTGAACGGCGAGCCCCAACATTCCAGTAAAAGAAAGGTGGGAGGGCGAACGGAGCTAACGACGTGGGCTCAATACTACCGAGTGCTGTCCCAGATTTTCCGACAGAGTCTGGGTCATCCACAGCTTACTCGATTGGAGAAGTCGATCCAATCGTGGCAGGACCTGACGGTTGTAAGAGCACACCTGACCTTGGCACTTCGAGCTGCTGCAGCTTCGTACCATCCGTCGGAAAATAGTAAGCAGTCCGCTATCATTCGAGAGCACTGCAGTTTCGCGTTCCGGCGCATGGCTTCTAGCAAGGCTCTCTTCCCGATCGAGTACAAGTTGGCTTTGCGCTGTTTGGAACTGGTTAGCACTGGACAGGAGCTGGCAAAAGCCATGGAGGAATCTGATGAGCTGCTGGAGTGGCTGAGATTCTTTTATCGACCGGCCAATCCATCCCAATTCTCCAAGGGTTCGTCATCCCATCCGGTCTATTCCATCCAGTACTCGACGGGGATATTGTGATGGAGGAACCAGAGCAGAACCACGCTTTCTTTTCCTTGCGAGAGCAATTCCAGCGTCAGCAGTCACGGCAATCATGGATGTCGGCTATGCCTAACGTCGATGCCTATTGTCGCCGTATTGAAGCAATGAGGCGCGATCCTGTTGCTGTCGCGGAGACTAGAGCAGCACTGTGCGAAATGGGGTTTGCCTCGACGTCTTCAACACCCTCGAATTCATCAAGCAGCTGGAACAACGGCGACAACAACACTGTCATGAGTATGCATTCCGACGTGTCATGGGCAGACAAATACCAAGCGCCTTTCAGCTTCAACCCTGAGGATACATCAATGCCTTCGTCGATGTACTCGTCGCGAGGAGATGCGCTCTGGTTTATCGAGTGCTTCTTCTTGCCCCCACTGGCCAACAACTCATTGCTGGTCGCAGGAGACGCACTTGTGAATAACGAAGAGATCTCGACTCGGATGACCAGTGTCCGTGCAGGTGTTGGTAGCATAGGAGACGAAGGACCCGTACCAGGACTTGCTTTGACCTGGGGGAACCCGTTGGGGCTGTCCTTGGACGAGGAGGCTCACATCAGTGATGGAGCCCGTTCTGCAACGCTGGCCCTGCGGCCCACCGAAGAGAACGCGTCTTCTGTTAACATGGTGGTGTTCCCCCACCGCTGCGCCGTGTCGTCCAGATCGCATGTGGATACCGACATACAGCACTCATCACGGATGACCGACACTTGTACACCTTTGGCCATGGCGAGTGTGGCCGCTTAGGACATGGTATAGAGGAGAGTTGTACGGAACCGAGGGCAGTAGGCTATTTTACAAGTCTCATCAAAGCGGAAGGTATCGAAGTCGGCGGCGTTGTCGATGTTTCTTGTGGCCGTGAGCATACGATGACAGTAACTTCGAGCGGCGACTTGTTTGGCTTCGGATGGGGTGAAGCTGGTCGTCTCGGTACTGGGGAGACTGGCAGTAGTCTGTTCCCTTCACGTGTGACTAGTTTGAAGAACATTGGTGCTGTAGCTTGCGGCCGCGAGCACACATTAGCTCTGACGAAGAAGGGCAGAGTTTTTGCTTTCGGCGCTGGATTGGCAGGTGGAAGCTTCTTCAAAAACACGCAGGAGGATTCGATAGCAGTGGTTCCTTCCGAGCACGTGCAAAGAGTCTGGAGCTTTCGACCTATCGCTACAGGGCGAAGTATGTGTCCGATGTGGCACCGACGACAGCAAACTCGACAAATTGGAGACATTCGGCACGTTTCGCATTGCACGAAGATGCCAAGCACACTCCTCGTTGTGGTTTGAGAGCTCTGGCACATACAAAACGAGGCTAAATACGACAAATGCCTTGGTTTAGTGGGGTGTTGCACGGAATCTTCAGAATTCAACGTCAATATTCACCTTTGTTGCTCTGTTCTTGGTGGCACAATGCTGTCACAATTTTGCCCAAGGGGAATTTCCTCCATCGATCAACTTGGCCGTCTGAAAACCATGAAAAGAAAATAATTATGGTCACGACAATAAAAGGCGTAGTATCTTGGCACATTGCAACATACCGTTGCGAAGCTGAGCCAATGCATGGTGGTGGCCAATCGAGAGCTGCGTGAAAAACTGGAGCTGGAGATGTTACTGGGCAAGTCAACTTGCCATGGTACAAATGTTGTCCGTCTGTCCGAGCGACATGTCTGACCGTATCGAGCATCGCCCCATGTAAACACTTCACCGTCTCCTATGAATATTACGCGAGTTAGAACAGAAAAGGTATGAGTCGAGCAAATGTATGCAGTCGAGGTCAATCTAGTCAGCAGACCTGTGAGTGCCGCGGAGTATTGTGATCCTGCTCCGATGTCCGCTACGTGAACGTTGACAAATTCGTCCAGGAACGAAGGCATTTCAACATGGTCGGCACTAGAGGCGATTCCTAGCTGCCCCAGTTGATTGCCTCCAAACGCGTAAAGGAACGTCTGTGCGCCAACGCTGCACAATACCAGCGAATGGTCTGCTCCAGCGGTGACTTTACTCGCTCCCAAGCCTCTAAAGAAATCATTTTCGCGTGGCAGATTTTCGTCGTTTTCACCACCCAAGCCCAAACAGCCGTGCTTCCCGCGCCTCCATACCATGATAATTGTTCGTTGCTTGGCCAAAACATCCTCGTGTTGCTTTGTAAATGGTGATTCGGGCGATTCACGCTGGTTTGATAGAGCTGGTTCATCTCTTGGAACGAATACGCCAAGCGCGTGACTCATTCCTGCCGCAATGTCAATCGCGACGTAGTCTTTCAGAGCTTCGATGAGCGTAGGAGAACTCACATTCACCACTTTGTCATTGCCAAGCTGTCCAAAACACCCACGACCCCAAGAGAAGACAGACCCACTCGTCGAAACTGCGACTACGAAGTGATTTCCTGCGGAGATCTTAACGATGTCATGGCCAGCTAAACCCTCCACCAGTCTTGGAGTTCTTTCGACAACAACGATTTTGGGTGGGGCTTCAGAATCTTCTTTCTCTTCTGAATTGCCATCTTCTTCTTGTGCATGAACATCATCTTGTTCTTGGTCTTCAATTTCTGTGCCAGTCTTGTCTTCTCCAGCACCGAACCCTTCACTCCTTGGCACTTCTTCTTGTTCCTCCTCACCATGACCAAGCTGACCGAAAATATGCGTACCCCAGGAGTACAGACGCCCGTGATCTGGGAAGCATCAGCATGAACAAGTCAATCTCCAAGTCACCAACCTATAAACCTCACAATGCTCGACTCACCATCAAGTGCAGGTGTCCAGCTTCAATTCCGACGATATTTGCTCTGCTAGATGGAAGCTCAGCTTCTTGCATTGGAATTTCGGCAGGTTTCCACATTGCGCAGCCATCTTGCTTCATGGATAAACGCCCGGACTGGAAAATCCGGTTGTCATCTACACTACCAAAGCACCAAATATCAACAAAAACTCAAAATCCTCGCACACTAAATACCGCCTACCTGTAAGAAAGAGACTCAATCGGTTCCCTGCCGATACCGCTCGAATAATCGCCCGACAATAGATTGCTAACCGCTTGATCTCCACGATACGTCGAGTATTATCATGTCCTAGTGCACCGTCAGTAGATCCATACCCCCACGAAACAGGTCTCGTTTCTTGTGAAGCTTGCTGAGCTGCTTGAAACATGGTACTTGCAACCCGATACGCTTCTCCGAGAGTGGTTCCTGGAAACCAAGTCGTGTTCGGACCTGGAGGTGGCAATCCATCTTCCGGAGACAAACCTTTGAACGATTCTTTCTCAAGAAACGCTGCAGTCTCGTGAAACTTCGGTCGACGCACCACTCGCTTCTTCGTTCGCTGGATTGGGGTAGTCGGGCGTTGTTCTTCACGAACTGGTAGCTGTACAACTGGAACCGGTTGCTGTATAGTCACTGATTTGACTGAAGCATGGGGTTTCGGTGACGTTGCTGTAGCTGACCGGTGCTTGCTCTTCTTTGCTGTTGGTGAGGTTTGAGGCATCGCGACAGGAATCGATCACGCTGGACACGTCCGACCTTTCACTGCAGAGCGACACCAAAGGAGCGAGCATTACCTTTATTGATATCAATCACCGTCTAACTACGCTTTTAATCTGCATCAGGAGCACTCGGTTGGATCGGAGACAGCATTCGGTGCTGGATTCCGTAGATCGGGGACGAGCCTCTTAGTCCGCGAACGTCACAGAGTAGCGTGAACAGACCCAAAGCACTGAAGAGGACTTGAACTGCACCGAAGGTGATGGCACAGATACCGAGCAGCGAATAGTTGTCACGTGCGACTTGCATCAACTCGACACGACACCAACCGCGTCCTGACACGGGGCAATGCTCCTCACTCGTATCCCTCACGCACTCGTCAATTCGACTAGAACAGTATCTGCCCCAATACCGTTCACATCTTCAATCGCAGTCTTCACAGAGGAGCCCCAGGAAGAGCTGGCACTGAGATATCCTTGAATGGTGCTGACTT
This sequence comes from Phytophthora hibernalis, assembly GCA_012656075.1. Lineage (NCBI taxonomy): Eukaryota > Oomycota > Peronosporomycetes > Peronosporales > Peronosporaceae > Phytophthora > Phytophthora hibernalis. The sequence goes on along the minus strand of JAAKBF010000403.1, from coordinate 575,499 downwards.
GGTCATATCCACAGCACTGGAGCTCGTTCTGGAGATCTCGCCATCCTGAGCTGCTATTCAACACCTGCGTGTGCAGTCTTGAGATGATTTCCGTCTCGAAAACCACGACCCGATCACTTGAAAATTCCGCGTCTTCTGCTTGATCGACAACGTGGACAAGAGATAACGCCATGGCACCCCGGCGATCACGACAATTGCTCCGAGAGCCCCTAGAATAATGAACTACGAACCAGTAAAGAGGTTAATGATCGAAAATCAAGATATGTCTGTTGTAGGTGCACGCACCATTCCAAGCGAGTAGTTTCGCTTCCCTTCCGTGACGATTCTTCGATGATGAAGCAGCCCGTAGAGCCCTAAACAGGACGCAATGGTGATCGCCAATCCACCATACGCAGCCAAGTTAAACGGAAGCGCGGGGGCCAAGTTCCCACCGCCCTTGAAGAACATCATATACAGCACAAGGCAGGCCAAAATAAGCCCGAGAATCGTCGCCGCCACGGTCCAGAAGTACAGGAAAATCTCTACGAGACGCGTGAACGGGAAGCCTGCAGCGGCATCGCTGAGTCTGGTCAGTCGTGGCACTTGTGAGGGTGGCTGAGTCGTACGTGGAGGAGAGAGCACCCCTCGAGCTGGAATTGGCCTCTTTAAACGAAGCTGGGGAAGAATCTGCGGAGAGATGCCATTGTTGTCACTTTGGGCTGTCGCGGTCATGTTGGCAATGCGAAGTGAGCTCTTCAACCTAGTTGTAATACTCGATGAATACCTGCGACTTCAAGTGGGCAGTTTCGTGTCCTGTACTTCTCCGTGTCTGCCTGCAAGTCACACGTAGCTATTTTCGAGAAATGCAAAGGAGTCGTGTCAATTCACAAGAGAACAACAGAACAACACATTACCGATTGATGGAAAGCAGGCGACCAATTCTTTCGTAACGCAATCATCATCGTCACCTCAGCAATACTCTAACTTCCGGGTAATAGCTACCGCATGATAGACACCTGATTGCATCAAACACCACAACGTTAGCAAGTCGAGTTGGGCAATTAGCGACTTCGTGAACGGGACGTACCACAAGCGATCTGAGAGAACTCGAACTCGTCAAGAACGTCGATCTTCTTCACACGAGCGTCTTCAATGTCCAGCGGAACGCCGTTTCCTGCTGCTGGGGATCCCCACATGTATAGATGTCCTGAATTCGTGCACACCGCTGTAGTGAAGGTTCCGCAGGAAATGCCACGAAGACCCGAGTGGGTAGGCACGGTGATTTTCTCTGGAGACAGCACAACCATGTCTTGTGCAGTAATATGCTCCACGCCTAGTTGTCCCGCAGCAGCGTCTCCCCAACCATATAACACACCTCCACTAGTAGCAGCCAGTGTATGGTAGCCGCCACACGCAATGGAGGTGACCATGGGTGCCTCACTTGTTAAGTTTTCTCCATCAAACTCAATGTCGACACTATTTATCCAAGGACCTTCAAGAAGAAGAGGCTCCAAACAGTTTTCTCGGTTGCCATGGCCAAGAGCACCGGAGCTTCGAATCCCCACGTGAAGACATCACCCTCGTCACTGAGAGCGCATGAATGACACTCACCCGCATCGACCGCAGTGATCCTATAGCCCTCCATACCTCTGACGATGAAAGGCAGCTCCTCGTCTGTCTCGGAACCATTTCCTAGACGCCCACCGAATCCAGCGCCGAAAGCAAAAACTCTGCCCTTCTTCGTCAGAGCTAATGTGTGCTCGCGGCCGCAAGCTACAGCACCAATGTTCTTCAAACTAGTCACACGTGAAGGGAACAGACTACTGCCAGTCTCCCCAGTACCGAGACGACCAGCTTCACCCCATCCGAAGCCAAACAAGTCGCCGCTCGAAGTTACTGTCATCGTATGCTCACGGCCACAAGAAACATCGACAACGCCGCCGACTTCGATACCTTCCGCTTTGATGAGACTTGTAAAATAGCCTACTGCCCTCGGTTCCGTACAACTCTCCTCTATACCATGTCCTAAGCGGCCACACTCGCCATGGCCAAAGGTGTACAAGTGTCGGTCATCCGTGATGAGTGCTGTATGTCGGTATCCACATGCGATCTGGACGACACGGCGCAGCGGTGGGGGAACACCACCATGTTAACAGAAGACGCGTTCTCTTCGGTGGGCCGCAGGGCCAGCGTTGCAGAACGGGCTCCATCACTGATGTGAGCCTCCTCGTCCAAGGACAGCCCCAACGGGTTCCCCCAGGTCAAAGCAAGTCCTGGTACGGGTCCTTCGTCTCCTATGCTACCAACACCTGCACGGACACTGGTCATCCGAGTCGAGATCTCTTCGTTATTCACAAGTGCGTCTCCTGCGACCAGCAATGAGTTGTTGGCCAGTGGGGGCAAGAAGAAGCACTCGATAAACCAGAGCGCATCTCCTCGCGACGAGTACATCGACGAAGGCATTGATGTATCCTCAGGGTTGAAGCTGAAAGGCGCTTGGTATTTGTCTGCCCATGACACGTCGGAATGCATACTCATGACAGTGTTGTTGTCGCCGTTGTTCCAGCTGCTTGATGAATTCGAGGGTGTTGAAGACGTCGAGGCAAACCCCATTTCGCACAGTGCTGCTCTAGTCTCCGCGACAGCAACAGGATCGCGCCTCATTGCTTCAATACGGCGACAATAGGCATCGACGTTAGGCATAGCCGACATCCATGATTGCCGTGACTGCTGACGCTGGAATTGCTCTCGCAAGGAAAAGAAAGCGTGGTTCTGCTCTGGTTCCTCCATCACAATATCCCCCGTCGAGTACTGGATGGAATAGACCGGATGGGATGACGAACCCTTGGAGAATTGGGATGGATTGGCCGGTCGATAAAAGAATCTCAGCCACTCCAGCAGCTCATCAGATTCCTCCATGGCTTTTGCCAGCTCCTGTCCAGTGCTAACCAGTTCCAAACAGCGCAAAGCCAACTTGTACTCGATCGGGAAGAGAGCCTTGCTAGAAGCCATGCGCCGGAACGCGAAACTGCAGTGCTCTCGAATGATAGCGGACTGCTTACTATTTTCCGACGGATGGTACGAAGCTGCAGCAGCTCGAAGTGCCAAGGTCAGGTGTGCTCTTACAACCGTCAGGTCCTGCCACGATTGGATCGACTTCTCCAATCGAGTAAGCTGTGGATGACCCAGACTCTGTCGGAAAATCTGGGACAGCACTCGGTAGTATTGAGCCCACGTCGTTAGCTCCGTTCGCCCTCCCACCTTTCTTTTACTGGAATGTTGGGGCTCGCCGTTCAGAAACGGCAATTCGGGTTTCAAAGTCTCGTACTGCACGCGGAAAAACTGCAAATGACTCCACAGCAAGCCTTGATGAATACGCATGGCAAGTTTTGGGTCGTCTTCTTCGTAATTGAATGTCAGGTCATCTTCAGTCCGCAGGAAAGGCACCGACACAAATCGGTTTTCGTGTAACTCGGGCAGGATCGACTTGGTCAATCGGGCTTGGAAAACGTGCAGCAAACCATTGAAGAGAATGGCCGGGTTTACCTTCAGAATGTCACGATACCGATCTAGACAAGAACCTGGAGAGTTTACCACCTGGTGTTGTGACTTCGTATCCATCGCAAAACTCGATGAAAACACCCCCAGCGAATACATGATCGGGCCATCGATATCCCAGAACTGATCCCCAGAGCACTCTCGGATCGGGCACTGGCCGTCGGGAAGGTTCTTATGGAAAAGACCGTGCATGATGGAGTCGATAAACTTGATCAAACGTGGCTTTCTCGATTTCCAGCGACTCGTTTTTCCAGTGTCTTCGTTTAACATGCGGTACCGGAACAGGTTCTTTGCCAGTCGAGCCACAATCTCACTAGCTACAAGCACCTTCACGCCACGTTGATCTCTGTCGCTCAGGTACTGGAACACCAATGGCAGGAAACGCACATTGACGCCGCCTTCTCTCATCGCCTGGCGCAAATGAAGTGTGTCAATGACATACGTGCCTGCATTGCTGTCGGTCGATCCACCCACCCCAATGGTCTGAGCCATGGAACTTAGTGTTGACATTCGCCGACGCAGTTGGGGTTGACTCATCGGCTCGAACTCGGAACGCTGGAATGCAGACGACGTTGATGTTGACGAGAAAACGTCCTCAGGTCGAGGCATGGATGACATCGTGTTGGACCGCGTCAAGCGACTACGGGATGCACTCCTTTGGGACTGACTCAACCCCTTGATCTCCCGGTCATCCCAAATCCGGGGCTCTTGGCCTCAGGACTGTCTCCCAGAGTAACAAGCTGGGCCGCGAACTCCTTCATGTGCTGCACGAATAACTTCTTCACTCCGTCCTCATATTCTCGTGCTACCTGTATGCTCGGATCGGCGGGACGAGAACGTCCGTTGTGGCTTCGAGCAAATGACGGGCTGGATGCTGCTAAGGCATAAATGGCACTGTTCTTCTTCACGCCCTGCAGTTTCCGGACGAGCGGGTGGATATCCACATCGCGCTTCAACACAAAAGCCTCGGGGAGATTCAACAGCAGTTTGCTTTTTCCGTGTCCACAGTGATAACTATGTCACCTGTCAAAGGCCGATCCGTAGAATGCCTGCTGGTCTTCAGTAAAAACTCCTTTGCAGCGAGGTTCTCACCATGCGATGCTCCGTTGTCCAATTCGTAATACACAAGGTCCAGGTAAGGAATCCAGTGGGGCTCTTTGGTCTCCACTAACTCCTTCACGTCCAGAGCAGACAGCATTTCAACGCAACTGGTGCTGTCATTCACGCCGTGAACTGCGCGGATCAGAAGTCCATGCACCATTGATGAACGCAGCGAGTTTACCAGCACGTTGTCATACCGCGGATGCACTTTTACTAATGTGGGCGCCAGATTGCCTGAAAACTTGCGAACAATAAGCTCTGGAAGTTCCTGATACGGGAAATACCTCAGCATCTTCGCTTCGCGAAGTGCAAAGCTCAACCCAGCAAGATCGCGACTGTCGACCGTAGCGAGGGTCGAGCGTTCGCTCCGCAAAGGTTCAGCGATGGCTACCACGCTAACACCACGAATCGAAAATGCAGAAACCAGTGGGAAGGACGGCAATTTGGCCAGCACCATCCGTAAGGCACCAGGCAGCTTTCCATTCTCCGACGTGCTTTCGGAGAGGAAGAGCTCAATAAGCGAGCGGAACTTGGCAAACAGCGCCGTCTCTTTTGCCAGTCGTTTGTGTCCTTGCCAGCTCTTGGATGCGAACTCAAGGTGGATACCCGCCAGTTTCATTTCGTCTACATCGTCTCGCTTCGTATACGCCATCCCGATATCACTGTCATTTCCTTGAAATGAGGTAGCTGTGGATGAGAGGGACGACGTGGACATCGAGGACACCAAGCTCCGGTGCCCTGCCTGGTTACCTCCCACACTTTGTGAGAAATCAACCGCCCTCTGGTCGCCGCCACCATTAAGAGCATAGTCGCTTGCTGCTCTTTCAAACGATTCAATACGAGCGAGGCCACGCGCATCTCGCTGCTGAACCGACGAGAAGAAAATCTCGGCTAAAATCTCGGCGAACAGCTCGAACTGCATCCAAATCTAAAAGTCGGATAACAATCAGATATGGTCTCAAAAATGCAGCAACTACGCGACGTACCGTATGCAGCCGCCTCAGTCTTCTCTGGCGTGCAGCAAAAGGCTCTCTATCATTCTTCAGTGAGCTGAATCAAACATCAACATTAAAACATAAAAAACTCAATTTCAGCTGGAGTAAAAGTCCTCACCGCAGACAAAAGTTCCACTCGCTAAACCAGTCTCGATCCGCCATCGCTGGCACCAGTTCTCGTCGGTCACGCAGCTTGAGCGTCAGCATCCGTCTCAAATTGGCCATCCACACTCGTCGACCCGCACTATTCTCATCTGCAGCCTCCATCATGCCACTGAGCCACATTCTGGCATCTTGCAAGGCTGGGAAACCGATGGAAACTTGCGTGGCTCCGTACTGCAGCTCGAAATAGTAGTATCCGCTGGCCTGAGCGATGGTAGCAGCGAGAGTTGCCTTAAAAATAAAAAATAAAAATAAAAAGTCAGATCATTTCTCGACCCAAAGCATAACCAGGTCTCACCTTGACCAGATCCATCTCCTTGGTCTTGACCCTAACATTTACACAAAATAATGTAAGAAAAACCAATATTTAAGTAAAAATAGATCCTATAAAATACCCATCCGCCTTCTTCTTGTAGAGTAAAAAGCCCTCAGCTGTCACCACAGCCGCTCTACACCGAAATAAGAGCTAAAAATTAGCCACAAAAGCTCAGATTTAAGCGACGCAGAGCGCACCGACTGTGCCAGGAGCGCAGGATGCCTGCATTGCGCTTCCAGATGGTGCCACTGAGTCGCGGAGGAGGCAGCTCCGCCATGATGCGCGTCTTCTGTGGCAAAAGGCGACTTAATTCCTTAAACGCGGCGTCGTAAGGGCACGTCAGTTCCAGCAACTTTAGCGCAACTTAGACGACGATCAGCCAATCAACGGGCGGTCTGAACTTTCGACTGCTGAGACCGTGTTGTGTTATCCGACAAGTTATTGTGTTTTAGCTGGCAATTTAGGTGTTATCTATGTTGCGATCGTTTTAACGAGTTTAAAATGGAAAAGAGAGAAATAGTGGCTCCCGTGGACATACTCGTGAAATGGCACCTCGGTTCAAAGCTGGAACTTCAAAGCAGTTCCAGAAGAAGAGCATGAGTTGGAGTAGCAGAAGACTTGTGGCGCCTAGAGCGATGTAGGAGAAGCCGAACGGGAAGGAGAAGAGGTAGATGTGGAAGAGCGTGAAGAGACAGAAGAACAACGGCGGAAAGTACGCTTGCGATAGTCGACAACGCACGCTGATGACTGAAAAAGACTCACCCACCCACATGACAGTCATGATACCAAATGCCAGCATCCGATCCTTGTACAGTTCAAACAGGAAAAACAGCATACCCACCTAAATGCACCAATGCAAGAAGTAAAAGATGAGACCGATAGTATCTATGGGCAGCTATAAAAGACTTACCAGCACGGGGACGAACATGAGTGACTGAGCAAAGAACGTCACCACGAGGTTGGCCAAGGAATCTGCAGTTGCAATCGGTTCTGAAACAGCGCTGCAAATGTGATCATCCGCTTCTGCGTCTCCATTAGCACGAAAGCCACGAGTGCCGTAATGACGAAGAACAGGAACAGAACCGTGTGCAAGATCTTGAACTTGAGTGCTACGAGTCTCAACCACTATAAAACAGTTAATATACACCCATTGTATCCGCCAAGACGTACCAAATCAACGCACACTCTGCGCCGCCGAAGCCGGATTGAAAACCCCGTAGCTCATATCCACGACAACACGATTGTCTTCTCGGTAGAAGAAGCCTCTGGCTCCGTAGTGCCTCAGTAATTGGTTCACCAAGATCGTGTCGTAGCCGATCGCTCGATCCCGAATCAGCGTCCACAACGGCAGGCCATTGAACCATCTGAGCTCGAAACATTGTGACTTCATCGGCAGATAGAGTGTGTCTAGCTTCACATCCGTCTGCACAGCATCAGCGTGTTCTAACAGCGCCAGGAGACTCTTCTGGGGCGCATAGACGAAACTGAGTCCCGGATCCAGTTGCACTACAGCATTGAGTCGTTCTCCGATGTGTTGGACGTCGAATAGGAGCTTAAAGAGCTCGTAGAGAGACTCCAACCTGCTGTTTCGGCATCGGGCAGCACTTGAATCCGAGTAGACGCAGCTGCTCATCCTGGGGGCTGCTGAGGCTCGTTGGAGGCGGGAGAAACTGCTTCAGACAGCCAACTTGCCCTGTTTCACTGATGAAGCTCGAGTGGAGCAGGAAACACAGCAGAAGCAGGTGGGATGCAGCCACAAACAGCACTAACTCGATCCGCTCTCGATTCTGGAAGGGTAAATGGCATTTTCAGAGGTTACAGAGGGCAGTGGGAGGTGAATTGGGTATGAACGTGTAGCCCAGAGAGAGAGGAACTTCACCTTGACACTTAGAAGGCGCTGGCACCAGTGGATGAACTGCACGTGGAGGCGGAAGTACACCTCCTCCATGTCCTCCATAACGTCTGCTTCAAGTTTGGTTTTTAATGGTAAATAACAAATAACGGATGTGCGACGTGTGTGAAATGAATTTATCAGCATGTAGGATGGCTACATTGAGTGATCTTGCAGTTTGTCGTGCAGCAATTGCAAGTACGTGTGCATCTTGGTGCTCCAGGTCTCGAGCGCGACCTGTTGGACGTAATCCATGTCTTCTGGAGATGCAGAGAAGCCTGCATCTCTGTCCAGGAAAAGTTGCGTGAAGAAATGGATGCGGCACGAGTTGCTCGAGTCCGAAGGTGTGACGGTCGTCCAGTGGTGGCAGCGCATGTGGACACCGGCAGTGGGCAGAAACGCGATGTAGTCTCGGACCATGACGATCCGGTTGGAGTTGTCGATCTTGCTGGCGAACATCAAGCCGTTCATGGGCATCAAGCCGCTCTTGGAACGCAGCAGCAAATCGAAGTTCTTCTTCACTGAGTTCGGTCCAGCAGGTTCCATCTAGTTGAGGCACGAAGATAAGAGAATTTGTTAGAAACAACAAACAGGGCTACGCGGGTGCGTGAGCTTGAGACGAGTGTGGACTTACAAAGCGGTACGATTTGTCCTTGTAGTTGCCCGGGTTGGAGTACTCGAGCCAGAGAATATCACTGGCGACCTTCATCGAGCAGGGTGCAGAGCAAACCGTCGAGCTCTCGAACATCTTGCCTCGGGTCGGATGGGTCTTCGGCACCATCGCGCAGCTGAAAGCATCAGATGATGGTTGCGGGACCACTGCGCTCTGATCCAAGTACAGAAAGCGAGCTCCGTCCCTTAACTGAGCAATGCCTGCGCATTTTCAAACGTTTCATGAATTGGGCGAAGACCGTTGAAGACAACTTCTTTACCCTGAATGAAAAGTTAGCTTTTGTATATCAACCAAAACGACATTGGGATGTAAGGATACTCACCGCGAAAGCGGACGTCTGCTGAATCACCGAAAGGATCGACTTGCCAACTTTTTCTTGACTGGCGAGGATGGCTCTCAGTTTCTTGTTCATGGTTTCCGATTGCTGTAGTGTTTGAAACTCTTTCATCGCCTTCGTCGCTGCTTTTTGTTGGTTTTTGTCTGAAAGAAGTCAGAGCCAAGACACTCGGGGTAGTGTTCCCTGCAGACTTTGTCTTCAGTTTGGCAAGGTGCTCCACCCACTCTTCCAGACTCTGCACTTCGGCTCGTAGCGCTAGAACCTCCGCCTTCCTACGTCGTCCGTGCGCTGTCGAGTAGCCTGGTTTACTTTTGCGCTTCCGTCTCTTCACCACGGGTTTCGAGGCGACATTCGAGACGTCTTCGTCACTGCTGGCGCTCGAGCTTATAACGTCTCTTCCAACTGCGTCGATGAACGCCATGGCCGCCGACACAATTCCTTCATCCTCTCCATCCAACAGAAACAAGTCCTGGTCGTCCATCCCACGTGAGCGCTGCAAAACAAAAGTAGAAATGATCACACCTTGAACTCTTACGTGTTTCATGTTATATACTCGTTTAAAATATGCAAGTCGACAAAGGACGGATGTCAAGGACTTCAAATTGCAAAAGTCAAGAGGTGTTGTTTTGGCCTACCGTATCACCCGATAACCATTTAACCCTTCTAGCCCCACCGCTTATTCTAGTAGTATATACTGGCACATTACACCGGCAGTTTTTTTTCTTACCATTATTTTACAAGGAGAATAGGTTTCGAGCATGAGGAGCTATTTCTAACGATGCGACAGCTCGACCAGCTGAGAGCGTGAGGAGACATCTGTTGCAGCTTAAGCGTCCGCACAACCTCTCGCTAAACATCACACAGCGATTTTTTTCTTCGCGTAATTTACGGTTAAGGCTAGGTCTGCATTTTCGTGGAAATTCCCCTCTTGGAGCCATTACCATTGGTCAGAATCTGTCGTGACTTTGACCAATAGTGACCCGCTACAGAAACAGAAAGTTCTTTTTCTCTCATTCGAGAATCTGCTGCCACGAGGAAAGATGGTGACGCTTGTGTGTGTGATCGTTGGTGTGGCAGGAAGCGCGTTTCCTGTGGACATTGATGCGAGTCTGTTGGTGGGCATCTTGAAGGACGCGATCAAGGAGAAGAAGCCAAATGACTTGAAAGATGTCGACGCAGACAAGCTGCAACTCTTCCTGGCGAAGAAGAACGGCGCGTGGCTTGCGTCGAATGACCCTGCTGTGATTAGTATGCGAGGTGGAGACATTCCTGCGCAAGTGGAGGAACTGCTGAGCGATGAGATCGACCCAGCGGACGAGATCGGCGATGTTTTTGTACCAGCTCCTCTGAAGAAACAGGTCCACGTGCTGGTGGTGGTTCCGGAGCGAGCACCACCCCAACCAAAATTGTGGCTTGTCACTGGATCCGTTGATAACGCGTTGAACACGAAAGGGATTCGCTGCAGAGTTTACCGTCTGGCAGGATTACGGCTTGATGCTACGATCCTGCGCGCCGCACCCAGGACAAGGATGTCGCGTTTTGGTATGAAGACAAGACGTTGTGCATCCATCTTCTGTTCAAGACAGGTGCGTCCATCTCGCCACTGCGTGATAGTGCTGCTTACGTTGACTAACTGTTTCGTTTACAGAAGAAGCTGCATGGCTATTCGAAAATGACTTGAGGGAGGGTCCGCTAACGCTGGGCTCTCCGTTCTGTGGCCAAACGGTTATAACGAGAGTTACACAAGTTAAAGCTGTATCTACTGAACTACAGCGTGTCTTGTACACCGACTATGACCCACAAGAGTCGGATTCTCCGCAAAACACAATGTCATCCATATCGTTGACTACAAGCGTTTCGAATCTGGACTCCTCGACTGACGAGTTTCGTTACCAACGGATCGAACACGAGAAGTTCTTCTTCCATACGGCAAGGCAGAAAGCTGCCATTTGGTGTCGAGAAAGCAAAGCAGAGACCACAAACGAGAATTCGCCAAGTACGATCGTGACCCGAACAATCGGCTTGCTCTTTCTCGCGATATGCATGGTTGGTACGATGGTATGAGCATCGAGTTTCCCATCGTCAATATGCTCCCCGGATCCGTTGACAAGAATCCATCTATTGGCAACAGACGCAAGGTACATAATATGTGCAGAGGTTTGTGTATGCAATTATTCTGACGTTTACGTGTGTAGGTGGAGGTGTTCGTGAAGGTTGTAGATACACAGTGCACAGATCGTGTTTTCAGTCGTTTGAAAGAAGGATCAACCAAGACCGACGATCCGCTCGTGATGAAGACGTTTGTTCACGTGGAGGATCCAGAAACGTTTTGTTTCTGTATGAGATGGAAGCATGATGACAACGATAAGCTCCAGAGAAGCTTCTTTGATATGACTCCGGCGGTCGATTGAATACAAATAATAAGTTGAGGTTCCCTATCCTATCAAAAGGGGTATGATGATAAGAACAGAGAGCAGATTCGGGCTCGCAAGCGGAAGCACAGCAGCGAACTTAACGACAGTGAAAACGTACCTATCGAGTAAAATCGAACTTAACTGTTTTTTCTATTCTGATATATAAAGTCAAAACTATACAGCTAATGAGAAATACACGTAAAATTTTACTCAAAGCGCTTGGGGACCTATCCCAATACCACTCCTCTGGATGGTACTGGAATACGTTAGAGGATAACGGAAAATGGATGCAAATGGGTAAGACCCAAATATATCCATGCCCTGCGTATCGTCCTAATGTAAATTCGAGATGCTACTGTGATACCCCAATCAAGCGACACTTTCTAATAATAGATAAAGATGATAATCATCATTTTATTGGTTCAGAGTGTGTAAAACTCTTTGGTGGGCACTACAAGGTATGTCTCGGTTGTCAAAAACGATACCGAGGTGGTTATATATATTGCAAGCCTGTCGAGACCGTGGTCTTACCTCATTTAGTGATGAAAAGCTACAGTTTGGGAAGTATAAAAAAAGAAAGCCTATTTCACTATTAGGTGTGGATGATGGCTACATCCACTTCCTATTTGAGTGGGATAATGTATCGGAAGCTTCTAAACAGGATTTAGCTCGCAACGTACTACCACAAACAATTATTGGTACCGGTATGTACCACGACAAAACCCTTCAATGGATTAAGGCTAACGATATTGGATCTTATAACTGGCTTAAAACCTCCAACAAGTCATATGCCAATTATTTGAATTAATTAATTGCAGATTTTTTTGTAGAGGCCTAAGATATAAAGTCGATCCTGAGACAAGATCCAAAATATTATAAAGTCAAATTTACGAGAATAATATAGCCACGCTTATATATAGGCAACATGTTTGCATACGAGCTCGAAGGTCTAAAGAGATTGAATATTACACCTATCAAATGGGGTAGTAGCTACCGTGTTAAGGTACGCGGTCGTACTGGAAAGATGGTATTTGTCAGCAACATCTCCAACCCCAAAAATATGAAGCTGGTAGCTAAGCAGTACAATGTTGGTATCGATACTCTCAAGAAGCACATGTCTCCTGACTACAAGGCTGACCCGAAATATCGCTTCTACCAAGGAAACCATGTCGAGTCTCATTTATACGAGGGGATTCAGCCAGCAGAATTCTACGACAAACTCGAGAACGTACTTGCGAGCCAGAAAGCTGCTTTCAAGATTAATATTGCACTTGGATACAACCTCGTTAGTCGAACAGATGATAGCGATACCCGATATTTCCACCCGAATTTGAGCAACACCTCGGTGTTCAGCTCACCGATTGCTATCAATAGCAAGGGTGATATTCGCAAGAAGGTCATTTCGGAGATTCGTTCGATGGAATTAGCTGACAAGCTTAACTACCCCAAATCGGGATATCTGGTAAAGGCAATCACTGGATTCAAGATTTACATCTACCAGCGCGAACACGCACTGGGTGATAGTGAAGCTGTCATTCCAAAGATTATCCGCGACAACAAGAGTGTAATCAACTTCCCAAAGACTAACAACAAGTGCGTATTTCACTGCATCGCATACCACAAGCAAGATGAACCAAAAAAGGATCCGCGTAGAATTCAAGCTCTGGTAAAGCAGACATTCAAGCAGTACTGCTCGTACAAGGACATCAATTATACACTAAGCCTGTTTCGCAGTTTCCAACCAATCGACATTCTCCAGTTTGATGAGCTTGAGGACTGCTTTCAGCTAAGCATTAATGTATTCATGATGGATGTGGAGACGGGAAATGTTGAATGCATCCGACGTTCTGACAAGGAGTACGATGTTATCAATATTCTATCTCACGAGAATCATGCTTTTACATTAAGAATATTGATATGCTTCAGTGTAAATACCAATGACCAAAGTGTGAGATGGTGTTTGTCAGCTCCGACAAGCTTCGAAACAATAAGAAGAACCAGTGTGAGCTCGTAAATATTGAATCATTCCCTGAAGACCCGACTATTTATCGCCCAGTTTCAAATACAATTCGTTCGCTACTGACAAAGTACTCTATCAAGAATACCGATCAATACATCGATCATTTTATTGTTTATGACTTTGAGGCCATTCTTAAGCCTACGGCGACTCAACATGGGGAGAATACTGTCTTCACGAACGAGCACATCCCGGTGTCCGTCTCTGTAGCTGATAGCTTGACGGAGGAGGTTCGCTGCTTTGTAAATGATGATCCGAAGGCATTGCTCAAGGATATGTTCCAGTATATTAATGATGTCGGAGCGAAGATCCAGAAATACAATGTCTCCAAGTACGAGGCCTTGCTTCGTAAGATAATCGACGCTCAAGGTTTGACAGGCATGGAGGTTCCAGGTACTCCTCTTGGTAATACGTACAAGACACAGGATGTGGATGCTTGGATTCAATCTGGATATTTTGCCAGCTTCTTTGATTTTCACAGCAAGCTTGGGTTTGGTAAGAAGCGATCGGACTATGGTAAGATCAAGCAAACTCTGGATCAGGTACCATTCCTTGGCTTTAATTCAGGGCGCTACGATATCAACCTAATCAAGGCAGACTTGTTCGCTACCATTGGAACCGACAACATCAAATCGGTTATTAAGAACCCAAGTTACATGTGCATCGCCACGTCGGACATGAAAATGCTAGACATTAGCAACTATGTACCAGCAGGTACAAGCTACGCTAAATACCTATCAACATACCTTGGTGATTGCAAGTGTGATGACAAGTTTCGATGCGTCTGCGGTCTGGGTAAGGGTATCTTCCCATATGAGTACATTACCTCATTCAATGTATTCAACGAAACTGAAGTGCCTCCTCAGTCAGCCTTTGACAGTGAGCTCCGTAATACCAGCATCAGTGATGATGACTACAAGCGGGTACAGTTTGTCTGGAAGTACTATGGAATGAAGTCGATCAAGGACCTACTTATTTGGTACAACAATCTTGATGTAGTTCCATTTATCAAGGCTATCAAGGCTCAACGAGAATTGTTCAAGCGATTCGGTCTGGATATGTTTACCGATGGTGTATCTCTCCCAGGTCTATCAGAGAAAGTCATGTATCAAACCTGCTTCAACAATCTCCAGTACCCCACCAATTCGGCGAAAGCATTTAGCTTCCCATCCAAACGCATGAGTGGATACAAGAGCCAGGATGCTGAGGCTAAAAGAGAGCACCTTGACATCCTTCTCAAACAGCAAAAGTATCTGTGTGGTCTATGCTACTGTCAGCTGACCGCTGATACTGCTTCAGCCGATAGAATAAACAACAAGCTTGGGCATATCGATGGCAACATCTTGATCAGCTGTGTGAAGTGCAACACCGCTCGTAAAAACATGTCCATCAAAGGGTTTCGCTACAAGAAGTTGCTTGAGTTCAACTCGGATAAGCTTGTCTATAGCATCGATAGGGAAGAGAAAGATATTTATGCTAAGATGAAGGCTAACATCGCTGGCGGTCCTTCAATCATCTTCAATCGCTATGCCAAGCGAAATGAGACGATGATTCGCGGGGACAAGGTTTGTAAAAGATTATCGGATACGATGCCAATGCTTTGTACCTGTGGGCACTCGGTAATGAGATGCCTTGTGGGCGATTGACTACGATTGATGCCTATCCTGGTATTATCGACGACATTGTCAATGACAAAGTATTTGGCTTCCTCGAGTGTGATATTCGTACCCCACCACATCTCAAAGAGTACTTTAGTGAGATGACCCCTATTTTCAAGAACACGCTAATCGACTGCAGCGATGAGAATGTAATTGGTCAGCACATGTTTGAGTACAACGAAGCACGCAAACAAAGCCGAGCAAAGCCAGCTCGTAAGCTAATTGGTAGCTACTTTGGTGAAAAGATTCTTATCTATGCTCCGTTGCTCAAGTGGTACATCGCTCACGGAATGGAGATCACCAAAACTTACTGTTTCATCAAAGCCAATTCCCACAAAGCATTTGAACCATTTATGGAGGCGGTTTCTAACGCTCGACGGGAGGGTGATGCTGACAAGTCCAAGGCTATGATCGCTGAAATGATGAAGTTGGTCGGAAACAGCGCTTTCGGTCGATCTGGTATGGACATGAGTAAGCACAAGGAGATAAAGTACGAGTCTAACGACAAAGCCATCAAGAGCAAAATTGAGCACTTCACATTTCATGGACTTGAGGAGCTTCATGATGCGTGTGAGATTACCATGAAGAAACGGCGACTCAAGAACAAGAATCCGATCCATTTGTCGATTGCCATCTATCAGCTTGCTAAACTACGCATGCTACAGTTCTACTATGACTGTATCAACTTCTACTTCGATCGCTCGGACTTTCAATACCAGGAGATGGACACAGACTCGGCATACATCGCATTCAGCTGTGAAAATCCGTTTCAAAACTGTATCAAACCTGAGCTATGCGAGCACTTCAAGCAGCATAAGTATGATTGGTTCCCACGCGACTATAACAACGAGGTCGCTAAGTTCGATCGTCGCACACCTGGTTTGTTCAAGGATGAGTGGTCTGGTGATGCTATGGTGTCACTATCTTCAAAGAACTATATCTGCTATCTACCTGACCAATCTTACAAGGTCAAGGTTAGTGCCAAGGGAGTGCAGCAGGGAGGTGGTCGGAACAGTGATGTACTCAACCCAGATGGCTTTGAAAGTGTTGTCCGTGATCGCATCACACTGCAAGGTACAAACAAAGGCTTTAGACTCAGCAAGGAGACTAAGTCAATCATTACCTATAGTCAAACTAAAACAGCTCTCAATTACTACTACGACAAGCGTCGAGTACTTGAGGATGGTATCACCACCGTAGCTTTGGATATTTAAACGAAGTTGGCTAATCTAAGCAACTAATTAGAGAGATATTTTTGTCTCATAAATATATAGAGCAGAGCTAGTAGGTACGATGGATCAGCAACTGGCAAAGTTATATTATGACCCTAAAACGGGATATGTCGGTGCTCAGGCTTTGTATCAGAAGGCAAAGGAGTTAGACCCCAAAATCACATTCAAAGCTGTGAAGGAATGGTATGCGACCCAGACAGGTATACAACGGTTTCAAGAGCAAAAACGGAAATACGATGGATTCAAAATTGCTTCTCATAACCCCAATTCATGGCAAATGGATCTTGCGTTCTGGGAAAAACGACCAATTTTGACGGCTATCAATATCAATTCTCGCCTTGGGTATGCTAAGCTATTGACGAATAAGACTGCGCCAACTGTACTCACATCTCTTAAAACATTTGTTCGTAGTAATAAGGTCGATATACTCACCAGCGACAACGGAAGCGAATTCATGAACACCCAAGCACAAGAATTCTTCAAATCCAAAAGATCGAACATTTTAATAACGAACCTGGTGATCATGGTACTATGGGTAAAATCGAAAGATTCAACAGAACCGTAAAGCAGCGATTAACCAAAATCGATCCGAAGCGAATCACACAAAAACTGGTAAATGATATTATTACAAACTACAATAGCACCATTCATCGGTCGATTGGTATGAGTCCTAACGATGCAAAAGGTAAAGTTATAGAAGCTGAGATAACACATAACCAAGAGGAAGCAGAAAAATTGAAAACGAGCTTGAAGTTGGTACAAACGTCCTTTACCGCCTTAAGAAGCGAACATTTGACAAGGAAGCTGCCAGATGGAGTAGAGCTGTCTATACAATTGTAGGAATGGACGGGTACCGAGTTGAAATTAGGTCAAAGAATGGTCATACACTCTACAAATCACCAAACGATTTGAAAATAGTGCAATCGAAGACAACTGACGCCACAATTAACAAGGGTGATATCTTAGAAGCCGAAAAGATATTAGACCACAAAAAATGCGATCTGGTAAATACAAATATTTAGTGAAGTGGGTTGGTAATGAACCCGACTCCTGGGAGCCCCAGGATAATCTCCGCTTAATCAATAAGAATCGAAGATCGACACTCGAGAAGGAGTATTGGAACGGGGTTTCAACACCGCGACAAGAGTCTTAGAGGGTGATAGACTTCAGATCCTCCGGACATTTAACGATTCGCGGAGTTGAGGGCGTCCGTAGATCAAAATGCACACGACGCTTTGGTTCAAGCGTAGGCTTCTCTTTTACTTCTTTCTCAAGGAATCGATTGTCATATACCCCCTCCGCGTCGAATGGATCAGTATCGATATATTCGATATTCATCTTCGAGTTAAATATCCCCATCTATATATATATATACCCAAAACTTTATCAAAATCATGACAAACGACGTTGAAAGGAGAGGATCGAAGATCCCTCAGGGGTCCTATAGACACCCTCGGATACCGTCTCCCAATTGCAACGCGACTACGAAATCGAATGAGAAATGCTCTCGAACCGCTCTCAAGAGTGGATATTGTAAGCAACACGACAAGGACTATAAAATCGCTATGTACAAGCGAGAGCTCGCAAAAATGCACGAGAGTTAGGTTCTATGTCGAGAAAACTTCGCGCTTCAACGATATGATCATTGACATTCAGCGATGCGACTACATCAAGCTTCACCTCGCTCGAATCAATGGAGGTAAAGACAGAGCCTACAAGCATGTAATCACCGATCCCAAGTATAAAAATCAGGTCGAGGAATTGTTTGATCTACCAATCGATGAGGTTCTTCCCGCGTACTATGCTATGCTAAAGCGTCGAAACGACATCGTTCATAAATATACGATGGGCGAGTGGGAGGAGGGGCCAGTCCCAAGAATCGCGAAGAAACGATATCAATTTTCAAAACCACAGCAAAAATAATTGATTAATATATACGATAGAACCATGTTTCCGAACTTCACAAGCATTGCTCAACGAGAGCAAAAGCGATTGGATTTGTTAGAACGTTCCCAGCGACGGGTTCGTCAAGCATTCGCCAAGCGTTCGATGTATGCAGACACTCAATGGGCGTCAGATGCTGATAAGACGCTATCACTATCTAAAAAGACTACGTCGGATGCTTCGACAGATACCTCAACAGATACCTCATCGGCGACTGTTGAGGCCGCAAAAAGTCTGAGTGATACAAGCTCCCAAAAATCCCTGAGCCCTCACTTGAGGTAAAAGCTGAGACACCAGCTGAGACACCAGTGGAAGTTCCAGTAAAACCTGATGCAAATGACTATGAGTCTGACGAGGACCAGCAAACTAAAGAAGCATTGGTTAAGATTTACAAGATCTATCCAGTGTTTAATAAACTCCAACTACACCCCGTGGATAAAAACGGACGATTTATGACTAAATAGCATCATAAAAATGGTTGCAGCTTTGAGATTAGACAAAGCAGCTTGCTATGTCTGATTTAGCAATTGCTTGGGTGCGACATATGACCAATTAGGATTATAATGGAGACAAACCCACGATTTCTGTCGTGTAACAATTTTAGTGATACAATGGATCAATGTCGTCTCCTTCACTGAGATGTTGCCTCAGTGGATTTAGTATTCCTTTAAGAACTCCATCAGTATTCCGAGATTCTGAGTTAGCTATCTTGAGCAGCTTTCTCATCAGACTCTTTCGATCGATACCCGTTAGATGTTTGTCAAATATTTGAAAGACATCTATCAGTGCTGTGAATGTATCCATCCAACGAATATTCTCCATGAGATCGCGTAAATCATTAGCCGAGGTAGCTTCTTTATCATCAGAATATCTGACATTGAATATACGCTTCTGAGTTGGATTACTGAAATAGAGACCGTTCTGAACCTTCACACCATCTGTAGTATCAATAACTGGATTTGGTTCAAATCGAGCTTTACCTTTTGTTTGCGAAGCTCTTTAAAGAATCTCACTGAGAATGAGTTTGGCATCGTTATCAGCATTAGTTAGATTCTTATCCATATCGACATCAATACCGCTTTTAATTCCATGCGTGCCTCAGCCTCGTCTGAACTCGGTTGTATGGATTTGGCGTTAATTCCACTACAGTGTCATCGTCAGGCAGATGTCGATGAATCAACAGCAAAGCTGTCCTCAAGCCGTTGTTTGCTACGATTTGAGTCATCATTCTCAGTGGGTCAGATAATCGACGCTTTTTATCGATGGACTCTCCCATACTTTCAGCGGTTCCGTAGTCTGATATCCGAAGGGAATACATTGATTTATGCCTTTTCAAATCACTGACATACGAAGAAGCCGAGGTGCGTCTCCATTATAATCCTAATTGAGTATGATGAGGCAAGCAAGTCAATTGCATCAACCAAAGCCCATCTCTTGCTCTTTGTCGATGATCGAGCTACCAAGGCTAATGATTAACAGCAAGCTCAAGAAATACACACTGTTCAAAAAGGGCTACCCAGACATGGATCTTGATGAATTTGACAACATCGCATCTAAACGCGAGGTGGGGAGGCGAACGAAGTTCGAGGTCAAAGACCCTCGGACCGAGTTCCGAGAGCCCCCTCTCACTGTATCATCGACGGTAGATAACGTAGTCGGTCGAGGCCTACGCGGGGCGGGCAGAGCTCACCTTGGAGGTCAGCCAAAGTTAGATGGTGTTGTTCGCAAAGGTCGGACGTACAATCTCAACGACATTCAAGGCATGGCAACGCCCTCCGCCTATACCTACAAACCGTTGGGAAGCAAGTACATTCGAATCCCTGATCTCGATGCAGGAATGCTCGTTATCGTTCAGCCTAACCGCCGCAAGATTGGTCCTAAGCGTGAGGTGAGTGAAGAGCTTCAGAAGATGCTCAAGGATCTGGTGTATTCGAAGAATATTAACCAATCATCGTATGATCAGTTATCAACCGATGACAAAAATCTTCAAGGTGATTCTTGCCGCTACTCATCTCCAGCACAGTTTCTCCGAGAAGTTGGCCGATCCACTGGAGGCGCTCAAGGCCGAATATTTCAAGCTCAAGGGTGAGATCGAGTTGGGCAATGACAATCCCAGTATCCTCAAGCAGCTGAAGGTGATCACGGTGGATATGTACTCGAATCGCCTAATTTCTGACGATGAATTCAAACAAGTTATCACTGCCTACTATAAATATGTTTTTCCTCAACCCCAGAATTATCGCTCAGTCATGCGGAGCGTACGGAGACGAAGCCGATCTGAATATCACTGAACTTAAATCGATTATGAAGAACCTTATCATCCGGGAACGACCTCAGACAACGCAAGCTAAGGCATGGGTTGATACCAAGCTTCCAACGACTTCGGACGCATCCACTCAGACTGAGTCTGCCAGCGGCGGTCAGGTCTGGCTGTATGGTAAAAAAAGAAGACAGTAAAGACTTTTGCTATTTAAGCGTTAGCTTAGAAGCTAATGCCTTCCCTCACCAATCTACCTTTGTAGCCCTTGTATAAACGCATTTTTTGTTATCAACTTCAATCTCAATGATCGCGCTCTCACCAGTCGCGGGGTCTTCAGTGGGTAAGAACACACTATCGCCAAGAACTACGATCTGATCGGCTTGGAGGGTTGTAGAACCAACTATTTGATGTGGTGGCGTTCTCACGTTTGAAACAATTTCTTTGGATGATAGGTAGCCCATTAGAACGAAGTTCGAAGGATCACAGATCTGAGAACAAGTTCTCTAAGCTCTGCTCTATGGTTCTATATTAGACTCGGGATCTTTTCTCCCGTTCCTCAATACGTGATTGCTGAGATAGCAATACTTCCTGCTGCTCCTGTATGGCTTTGCATAGCACTGCAGTCAGCGATGCCAGATCGATACCCATTGGATTCACAGGAAAACCCTGTTCGTTCAGAGTATCGTTGGGGCATTCTTCGCCAGCCACAGCTTCAGGGACAATCTCAGCCATCTCTTGAGCGATGAAACCGACATGATCTGTTTGCTCCTGAATCATCTTGAAACGACGTGGCTTCATTTTCATAACAGCTTCCAGACAATAGGGGATATCTATAATATCTTTCTTCAGTCTTCGATCCGATGCATTTGTGTAAGCACCACCTCTGACAGGTACGTAAGCACTCCACACACCCAAAATACTACAAACACCAAATCGAATACTACCAACCGTAGAATCACTACCGATGCCCCAATAATTGCTTGAGATCCAATTGCCAACGTACGATGCGTTAGAGCTACTATTTGCCGTGATATAGATCAGCTGAGTACCTCTCATCCAGCCATTCACATATAATTCAGCTGACATGTTTGCCGCGGTGGCATTAGTACCGACCTGATTGTTGGATTTGATGACGAGAGCGTTGTTGGAACCATACACATCCACGGATAGAGTATTGTTGTCAGAGGCAGCGCCAGCATATGTGTATTGAAGAGTCATACAGTTCTTAGATGATTCCGAGTGTCCTATGCGAAAGCCGCACGAGGCATTCTTGAGAAGATTTAGATTCTGAGCACCAGCGATGCCCCCAACGCTAACGATTCCCGATTGACTGCAGCGGATACACTCTCTCAAACTACTTGTCGCTGCATCTGCCGATCTCACCGAAAATACCAAATCACTGGCGGCATATGAACCTGTGATGCGCTCAGCAATGATACTACACGAAGGTGTGTATGACGACGCTGTGAAGCCAACAGAACCTGATCCATCATTGAAGAAGGCAATGCCGCTACCAGTTCCTACGATATCAGCTGGACTAACGAGAACGAGATTATATGGATCTACGCGACTTGTAGTTGATAGATAGTTAGCTCCTCCATTAGTAATAATCGATTGAGCATTGTCAATCTTAGTACATGAAACACTACCGGACACCGCGAGAGATCCTAAAGTTCCTACCGATGTGATATTGGTCTCCGAAGCGGTTTGGATCGTTCCAGTCAATCCACCAGTACCGGCAGTGATACCATACGCAGAGATAGTGCCCGATCCCGACACAGTAATGGATCCCACTGAGAGACCGTTTGTGATGGTCAGACTACCGAGAGTACCAATCGATGTGATATTGGTTTGCGAAGCGGTTTTGATCGTTCCAGTGAGACCTCCGGTACCAGCGGTGATACCATACGCTGAGATAGTACTGGTTCCTGACACGGATATGGATCCTGTCGATGACATACCACCTAAACCGAGTGTAATGCCGTAAGTATTGACTGTATTCGTGCTTGAAGTAGTGATACTACCGCAACTCACGGCTCCGCTCAGCGTAGATGTCCCCGTACAGCCAAAATTCCTGATACCACTGATATCTTTATTATTATCTACTACGAGTGCTTTTTGAGCTACGCATCCACCCTGTACAATATTCAGATACATGCTGTGATCGAAGTTCGTCAATGTTGAGTTGAACCAGAATTGCATATTCGGGGTGTAGAGGCCTGTACCAGCCGTATCCATGGTAATCGTAGCAATATTCGAGATCGTACGCGTAGAGCTCATGATCAGTGCTTTATATCCAGCCGCAGTACCAGCCGTGATACCGCTTAGATATGACAGGTTGGTAAAGTCCAGAGCAACACCATTCAACTGAAACCCGGTCGTGGCATTGATCGTTGCTCCTTTAAACGTTCCAGAGGCTGTGAGATCAACCAGACCGCCTGTAATAGATGAGGATGAATTAAGTACCAGCGCGGTTCCTGGAGTACCGACACCAACTGAAACCCCGCTTAGATAAGCCAGTCGATAGTCGTTCCTGTCGAGGAAGATAGTTTTAGCATAATCATAGGTCAGATACCCATTAGCGTCGACCGTTAGGCAGAAGCTTGGATTGTAGATATCTGACACGAATGTAGGTTGTGGATATGAGAAGCCACTCATTTTTTCCCGTTAGCTATATAGTATCGAACCAAAGTAGTAGTGATCATGAGTTTAATCCCCGACTATGGTGGAGCGATTCCTAAGCAATATATGCCAGGAAAATCGCTTATGGTTAAGGATTTAGGCATTCCCGCGTTGTATAGAATGATTATGCTTGCCCCGAGTGGATCTGGCAAGACTAACATGGCCTTCCATATCGTCAAGAGCTCTCCCAACATCTATGCCTATCTCCACGTCATCTGTCGCAACCCGAACCAGCCCTTGTATGATTACCTACGCGACAAGCTCGAAGGCTTCATCTCCTTCTACGATCCTGACACAGCTCCTACAATAGATCAGATCAGGCAAACGCCGCTAAATAGTGGTAAGACGGAACTGGTGATTTTCGACGATATCACCACTGACAAACATGTCCTCGAGAAGTTGGTCTCAACCTTCTACATCCGATGCAGACACTACAAACTGAGTTCGATCCTGCTCGCGCACAGCTTCTTTGCTCTACCTAAAATGATTCGCTTGAACAGTGAATACTGTGTGATCCTCAAAGCTAACTCAAAGCGTGATCTACAGGTCATTCTCAAAGATTTTAATCTACCTGGGGTGAGTCAGGAGATGATATTCAGAGCATACAATAAATGCACATCGCATATCGGTCAGGCATTGGTCATCGATGGAGTCAAGGGTCAGATGCGATGGAATTTTAATAAAATTTTAGATCCGCGGGAACTATAATCCCATAGTTATACAACTAATATGGCGAGCTTTGTCAAAATCGATAGCACTAACTTGGTCCAAGATGGCCTCAACTCCCAATGGAAATACTCGTTCCCTGGATCAGCTGCTAATTTCAGTGATAGCGTTTGCGCAATTCAGTCGATCAGCCTATACAACTCTGAGTTCAACATTGATTTGTTAGCATTCTTCAACAACTCATTCAAGGAAGAAGTCCCTACCGCGGCCACGACATCTACAGTTTCAGTCAATCTACCCGATGGATACTTCAGCTATGCTGATATCAATCGGTATATTCAGACAGCTTTGGTCTCGGCTGGTGCTTACCTTATTGATGCGAGCGGTAATAACGTCTTCTACATTCAAATCAGTGAGAATTCCGTGTATTACTCGTGTCAGCTCGATTGCTCAGCAACGCCAATTTCACTACCAACTGGATTCGTACGCCCTACAACCGGTTTGTACTCTGCTGGAGGATCTGGACTCCTAACAACGACTCGCGTTCCTCGTTTGATCATCAACAATGCCGCCTTTGGTAAGGTCTTGGGCTTCACTACGGCTACGTATCCGGCGGCTTCGCAAACGACTGCGTATTCTTTGATCTCGAATACTATTCCAATGGTTCATCCAACATCAAGCTACATTGTGCGATGCGATCTCGTTAAGAACGACTACGTCGCTTCTGGTGATATCCTGAGCGCTTTCGATCGAGGTGATGCAGGCATTGGACAATTGATCTCCTATAAACCAAGTCAGTATGCGTGGATGAATTGTTTCAATGGAGCTCGATCATCGATTACGATCACCATCTACAACCAAAATGATCAGCGAGTGCATTTCAGAGACACATCCGTGTCGATCATGCTTCTGATCCGACCTAAGAAGTAAGGTGATAAAAAAAGTTAAGCATTTTTTTAACTCTTAAAGTCTAAAAGAGCCACCAGCGGGCTTTCGCTTAGCTCTGAGATTCGCCATGTGGGTTTTAGCCTCAGCACTGCCTTTGACTAATTTACTCTTCTTAGGAGCTACACCCACGCCATACCTATTCTAAATTCCTTTACGAACCGATCGAATCATCTCATGGTGATCTGGGTTATCAGACTTACTGAGGAGGTATTTTTCACCTTGATCGATGGCGTCAGAGATTAAACCCTTGCGCTTGGCATAACCCAATGCAGCTTTCACATTGCTTGCAGCGCACAAGGTATCACACATGAACGGCAGTTGATGCATGGCTCCTTGCTGGCAGCACGTACCAACTACCGCTCCTGTACTACTATTAGTATTACTACTATTACTACCTCTACTACTATATTTGTACTACGGTACTACTAGTTGAGTTTCGGTACTACCAGTTGTAGTACTGTAACTGTGCTAGTAGTACCGTCATATGCACGGACGTTCCCAGGTCAAGAACAGCGCGCTATTAATAGGCTAACATATATTTAACACGATCAACTCGTTAAAGCAATCATGGTTCAAATATAGGATGTTTTAATAGGTTCGCAGCTTTAAAAGCTACTGGAAGTGCAGTTCTCGATGGAGAAACAACAGTCGAAGCGGTTGGCAAACAGTCGTCAAAAATGTAAGGGCAGACATTCTAAAATGAGATCTGCATTACCTCTTGAGCAGACCACCATTAGCCTACTGTTCACCACATAAGATTGATTGACAATGTATATATATTCTCTGTTGTCACTTGCAAACGACTATTTGTGGAATTGTCCAGCACAACATTATGGTACGGTATTTTCAAGATGTTTGAGTATAAAGGATTAATCGATCGTCCAACAACTCGACTTGAGCTCCAGCCCGCGAATTGCGTTGTGTGCGATTGCCCACTCGCTCGCAGCGCAGAGCCGTCGCTCCTAGTCCTCCGCCAACCACCAATACCACTTCGAGCACCCGTAGCCACTCACCTCGCTCTCGGAGCGACTCTTCGACACCAAGATCGCTGTTGAGCGGTCCACAGGGCCATCCGCAGCTTGGATCTCGCAACTGCTCACCGTCCAACCTCCACTGTCCGCGCCTTGGATCCGCGACCGCTCATCGTGGATCCATCGCCGTACCAACAACCGCCTGCTCGTGTTCGAGACGGCTGCCGCTCGTCAGGAGCCTCTCGTTCCGTACACCAACGCCCACGGGCCCGTCGGTGCCTCCGCCACCAACCTGTTACACTTCAAATATTCATCCGTCTGAGGGGTTCTCAAATCAGTTACAGTACTATTTGGTACGTCACTGTACTCATTTTACAATTACGGTACTCTCAGCTGTAGTACCGTCGTTGAGCGGGGCTACCGAAATGGGCGATTTTAGCGGGATGCAGTCAATCAGTAGCGCTGTATAGAAGACGCAAATCGCTAGAACCCGAGATATCGAGGTACGCTCGTAGTAGTCTCGAAAACAGTCGGATAATAAAGATACTACTGAAGTACTATATTGTACTTCGGAAGTACTATATTGAACTTCGGAAGTACTGCAGCATTGCAATACGAATACTTCGTACTAAATAAAATTAGTGATCAATATCACAATTCTTGAATTAGACGTGAAATACACTATTCATTTTTTTTAAATGTGACAATTTTTCAAGATGGACCTCCAATAAATATACGTAGTCACAGTAAAATTATTTTACTTGGTCAATGCGAACAAGGAGATAGTAGGATTGTGGTTGTCACCGATATCGGAATATGAGAGCGTACAATTAATCCTATTTGGGCGTGCTATTAGATAACTTTAGTTGTTGGAATAACGACATGTCTTGAACAACGAGTACCCGAAAAAATCCGCAGATAAATTACGGATAAATTACCACCACCAATAACGGCCAAAACCGCGAGTTATTCCAGGAACTAAAGTTCTCTATTAAGCCTTTCGTTAATTACTTTCTCAGTATAAATTTTTCTTTATTTTATCCGACCCCTGCTCGAAAAGCCAGCAACCGCTCGATGGAGTGAGCATTCCCTTCGATGGCGCTTGAACCAAGTGAATGAAAGCCCCAACCTGTTACTTCGAAGTACGTGTATGACAAGCTAAAAGGTAAATTTGAGTTTCCAAGCATCACACGATATTTCTTTTACTACGTACCGTACTACAGTACTACGTAGTACTTCGAAGTATTAATAAGTGGCAATGTTAGATCCCATGGCTACTACCGGTAGCCACGGAATCTAGGACCCACGGAAACGTCCCGTGAGTCCTATCCTGAATACCGTGTTTGGTGCAGGGAATAACTCACACTACTCGAAACAGTAAAAGAAAAAAATGCCCACTGCAAATAGTCGAGTACATCATCAGGATGAAACAACCCGGATATTTTAGCAGACGTAGTACTTTTAGAACCTCATTGTAGACCATCACATGCGAGGAACATGCTGTGAGTTGCGAGCCACGATGACCCCCAACCGAATACCCCACACTGCCTCGGGCCATGGAGCCTTCGATATAAATCTTCTTGACCACCCCGTTATTATTAAACCAGCAAGACCCAAAGCAAATTTGCGGCAAATGGTAACAAGCGCCAAGTGCCGAAGCCACCTCGCCCGCCGCGGCCCAAGCAGCCCAAGCAGCTCCTGTCCATAAAGCATGCGAGTAGCCGCGCGCGGGAGCTGTCGCAGTCGGCCGTGTGTCTGCAGCATCTCGGCTAGGACGAGAGGAGTCCGGCCCGTCCGAGGCCGTCACCAAGTCCGAGAGCTCGTACGTGGCCGACTAACCGCCGCAAGTGCTAGATCAAGCCGTCGCATTAGCCCCTCGGTCGCGGGTTTCCGAGCGCTGATGCCGGACGTGTACGTGCTGGAGTGCGTGCTCAGCAAAGGCACGACGACCACATGCAACAAATGCGTGTGCCAGACGGACAACCGCCGCTTCGCCTGCAAGGTCATCGAGAAGCGGCTCCTGTCCCCGTTAGTAAGCGCATGGAGGTGTCCGCCAAGTTACGACGCGAGGTGAACGTGCTGCGGCCCGTGGGCCACCCGCACATCGACAAGCTCGAGAAGGTCTTCGTGGACGACGGCTACCTGATCCTGGCCATGGAGTGCGAGGCCTTCCACGTGGCCCGCTGCGTTCGCTCGGCGGTGCAGCACATGCACAGGTACCAACTGCCCGCGCTAATGTGCGATTCGTCGATGGGTACCACGTAGTGCTCCTGGCTGGTCGCGTATCCGGATCAGCGTCGACAGCTAGGAAAAACAGCTGAGTGCTTGGAGCACGACGCCAAGTCACGCGAGCGCTCGAGATCGAGAAGCACAAGGAGAAGGCAACTACGTATGCGGACAGATGTCGGCCAACGATCAGGTGGTGGCTATCGCTCAGCCGATCAAGAAGCAGTTCAATATGCTCGTGGATGGTGGGAGGGATCTTGGTGAAGGCGATTACCGAGTCTAGCTGCTGACGTGAGACGTTTGTGTGGATCGCAGACATGTTGCTGCAAATCAACTTCGTGTTCCACACGCCATCGCTGGCCAAGGCCGAGACGTGGGCGCCAATTTTCCTGACCGACTTCAATGCTAGGTGCGTGGACTTTACTGTAATACAGTAACTGTATAGTACTAATGATTTGAGTTAAATTGGCAAAATTTTGGACCAAATGTAATTCTAATGCTTACATTAAATTATAATGCTACATTTTCAACCTCCATTCAGTGATAAAACCTGCTTCGTCATTTTTGTTTTTAAAAAATTCTACAGCGACCTAGTTTCATACATACTTAGTATTTCTTATCGCTATTATCATAAATTGTAATCGTGGCTAATTTTTCTTATTTTCAACTACCACAGAATAAGTTTTGAAGTTGAGCTTTCCCATAAGCTCAACTTCGATAAACTATTAAAATAATCCCATCACATTTTGTTGAGCCTTTCAAAATTCATATCCGATTTCACCAGCGATTGGCTAAAACCGTTTTGTCACTCAAGAATCCGATGCTGAGGAGGTGGCGCTGCGGAGCAGAGCTCGGAAAAAATTATTCAATATCAATAGTACTCATATTTTTATATGGAATTATTAACTATTGGTTATCCAGGCAGACGCGTATTATTGATACCACGAGAACATATTACTATTTGCGTGTTCAGTCCCCGAACCGGAGTTGGACCGCGAGTTGAACCGGAAATCGGCTTGTTCTGAGTGAGTGGCTCACAGCGGGCAACTTTTAGTACCCTACGGACCGAGCGAGACAGCCTCTATTGATCATTTCCACTATCCCAACGCCCAAGAATGAGCTCTGTCCGCAACCGCGACCTCTGTCACTTTTTCTTCCTCACGGACGCAGACCACTACTACGCGCGCAACTACTGTGGGGCACGACGCAAGCAACTTCCATCAAGCGGTTACGCCAATTTGATCAGTCACCTCAAGGACAAGCACCCTCTCTACGTCGGTGACTATGAGTCCCATCAGCGCAGGCAGGCGGGGTCGCTCACGGCGAATGGGTTCGTCAATCCTGCCGCCTCCAACATGTATCAGTGGATGGAGTGGGTCGTCACCCGCAACATGCCCATCAGCGAGGTTGACGATCCACTCACAAGAAGCATGTCCCAACTGAAGCATGTATGCTCGAAGACTCTCAAGGTCTACATGGCTTTGGTGGTAGCCGCGATCGAGGCGAAGATTACTGCCGAGATGTCGGGCCCCTTCGGCATCATGTTCGACGGGTCAACGTTTTCTTGGAGAACTACGTGGCTCTCTTCGCCGTGTACTGGCACGCCAACCAGCTCAAGCAAACGCTACTCGCTATTGCACCAATGGAGGAGGGTGACCTGACGGCCCAAGCGCATTGCTCTTTCATGAAGAAGAACATCGAGAGTTTTCACCAATCAGAATCGATGTTGTCGTTTCTGATTGATTGGTGATAATTGTTTTATCAATCGCGCTACTGCGACACGCCTCGAGATCCCGTTAATTGGTTGTGCGTCGCACCGCTTCAACCTGGCCGTGAACTCGTATTTGGAGGACCACAAGACGACGGTGGATGAGGTGAGCACCCTCATGGCGGCTCTGCGCACGATCAACAATCGCGCCGCTCTGCACGAGCACACACCACTCTCCCCGTTGAGGCCTAATGTGACCCGCTGGAGTTCCACATTCGAGATGGTGGCTCGCTACGTCAGGTTCCGGGACGAAATCAAGCTGGTCGAAGCGGTGTTTGACCTCATCCCCAAGGCGGCAATGCATCGTCGGATTGAGGTGCTTCTAGTGGACCTACGTCTTTTCAACAGCGTCACCATCAAGCTGCAGTCGGAGGACTTGACGCTGGCTGATGTCCGCGCCCTGTTCGACTCCGTGGTTCAGCGCTTCCCGTCAATGAAGCCAAAACTGAGTGCCACGGCTTCCATCGTGCATTCTCCTGACTTTGAGGCAGCTGCGGTGAAGGTACTGTTCCGTGGTTATGACTACTACCGAAAAGTACTAATGTGGTTAATGTGTATTTTTGCACAACAGGTCATTAACGGAGAGGTGAGGCGTCTTACGTCGAACGAGCGCAAGGCCATCAAGCGCTTTGCGGTCGCTGCACCGTCAAATGCGGGCGCCAAGCGCAAGCAGCCGGACGAGGAGGAGGAGAAGAAGGAAGAGGACTTCGCGACGTCGGTGCTACGCGCAAAGAGGGCAGATGGGGACCAACAGGCCTCGAACGCGTACGTCAAGCTCCTTGAGAAGATGCCGCCCACAAGCAACCGCTGTGAGCGGCTATTCTCACAGGCCAAGCTTGTGCTGACGCCCCAGAGAGCGTGGTGAACTTTGAAATGCTCATGTTCCTCCGTGCTAACAGAAGTTACTGGGATGTGACTACTGTGCATGACGTGTACCAGCAAATGTGAGTGAGGCTAGGATCCGCAAGAACTGCGCAATACATTGAGTATTGGACAATTATTATCTATTGCTTGTGTGGATATGGCGTTATTTATTATGGTAGCTGGCGGCAGGCAGTACAATATGTCATGGTATTTTCCGAGCACTGCTGCGGAGTGGTGGAGGCAGGTTGCTGCCTCTGCAGTGCTTCAAGTCGACTCTGTGAAAGCGGGAAGGTGACAATCAGAGGCCAAGCGCATGGGAGGAGAAGGTTCTGGCGGCGCTGCGGGCGTACAAGGACAAGAATGGGGACCTGAGGGTGCAAAACTGGTTTACCATTCCGTCAGGTGATGTCACGTGCCCATCGGCGCTGTGGGGCTACAATCTGGGCCGTGCTGTCAGTTATATACGTCAAAGACTCAACTCCAACGACCCATCGCTTTCGATAACGAACGAACTGGGGGCGTTGGACTTTACCAAAGATGTGATCGAGACAATTTGTTTGGACAAGATTTTGCCATCGTGCGAGGTTCATCGTCAAGTGTTTGGTCATTGCATCATTAAATGTTTCTTCAAGGTGTCATTCTCTGCTCCCTGGCCTAAGAAAGCGTGGGGTTTCCGCTTGGGGTCTGTCTAGTTGATGTTCGGATGGGGAAGACCTTCGTCAACCAGGCCGCTCGAGACTGTGAGCGACTGGTGGCGATTGGGTTCGCCTGGAATTACGACGAAGCAGCCTGGAACCAGCGCATTATACCTGCCATCCAAACGTTCGTCGGGGCTGACAAGACAGGCAAGGTCGCGCAAAATTTGTGGTTCCGTCGGAAGCTCCTTGGCCTAGAAGTGCGTGGGGAACAAAACTGGGGACTATTCTCAGCGACATGCGGTCCAAAGTGACCTATTTGCCATATTTTGGCCGTGATACACATATGCTGGACGAGTTGGGCGTGAATCTCAAGCTGTCGGCTCGGGCCTGGAAAAGCCGCGTTGTTCCGCTCCTCGAGATCTACACAACGATATTTGGGGAAGCAGAAATGCCTCACGATTTTGTCTTACGATTTTAGCCCTTACCACCAGTGGTGGTCCACCACGTCCGGAATGAATAACCCCGCGCTGATTGGCGGATTATTTTCCGGCGTGGCACTGTTGACTCTATTGCAGCTTTCCGGACTGGCGTCCGGAACCTGCCGTACTGCACTGCATTAGAACTTTTTAAATATCAAATGGTGAGATCACCTCAGAGACTTCGTCAATATTAATATTTTTAAACGAAATACTATTGCTAGCCGCAGACTGGTTGCATTCCAGACGTCTCACTGACACTCCACTCTGATCGATTCATCATACACGTAGCTCTAAGCTCCGGTCATAGTCTTAACCTCCAGGATCATCTGAAGTTCATAGTATGAGAGCTGGTGACCTGACGTGGTCATTCGGTACTCTCTCGCTAGTCACTCATGTCCTGGTCGCGTCCTACAAGAAGGTAGGAATCGATCTACAACCCATGACTGATGGGTTGTATGGTCAAAGGGTTTTTAGGCTGAGTGCTTTCTTCTCATGCTCGGCACGTATTGAATGGACCACTTTGAGTTTTACTCAGCAACGCACAACTGCTTCTTGTCTTCCTACTTCTCGTCACACTCTCGCAGCGCTAGAGCTGCTAGGTTATGAGCCCAAGAGTCTACGCGTGAGAGTCGACAAAGCAATCAAGAACAACTAGTCGGAGATGAGAGGCAACAATGCTGCAAGCGAGAACAACGCGACTGGCGGAAGAGCTGCGGTTGGCGGAGGAGCTGCGTCTAGCGTGGGAGCGGCTGCTGGAGGCGGAGCTGTAGTGACACAACATCATCCGTTTCGTGGGAGCGTTAAGGATCCGCTCTTT
Organism: Phytophthora hibernalis; assembly: GCA_012656075.1. Taxonomy (NCBI): domain Eukaryota; phylum Oomycota; class Peronosporomycetes; order Peronosporales; family Peronosporaceae; genus Phytophthora; species Phytophthora hibernalis. The sequence goes on along the minus strand of JAAKBF010000403.1, from coordinate 542,903 downwards.
GAAGGGACGTTTGAGCTGTACCAGGCTGAGCTGGAGCTCTACATGGCCGACAGAGAAGCGTGGAACGTGGTGACGGGCACTGAAATGCGCCACGCGACGGAACAAGACCAACAAGCCACACTCGATAGGCGCAACCGCTTGGCTCGGGCGGCCATCCTGCGGGGTCTCCGGGAGTGCAAGAATGACGACGCGTGCGGGATGACCACAGCGAGAGAAATGTGTCTGACCACACGCAGCGCGACTTGTCGTACGCGATGCGTCTGAAGCGCCAGCTGTACCAGTGCACGCACGAGAAGGGCCAATCGATGGCAGACTACATCCCCACTATGACTCAGCTGCGGCAGCAGTTGAGGAGCATGGGAGCAGAACATGCGATCACGGACGGAGACATGGCGTGTCTGCTGCTGATGGGAGTCGCCATGACTCACCGCGAGTTGCTGAAACAGTTCGACCTTCCAACTCGTCAGGGTAACCCACCGACTCTCCAGCAGGGGACTAATGCTCTTCGGTCGCGTGATGAGCGCGATCGTATGGTTGAAGAAGGCGGCGGAAATGCTGGAGCAGTGATGAGTATGACCGGTGGGGACAACTTCCGTAGTGGCGGTGACAATAGCTGGCAAAACAGCAGAGGCAACTGGCAAGGTAGTGGCGGTGGTGGCAATCGACCCAATGGCGACGGTGGTAATGGCCAGTACGGCGGCGGTGGCGGCGGTAAGAAGCCGATGAAGAAGTGTTATCATTGCAAGAAGGTGGGCCACTTGCGTCGAGACTGCTTGCACTACAAGAATAAGTCACTGAAGGAGAGTGGTAATGAACAAGGCGGAGCCAAGAAGAGTCAAGACCAACAGAAGAAGCGATCGGAGGTCAAGAAGAAAGTTTCTGTGGTGATAGATCACATGCAATGGTTTAACAACGGTGGCAACGACAGTAGTAGTCAAGAGATGGGATGGTCGGTATGGCTCAGAAGACGGCGCTGGTGAGTGACCCGAGTTCGTGGATGCTGGACTCGGGCAGTACAACGCACGTGTGCATTGATCGCGGTCGGTTTGTGACAGAAAAGAAGTCGCGGGCAAGCTTCAGAGTCTGGATGGGAGACGTCACACGAGATGTGATGAGAGGAAGTGTGCTACTACGTACGCTAAATGGTAGCAGTGGCGACGTTGTGAAATTGCCGCTGGAGAACGTGGAGTATTCTCCGCACGGATCAACGAATCTCTTGAGTTTGGGTGTGATGGAGAAAAGAGGCTGGTCACTTTCGACCAGTTCATCCAAGAGCAGGAGCGCAAGATTTTCTCGATCGCGGCAATGTACGCTTGATCTTCACGAATAGGGGTGGTTGGAGGCTGTGGGCGATGACGTTCCAACAGAAGGGATAAACATGCTGATAGTGAACGCGGATACAAGCCCCTCATGCGGTGGCAGGCCACCTCAACGTGGTCGTCATCAAGCACATGATGGACAACGGCACGGCCATAGACATGGAGATACCCAAGGAGCTGTTCAAGAAGAAGTTCGTGTGCCTCAGCTGCATGTCAGCGAAACAGAAGCGAAGGTCCTACAAGAAGAGTGCTGTAGAAAAGCGGACGAAGGTGAATTACGAGCGGCTGATGTCGGACACCTGTGACATGGGCAAGTATTTTCCAGGGCTGAGTGGCTTCAAGTACTTCCAGTTGATACAAGACGAAGGCTCGAGGTACAAATGGTGCTTCCCGCTCAAGAAGAAAAGTGATGTGAACGCCAACACTATCAAGCTGATGACCGAGCTGCTAGCGCAAGGGCATCGGATCAAGATATTCAGTAGTGATGGAGGAGGTGAATTCGTCAACAGAGAGCTGGGAATGTTTTGCGAGGCGCGAGGAATTCGATTTGATCCCACGCATCCGTATACGCCGGAGGAGAACGCGTTAGTAGAGAAACTCAATGGTGTTTTGGTGGGGAAGATGCGCGCAGCCATGCATGCGGCAGATCTACCCAACCGACTGTGGCCGGAGGTGCTACAGTATATCGTGGATATTGACAACATCAGTGCAACACGGGCACTTAACGGCAAGACTCCCTCGGAGAAGTTGCTGGGCAAGACACCTGATGTGAGTAAGATTCGTGTGTGTGGATCGGTGGGCTTCATCCATGAAGCCAAGAGAAAGACCAAGTTGAGCCCGAGAGCGGAGCCAGGATTGCTGCTGGGATTTTCGCAACGATCACCTGGGTATTGGTTGCTTTACTTACGAACAGGCAAATTGGTGGAAGCACGAGATGTGCGCTTTCGGGAAGATATCACGGTGAGAAGACAGTATACGAGTTCGCTTCTGAAGGGCCAACAAGCGAGCTACAAGCAGATTCCATTTGTTCCCCTGTCGGTGGAATACGTCGCCATGGAGAACAGTCGGAGGGCAGCTGCGCGCACAGTGACTGAGAATTTACCAGACGATGCAGAAACAGCGGCTTCAAGCAGCACTTGTTTCGGGGGAGGGACATATTCTAGTAGTTCGAGAAGTGACGAGTCTGAAACTGAAGACGAGGAGATGCAGGAAGCGGGGAGGATGTATCACCAGGAGGATCAAAGCCAGTTTCACCACAAGCCGATGGAACTGCAGCGCAACCCCAACAACAAGGTGGCCAGCGGGCAGCTCGGCATCAGACACGCAGGCAACGCCAAGCGGCCACCAGTGTGCAAGCCAATACTGGACCATTAAGGCGCTCGATGCGGCAGCGCAGACAAAACGTCAGGCTGGGTGGTTACGTCTTATCGGTGGAGGTAGATCTCGTTGGCGCTCCTACGTCGGTGGAAGAAGCGATGAAGTCACCCCAGTGGAAAAGTGCCATGAAAGCGGAATGGGGATCGCTGCTGAAAAATGGAACCTGGAAATTGGTGGATAGACCGAAGTCTTCCCGAGGAAAACGAGTCAAGGTGTTGATGACCAAGTGGGTCTACATCATCAAACGAGATGAAAAGGGAAATATCCTGCTCTACAAAGCGAGGCTGGTGATTCACGGGTTTAAACAGCGCTTTGGATTCGAATATTGGGACACTTACTCGCCGGTCGTACGGATTATGACGATGCTACTCGTGCTCTTGGTAGCTCTGCTGCTGAGTCTGAACGCCAGGAACGTGGATGTCGAGACGGTGTTTCTGAATAGTCCCTGCGGGGAGTACAAACAACGACGGAAAAGACGACCTTGACAGGTGTTAACACTGATCGTATAGAAAAGATAACGTGGGCGACTGAAAAAGACGACGTCAGGTATAATGCATTCGGATTGGTTAATACTAAATTTAAATATCAAAAACAAAAACGTCTAAGTAATAAAAAAGCGGGCGTAGCAAGTGAAAGTGCGTCTCTTCTTGTAGGAAGCTTGCTGCCCCATTTTAAAATGAGAGCATAACGAGCTTCCCACACCCGGACTATCGTCTGTCACCAGTCATTTTACTAGAGTCCACAACTTTTTCGTCTGTCACCAGTCATTTTATTAGAGTCCACAACTTTTTTTGATTGGCTAAAATTAATGTATGGACGACAAAACATTACTAAATGAAGTCGTCTTTTTGTGTCGTACGTCTTTTTCCGTCGTTATTTGTAGTGGTCTACATGGTGCAACCGGCGTATTTCGACGATGGCACGGGGTGAGTTTGCTGGCTCCTGAAAGGAATTTATGGGTTAAAGCAAGCAGTCAGGATCTGGTATCAAACTCTGCACGCGTACCTGGTGGAACTCGGTTTCAAGCGGTGTGCGTACGATGTGGGCCTCTACCTGAAGCTCATCGATGGCAGAATTGTGCTGGTGACAGTCTATGTGGACGACATGGTGATTGTCGGCAAGACAAGCGACATCGAAGCGGTAATCGAAGCACTGCGGGCGAAGTTCACCATGAAGGACCTCGGGCGGGTGAAGAATTTTCTCTCGATGGAGATTCACTATGAGCCCGGCGTGATGTTGTGCCTCTCTCAATCGGCTTACATTGATCGACTCTTAGTTGAATTCGGGATGAGCAACGCAAAGTCAGTGGGGTCGCCGCAGATGCACACCGAGTAGATGTTACCGCTGGAGCGTGACAGAACCAAGATCAATGATCCTTCGACTCCTTATCGTGAGATTGTGGGCAAATTGCAGTACTTGGTGACCTGTACGCGTCCGGAAATCGTCAATGCAGTGCGGTGTCTCGGTAGGCACGCTGGAGCCTACACAAAAGAGAACTTTGTAAGCGCGAAGCGCGTGTTGCAGTACCTAAAGGGTACAAAGACATTTGGGCTGGTATATCGCAGATCCTAGGCAAAACCAGCAGCGCAGCTTCAGCTGCGGGCGTTCAGCGATGCTGACGACGCTAATTGTCCAGACACGGGGCGTTCAGTTACGGGCTATGTGCTTCAACTAAATGGCTTCAGTTTTGGATTTAAGAGCAAGAAGCAGAAAAGTGTCACGGATGATACTTGCAAGTCGGAGCTGGTTGCGGCCAGTAAGTTCGTTGAGGACCTACTGTGGGATCAGAAATTGCTCACAGAGATTCGATTGAAGTCATTGCTCCCGGAGCTGCACTGCGACAACCAGAGCACTATCGAGGTGTGCGAACACGTCGGCAACTACGACGGTGTTAAGCGACTGGCAAAGATGAGTCACAAGATCGCGGAGCTCGTCGAGGCTAACGCGATGTCGCTGAACTACGTTCCTACGGCTGACAACATGGCCGATATCGTCACCAAGGCTCTCGGTCCGTAGCGGTTTGAAAGGCTGCGGGAGTTGCTTGGCGTCGAGGACGTAGTTGAGGCTGTTGAACATGCAGGCCTGCAAATATGACAAGATCGAATTGGGGGCCAGGACGCATGAGTTCCGGGGAGTACGAAAGCTGGTGACCTGACGTCGTCTTTCGGTACTCTCTCTCTACATCCTGCACTCTAATTAGTCGTGCCATGACTAATTATGGTTTACGATTTTTGCTGCAGAAATGTAAACGTTCCTCGAATGCTATTGGCTTTAATATTTAGAGTTGTGTAGCCCTGATGACACGACTGGATTCATCTCCGCGAGACCTGTCGAAGTCCGGTGTCTTTGGGCAAATTTTAGCTTATCTGTAAAATTTTGTTGGGAGCTGTGTCACGAAAAAGTACACTTTCATGACTATTTTCGAAGCACGAGTGAAGGGTGTAGTCACTCATGTCCTGGTCGCGTCCTACAAGAAGGTAGGAATCGATCTACAACCCATGACTTATGTGTTGTGGGTTTTAGTCCGAGTGCTTTCTTCTCATGCTCGGCACGTATTGAATGGACCACTTTGAGTTTTACTCAGCAACGCACAACTGCTTCTTGTCTTCCTACTTCTCGTCACACTCTCGCAGCGCTAGAGCTTCTACATGGTCCTGCTTAGCTTCATTCAAAACGCCGCGAAGATGAAATGCGTTGTAGAGAAGATCAAAGCACGGAACAAGCTACCATATCGTCTTCATGTAGATGAAGTTACTGCAGATAAGGTGCTATAGGGCTATAATATTTTGTTATCTGGATCGCCTTCGAAAGTAAGTGGCCATCTCTGAGGTGATCTCACCATTTGATATTTAAAAGTTCTGGCTCTCACTTGTAGATGCAGTGCATGTACATTGAGTACTTTTAAAAGCTTGAAATATACGCAGTAAGTACGATTTAGGCGATTAGGTACGATAGTATAAATGTATTCGTATAAAGTAATATTATTTAAATATTAAATGTGTTGGGATTCAGTACATGTACTATTAATAATTAAGTAGTAGTAGTTATTGCGACGCCGCATAGTATAGTACTAATGATTTGAGTCAAATAGGCAAAATTTTGGACCAAATGTAATTCTAATGTTTACATTAAATTATAATGTTATATTTCCAACCTCCATCAGTGATAAAACCAGCTTGACAAAGTTCCACACGCTGAAAGTGGAGATTGGGGTGTCTCAAGGCTGGGGGTCCCGTACACAACAACAAGTGCAGGCTGGACAGCAAGGGCAACAGGAACAAGCTGGGCAGCAAGGGCAAGAAGGGGGACAGGGACAAGCTGGACGAAGACGTCTTGGTACCTTAAACGAGGAAGTCGATGCGTGGCGGCAATGCCCCGGCGTGGAGGTCGGTGTTTCGCCACTCAACGGTCTAAGTTTAGCGCCACCAATATAAGTGCGCCCACACGGATATTCGAAAGGGACTGTCCACCCGCCTCATTGTGTATCGACACCCGAACCTTGGGAAAGGGCACGCGTGAACGGTGTGGGACCACTACTTCACCCAGCCTTGAAGCCGTTAGCTTCGCTGCAAGAACCATGGGGAAACTCAATGTTGCTACCAGGTTGCGAGTTGCTGCCTTCAGCGATGTCTGCTGATCCCTCACTGCTAGTCTGGACACCAGGAACTCTGCCGGATCCCGTCGAAGGTGGACCCTTCGGGACAGAATTGCTGGCCTCATCAATGGCGCTGGATCTGTCAACCTCGCTGCCAGCATCGCTCGTTGTGTAGTCACTGCCCTCGTCCAATCCAGTTAAACCAGTGAGGCTGCTGCCGGAGCTGCTACTAGAACCCCACTCAGGCAGCCCGTCGAGATGCCTGGTTCACTGCCGGATCAAGGGCGTCAATGCCATGGCCACGGACACGTAGATCAGCAGGGTCAGTAGGAGGAGGCGCAGAAGTGACTAAGGACTTCGCAGGCTACCAGGTAACCAACAAGATGCTGGAGCAGGCGGCCGACGACCACATCTTCCTGCACTGCCTTCCACGCCACCAGGACGAGGTCAACGATGAGGTGCGCAGCAGCTTTTACTACGTTATGTGGTGCTTAACTTATTGTGTTAATGTTTATATTGCATGTGTTCTACGGTCCGCGCTCCAATGTCTTTGACGAGGCCGAGAACCGACTGTGGGCCGTCATGGCCGTGTACTCGGCGCTGCTGGGCAAGTTCTAAGCTTGTGTTGCTACTGTAGGAGCCATCGCTAATTTGAATGCAGACGAGTGGTAAATTCCTAGCTCTCATCGTTTCATATCCAACGCGTGAAGCGGCGGCGGCGCTTGGCGCTTTGTTCATTTGCAAAGGCGCTCGATTTCAGGTACGAGAGTGATTGACTGCACTGATGGGAGGTGAAGACGACGAGCGCGCGTCGAAGAACGACGTGAACCCGCTCAAGTACATCGAGCAGCGGGTCGCCTCCGCCTTCCCGGCTGTTATAGGGTCGAAATTCACCGCCAAGTACGCGACGGAACCGAACTTGTACGTCAATTGCTGAGACTCGATAGGTTACTGGTTGCTCAATGATGTGCACAGGAATTGCGTCAAGGAGTTCCTGGACTACGAAGATGTGACCATGCTCGCCTTCTATGGAGACAACGTCATCGCGTCCATCAAGATGCCCGGCTCGCTGGCCCGAGGCAAGACCGTGTGCTTCACCAAGTTCCACAAGACATCCATCTAGCCAAGCTCTCCTCGGAGGAGTCCTCCAGCTGTGTATCACCATCACCACCCTGATCAATATCAACTTCAGCATCATCTGTCGGAAATGGAGCGCTGAAAGTCTCCGTGGCTGGCAAAGAGCCCGTCCCAGCCACATCCATGCTGCTGTCTGTTTCGTACCCCGAACTCTCCACAGACGACGAGTCTTCAAGGCTGCACAGCTGTGCGCGTGCTCGAGCACCTCGCCCGCGTGGCCGCACAAACTGTCGCCGGCGGCTATCAGCTCCGGGACAATATCAGCCACAATGTGGCAGCACATGCCGTGTTTACGACTGTATACACACGTGCATGCTTTGCTTCGTGTGTCGACAGTCCATCCACCTTCGGGCATTCCATCCGTTTGCATCCGACGGGCATTCATGGATTTGATAGAGCCCATCAGCTCCTTTCTTTCGTCGGCTGTCAAACTTCAGGTTTTTTTACGGACGAGGTAAAACCGGTCAGTAAGTTGCCGACTGGGGGATACGCCGCATAGACAGCCAGCCATGACTGTACATAAACCGATACAGCTTGAGCAATCGGTCAGAGGCGGCTGTAGCATTTGCAAAAGGCACGTCTCGGTTCAAAAAGCGAGCCGGGCACCGTTGAGATTGTCGATCAACTCTCGGGGCGTAGCCAGGTCGTCCGGACACTGAAGTTTCAGTTTTCGGTGATATTGTTTCTGTTCATTACATGCTCGCCTTGCTTAAACACCTCGCATGCGCCAGAGGACAAGCAGATCTTGAACTTGTACCGGTATGGACAGGACGTCGACTGTGTGGTTGCAGCGACGCCGTCAGAGGTAGGGAGCCTCGTGTGGCACCGCAGAGAGCAGCATAGTACCATTTGAGACCGCATGTGATGCATAGAGCAAGCTAGATCGAAGTCTTTATCAACTATATGATCCACAGTATACCCCACCGAGTTACTCTTGTCAATGCAGTGAGTTGGCAGTGACTTCCGAAAGGACTCCAAGGCTCCCGACAATATGGATCTCCATATCTTCGTCCACGCTGGTCTTCGACGCGGTGTATAGGTCTCCTCACCTTCCGATTCAGACGTCTCCAGCTGCAGAATTTCCCCAGAATTGTCTAGCAGCTCGCCAGCACGCCCGGTCATTGTTGATGTGAATAATAAGCTCAAACACTGCGAATGTGGTAAGTAGGGGGCAAACAGAGAAGTAGTTATTCAACAAAAGTCACTGCAACACGTTGAAGTGCTATTTTGGTGTTTGGCTATTTTTTGTCGGTGGCGCCTTTTGACGTTTTGGTGGTGCGTCCTTTTTTAGTGAGTGTCAGTGCCCATCCGCTTGGTGGTGCTACACCGTCGATGTGAGGCGCAACACCGACTTTTGGTGGGTCAGCTCCTCACTCCCCGGCGTGGAATACGTTCTCGGTATTCGCATCAGCCAGAGACTGCACGTTCGTGAGTACCGTTTGGACTCCATCGTGAACGGGCAGTTTGAGAATCTTGACAGGCAGCACGCGCCCATCGTCAACAATACCGTCGTGCAGTTTGACCCTTGGTGTTTGCTGGGGATCCCTCACAGTGGTCTTCTCCTCTTGGCTTCAACGATCCCGTTCAGTTCAACCTCTTCAACATTGTGGACCCGATCGCGCAAGACCTATTAATAGAGCAGGCTGAGGCGCAAGCTGCTGCTGGTCAACCCCACGTCGCCGCCAACGGCGTCACTAGCCAAACACCCGTCGCAGCAGCACAGATTTTTACTATGTAGTACTTCTTCATACGTTCGCTGTTGATTCATCTAAATTAAATTTTAGGTTATTGATTAAATATCGATGATATAGTACTATGATATTTGCATAGGCGGTAAGTCACGCTCTGGTTGCTCAATATCCGACGCGGTGGGCCCTCGACTTACTGTATTTGGACACGATTTTTGCGGTTGCAAATTGCACGAACAGCGAGAGCAACGTAAAAACTGTCTGTCGCCATGATAATCAAGGAAGTAGCTATCGACTTCGATGCCTGCATGCAGATTGCAACGTAGTACACGTTGAACAGATCCACCGAGAAAACTACGACAGGGCCGACATATTCGCTGTAAATTTCTGCTGCGTTCGCGATATTCTGCTTGGTAAGAAATTTGATCATGGGCATCACGAAAATCTGCTAGTTTTTCAACAGTCGATGATGTTAAAGATCGGATAGCAAATTGCTACTGCTCGATGAGGCTGATATTTGGTGCTTGATTCAAGTGAATGAAATCCCCATCATGTTGGTGTGTTGTGTTGGTGTGTTGTGTAGGTGTGAGAAGCGTAAGGATTAAGTGGTTTCCAAGTCGTTTCGTCCCGAACAGGTAAATTGAGTTTCCTAACCAGTGCATTTTTGCGACGATGTACTACATCTTCCAACCAGATTAACGTCGTCTTCATTACCGAAACGATAATAACAAAAGCAAAACCTATCTGCAGAATGCAGTGAGGTGATATCTGCATCTAGTTTTTGGTGAAGATCTGGATGTTGGTGACCGTGAAGGACGCGCTCGAGTCGTCCTTCTTCTGCTCCTCGAGGATGATGCGGAAGCTCTCGAAGAAGGGGAAACCCGACGTGGCATCATGACCACCGGCCGTGGCGCACGAGTCCGAAGCCTCCACACCCCAGAACAGATCGGCGTTGTTGTAGATCTTGGACGTGACGCCACCACTGCCAGTGGCCACGTCGTACGTGTCCGCTCCGTTGAGCTTGCCGCCCTTGGTGATGGTCGGGTTCTGGATGAGCTGGATGAACTGACCCGTGCCGTCCGAGCCCCACACAGCAGCAATCGAGTTCTTCTCGTCGTTGGAAAACTGAGCCGTGCAGCCAGACGTCATCGGCTCCGAGTTGTCGTACCACGAGCTCTTGGACGGACTAGCAGGGCAGAAGCACGGACTGCCGTCCTCCGTGGCCGGACCCATGTGCATCGTCAACTGACCATAGCTCGAGACATCGGAGAAGCCGCCGAAGCCCGTGAAGTCGTACGCCGGGTTGTCCGCGGCGTCCTGCGTGAACATCTCGAACAGGTCGAGCTCGCCCCAGTAAGGCCAGCCGTTGCCCTTGCCGAACTGCGACTCGAGCTTGGTGTTGAGCATCCAAATGTTCGTGTCACTCGTACTCGTACGCTCCCACTCAATGTACACGACCTTCTCACCGCTCCATCCTTCCACAGTACGAATGGGCTCAGCACTGTTGCCCGGGTTCAGCGTGATGCCGCTGCTAGTGACCATGTCCGAAGAAACAGTGGCTCCGCTAGCGTACTGCCAGTTTGAAGCGTCCGTCCACTCAAAGTCCACGGCGCTGTAGGCCAGAGCCTCGCCCGAGGAGCTCTGCGAAGGAGCCTGTGTCGACGTAGGCGTCGGTGTGGGCGTAGCAGTAGCAGTAGCCGAACCGTCCGTCGAGTCTGCAAAAAGCCAACACATTAGCAATCGATCTCCCCACAACAGCAGTTGATGCAGAACGTACTCAACGACCATCCCTGGCCAGCCGAAGCCTCGCCAGCAACGGATCCCGAGGTCGAAGCTGAGTTGCTGTACGAGCTCCACCCAGCGCTGCCTGAAGCAGAACCCGAGATGGAGTCCTTGGCAGCCTGCACAGCACCAGCGTCCGAGTCCACCTGCGTCTGCTGTCCGGTCTTGGCCGCATCGTTGGCTGTATCCGAGGAGGACGCTTGGTTGTCCTTCTGCAACCGTTATTTTAATATCACAGATTAAACGAAACGGTCAGTGAAGGGTCCATCACAGTACCACCTCCATCACCGAGATTCGATGACTCACCTGTGCGGACTCCGTATTGGCCGACTCACTGTCGGTCGAAGTGACGCCGACCGTGACGCCGATGACGACCACAGCCAGGAACGCCAGACCGGCGTAGATAGGTTTCTTGCGACGCTGGAGCTTCTCCTTGAGCGAGTCCATGTCGTCCTTCTCGTCGTACGCAGCAGGCATGACGTGCACATTCTCGTCGATGTTGCGTGTGGTGCTCACGTCCGCGTAGTCGTCCAGTGCATGCGTCATGTTGACTCCTTTTCCTGTCCGTTTTGCTGTTTGGTATCAAGACCTCGGCTGCTTTCGTCCTGATTGAAAATGGAGACCCCCGCCCAGCCAGATAGACGGACAAAGGGTCAGGTGCAGCTTTTACTGGTCTCGGGCCAATTTGTGGCATTCCGTCGTCAACTCGCGGCAGATGCTAGACGAGAAACGGTGATGCACATCAAATGGCAGTTTGATTGGGGTGTGGCATACTTTAATCAAGAGATGGAGGTTCAGCACGTAGTTTATGTGACTGCAACACAGTTTGACCTGCAATATAACATGTATACCGATCTTTGATTGGTGTAAAGGTCGTTATAAAGGAGAATGAGCCTGTTATAATTGATGGCTTATATTTTGGGTGCACAAAACTAGTCGCACCCAAATCGCAAGAGTTCAGAGTGAAAAGGATCCGACTCTCAAAATGAGGCAAGTTAGCAAGTCGACTACAGCAACAGCAACGCAACAAGGCATCGAGCGTTGACATTTGACTCTCTCCGCAGCACCACCACATGCAATTCAGGTCCGTCTTACAGATATAATCTCGAATTTGCACTCTGCGGTGTAACATGGGACTTGTTCTGGCCTGCACGTCGCAGCGCCACTTGTATCGCCACCAAGTGGTGGCAAGGGCCGGTCTCTGGCGCCAACTCACGTTGTTTGCCAAGTTCAAGCCTCCGTCGTCTGGCCGAACGGCGGAAGTTCTGGTACCCGCTCATTCATATTGAAGTTGACGCGTATATCGCTGCGGCTCATGTAGGGTCTCCAATGATTGGAGTCCAATGTGCTCTATGCAGCCTACAATGAAAGTCGTAAACGCTTCGGTTTGAAATCTGTATAATGTATGATCGATACTGTATTGTCGTAGGAGACTGCGTAGCCGAGACGGCGCGAATTGTGGCGATTCCGGTACTGTACGTGCGTGGTCTTGAGACCTAACGTGGCGACGAGAGAACGCTATGCTGGCCACACATGAGTCAGGGTCGTATGTACACAAGTCGCTGCCTGCCACATCTGTTTGCCAAAGTAAGAGCAACTGAATGATCTCGCGTTTGTGAAGCTAGCCACGGAATTGAAAACATCGCCATCCAGCTTGTCAAAATACAATACTTAGTAGTTTGGAAACTCAATTTACCTTTTCGCTACGAAACGGCTTGAAACCCCAATTTACCCTTACGCTGCTCACGCCAACGCAACACACCAAAATGGTGAGGCTTTCATTCACTCGGCTCAAGCACCAGATAGCCGCTTCATGGCATCGCAGCCAGATCGGTCATCGAAGTGAATATTCCATCGAGCGGTTGCTGGCTTTTCGAGACTACTACGAGCGCACCTCGATATCTCGGGTTCTAGCAATTTGCGTCTTCTATCCAGTTCCTGCCTTGCTCACCGCGATACTGATTGACTGCATCCCACTAAAATCGCCTTCAGAAGGCTGGCAAGCCAACTACGCGGTTTGGATCCGATTGTTTGTGGCAATGACTACCGAAGCTCTGGGGGTGGTGTTTCAAGTGCGAGCAGTTATTGATCCAGGGACGATCTCAATCATAAATGCTGTCAAAATCTCACTGGGGACAGCTATTAGTACCGTGTTAGTTTCCATTACGCTGGCAGCATTGTGGACATTCCCAACTCCTTTTGGCTATGTGCTAGCCATCACCCCGTTTGTGTTGTTTTTCTCGATCTTCACTATTATGATCATCGGTCCACAAGCGTTGACACTATCACCAGCATTGCGACTGCAGTTCAAGGCACAAATATTTATCATTGTCAACCAGGGAGCCGTGGCCATTTGCTATCCGATCTTTAGCGCCATCTTCAATCGACTGTCGAAAAATCAGCAGACCGCGTTCATTTTTGTGATGCCCATGATCAAATTTCTTACCAAGCAGAATATCGCGAACGCAGCAGAAATTTACAGCGAATATGTCGGCCCTGTCGTAGTTTTCTCGGTGGATCTGTTCAACGTGTACTACGTGGCAATGTGCATGCAGGCATCGAAGTCGATAGCTACTACCTTGATTATCATGGCGACAGACAGTTTTTACGTTGCTGTAGCTGTTCGTGCAATTTGCTACCGCAAAAATCGTGTCCAAATAAGTCGAGGGCCCACCGCGTCGAATGTTGAGCAACCAGAGCATTATCTTCGTGACTTACCGGCACAAATTGGTGGAGTATTTAACAAGTCCTTGGAGTCAAAGACCTACAATCAACGCATTCGTCTCTTCGCTCCATTTCCACTCGAAATTTCAGATGAGAGCAAAGAAGTTATGACCGCCTTGGCTAAGACGGATAGGTTTACGAATGACAAAGTCTCAAACCGTCGGTGTTCGGGAAAACGTCACTAAGAGAAATTCAGGCGATGAGCTGGCGAGATCAGGTCTATCGAAAAAGTCTATGCCGGCCTTACCAGCACTAAAGCAACATCAAATTGTCCCAGCCAACCCAGAACGATCTGACGCACAAACGCTTTGGGATAGCAGGGAAACTGCCATTTATGACGCACTCCAATCACTATTTCACTCTGAATACGTTCTTCTCGCCGAGTACATCGAGTTCATGGTCCCAATGCTTTACGCATTTTACCTTACGGTGATTTTTCACCTTCCTGTGGCAGCGTATTATCCGCACACGGAATCGATGACAACACAAAAACTAAAGGAGACGGTGACGAATGTCTTGATTTATGCTGCGCTCGAGTTCGTAGAGTTCGGCGCGCTTCTTACTGTTTTAAAGCGGAAGTTTGGGTTTTTCCCATTGTACCAGTTGGCATTTGTTTTGGAGACGCAGGTTGCCGCCCTGCAAGGTCATCTCTTTGTGTGGACTATCACCATTCTACACCTAACAGTTGCGCATTATGGTACGTCCCTTGTATAGTGATATATCTCTTTGATCTTTGTTACTGACATGCTGTTTGTACTTTTATGCGTACACAGGCGTCGATTTCAATATTCTAGCTTGGTAACCCGTTAGAACTCTTCTGGGATGGCAGGTGGAAGCTTCTTCAAAAACACGCAGGAGGATTCGATAGCAGTGGTTCCTTCCGAGCACGTGCAAAGAGTCTGGAGCTTTCGACCTATCGCTACAGGGCGAAGTATGTGTCCGATGTGGCACCGACGACAGCAAACTCGACAAATTGGAGACATTCGGCACGTTTCGCATTGCACGAAGATGCCAAGCACACTCCTCGTTGTGGTTTGAGAGCTCTTGCACATACAAAACGAGGCTAAATACGACAAATGCCTTGGTTTAGTGGGGTGTTGCACGGAATCTTCAGAATTCAACGTCAATATTCACCTTTGTTGCTCTGTTCTTGGTGGCACAATGCTGTCACAATTTTGCCCAAGGGAATTTCCTCCATCGATCAACTTGGCCGTCTGAAAACCATGAAAAGAAAATAATTATGGTCACGACAATAAAAGGCGTAGTATCTTGGCACATTGCAACATACCGTTGCGAAGCTGAGCCAATGCATGGTGGTGGCCAATCGAGAGCTGCGTGAAAAACTGGAGCTGGAGATGTTACTGGGCAAGTCAACTTGCCATGGTACAAATGTTGTCCGTCTGTCCGAGCGACATGTCTGACCGTATCGAGCATCGCCCCATGTAAACACTTCACCGTCTCCTATGAATATTACGCGAGTTAGAACAGAAAAGGTATGAGTCGAGCAAATGTATGCAGTCGAGGTCAATCTAGTCAGCAGACCTGTGAGTGCCGCGGAGTATTGTGATCCTGCTCCGATGTCCGCTACGTGAACGTTGACAAATTCGTCCAGGAACGAAGGCATTTCAACATGGTCGGCACTAGAGGCGATTCCTAGCTGCCCCAGTTGATTGCCTCCAAACGCATAAAGGAACGTCTGTGCGCCAACGCTGCACAATACCAGCGAATGGTCTGCTCCAGCGGTGACTTTACTCGCTCCCAAGCCTCTAAAGAAATCATTTTCGCGTGGCAGATTTTCGTCGTTTTCACCACCCAAGCCCAAACAGCCGTGCTTCCCGCGCCCCCATACCATGATAATTGTTCGTTGCGTGGCCAAAACATCCTCGTGTTGCTTTGTAAATGGTGATTCGGGCGATTCACGCTGGTTTGATAGAGCTGGTTCATCTCTTGGAACGAATACGCCAAGCGCGTGACTCATTCCTGCCGCAATGTCAATCGCGACGTAGTCTTTCAGAGCTTCGATGAGCGTAGGAGAACTCACATTCACCACTTTGTCATTGCCAAGCTGTCCAAAACACCCACGACCCCAAGAGAAGACAGACCCACTCGTCGAAACTGCGACTACGAAGTGATTTCCTGCGGAGATCTTAACGATGTCATGGCCAGCTAAACCCTCCACCAGTCTTGGAGTTCTTTCGACAACAACGATTTTGGGTGGGGCTTCAGAATCTTCTTTCTCTTCTGAATTGCCATCTTCTTCTTGTGCATGAACATCATCTTGTTCTTGGTCTTCAATTTCTGTGCCAGTCTTGTCTTCTCCAGCACCGAACCCTTCACTCCTTGGCACTTCTTCTTGTTCCTCCTCACCATGACCAAGCTGACCGAAAATATGCGTACCCCAGGAGTACAGACGCCCGTGATCTGGGAAGCATCAGCATGAACAAGTCAATCTCCAAGTCACCAACCTATAAACCTCACAACGCTCGACTCACCATCAAGTGCGTAAGCTGCGAGGTGTCCAGCTTCAATTCCGACGATATTTGCTCTGCTAGATGGAAGCTCAGCTTCTTGCATTGGAATTTCGGCAGGTTTCCACATTGCGCAGCCATCTTGCTTCATGGATAAACGCCCGGACTGGAAAATCCGGTTGTCATCTACACTACCAAAGCACCAAATATCAACAAAAACTCAAAATCCTCGCACACTAAACACCGCCTACCTGTAAGAAAGAGACTCAATCGGTTCCCTGCCGATACCGCTCGAATAATCGCCCGACGGAAGATTGCTAACCGCTTGATCTCCACGATACGTCGAGTATTATCATGTCCTAATGCACCGTCAGTAGATCCATACCCCCACGAAACAGGTCTCGTTTCTTGTGAAGCTTGCTGAGCTGCTTGAAACATGGTACTTGCAACCCGATACGCTTCTCCGAGAGTGGTTCCTGGAAACCAAGTCGTGTTCGGACCTGGAGGTGGCAATCCATCTTCCGGAGACAAACCTTTGAACGATTCTTTCTCAAGAAACGCTGCAGTCTCGTGAAACTTCGGTCGACGCACCACTCGCTTCTTCGTTTGCTGGATTGGGATAGTCGGAAGTTGTTCTTGACGAACTGGTAGCTGTACAACTGGAACCGGTTGCTGTATAGTCACTGATTTGACTGAAGCATGGGGTTTCGGTGACGTTGCTGTAGCTGACCGGTGCTTGCTCTTCTTTGCTGTTGGTGAGGTTTGAGGCATCGCGACAGGAATCGATCACGCTGGACACGTCCGACCTTTCACTGCAGAGCGACACCAAAGGAGCGAGCATTACCTTTATTGATATCAATCACCGTCTAACTACGCTTCTAATCTGCATCAGGAGCACTCGGTTGGATCGGAGACAGCATTCGGTGCTGGATTCCGTAGATCGGGGACGAGCCTCTTAGTCCGCGAACGTCACAGAGTAGCGTGAACAGACCCAAAGCACTGAAGAGGACTTGGACTGCACCGAAGGTGATGGCACAGATACCGAGCAGTGAATAGCGTACTTGATGGGCGAAATGTACTGGATCCAGACGAAGTACGGCGGAGTCGAGGACGCATTCAGGAAGAGCCCACCAAATAACATGAATGGCAGCAAGACGACGATCCCCACTATAGGCGCGATTTCCACTCGCCGACAGAGACACGACACCATGTAGCCCACCCCCACTGCTCCCCACAACTGCAGCGAAATGAACGTGACGAACCCATGGCCAATTCCAATGAGGAAATACGTAGGGATGAAGAACACGAACGGCATGACCACTTGCAACGGTAGCTCACTGAGAATCTTGGCCAGATACCAGACAGCGAGATGGTACAAGCCAGACTTGAACTCGTGCAGGACCATGGGCAGCTCCGTCGGAATAGCAATAAAAAACGGGCTTGATGTCGTAAAAATCTGGTTGACGATCACAACGAAAAACGCACCGGCGAAGTTCTGGATGCCGGTCTGGCCAATGTCCAGCTGCAAGTAGATGAGCACCACGATGGCCGAAATAAAGAGCTGCAGGAAGAAGTTGGCTCGGAAGGAAATGCGGTCGCGCACGAGACGACGTATGTTTCGGCTGGAGAAGACCTGCATTTGAGGCCAGGGACTGATGAGGTTGTCCACGTACCCGTCCGCATCTTCGATGAAGGTAACCTCATCACAGTCATGGACATCCACGACATCATTGTTCTTCCGTTCCCATTCGTCTTTCAGTAGTTGACTTCAGCTTCATCCTTCTCTCTGTCCAGCACTGCCGCGCAGTCGGACGCCTCCAATGAGCGTGTCCCTGCATTTGGTGAGCCCAAGTTCCTCCAGCACAATGTCCACTCTCTCCTCATGTTTTGTCGCTGTAGTGTGTGGTCCCATACGTAGTCTGGCCTGGTACAGGAAGTGTTCACGCACTGTGATGGTCGCGTAGAACATGTCGTCTTGTGTCACGTAGCACGAGAACCGTTGAAGCTTCTTGCTCCATTGGACACCATTAGCCAAAACGGAGCCCTCGGCTGTCAAATTGCGACCCGAGATGCAGTCCAGCAACGAACTCTTGCCGGCACTCGAAGGTCCAATGACCACCAGCAGTTCACCCGGTCGGGCAGTGCCACTCACGTTCGAGAGGATCTGCTTGTGCTCCACCTGCTTCATGGTCGGGTTCTTGGCGCGTCCGACGACAAGACGCCACTGTACCAGCAGCTAAAGAACAAGTTGATGGGCATGAACGTTCTGATAAATTAGATGGAGTTAACTGCTACATTGGCTTTGGTTTTGATGAAGGAATGCAGCGCTTGCGTTCGTGTCACTGGAATAGCTTGGACTCAGTATGATTGAAGGGCTTAGAGCAGACTGCGACGGCGTCGTCGACGACGCTCCGTGGGGCTCTCGGAGCTCTCGCTGATGCGCGTCACCAGTGTGTCCCTTGGGCGCATGAGCTCCACGATCTCCTCCACGTCGCGGTGGCGTCGAAAGATGCTGCTGCGGCGCTCTTTGATCTCGACGCTGTCGTCACTGCCGATGCTGCTGATGGACTGGCGCTTGTCGCGGCGGTGGAACAGGTTGCGCATGGCTATTATTGGAGGAGCTTCTGTTCTGGTGCTTGTGCTGCAGGTGGCAAATTGCGGAATGAGCTGGAACGGTGACGGCCGGACGACTGCATCATCATGAACCGGCACGTGCGCGCAAACATTCCCGAGTGCATAGTACGGCCAAGATTACGCCTGACAATTTGTCCGAAGAGCCTGGATATTGGTGGAGACGTGGAATCTTTCGCGTGTTGGATACGGCACCGTTTGAACGACATTGCCGCTTGGCGATGTACATGTATAAAGGTGCAAGACGCAGTGAAAGTTCATTGTGGTGAAGTAAAGAGGTTGATCCATGCACATGTACGATATGCTTTTCGACACGTTTGGCGAGCGCTGTCACAAGGTGCATCCCCATTTGTCCCAGCAGCGACCTTCATTTGCGCTTTCGAGAAGGCTGACTGCCGCTGGCAGGCACTGACAAGCAGTCTGCCAGTGTACAGTATACAAGTGTACGCGTGAAATGACTGGCACTGGCAGGTTGAACCTGTGCCGGGCATGTCGGTGGCAACCATAAACAACGTTTACTACATGTCTAGGACGAAGAGAACCACGTCGATGCGCAAAACGCCATAAACTACAACAACTTGTCCTACCGGTACAGTTCACCGTTTTGCTATGCGCGAGGCAAAACGCCCAAGCAATCACCATCTCTACAAATTGATGCGAATATTGAACACCCAGTACTGATGAGGTGTTGCTCAGTTTAATACGTTGTAAAAATGGAGCGTTTCGATCACAGTCTCACCGAACGCCAACGTCGGACACTGTCCGCAATCACAAAGCCTAGCTGAAAATGGCTTCAATTCACCGTAAACACGCCGACTGCTGTACTGTACATCGAAACTGCAGTTTGCAGAACAGCATAACCCATTTGTACATGCTGGTTGCAATTTGGTATGGTACTACATGGCAATGACTGGTGTATGCTTTCGCTGCTTCTGAGGTGGTACATGCACCGGAAAACGGCCGTGATCACCTCCAGCTACACGAAAAGCTTCCCTGCAATCGACTTGAGGTCGCTGAGCGAGTTCTTGACGTTCGCCTGCAACGATCTGGCGGGTCTAGTCTCTCCATTCCTTGCTCCATTTCCGTTCCACAACTTGGTGAGCCACTCCTCGAGCGGCGTGAAATCAAAGACTTTGTCCATCTCCTCGCGCTTCTCCTTGGTCACATTCAGACACTGCAGGTCCGATACGACCTCCCAGTCTCCTCCTCCATTCGTGGTCGTAGCATCCGACACCAGTAGCCAATTGGCCTCAATATCCTCCTTGGTGCTCTGCTTACAGCACGCCTGTGTGCACCGCGGAATCGTCACCACAACTCCGCGCGCCTTCATATCTGCATAGTAGGCGTCCCATTTCTCCGTGGAGAAGTCAAAGCACTCAGCAAAAGCCTTCAACTTGCCGTAGGAGCTCCAGGGCACCGACACTCGACCGGACATGACCATACCCGCGATCTCCGAGGCCGTCGCCTCTCCCGAGTACATGTACAGAAAGTCTGCAAGACTCACGTACACCACTGCCACTTCAGGCAAGAAAGGGTCCTGAGGGTGCAACGTCGTGTTATCCACCTCCAAACCTGCAGTGTGCATTGCCAAAAACACAATATTTTACCATCGGACAGCATTTAACTACCTTTTTCTCATAGAAAATGGGTATTTTTCATTGGAAAAAGACCCACCTCGACGCATATCGATGCTGCGCATGCAAGCAATGGTGTCTTTGTTGGTGGGGGACGCCCGGAACATGAAAGTTACCTATTTCAGTGAAAAATACGTCAGAATTTACGAAAGTATGCGTAAGTTGGTCAGTTTTGCACGTACGACGCCGCGGAACTCGGCATTCGGTAGCTGGGAGAAGCGCAGGAAGTCCATGAGCTCGTTCAGCTTGGCCAGCAGGCCCTCGCACACAGCAGCCATGACGTCGGAAGGAGGAGGCGCCTCTCGCTTCGTCTCCAGTGACCGTTATTTTCTGAGAATAATTGACGGTCAGGGATTGGATAATATTAATTGTTTTTCATCCAATCCAAAGACTCGAAAAGTAGTCGGAAAATAGTCAGCTCAAAGCTGAAGTTTGAAGTTTGCTAAAAGGTATCTTATCTCACTTACAAGTATAATACATGTATATGTACTTTTAAAATTAGTCTATTGAGAGACCCATATGTTTTTTTCATGTTTTGAATGCTTTTAGATGTCTAGGAAGTACTTGGACATGTCGTCGTCGGCTGCTTGGTTGGCTGCGTTCGTTGTCTCGATGCACTCGTGGTGGAGCGCAGAGACCTCTTGGGACAAGTTGTGGTTCGATCCGTGATATTGGATGAGGCAGTTGGGCGGAATGGAGTCCACTAGTTCTCGCACTGGGGAGATACAACCCGATGCTCGACAGAAGAGGAGGAAATTTTTGGCGGCGAAGTGCAAAACGTCGAAGAGCGACGACACGCGAGTCTCGACGCCGATTTCGGCGGTCGCACAGGTGCTGAAGAGCACGCTGTTGTCCAAAGTGGCGACGATGGGGTCACTCACGCTTGACTCGCAGAGCTCCTGGGCGGATGCCATTGAGGCAGGAGAGTGGAGGTGGTGATGGAGGTGTGCATGGTCTGGGAAGGTATACTTTGAAGATTCGAGGGGTCCTGGCGCTCGAACAGGAAAATGTAAAGTGATCGAACCCCTCGGGTGCTGTTGTAATGGAGCTGTTAATTGGAGTGTACCGGTATGGCCATTACCCGACTAAAAGTGGCCAGGTGATGAATGTTGGTGTGGCCAGTGTCGACACTGGAATGTGATAATTTGAGTCCACGAGGGGCCAGGAACTTGGCGTTGAGGCTTGAAAGGCATAGAACTGAGTCCAATCCGTAATACCTCGAGGCATCGTCACGCTCTCTAATCTACAGGTAGTAGTAGTTCTATGTTTTCTTGTTGTCACTGGGGTGAGCACTACCCAGCTACTTCTAGGAGTATCGTGAAAATACTGAAACACTTTCCCATTGATGTGGGATCAATTTATTTCAATACGAGCAGTGCGGTGTTGGTGGTCGTGCATGATCCTCTCACTAATGGGAGGTATGAGGGCAGAATTCCCCTGGCGAATGGGCGCCTGCATCCAATCACCACGTCGATGAGCTCATTAGCGACACTGAGTTGAAGTGAACGCTAAATTAGTGTTCACTTCAACTCAGTAAATTTGCAACGCACGGCGTGTTTGTGTGTACAAGGGGTCAGTCGATTACCTCAGTATTATAGAAGGCACGTGCAAAATTAAACTTCGGAGAAGTACTTCGTAATCGGAACTGCCACCAAAAGATGGAGCATGAAAAGTTTCCTGTAGAAACCGGCAATTCAGTGTGTATTCACAGCTCCGTACATTTATTGTGGTAAAAGGCTGGTAAGACAGAAGTGTCCTATCATCTAAGCCAGCGCCGGGATGGCTTGGGGGTCCGTGTTGAACATCTCGCTCGGGTCGTACTCGGTTTTGATCTTCTGCAGCTTGTCGAAGTTACCACCGCCGTACAAATACTCGGCCATCTCGGGCACAGTCCATTTTTCATCGCGGTACGTGGTGAATCCACCAGGCACACCGCCCGAAGCCTTGTAGGCGTCCACGAACTGGTAGAAGTTTCCACGCAGGGTGGTGATGCTGCTGTCGGCAAAGGAAACGTTGAAGGCCGACGAACGGATGTCCCAACGGACAAGGTGCAGGTTGTCGTCGTGCTTCCAGGCCGAAGCATCAGCAGTCACGCCCTTGGCGTACTCACCGCCCCAAATGTCAACGAAGCCAGAAGCCTTGGCATCCGGCAGCTTCGGGGCGTACACCGTGTTAGAGAATAGTTCCCAGGCAGTGGAGTTGTCGAGCGGGGTGGCACTAGGGATCGTCACCGACGCGATATAGAAATACCGACGGGGGCTGAGCGTCTCCTTCATGAGACCGGGGTTGCGAAGTCCTCCGAAGTCCAGAAGTCGGACTCGTTCGTGGTGAGAACCATCGAGGCAGGCAAATTCTTCACGATTGAGCCCAGCACGGTTGTGGCCTCCTCCGATGAGCCGTAGAAGAATCCCTTCAAGACGGACGCAGTGTTGAGACCGAAGCGGATGGAAACCAGGTCGTTGTTGTCCTTGCTCAGTGCCCAAGTCTGCGTACCGATGAGAGCGTCAACGTTGTCTTGCTGGGTCGGTTTGTAGCTCTTGTTGAAGGCGATAGTGTAGTTGGTAACACGTAGCGAAGGAGGCTCGAGCGTCTTGATCTTGAAGTCGAGCACGACGCCCATGGAACTAGCAGCACCACGCACACCCCAGAACAAGTCCGCGTTCTGCGTAGCATCAGCGTCCACAATGGAACCGTTTGCAAGGGCGACACGCACGGACTCAATGTTGTCAAGGACAGTACCGCTGGCACGAGATAGAGTACCGAAACCCGAAGCAGCCACACCTGTCATACCGACATCGGGGCAACGACCGTGGGGCAGAGCTCGACTGAAGTTGCTCCACATGTAGGTGGCAGCCTCCGAGATCATGACGGAACCACCGTACGACAGGAGTTGAGTGGTCTCATCGTATTCCAGGTGTGTCATGTACTTGAGGTTCATGATAAGAGCACCGTCATTGCGGCCGAACCCCATACTGGAGAACGAACGGTTGCCACCCAGTGTAGTAACCTTCACGCCGGCATCGGCAGCGCACTTGAGCGCAGCAGACACCTCTTCCTCCGACTTGGGGTAGGCAACGGCTGAAGGCACGGGGGTCACTCGAGAATTCCACGCCTCCGTATCAGTCGTCCAGGTCGCAGTCGTAGGCATCGAGTTTTCAATTCCAGCATTGGTCAGACACGTGCCAATGTCACTAGGGGCACCCGCAGCAGCAACCCCACCCTGGACAGCGATGAGAGAGCAAAGAGCGAAAATCGCGCGACTGGTACCGAAGACCGAAACAACCATCGTGTGCCTTGTGCTCGAGGTGATAAAGACTTGAGTGAGTGGCGACAAATCTGGAACTGCTTAGGTATTATGCTGTGGCCCTGGAACTTCCAGGCTGGAAGAGCGCTATCAATCGTGAAATTGTAAAGGAACCACTAGCCTAGGATCGTGAAACCAAGCTTTTCTCACGGTCTTACGAGAAGGAAGTTTAATCGGCTCCTTTCGTTCGAGTGCACTGTCCCCATCGCATGTTACTATCGGCTGGCTGTTTACGACCCGCTCTCGACACTTGGACCATTTTGCATCTCGCTTCAACTTACACTTGGACCTCTAGGCAGAACAAGTTACACGTACCAAATGAGCAAAGAGCTGTACGCGTGTGCCCCACGGAAAACCAACATGATCAGCGTATTAATTGTAGCTGACTTGCCCCAGCTCATCAACATATTCATATCTTACTCCTGTACCGGTACGAAGAAAATATTTTTTTAAATTAGCCTTTTCAATTTTTCAAGGGCTTACTGCGATTTTGATGGCTCCCGTGTTCGTAAACAACCACAACAGATCTGACTTAGAATAACCCACTGCGAGAGGTAAACTCTGACACCGCAGTCAGACAAAATTGCCCATGTAACTGATGAGTGGGGGTAAAAAATCATTCCACAGATGCGATGACCGATTTGGCTGCGACGCCACAGCGCAAAAAACTGAGTACGTGTATTATTACAAGTACACGGTTATACAGCTTGAGCTGCGAGCGTGCAAGCATATTGTCTCTGAATGAATGCCAGGAGTTTGAGTTTTCATTGATTCGTCATTTACGTACATTGTCAGGATGGTTTTGGTATTTGAATATTAAAATCATTGTCCATTACCGAGCGAAGCGTATTTTACTTCAACCTCCATCCATTTTGGAGGTTGAAGTAATCAAAGTTCTTGAAACGATTTTTGTTAGTTTCAGCTAATCCGTAGCACCATCGGATTCCGCCGACAAACTTTGGTCACACGGCAGTGAGATTGTCTCCTCCATGGTAGTGACATCGAGTATCGATTTTCCGGCTCAAGATCAACGCTAAACAACACTCAAATCAAGCATACAGGGTGGGCTCAAGTCTTCATACTAACCGCGGCAGAATCTAAACAAACCAATTAACTAGGGCCAAAGGTGAATCTGGGCAACTCTTCACAAAACCCAAAGTATATGCCCATGATAACAGTACCTTCAGTCCCTAATAAACAGAGGCCAGTTCCGGTATGCAGAAGAGTGAACACTCCTAGCAATTGTAGGCTCCATCTCAATATCGCTTGGTCGATTCGTTTTAATCGCGCGTGACCAAGTCACGTTATCTGAATGATAGAGCCAACGCCTACAAACACGAAAACAATTAGATCAATATGGGAACCATGCGGGTATATCCTTGGACGCAGCGTACCATGCACCAGAGAAACATGCAAGATCGAGATCGTCAAGCTGTGTGCGAATAGTATACTGCCACTGGGAGGTGGAAAGGTACAGCGCGTATAGCACCGGAACCATAAACTCGATATACTCAGAATGGAAAAGCTTTTGAAGTGCACTTCGGAGGTCTTCCTCACTTGAAGAGCCTTCTCCATCGGTAATAGAAGCATCTTCATCATTTGACCTGGACAATAGTGATACCGGTCGAAGAGTTTACATCTTGCTGGTTGTTACTGGGTTGGCGGGGAATATCTGGTGCTGCTTAACTGCCATTGGAGAAATCGCTGGCCCCACTTGTGGACAGATCCCAGGGGTGTTCAAGTATCTAAATGAGTTGTTTGCAAAACTCCCTGTCCTGGCCAGGTTCTTCATGAACATTTTAGTCTCAAAAGACAGCGGCAATGGGAAGGGTGCTAGTAGTCTAATTACCCGCGTACGATTTCCATCTCCCGTATAATTTTCTGCAAGAGCACTGGCACGTCTTGAAGGTAATGACCAGGTTGACTAGCAGCCGAAATACTATCTTCTTGGGTGGTGGGGCGAATATATAAGATGGAGCGAAGAGCCATGACTACATGGAAATTGTCGGCCATTATGATCATCAGGGTCGTTGCCACAGATTTGGATCCTTGCATGCAGATTGCCACGTAGTCACTTACATTGAACAGATCCACTGAGAAACTATGATCGGCCCAGCGTACTCATGAAAACTCCTAGCTGCATCCGCGATATACTGCTTGGTCAAAAACTTGATCATGGGCATCACCAGGAAAAACAAAGTCTGTTGAATTCCCGAAAGACGATTGAAACCAGCGCTAAAAGCTGGAGAACCTATTGCAACAACACTCTGACTCGCCACAATAAGCAAGGCGGATCGTAATTGCTGCTTCAGTACGGACGACTGAGTCAGTTGACGCAGACCAATTTCGAGAATCGTGTAGATTATGAAGAACGTCGCGTATATACTGGTCATTAGTACGAAACCAAATGGAGTCGGAAACTTCCACGCCACCGCTAGTACAATAGTTGCCAATACGCCACTGATACTTGTCCTAGTGAGATTTTGAAATAACCAGTGTTCGAAATGGCGTTGGGTTCAATAACAGCTCTCACTTGAAAAGCATCGCCCAGTGATTCAGCGAAAAGTTCGATTAGCAACCGAATCCAAACCGCATAATTCGCTTCCCAACCCTCGGAAGGAGGCCGTAGCGGAATACAATCAATCGCCAACACAGCAGGAAATGACCACACGAATGGAAACGATGGCAGCACGAGTCACTGAAGTACGATGATAATGATCTCGAAAAGCTAGCAGACGCTCTACGGAGTACTTCAGAAGTATTCACTTCGGTGTCCAATCTGGCAATAGTCCCACAACGCAAGTACGTTGAGCCAAAACCGAGAGACCCATTGTATCTGCGCTTGCGGCTGCGTTGCTTGATTTGCTTGCACTCGGATCCCCATCGTTAGCGAAGTGAAAATAATAATGTGACCATCTGCATTATTTACTACTTGAAGTATATTTACGGCGTCAACTGCGCTTCATTACACTGGAGCTAAACACATTGACAAATATACCTTGTTCGGGATAACGGTTTAATAGCAGCGTTTCGAGCAAAACGGAACGTTGGTAGAAGTAGACAACATGATTAAGATTCGGATGCATGGTGAGTCTTCACAACTGTTTCGTCGATAAAGCCGCAGCCCCCGAAGATGTCAGAATGATGCGGTTGAGCGTCTCGCCATCGGTCGGAGCCCAAGAATAATAGCGTTGGCGACGACAAACCAACGCCACCGAGACATCCAGAGCGCATTGTTGCGTGGCCCTGCTCACGCGGTTGCGATGAGTGCCCATCATGCTGCACATTACTCCGCGAGCTCATCTCCATGTCGACGAATGGTCCATTCGGAATGGACACCTGTACGCGGTGCGGTTAATCTCGTTGGTGGTGATTAAAATCAGTGGATCAAGGCGTGGCCTCCAGTCGTTTGCCTTCCCTGCCAGCACAGCTTGAATGGCGGTGGTCCCTTGGTGTTCGCTTGATGCGTCACGGCGAACGTGAGCTTTGCGAGCTTCACCAACGATTCTACTGTCAATGCCAAGCGTTCTGCTGGTCCAATCCTCGCTACAGCGTTCACCGCGTCACCTTTGGAGTCGTGCATGGCCCGGTCTCCTTTAATCAGCGCGTGCATGATCCGTGCGATTAAAATGCGTGGCCTCTGTCGCCGCGGTCTTGTGGGTGTGTAACCTCGCTCGACAAGTCGTGGCGCAAACCTTGGACAGGCTCGGTGTTGTCGACGGAAGTTCCGTGCCAATTGCCTCGGGTTTGTCAAGCGTGTTGCGATTGAGTCTTGCTGCGGACCAAACAGACAAAATGCAGGATGTGTTGGTCTGTGTGCGTGCTCACTGAGCACTGCTCAGGTGGTTCTGATTGAAGACGGCACCGCGTCAAGGACAGTGCAAGCGTTGTCCCCATCTCTATGGCCGCTCCTGTTTTCATTCATGTCAATCCTCTCGGCACACAGGAGGTGAGACCGTACGTCAGTCAACACCCACGCTTTCAGAACGAGACCTCACTCCTCAATTTCGTCCGCGATGGCAACGTCCAAGATCAAGTCGCCGGCGCTCGAGTCGCCCTCCACGGCGTACGCGACGAGTATCTGGGATGCGCGTCCTCGCAAGTACAAGAACGTGTTGTTCCAAGTGTGCGTCTTTATCCTCATGATGGAGCTGGCCGAGCGTCTCAGCTACTACGGCATCAACCAAGGTCTCAAGAACTTCATGCAGAAGATCGGCTGGAGTCTGGTCTCCGCCAGTGCACTCAAGAGCACGTGGACGTCCATCTGCTACATCACGCCGCTGTTCGGCGCGTACCTGGCCGACGAGAAGTGGGGTCGTTTTCGCACCATTCTGACCTTCGGGGTCTGGTACTGTGTTGGTGACTTCCTCGTGGCCATCGCAGCCCACCCGGACATCATGACGGAGGAGGCCATCGTGAACCCGATCTTCGTCATCGGTTTGTTCGTGGGAATTGGCATCGGTACAGGTGCCATTAAGTCCAACGTGATCACGTTCGGAGCCGACCAGTTCGACCCGAACGACCCGAGCGAAGTGCACCAGAAGGCCACGTACTTCTCCTACTTCTACTTCTGCATCAACTTCGGCGCTGCGTTTTCGTACGGCTACCTGTCGGTGTTGTGTGTTGAAGGCTCAGCTCAGATCCCTGCTGAATACGGCTACTTTGCCACCTACATGATTTGTGCAGTGGTCATGGTCGTGGCCATCGTCTTCTTCCTCGTCGGCTCGCCACGCTACGTTCACATGCCGCCCAAGGACCGCACCATCTCCACACTTCTGTGTGTGCTCAAGCAGAGTGCGCGTACGTCTCGCAATGGTGCTATCGTTGTCACTGGAGCGTTGCTGTTGCTGTTCTCGCTGGTGGTCAACATCGCCTCGGCTTTCAGTGCCGACAGCGGTCGAGTGGGTGAAGCCTTGTCGTATGTGGCTGCTGCAATGGTGTTGGGCGGTGTGGTGTGCTGGGTGTACGGAGCTCATGATCAGTCCTTCCTGGACGCCATGAAGGAAAGTCACGGAGGTGAGTACGACGACAATCTAATTGACGGCTACAAGAAACTGGTGAGCACGCTGCCGTTCGCGGCCTACACCATCATCTGGCAGTGCGCGTACGACCAGACCGACGCCAACTTCCAGTCAATCACACAGCAGTGCGACTTGCGTCTGGACCGCAGCGACCCGGACAGCTCTCAGATCCCTGGTGCCATGCTCGGTGTGTTCGACCCGATCTTCATCGTCATCTGCATCCCCATCCTGGACTCGGTCGTGTATCCCATGTACGAGAAGCGATTCGGCAAGGCTCCGAGCCACTTTGGCCGTGTCTGCGCAGGTCTCATCGTGGCAGCCATCGGCATCTTCTGGTCGGGCATCTTCGAGTCCATCCGCCGCAACGCAGGAGCACTACAAGATGTTAACGGAGACCCGATCCTCGATGGTGGCAGCAGCCAACCTATGAACGACATCACGTGGGCCGCCGCCATCCCCAACTACGTCTTCATCGCCATGGCCGAGTGCCTCATCAACGTCACGGCCTACGACGTCTTCTACTCGGTGGTCCCGCTCACGCTCAAGAGCACGTCGCAGAGCGTCAACCTCTTCATGACGTCCGTGGGCAGCGTCATGACGTCTGTCTTCACCGTCATGTTCTCGCCCTACTTGCCGACCGACGACCTCAACGACGGTAACCTCGAGTACATGTTCTTTGCCGTGGGCGCTGTCAGCGTCGTCAACTTCTTCGCCTTCTACTGGACCATGAAGAAGATGAACTTCGGCATGAACAGCAGCCACAGTGACGATGAGTTCGGACTGCAAGGCAAGGAGTCTGTCGCCTCGCGTCACAGCGTCGCCGCGTCCAAGTAACGAGCAGTGTAGTTTAACACCAAGTATCAACCTTTTGTCGTGAAAGCTATCTGTTGTCGAGCAAGTCTGACACTTCGACGTTAGTGGCAATTTGAATAGAGTATCTCCGGCTCTGTAGTGTGCTTGTATTAATACATGCACTACTACTTCATCTTCAACACGAAAGCTGAGTGCTCTTGGAGTTGTTCTTTGGGAAAAATCGACATAGGATCTCGAGTTCATAACATTACAGGAACGCCTAGCTTAAAACTACTGTACGGCAGTGGAGAAGATTTCAGAGAATTATTTGAGTGAGACGCCCACCACGTCACGATGAACTACATGTAACCATGAATCCCGGTCAACGTTCCGTTTTGCTGAATAGGCTGGTATCGAACAAGGTACTGGTAAGTTTGACTCAATGTTTTAGCTCCTTGTGCGGTTTGGATTCGGTTGCTATTATAATCGAACTTTTCGCTGAATCACTGGGCGTGTGAGAGCTGTTATTGAACCCAACGCCATTTCGAACACTGGTTATTTCAAAATGTAACGTTATTAAATAGCACAAGCACATGTATCAGTGGCGTATTGGCAACAATTGTACTACCGTCTTACCCCGCACACTGCGCCTAGGCGCTACCGTATGTGACAGATTTCAATGCGCAAAAGAAATAGAACGAGGATACTGCCCAGGATGTTTTTGCATAACCGTGCGAAAGAGCGTCCTGTAACTCTGTCCAGGATGTAATTTAATCGGATATCTTACGGTAATCTATTTATCCCGGTCTTCAGGTCAGATTAACAGGGCTCTATCATAGAGCCCTGACCAACCGGGATAAATAGATGAGTCTATGCACATGAGGCAGGTGCACATCGTACGTTTGTATGCTCGGACATGTGGATCCGTCTGATCATAAATGTACACAGCGGGGATGAATCTGTGTACGACAGTTGGTGGGTTGAGGATGTCTGCTGCATTTGAGGTGTCAATGATCTGGTGTCGTGTCCCTTGGCATTTCGGTACGGAAATCGGGCGGTGTTTGAGCAGGAAAGAGTCCAGGATGCGGCCCAGGATACCTTACAGGATAAAAATATCGAGTTGCCAAGTTGTTCATGAATATCGACCAGAACAATTACCAGGACAAGGACCAGGATGTTGTCCAGGATATTGGCACGGACATTGACCAGGATGTAGGCCAGAATAATGTCCAGGATTATGTAGCCCGTATGCCAATACGAATTGCCTGTAGTAGTTCAGACTAAAGACAGCTTTACAGGGACATCGCTACGAACACTACGGATTGGAGAACAAATTTTGTTCGTGTTTATATTTATGTATTTAACAGAGTCTGGACAACTCGAAACCGGAAGTGGTGCAGTCCAATGTCGGTGTACGCACTTTTCACGGTCTCGTACAGAAGTCTCCACATGAAATTAGCAACATAGATTCCGCAGCTGTGCCCGTCTTGCCGAGTTGGAGAAGCCACCACGACGAGCTTGTATTCTGAGAACTTCTCCAACACTGCAAAATTCCGGTCGCATACTTCCTTTGTAGGAGCATCGACGTGGTTGGCAAAACGATGCCGCATCGCTTCGTACTCGTTAGCTGTGTACCGCCCAAATTTCGCGTCTCGAACGACCGTACGCAAATACTTCAGCACGTGAAAATCACAGAGCAGAACAGTCGCGTCGGGGAAAGCCTCACTTATCACAGAAACCTCTTTCATGTCTTTATCCACCATCACAACCTGGACTCCGGTCCAGCTCGGATTAGCTGTCTTGAAATGATCCAGGGCTTGCCAGTCCGAGTTAGTTTCAATAACTGAGTGCTGAACAAACTGACCCGACCCAAATCCATCCATGACCATAAAGATGCATAACTGGTAATTGTACCTGTTCAAAAGAGCATCGAAAGCACGTTAAAGAAGAACTGGAACAATAACCTGGACAATACCATAGACAACATCCTGGAAAACATCCTGGATAAAACCGTCGACAACATCATGGAGATCAACATGGAAATCTTCATGGACATTATAATGGGTAGTATCATGAACATTATCCTGGACATTATCCTGGTTTTACTCATGTCACCCGTACCTGTTCGTTTTGTGGGTACAATCCGGGAACTTGCAAAACAGACGACGCATATGACTCGTAGTCGACGAAATTGCTCCAGTCTCCGCCAAAGTCTCGTCCACACTAACGACATGTGCAGGGTCTCATTTCCAACTGTGGATTTTGCGGTGGCCGGGACATCTTCTTCTTCACTGACCGAAGATAGCGAGGCATGGGTCGCGTCTTCATCGTCTTCAAGCGCAGTGCTAGCGTCAGCGTCGTAGTCGCGTCGGCGCTTCATTGTTTGTGTGTGGGGAATCTGAAAATGAGGTACCAATAGAGAATGGCGCGCGGCGGTCACAATTTCCAGGAGATAGGGAGAAAGGGGTAGGGGAACCATTTGCCCATCAAAGGAGATGGGCAAGGATTTTTATCTTATCTTACGTTCTGGGAAAGTTTCCAGGATTATCCTGGCCACAACCTGGGCTTTTGGTGGATCGTCTATGCAAAAAATCCTGGGCTGTAGCTTTATCGAAAGAAATATTCAAATAAAGCGCTCGTCGAAATATAACGCTTCGCACTATTCAGCCCTAAGTTCCATTATTGTGGCTCAGACAAACAGTGAATTCAATTGCAGCGATCGACGACGTCGCCACTCATCACACCAAAGTGGGCTATCCCCAAGGTGGATGGCTACTTGCATTATATTTCGTAAATGCCGCAATACTTACGCCCAAAAGAAAGTTATGTGGCTATATTCGCAAAATGAAAAAAATCCTCTATAACATGGTGGTTTTGTCGAATTGGCTATTTTTGGTTACCCGGTAGTCTCAACTCGCTCTCCGACGTAGTATATCCACCCCTACACTCCTGCCAGCGCGGAGGTCCGGTTTTTAGAACCCGGATTGGTAGTCTTCAGACATTGTATTTTATAAATATTCGATATATAACGCCTAGGCGCTTTATTTGAATATTTCTTTTGCGCATTGAAATCTGTCACATATTAAAAGCGCCTAGCCGCAGTGTGCGGGGTAAGACGGTAGCGGTGGCGTGGAGGTTACCGACTCCTTTTGGTTTCGTGCTTATACGCGACGTTCTTCATAATCTACACGCTTCACGAAATTGGTAACTGACTCCGTCGCCCGTACTGAAGCAGCAATTACGATCCGCCTTGCTTATTGTGGCGAGTCAAAGTGTTGTTGCAATAGACTATCCAGCTTTCAGAGCTGGTTTCAACCGTTTTTCGAGGATAAGAGCACTGACACGTCTTGAAGGTAATGACCAGGCTGACTAGCAACTAAAATACTATCTTCTTGGGTGGCGGGGCGATCACATAAGATGGAGCAAAGAGACATGACAACATGGAAGTTGTCGGCCACTATGATCATCAGGTTCGTTGCCACAGATTTGGATCCTTGTATGTAAATTGCCACGTACTTCGTAGTAGTAGACACTGAACAGATCCACTGAGAAACTATGATCGGCCCAGCGTACTCATGAAAACTCCTAGCTGCATTCGCGAGGTTCTGCTTGGTCTAAAACTTAATCATGGGCATCACAAGGAAAAACAAGGTCTGTTGAACAGAAAATGATACGGGAGATGGAAACTGTACGCTACCGTAAGCGGGTCACAAGACTGCCAGCACCCTTCCCATTGCCGCTGTCTTTTGAGACTAAAACGTTCATGGAGAACCTGGCCAGGACAGGGAGTTTTGTAAACGACTCATCTAGACGCTTGAACACGCCTGGGATCTGTCCACAAGGGGGACAGCGATTTCTCCAACGGTCCCAGTACCAGTTAAGCAGCACCAGAAATCCCCTGCCAACCCAGTCACGACAAGCGAGATGCAAACTCTTCATCAGTGTCATTAGTGTCCAGGTCAAATGATGAAGATAGTTCGATTACCGAGGAGAATACGCTTCAAGTGACGAAGACCTACGAAGTGCACTTCAAAAGCTCTTCCATTCTGAAAATGTTCTCCCCTTCTTTTTGAGATCACCACCAGGCCTCGTTCATCACCATATTCGATTGACCTTATGATGTCGACATCTCCGGCTCTGGTCTCCACACCACTCAATTGATCAACAAGACTTCGTTCGGTACCACATCCTTCCACCTCTACATTTTCCTGCTCACCCTCAAACGCAAATTCGAATTCATCGCTGAAATTCCGCTCTGTCATGTCGATAATCGTCTCATCTGATACAATCTCTGACATGGTATCCAACTCGCGATCGCTATCAAATGGATTCAGCAAAAATGCAACCGTGTGGCTTCGCCCTGTTCCTCCCAAAGCTGGTATAATTGGTGTTACCATGTCGGTGGTTGCTGCAATTTAATAGGAATCTCGTCCGCAAGCGAAACCTGATTTTGAAGGGTATCTGCCCGGTTGTGCATAGCATCGTTAAAATGTTTAGCGTTGAACACCATGATTCATCTAAGTTACCTCTATTACTTTGAGATTGACGAGCCGCGCGTGTCTGTCTTGAAGACAGATGAGAGCTTTGTATGGCCTGCGGTGCTACATTCCGTTGCCTTAGTCGAGCTGAACGACGACGACGCTGCTGCATGTCCCCACGATGGGTGTAATTACGTCGATCACGTAGTGTGTCTCTGATGGGACATCTTACAATGAGTGCATGACTGCTCTGAAGTACACAGTCGTTATTTTTTAGTTTTATAACAGCCGTTGTTGCTAGTTGAAAACACGCCTGCTCGTGTCAAAGCATTGGCGACCTTTGGCGTAACTACGCCAACCTGCAAATCTAATGATGCCAACGGGCTGACTGACATTTTCACACAGCAAATACTAGCCGTATCTTCATACATCCAAATAGCCATTGCTGCCGGCTTTAAGACACGCCTGCACGTGGTAAATCGTTGACGTTGATGGCGTAAATACTTGTACCGGTACGCCGACATAATAACGCCAGCCTTGTCCTGCAAAATCCTAAACGAATGTGCAAATCCTTGACATTATTGGCGTAACTACGTCGATATAATTACGCCAGCCTTGTCCTGCAAATGTCTGAATGAATGTGCCACATGGCAATTACTAAGATCGTGACCTGGTGTGACCTGACCTGGCGGTGACCTGCTATGGGCGCTACCCTGGCCGAGTATACTGAGTTTATGGTTCCGGTACTATACGCTCTGTACCTTGTTGTACTTTTCCACCTCCCAGTGGCAGTATACTACCCGCACACAGCGTCCATGACAACAAACAAACTAGTGAACTCGGTGACGAATATCTTGATCTATGCTGGGATCGAGCTTTTAAGCTTTGGAGCTCTCCTCATTATCTTGTGAAATTTCGGGTTCTCTCCATTATTTCAGCTGGCTTTTGCTTTGGAAACCCATGCTCCTGATATTGAAGGTCACCTTTTCCTGTGGACGATCTCGATCTTGCATGTTTCTCTGGTGCATGGTACGCTGCGTCCAAGGATATACCCGCATGGTTCCCATATTGATCTAATTGTTTTCGTGTTTGTAGGCGTTGGCTCTATCATTCAGATAACGTGACGTGGTCACGCGCGATTACAATGAATCGACCAAGCGATTATGAGATGGACACTTGCTCACACTTCGGCATACAGGAATTGGCCATTGGTAATTTGGACCTGAAACTACAGATACTGTGTGCATATATTTTAGGTTTTCTGATCGTTTCTCGAGATATGGCTACACCCGCAAAGATAGCGACGCATCAAGTGCAGCTTCAAATAGTTCACACACGTACAATCACAAGTTAGAGCTATGACAAAGATGAAGGCAGGTGATTCTGATGCGAAGCAGGGCCGACCTCGATTCTTGACGCCACGTGAGGTGACGATCCACAACTTGGCCAAGGTGTCTTCAAACTCTACTAATGATTGTCGGTCCTTCACGTCTCACAAGTTTACGTTTTCTGTTGCTTTAGGACTGCTGGGTGACAATCAACCACCGCGTGTTGGATCTATCCACGCTGATCGAAGAGAACTCTGGTAGGGTTCTGCTACTAAATAGTGCACTACCATGAGAAGTCGAAACTCAAACTTCCTACTGCCAGGTCCACTCGTCCAGCCGCTCATACGCCACGCTGGCGAAGATCTCTCTCACTGGTTTGACCCAGACACAGACGATGTAAATTTCTAGTCGAATAGGGTCATCGTCATGCTTGTAACCTGGCTAACGCTTTGTTTCAATTCATTCAGGTGAAATACCATGTTGACCCGGAGAGAAATCTGTCCGTGCCATTTCTACCCTACGGACGCTTTCTTCACGTGCCACCGCCAGACCCTAATGCTCAGTGGCGAACAGCGGACCTATTGCCGTGGTGGCGTGATCCGCAATACATTATCGGACGACTAACGAAGAAGTCTCGCTGGCTGGAGATCGTCAACGTACTGACTCAACAGCGAGACTCGCTTGAAGTGTGCTGCGAAGAAACCCTCGCAGAGATTCAGACGCGTTATCTTGGATTCAATGCTCACGCTGGGAGCTACACGTGGAAACACCTGGAAGACGACGAATTCGTGCCTTTGCATATGCAACGCACTCTAGACGAGAACGGCATCCCAGACGAATCGCCAATATTTGAACGCTTCGACATGGACGAGCAGCAGTTCAAGCCAACACTGCACATCTACTTCGACGATGATCTAACCATCATGTAAACCACTAAAGCTTTTTCGTGGTAACTAAAGCGAATACACTTGATCACAATGAAGCATCAATCCTCCATTCATATCCAAATAGGTCAAGAGTCGCTAGTACTCGAGGCTCTTTAGCTGTCTGCTGATCACCTTGAATATGATCACACGAACTGTGCGTTCATTGACAGGAACGAGTGATCCAGTTGGTAACTCTGATTCATCTGGACAAGGTCGTGTGAGAGCACCCGAAGATGTTCTACGCCAAGCTCGTGCTACGAGGTAAAGCAGCATCTTGTGTTGATCTACTTGGTATTGGAAAGTGACCCTTATTCGACGTTGTTCTTGCCCGTTTCAAGTATCGCGGGAGTTCTCGGGCAAATCGGTTGGTGTTTCGAGTCTTTCGTAGCATGGGTCTTGCTAAAGGGACTAATATGTTTGATTCCCAGCTAGTGTTGCTTCTCACGCTTTAGATATTCTTCAAGAACTCAAAGATGAGACTGCTGGAGTCCAGGATCGCATGACGAAGCTCCATCAGCGTGTCGACGTCCTTGCAGAAGTTGTCG
Organism: Phytophthora hibernalis; assembly: GCA_012656075.1. Lineage (NCBI taxonomy): Eukaryota > Oomycota > Peronosporomycetes > Peronosporales > Peronosporaceae > Phytophthora > Phytophthora hibernalis. Next base: position 506,154 of record JAAKBF010000403.1, on the reverse strand, counting down.
ATAACCGAATTCGACAGCACAACGGGAAAAAATCTGAAGACTTGCTGCACTTGCTGCCATCTCAAGCAGTGAGCGATCGCGTGCTCTGTATACAGACTATCAGCGCTTCCTCATCCATTGGTACGAGCAACAACTTGAATCGTCCCCCAGTGTTGTAGAAGCTTACGAGCGCTGCGAACGTGTCCCGCCATTGGAATTGGTACGTGTTTGATGCTTTCCAACGCTGTGAGGCTCTTGAATCTGACGATGTGTTTGATAGCTGGACAGTTTTACGACACTGAGCAGCGCGACGCAGCAGGAAATCAACTCGACAACTCTGAACAAGGCTCACGTTCGCATACTTCATCGGTCTCGAGGAAGAAATACAGCAATCCAGGGTTTTTCATGGAGGAATGGCTGAAAAATGAGGAAGGTCGACATCAACGAACGTTAGAGATCAAGGAAGAGCGTCGTCGCGAACGCCAAAATCTTCGTAAATCCAGTGAGCTTGATCAGCAGCGTCAAACGACGAGTACTGATGACTCGAAAAGTACTGCGAGCACCGACGACAGCGAGCAGAAGGTGAAATTCCTCAAGATCAGGTCGTGGAAAGAGATCTATGGTACTGGCGAAGGGAAGGAGTTGATGAAACAGCCGCAGTCAACTGTCCGGAGTCCGAGCCTGCGAGATCTACGCAAGAAAGCCCATCAAAGTCTCGCTTCAATTGCGCAGAGTCCGACGCGTGAAGAACGTCAACAAACAGTGTCTCCTCCTCCTCCACCTCCGTTACCCAACAGTCCCGACAAATCGGCCCATTCTCACCACCAACCTCTCAGCAGCGAGCAATTTTCTGTGTCGTCTCCACCTGACCCCGACAAACCTCGGCGGGGCCTTCATGCAGGAAATGGACGACGACGAGATCGAGATGCAATTGGAGGACGAGTTCGTGAACGGCATCCCGCCTCCTCCTCCTCCACCTGACTCAACCTGTCCGGACGAATTTACAGACCACGGGTTGTCGTACTACTACGATCCAGCAACAAGTCACAACCTGCCGCCACCTCCACCTCCTCCTGAACTGGACGAACAGAGCAAGTCTGACGCCTACTTTGACGCCTACGACGAAGAGGACGAAGATATCCCGCCACCTCCGCCAATGGAAGAGTTCGAGCAACCTCCACCTCCACCTTCCGAGCCTCCATCAAATTTCTTAGCTGAAATCCAATTGGGAAAATCTCTCCGTCGAGTCAAAGAGTGTGAACCTCAACTCGACGCTCCTGTCCAGCAAACAGCTTTACTCCAGCAAATCCTGCAGAAACAGAGTCGCCATTTACGTCCCGTGGAACCGCGTCGCCCACCATTGCAGACACGTCAGTCTCCATTCGCAGACTCCATTGCACGCATCCTCGAACGCAGTGCCGTCATCGCCTACGACTCAGACAGCGATTCACATCACTCCAACAACGAGGACTGGTAACTTCAACTTCCACCTTCACGCAACCTTCCTTATGTCCACCACACTAATCATACGTCCGCCACATCAGTTACATTAATCTGACGTCCACCACATCAGTTACATTCTTGCAACATCCACGATCCAAAAACCTCTGCTCCGTCATTCATCTATTCACCACGCAAGATGCAGGCCGCAGGACAGGACAAGCCGCAGGACGGCATCCCGTACTTGGGTTCCCGCATCTCGCTCGTCTCCAAGACCGACATCCGCTACGAAGGCTTCCTCTTCAACATCGACACGCGTCAGAGCACTGTGGCCTTACAGAACGTCCGGTCTTTTGGCACAGAAGGCAGACGTCCTGAACATGTGCCTCCGTCCCCTCACGTGCTGCAGTACGCGACCTTCAAGGCTGCGGAGATCAAGGATCTGCACGTGTGTGAGGCTGCTCCACAGACTCCTCAGCCTCCGCTGCCTTCAGGACCCCCTCCAGCTCCAATTGCAGCTCCCCTCCAGCTCCAATTGCAGCTCCCAAGCCAATGCTATTGACACCAGGTTCAGTGTCTAATGCCCAGACTCAGAAACAGGATCAGACTCAGACTCAGACGCAAGTGCAGACTCAGATTCCGGTGCAGCAGACTCAGACTCAGAATCAGAGACGTCAAGGTGGAGGCAACAGGACGATCCCGGGCATGGGCGGACACTTGCTGAAACGTAAGGAACGTCGTGCTCCTGCAGGTGCTGAAGGAGCGGGGACTGGACCAGATGCCGCCTCTGGAGAGTTCAACTTTGCTGAAGGATTGGGAGACTTTGACAAGCAGCAGGAGTTCTCGAAACTCGAGGAGACCACCAAGCAGGAGGCCACAGGATCGTACCAGAAGTCGTCGTTCTTTGACACTATTTCATGCGACGCACTGGACCGTCTGGAGGGACAGCGCGCGAGGATGAGCGGCGCCGAAGAGCGCAAACTCAACACGGAGACCTTCGGAGCTGTGGGACTCAACAACCGCCGCAACTTCCGCGGCCGTGGACGAGGACGACGTGGAGGATACCGCAATGGCAACTGGAACGGAGGCCGCGGCAACGGCGGCGGGCGTGGACGCAACAACAATGACGGCTTTCCCAGACCGCAACCTGCCGGACCGTAAAATGCGAACCTGGACAAGTGCCAGATAGGATTAAAGCAACTGCTGCTAACTCATCGATGATGAACCAGCCACACGAGCCTCTTTGTTCCCTGTTTCCTGCTGATGTAGTGTTTGACAAGGGAGGTCGACATCAAGTACGTCTGTATTTTGGTTCATCTTAGCTGGTACTCAACTGTTTTTGTGTCGAGTGTTTCTGTAGTATAACACTTACCAGCACTAGGAGCAGCGGACGATTTCCATGAGCGTTTTGTCGAACTGGTCGCGATTCAGCTTGGTCAACAAGAGCACAAGGCTGTATCCGGATACCTCTAACAGATTCGCTGTGATGCAATCGCCAAGGTTGTCGTAGTGGAACATGGCAATGTCCATCGAGTACACCATCGCCACGGTATCGGTTCCTCGATTGATGATGCTAATTGCTTTGTTCAGCAGCTTGTGCACGTATCCTTTCCACTCGTCGAGACTGACGGAGTTGTCCTGATCTGTGTCCAGCTCGTCGAGTGGAGGCAGTTTGCGCGATTGCAGACATTGTTTGTCGTTGTCATCCTCCGCCAGCGACCGCCACGGGAATCCACTCGGTTCGTTGCGCTCGGACTCGCGACGTTCGAATTGTCTTGACACCTCAGCCAGCGATAGCGGAATGGCTCTCGCTCCGTGTGCAGCTCCGATATCACCCCGCAGCAATCGACAACAATCCCAACAACAACAACTTCACGACTCCCATTCCACCTCTACAAGGATCTTCGCTGGTCAATGGTTGTCACTTAGCGTTCATGCCCAACGCGTTCTAAACTCGTGCCGACCCTTGACTCCGAGTCTCCACTGCTCGTTCATTTGAGTTGTGCGATCAGCAGTACTTGGATCTTGAAGCGTTCAGGTTCTTGCAAGCGGTTCTCAGTGAATGGACCGCCTTGCGTCCGGCCGATGGTGGAATGAAAGCTTGATCAAGCATGACGTCCAGGAAGCTGAGGCGGGCAAGGGATCTTCGGATTGGCATCGCGGATGTACTTCAGCGATTCAGTGTTTCTGACGAGGCTAGCAAAGCTTGGAGCCAGGTACTTACGGCGTCTTGGAGGAATTGAGCTCGTCGTACATGCTGCACTGCAACGGCTTTACCAGCCGACGCGAGACTAAAACCCATGGCGACAGTCCATTACAGGTATACCGTCCTGGAAGCTTTCGCTCGGACATGTGATCCCTTCCGTCACTTCTACTTTGTACGCGTTCCCGACACCTCGATCCCCTGTGAAGCCGACCAACATGGGGACGAAGCTATCGCTAGCATCGAAACCGACTACATCCATGCGGAGACCAACAACACGTCGGCCGTCCCCCGAAGTCCGTATCGTGGCAGTACACATGCGGCCTCCGTCCACCTGCAACGGCACAACTGGGACAGTCGCTCGCATTCACGACGATGAAATGCAGACCCTGGCACAGCTCTTCAAGGCGATTGTGAGCGGCGACGGACGACCCCAACAAAAGCTCCTGCTGCAGTAGAGGACAGCAAGTTTACGATCGTAATGGTGTACATGTATTACTTGCAAAATGTGTCAACTATTCTCACTCTTGGTAGCACCAAACACTTCTTAGGCACCGATGGGGGTCGCGTTCGAGCATTGGCACAGCGCCACATTGCGGCCGTGGAGCTTTTGCGTGTCGCGAGCGTTGGGGCTCGGGAGGAACTTCCGGTACAGTTCAAGCTGTTCCGGAGACGCCTCCAATATTTCACTCACAATGACCCACTCGACGCCTTCCGTGTACGGGGGCGTCGTCAAAGACCCCGAGTAGCGGAAGATCTTGCCGTCTAGTAGAGCGTTAAGCTCATCACCACCGGCGATTTTGCCCAGTGCGACGTTGTCGTGTTTGCCCGGTTGCAAGGTGGTGATCTCGTCCCAGAATTGGGCCAGGAAGGCGTTCTCGGCCCTCCCGGAAGAAAACCCCAACGACTGCGAGATCGCCGTCCTCGGACTGGTGCACCAAGTGCAGCTCCATGGCGCGGGCATTGCCGTCCACCGTGTGCTCACTCGGGGCGTGGAAGTGGAACTGCACCGTAAAGTACTTTTGCCATTGAGCACGAGGAAGTTGCGCTCGTGGCTCCAGTTCACTTGGAAGTTGTCACCTCCGTGCACGAGTTGCATCTCGGCCATCGCAGTTCCGAGCTGCAGCGAGTTGTCGGCCGTGCTCAGCGTCACCAATTGGGTGGTAGGATCCTCCACGATGTCGATGGGGGACTGCTTGGTCATGATCGGAGCTTTCTTCTTCTTGCTCGCGTAGGCGGCAGCTTTGTGGTGTAGAACTTTGGAGACGGAGGTGCCCATGGTAGTTGAGACTTGAAAGCAGGAGGAAGTGACGGCCACGGAGTAAAATTGGGAATGGCCGCTTCGAAGTCGGCCAAATCTAGTTTAACGACAACGGACAGCTCCTCGCCCCAGCTCTTTTGGAGCTCGAGGCCACATAACGGCTTTTGACTCAAAGTTTGACTGTAGCGCGTGTTTTTCTGCCGCGAGGGTGCTTCAACGCTGCTTGGGCATACAAAAGGTGCCTTTAGACAGGATGCGCTCGGGTTGGTGCCGGTTGCCGTCCCGACGGTGGCCGCAGCATCATTTCCTTCCCACGTGAGGCCCCGCCTACGTCCAGTGGCGCAGCAACGCGATCGGGCGATTGCTGGGCTCACTGGGCTCACTGCAGAGGCGCTGGCTGCTTCGAGGCTGTCGTGGGCTGTCCTAAGTGTGCAACTCGCAAAGCGGTTGAGTCGGTTGAGTTGGTTGCGAAGTGGCCCATGCATGCGATCCAAAGTGGCTGCATTTGCTCGATCAATAGTGTTAAACAGCGAGAGAGAACCAACAGCGCCCAGAAAACCAGCAAAGGTTGTTGGTTTTCTGGAGAAAGCACTTCAAGTTGTTGGTTTTCTGGGAAAAGCAATTCAAGTTGTTGGTTTTCTAACAGCCCAGAAGGTAGACGTTGCTGCTGCCACAGGTTGGAAAAGGGAGTGCACACAATGCCTCAAATGCGTTCGTGCTTTCCTGGGGTTGAGTATTTTATGCATGTATGAGAGTATCTTTGATACTGGTGTGGACCACCATTTAACATCAGTGGCAGCAGACATACGAATGCAATTTGCAGGAGCGTGGAGATTTGTATTGACATGTGAATCGTCAAGCCAGACAACACTCCGAACGAACTCGTTGCAAGTCTCAAACGCGTTCACGGGGGATATTGTTCGCGCCTCTGTTGAGCACAGCCACAGATCGCTGCAACATCTCGCTTTCGCCGGTGGACAGCCTGCTTCAGCCAGCGCTCGGTTGTGGTCCCATCCGTGTGTTTTGCGAGTGTTCGTCTTTAGCGGGTGGGTGGAGTCTGTAGTTGCTGCAGTGGAGCGGAGGACGATTGTGTACGCGATATTGACGGCAGAGCTCGCTGTTTATGCTGCCGGTGAAGATTTCTTGTGGTTGCTATCTGCACTCTGCCGGTTACGGCTGCGATTAGCGAGATAATAGTCAAGCGCCTCAAAGTGCAGTTAGAACGGACCTCGACGAGCTTCGCTGATGTTCGGCGGCTTGACTTCTGCAAGCAGAACCAGTACGACCGGCACGACGAAGCAGAGCGTTGCTTAGCTTTGGGAGACTTGCAAGACGTGAGGAAACAACCACTTGTATGAATCGCATTCATCCAATTTGTAGAACGGCTGAGCTCTCCTTGCGGTTAACTTATCCCGTTAAATGTACATCAGATCCTTTACTAAGGTGCATTTCTCCATTACGGTTCATGTATTCACGAGCCTCACCTGTGAACACGAACACCGACGACAGAGGAAAGTGCTAGCATTGACATGGAAACGACACTGTAGCAAGCTAGTCACACGCTGAGGCCATTACGTGAGTACTGGACTTCTGCTCATTAAGCAGCAGCAACATCAACATTGTCTGTTTGATGTCGATGTTGTCGGTTGAACCTAAAAATGAGGCCTAGTTTCTACTTAGCAGATTGAAAAAATAAGAAAAATATGCACTCACATAGAGCTTTCGGAAACGATACTGTAGCAAGCAAGTCACGCGCTGAGGTCATAACGCGAGCTCTACTCCTGCTCATTGAGCAGCAGCAACAGCAACAATGTCCGTTTGATGTCGGTTGAACCTTAAAACGAAGGCCCTGGTTTCTACTTGACAATAAATAAAGAAAATATGTACTCACGTCACGCGCTGAGGCCATAACGTGAACACTACTCCTGCTCATTAAGCAGAAGTTACATTGACACTGTTTGGTTGATGTCGACGTTGTCGGTCGAACCTAAAAATGAACTTTAAGACCCAATTTCTACGAGGCAGATTGAAAACTCACGTATAGTTTTCGGGAACGACACTGTAGCAGGTAAATCAGGCGGTGAGGCCATTACGTGAGCACTACTGGTAGCAACATCGACGCTGTTTGGTTGACCTAAACATGAACTTTAAGACCCTGGGTTTCTACTTGCGTCCGACTCCATTGGCGTCACCAAGGATACGCTGTAGCTTTCACGTTGCTGTGAGCTCAATTGATGTGAATATAGACGCAGCAACCAACATAACTTTCGTTTTCGCAGCAATGGCTTTTGTTTCCAAACACGAAGGCCAATCTGTAACAGGCTGTTAGCAACAAACACGAAAGTGCGAGGTTAACTGAACTCGTGAAGTGAGAGTTCGGTGAGTCAGAAAACCAATTTTCTCGTCGCTGTTAGTTCTCTCTAGCTGTTTAACGCAAAGGCAGTCACTTATTTAGCAAGCATGAACCGTTTCGAGCACTAACCCGACCGCTTTTGCCTGTCAGGGAACGAAACGAGTACAGTGCTACCCCTCTTCAAGTAGACAAATCGATTTCAGAGGGATTAAATATGGACCACGAATGGGAAACACATCTCTATCGCATTGCCAATCAGATACGACGGGGTATCTGAATACCAAGGTATGCACAACAAGGAAGTCACTGTACCGTTGCTTCAGCCTGTGACGCTGACGTGTCAAAATGTATCCATGAGCTCGTCGAAGCTGGTGACGCATGCCAAAGCATCTGAATCGAAGCGAAGCAGGCACGTGCTGTGTCGAACTTGGAGTCGAAGCACTCTCCGAATTGCTCTCTTCTTCATCCACCAACTCCATGGCGCTCTCTAAAAACTCAGCGTTTGTAAGCAGGTCGATGGTGCTCCGCAGTGGAACTCGTGAGGGAGACTTTCGCTATGTCGTGCGCAATGTGGCACAAATCAGGTCGAGTCTGCCACGCGGACGCACGGGGATTTGCCGACGACGAGCACCAAGAATCGCGAATCTTTACATGTTAGTGGGTCTAGGAACAAGGAGGCGTGTCGCTCCTCTCTTCCTTCGCCTAGAGGGGGCGACCACATACAAACACTATCATACTAGTAGAAGCTGGGGCGGTCCTCAGGAGAAGAGACGTTTGCTCTGGTTCTCGCGCGGGGGAACTCCATGGGCACGGCAGCTGCAGCGCTGCCCTTGGTGATGCAAAAGACCTTGGCCAACGTGGCGCCGTATCTGATGCCCGCGGCCTCCGCTGCAGCGCGCACGAACGCGTCGTTCTCCATGTAGGCGAACATGCCGCAGAGCTGGCCGAACTGCACGACGCTGTTGGGCGCCAGCAGCACGCGGCCGAACCTCCCTCCAGCTTTCGTGGCCAGGAACGTCGTCATGTCGTCCACGACCGAGTCGCGCGTGATGCTGCCGCGTGGCTGCGTGAGCCACTCGGGCATGACCACGGTGGCGTCCACGGCGTTGGCTGCGTCCACGAACTGCGAGAGCGCGTTCTGGTCCCAGTGCAGCGCCAACGCGGGCTCGTCGTCGCTCACGGAGGCTGAGGAGAGATACTCGTCCACCTAGAGTACATGTACCGAGTTAGTCAAGTGAACAAGCTTTGAGGACGCTGAGCTAGATGTTATACCTGGGCGATGCAGTCTTGGTACGAAAAGGCGGCGGACATGGCTGGAATTGGGCTTGGTGATGGATCTGACGTCCTGAGGCCAGAGAGGAGAATGAGTCTGTGGATCGGAGACTGCCTCGGCTGCCCGTGAATAAGATTCTGGTTGAAGCGGGTCAACTATCGCCGACGCGACTGGACGACGTCGCTTAGGCCAATGGGAGGCGCATTGCGTGCCACACGTGGCCGCGGCCACTGACGCAGCGCCTCCGGTGCTTGAGTCACTAAAAACGGGTGGCAAGACTTGAGTGTCCCCACCAGAGAGACGCCAGGAAGCACGGCCAAGTGATCCGTGAATTGGGCAGAAATCGGGAATTGGATCCTGGAGGAAGTCGTCGGAGTACATGTACCAGCGTCCGCGAGAGCAATGAAAAAAACTGCTGGACATTATACTATTCGCGTATGATGTTTGAATCTTTGCCGTAGCAGAGCTTACCAGTGTTGCAAAGTGGTTGAGCAACAAACGCTGTGGTTGTATTACTCATAACATCGGCTAAGCAAAAGTTCACGAAAGCAAATCAAAACACGCCGACGGGTCACTGCAGTGCAGAGCAGCAAGAACTTGGTCGACCTGGGGCTCAGGGGGCGGCAAGTCGACGAATCCCCACGTTCGCCGCCTCTGGGTGAGCTTCGCGGTAATTGTCCCACACGTCCGAGTCTTGGGTAAGCGAGCCACGCAGTTCACCATCGTCCTCAGACTTAGACGTTTGAAATCGCCTGGACGCGCACAAGTCACGCCGTCCACTTCAACTGTCGTTGTGAAGCCTACAAAACGGCGAGGGCGCGAGCTCAAGATGGGTGCTCCAGCGTAGTTCGTGTGCATACCGGTATCCGCTAAGCTGAGGTCTTCCGGTGCGGTGAGCTGCAACGTGGCTAACGATGTGTTCGGGTCCGTCATAATGAGGTGGCCAGGGATCATTTTTGCCACGAGCCAGAAGAAGCTTATGAAGACCAGATCGTCCTGGTCACTGAGCTGCTCGTCGGGTTCGATGAACGGGTTTTGGAGACGCTTCTTCAGGAGGGGCAACGCGACGCCAGTGGCGTCACGCCACCGACCTCGAAATCCTGGATGTGGTGGCAGGTTGGTTGGAAGCAAGAGTTCCGCTTGGTAGACAGGGTCCTCTAGCACTGGTAGGGAAGACGTCACTTGTCGTAAGCAGGTAGCCGCCCTTCGCAATGTAAACTCCTGTGTAGTAGTTGGTGGATAGGTCGTCGAACGACTCGGAGTCGGTGTCGGACTCGAGGACTGCGCGGAGCTGCACGACAGCATCGACGGCTCTGCCGACAGGGTTCATCGAGAGTGTAGTAGACTGCAAGTGAGCGACATTTCCTAGGAACTTCGATCAGGTTGATCGTTAGAAATGATGGCAGATGATTGTTGAAGTTGCCTTTACGTTAACCACATAATATTACGTGCGCCACAAATTATCCTGGTCAGCTTTAGCAGATCTCAAGAAGCTCCTTAACCTGTCCGCAGTACGATGGACGCCCAGGACACCCCAAAGCCCAAGCCGGCGCCACTCGCCGGAGCCTCAGACGCACGCCCATGACGCCGAGCCTAAGTCGCCCGCCAAGTCTCCCGCCAGCCTGCTCAAGAGTCCCAGCGCCTTCGAGCAGAAGCCGCTGCATGCCCAAGCCAATGTCTATTTAACGCCGGGACAGGATAAGCAGACAAAAATTAAACTCGGGACAGGAAAAGAATCCAATCGGGTCCAGTTTTGGAAGAAAAGATAAAACAAAAGTATTCATTTGGATAAAGTGGCTGCGTGGACCTAAAGCTACATGTATCGCGCTGTGATTCGATTCTGGCACTCCGCTCTTTGCTCAGTACCGAGCAGGTTGCCTCCACAGTTACCAGCCCGGACTTCCATCGTTCCTCGTTGCCATCCCTGCGTTCGAGAACTATCAGGATGGCTCTCCGCAAGACGCCATGCCTATTCGAAAGCCATCAGGTTCCTGAAATCGTATCGAGACTTCTGGGATTGGCCAAGGCAATCAGGAATTCACACGAAACAGACAGTGCAGAGGCGCTACCTACCTAGTTTGATGTAGGTATGAACTACAGTTGTGTGTTGTACATGTATTCTCTTTTGTGCTATAGGATACTGCAGCGTATTGCAGCTTGCTGTAACTCAGTGGCAATGCAATTTGCAGTATGCATTGCTTCCCGTGGTACTGGAGTTGCAACATTATTCCGCCATATAGACCAATTTACTTTTTCCTATCACTGCTTCGTGCCATCGATCTATCTCACAGCTTTATCTGCTACAGCGACAGCAGCTTCTCTCCCCTCCGCCGCCGACCCAGAAATCCTCATTGGATCCAGCTGGCGCTGGTCCCCAAGCGATTTTCAGTGGCTGCTCCCGCCTCCGCTGCTTTATCCTGATAGTCTGCTCCACATGGAGCTGGTCATTGCTCTGAATCTCCTGTCCCACATGATCAGCCCCTGCTTCTCACCTTCGTCTGCAGTCAGGTCCAGTGTGTCCACTGGCTTCATATTTGACCTAGATGCTTGTGCCGTCAATGGCAGGCGCTCCTACTTGAAGTAGCTGACGAAGAGGGAGCTAAGAGTGTCAGGTTCGTAACATGCGAGTTGTCGATCCACACACGACATGTTCCCAGTCACGAGGGTATCCCAGACGCCGCTGAACCATGTCGACCTACTAAAGATCCGAGACCCGTAGCCTGGGAGCGGTAATCCAGAGGGCTCGAGGCCACCACATCTGCGTCGACAGCATGGTGCGGATAGCATCACTGGGCGATGGGGATGAACACAACGGCAGCCTCCCAGCGGCTTCGCAACGGCTGGCCTCTAATTATCCTTGTAAAATAATACTTCGAAGTACTAAGGAAAAAAAGCACTGCGTAACCTACGGCTCTTCACTACTGATTTCAATCGCGTTTGTAGCCGGAGTAAAGCGTCAGCAGCGAATTGTACTGTAGATAGATACCATGTATTTCGAATTATTCTTCAAATACGCCAGTGTGAAATCGGATAAGTTGGAATTGCCGAAATTCAAACTCTTTTGATCGAAACCGTCTAGACTACACCCACACTGCTATATTTTACGAAGCAAAAACCGGCCGAATTGTTGGTGGAGAGTTCATTCCCTCCACTCAGCAATATCTGAGAATGGATAATGCTACTGTGAGTAGCATCCCTAAATTCTAGATGAAATCCATGGCGATATTGACAGCCATGAAGGCAATGGTAACAACTAAAACCTCGTAGGTGGGGCAGGTGAAGCTCCACCAGGAAGTACCAGGGCTGGAGGGACCATTGACTCTAATTCATATGATACGGCAGTATCAGGTCCGGTGGGGTCATGGTCACGCAAAAACGAAAACGATCTGTCGAAATGCGAGGCACTGAATCATTGTCCACAAAGCAGCTGCAAAATGACAACGTGCACTCAGATGATGAAAATAAAAGACCCAAACACAAAAAGCGTAGGCGAATGCGACGCGAGGTTCAAATAGTAAAACAATGTGATAAGTCACCGAGTGATGAGCGAACCTCCTCTTCGATGCCTCATGCGATTGAGACAGTGATCTCGGAGATGTCGCGATCTAGTGACGATACCAGCACGGGCGATTTACAATCCTCCTCGTGCAGGGCATTACGAGAATTCGTGGCTATGGAAGATGCTAGTACTAAGGGCTACCCGGTAACACGGAGTGGGCGTACAAGCGCCCCCTCCTGGTTCGATGGCCACATCTACGTATAAACTCAGATGAATATGTAAATGCATCAGGATCATGGGATAAAGCCAGAGAAAAGATGCAACGTGAGATAGCTAAAACACAAGTTCTTGCGTGGAGGCAAGATTATTGCTGCTTAACTATAAGTGTCATTTGTGAGCCAGGGACATTTAAAGAAGCTATAAGTAGCGAGTACCCGGTTCAGTGGAATGAGACTGCCGAAAAGGAGTACGATGAATTGATGAAGAACAGCAATTTGTTCCACGGCAGAAGCATATGAAAGTTCTTCGAAAGGGTCTTCCGAGTTAAATATCTTGCCGACGGAGAGATTGACAGGTTCAAAGCAAGACTGGTAATCAAATGTTTTATGTCAATCTATGGCATCGACTACTTGGAGATTTACTCTCCTGTCGTACGCCTAGAAACACTGAGAATTCTGCTAACTCTTTCCAGCGATATGGGATTATGAAGTTCACCAGATGGACGTAACTACTGCTTTTCTAAATGGCGAAATTGATGTGGAATTCGTTATGGAGGAGCCCGAATAATTTAAGATGCCTGACAAGGAGAATTTGATTGCCGACTGCTAAAACGCCTTTATGGCTTGAAGTAGTGACCACGAGTGTGGCTTAGATTGCTGAAGTCATTCCTTGAAGAGCAGGGCTTCACTCTACTGAAGTAGGAAGCGTGTGTTGCTGTAAAAGGCATTGATGGACAACTGTGTCTATTACTCTCTACGTTAGCGATTTGATCATGTTCGCCCCCAATATGAAACTCATAAATGATATGAAGCAAATATTCTGCAAGCGGTTCAGATGAAGGACTTGGGAGAGATACATTATATTCTAGGTTGGGAGATCACTCGCAATAGAGCTGAACGTTCAATTTTTGTGAGTCAAGCAAAGTATGCCAAGACTGTATTGGAAAGATTCAACAGGAATAAGTGCAATAGCTGTAAGACTCCGTGTACAGTGGACTTAAAGTTGACAAAGAGAATGTGTGCTGCAGACCAAGATAAAGAGAACTGATGTGAACAAAGCCATATCGATCGGTCGTCGGAAGCATGATGTACCTCATACTAGGCTCGCGTCCTGATTTGGCCTACATGGTTCGTGAATGCAGTCAATTTCTAGAAATCCCTGGTATTTTGCATTGCCGAGCCGTGAAACGAGGGTTAAAGGTACTTGCGCGAGACTCAGAATTGGGGAATAAGTCTCGGTGGAATTCAGTGGTCTGGGCAGGATCTTGACCAACACTTGCAGGCTTTGCTGACGCTGACTTTTCAAACCGCACGGATGATATGAAATCTATTGCTGGGTATTTGACGAATTTTTGTGGGAGTACAATATCGTGGAGCAGCCAAACGGAGAGAACAGTAGCTCCCACACAACGGAATCAAAATAAATGCCCTTAAGGCTTCTTGTGAAAGAAGTCGTTCATATTCGCCAAATGCTCAAGGAACTGGGAGGACCACAAAGGCACCGACGGAAGTGTACGTCGACCTTGAAAGTGCAGTGAAGTTGGCAAAGAATCCGACATTTCATAGTCGTACAAAGCACATTGATGTGCGGCATCACTTCGTTCGTGAACGAGTGGATTTGAAGAAGATCGATGTACCGATGAATTAAAAAAACGTTGAGCTTGTCTGTACCGGGGCTACCAGAAGAATGAGCGTCTCACTCTCCTAATTTCGCTGTGGATCGAATGAGCCTATTGTTGTAGCCGGATTCGAACTCCATCACTGCCAAAATTACATTTCAAAAATCAAAATCTCAAAACTCATTTGTATTTTTGTTTTAGAAATTTTTGTAGAGATTCTGGCCGTGTATGCCTTCTTCGTGTTAGAATCAAGTTGACGATAACCACGTTTTTCACGGCTATATCCGACGAAGATTGCCTCCCCAGCTTTGGCATCCATCTTTCGTCGCTCCACTTTATCCATACATGGCATCCGAACGTACGCAACCGTGATTAAGGAGGTTGCCCTCGATACCATATAGCATAAGGTATTCCCATGTTTCTGGTAGAATGGGGCACAGTATTGATGTGGTAGGCCGCTGTTATTGCGGCTTCTGCCCACAACTCTTGTGGTAGATCAAAATGATTTAGGAAGCATCGAATGCGCTCCGATATTGACCGATTCATGTGTTCGGCAACGCCGTTCTGTTCGGGCGTATACTTAATTGTCGGAAAGCATGTCATACCACTTGACAAATACTTCTCAGCTTTAAGTATTCTTTTGCATTGTCCATTCGGAGGTCTTTTATGCGTACATTGAGCTACGTCTTCACATATTCATAGTAAATCTCGAACTTCTCATAAATGTCCGACTTTGTTTCTAGGAAATACAACGTCGTAAAGCGACTTGCTTCGTCCACAAACACAGCGAAGTAGCCCTTTCCAGAATAAGTGCTCAATGAACCCCAAATGTCAGAGTGTGCACGCTCACCCACAAGGCAGGCACGCGATGATTCGTTGTCAACAGACCGAAAACGCTTACTAGTCAACATTCCTTTCACACTGAAGACGTTCTGGTAGACGTAAAACGAGTTCTTTCTTTGGACAGTTCGCATATCCAAATAGCGCGTTGAAAACATTGCGACCGGGATGACCAAGTCGATCATGCCACTACATCATTTTCTTTCTTTCATCAGATATTAGTACTATGGCTGCACTCGACGCACGCTCAAGAGGTAGACGGAAACGATTCGTTTCATCTTTGTAAGCCTTCAATCGACCCGACTGAATCAGTACATCGGCAAAATGACATCACATTCGTTCCGCAGGTGCTTGTGTACGTGATGCTTGTCTACCGACGTAGAATAGGCTATATTGCAGCTCTGGTACATATCGAACCCCACGTAAGATCATCATACGTCTGCCACTTAGAGTAATAAGCTCCTTCTCAACATAGCCAATACCTATTATTTCTAGCCAATGGTTTCCACCAATTCGCACTGTTGAGCTCACGGAAGTGAAAGTTATGAAGTCACTCTTATTGTTTGTCATGTGAGTTGTTTCTCCCGAGGCCAAGTACCACAGTCCATGAGCGAGATTAACCATACTTTTCTCCATTTTCATCAAATTCATGGCATATTTCACCGCAACGTAAGCGAAATCATCACTTTCATTATCCTCACGGCCCTTACTGCTTGCCTGCTTTCCTCCCGCCGACTTGGCACGCTTTTGAGCTTGATCTTCACCTTGATCGCCCATTGGTGAGCCCTTGTCTACGAACCGACAGTCTCGTATTTGATGTTCGGTGTCATGGCAGTGAACACACCCTTTTTGCTCACTGCTTCCTTAGCCTCGTCCAGCACCACGTCCTCCGCCTTGAGTTGCACCTCCACGGCCGCCAAGACCGCGATCACGACCACCACGTTCACAGCCTCGGCCTCGCCCTCGACCGCACCACAAAACACGCCCACGGCCGCGACCACCTTCGGCGAAGAAGGCACGTTCCTCTTCGTTTTCCTTTACTTCTTCCTCTTTTCGGTTTTCTGCGTGGGGGTCGTAGTCATATGCAATTTTCAGTGCCTGCTCCGGCTGTTGTTAGTTGGGTGGTTCGGCGTTTTTAGACGTGTGACTAACCAAAAACGTTTGCACCACGTTGCGGCATGACTTAGGTAATGATCCGATCAGAATCGCCGGCTTGTTGTATTCGTCAACTGGCTTTCCATATACTGAAATGGTCTCCATAATGCGGCGCATCTCACTTAAATGGTCCGACATATTGCCCTTGGGGTCAATTCGTAGAGGACACAGCTTATTGCATTATTCGGAATACTTCAGATATGTTTGCCCATAAACCCCGCTTTCACAGTCGTTTACGAGGACTCGTCGCCAGCTGGAAATGGTATAATGGGTCCAATGAAGACGTAGTCAAAGGGCAGAGCGAGGTATCTGCTGACTTTCTGTGGGCGACTACTTGCGGTACGCCGTGGCCTACTACTTGACCAAGAAGAGCGAGGTCTAGGTCAAGATTGATTCACCCATGAAGTTGTACGAAAACCAATGGGGGCGCATCAATCCTCTACGCTCATACAATGGCACTGAGGTTTAAAACAAGACGATGTAGAAGGTCTGCCAGCTAAACGGTATTTCATACCAAAAGACAGTCACGTACAACCCACAGCATAATGGCGAGGTAAAATGAATGAACCGTACAATCATGGAAAAGGCTCGGAGCATGCTGCACTACAAGGTGTTTCAACAGCGTGATGGGCAGAGACAGTAAGAATTGTGGAACATTTGGCCAACCGATCGACAAAAACATTCATCCAACCAGAACTGCGTATAAATTGACATACGAGGTGAAGCCTCGTTCGGATCACATACGAGTGTTCGGATCGATCGGTACGGTCATGTTGACAAGTCGAAGCACACCAAATTGGAACCCAAGAGCTTAAGGTGCATCTTCCTCGGGTACGCCGAGGACTTAAAGGATATCGAGTGTTTAACTTAAAGTCGAACAAAGTTAAAGTGTCCAGACCGGTGAGACTTTACGATCGCGAGGTGAGCAGTATATACGACAAAACATATACCGAGGACTCGACAAATATTAAAGTACCGAGGTCTCCGACCACAATCAGAGCAAAGCCAACGACCAGTGGAAGATTATTCCATGGAGTCACAGGAAGAACGTACAGAAGACATGGACATGCAAGAGGTACAACCGCAGGAAACCTCGGTGTAGGATCTGACAACCTACCGGAGTTTAGGGAGGCCGATTACGACTGGGAATATGGTCTTCCACCCAAAACCAAGATGTATACAATGAGTACGTGAACCCTTATGTTTTCTTGTAGATGGCCCGATGAATGACGATGACTCCAAGGCGAACGGTGACGATGGCCAGACAACGATGAACACTTCTGGTTACCATCACCAAAACGTCGGAGGGTCGACGACGACAGCCTACTAGTTGAAGCAGTGTTGGTATACACGGCAAATATTCGTGACGCCAACGACTCCCCACTACGTACCAACAAGGCATCCAGAGCAACGATGCCTCGCATTGGATCAAAGCCATGAATATGAAGCTGACCACACACCGACAACGAATCATGGACACTAGCTCGGTGTACATCGAATACTCGGTCGATCGGATGTCGATGAGGGGTAACAACCAGCCGGCAACAACCTGTGTTGAACTTCTCCAAGTGAATTGGCTGTCCACGACGCCACCCGCGTCGGCCCACGGTTTCAGGACTATGATTCAGGTACGAATGCTATGTTCTTTCGGGTTTCTAACATGTACTTGCACGATCGAAACTGTTTCATTCTTCGCTACGAGCGCCTTCGCCCCCAGTATCGTCCCAATTTGGTGACGGCGAAGATATTGTTCTCGGTCGACTTCTTCAGCCGACCCTTCGACTATTTCTTTCTTCCGAAGCACTTGGTGCATACCATCAAGTTTGGACCGTGATCCATGAGCGCTCCCAGTGGAGTGGCCAGGAACATGAACCCGCCATGCAAATTCACCGAGCGGATCAGCTGCACCAGATGCTCCACACGACTCAAGACGATGCGTCATTCTGGTATCCCTTCAACTCGCAACAGTGTTTCGCACCGTATGTGGCGACTCAGTGAGGTCGCTCCAACCGACTGCGCCACATCAACTTCTGTATGCCATGTGCAACTTGTACCAAGCGATTTTCTCTGAATTGTTTGATGACCTTCTCCATGTAGTGGACCTTCGTGAGGTCGGTGCTCGAGCTCTGATCTCTCTCCGCTCCAATTTTTCAGTGTACCAGCGTCTTGTTACTTGAGTGGTGAATTATGCAGTCGTGCATTCGGTGTTCCACGGTGTATCGTCTGGGTCCCAAGGGGCACGCTGTTCCAGGAACTCTCCTTCGCGCGGCCAAGTTCCTTGTCGCGATACTCGTCCGCCATGGGTCGGGTCTGCCGCCGGACCCGCCATGGGTCGGGTCTGCCGCCGGACCCGCCATCATTCCCAAGCTGGACTGGGCATAGACCCCGATGGTAAATGGATAATAAGTGTGCATTAGGTTTCAATCTGCAAAGGGCTGTACATTTCCGAGATACACGAGTTCCGTCGCCTCTTTTCTGACGTTATGAAATGGGCGACGGAAATGCACACAGGACTGATGGCGACATACCCTTAGCGTGAGTGAAGGCATTCGGGAGGAGCGCATTTAGCAACCCGGTTTCCCACTCGTAACTCAACAATAGCTGTTTCGTATCCCCCGCGTTTGCTACTGCTTCTGCCACAACAACATCGATCAGATCGAGTTTTCAGGTTAACGCCGCTAGCGCCATCTTGCCGAGCGTTGCGGTGAAGCAGCTTCCAGGAGCGGTCCCATTGGCGTCAGCTGTTGGTCGCTGGGATACTCCGGTTCCAGACACCGCGACATCATTACCGAATGTTGCCTTGGACGCACAGAGCATCGCAAGTACAGACCTGTCGGCGTCGTACACTGTTCTGCAGGACATCTCGGTCGCCTTCGTCACCGGACGTTATATCAGACGCGCAGCGCATCGCTACCGCATGATCATCGGCGCTATACGCTGATATGTGTGCCAGGTTCACAACAGCACCACCGGGTGGTATTACGGACGCTCGCCCATTGGCGTCGTACGCTGGTTTATTTGCCGTTTCGGTACCAGGCACCGCGGTCTCTTCAACAGATAATGGCTCAGTCGAAAAGAGCGTATTAACAGCGGCCCGTAAATCAGGCGCCTATGATCGTCGTGGATTTCGCCGCTGCCTTTACGCGTCATCCCGCCGTACCTCTCAGGTGTTGAGCGGACTGGAGGTTGTGCTTGGTGGGTCTGGTCCAGTGACTATCGGCTCATCCACTGGCAGACCACCGCGTTCCTGAATTCACACTCCAACAGCATCATGGAAGCTCAAGAACTTCTCGTGTGCCTAAATTGTTTTTCGTCTCCCAGGGTGAACGATTTCGGTGACCCTCGAGTCGTTATCTCCCAGACGTTGTGTCCTTTTGCGTGCCGCACACCCCATTTGACTTCGCTGCGCGGTGCGATTCGGGTCCTGGGCTCGGTTGACTCGCACCTCTATCTTCACGTCATTCCCCGGGCGTACTATATCGCCGCCGACGGGCTCTGCAATTGGATCATGCACTTGTTTCTCAAGGCCGACCTCTCCTTGTCAGCTACACGCTGGCCGTGCCCGCCGACGTGCGCATTGGCTCAGAGCCGCACGAGTCTCCTTTGTTTCTCGCCTACAGCAACGCTTATGCTTCCTGATCTACGCGCTCATGAGGCGGCGACCTGGTCGCTTGTCCTTCACGATTTCCACAATGTGGCCCATTTTGCTCACGCCTGATTCGTCCAGTTGTCCAGCGATCGGCCTAGCCATCCCCCTGTCGCACGGATACGCTTACCGTCTTTCATTGTCACATCCGCAGCATCTCTCCTGTCCCTGTTCAACACGCCGCCTAGCCGATCGAGCTGTGGTTAGGGTTTCATATAGAAGTAGAGACTTGACAGCGTGAACGGTGTTCTTCGCCATGTGTTCATTCCGATCACGAAACCATTTTTTCCTGCGCTCGACGGCGGTTCAAAACCGTTGTCGGAGTCTCGCAATCTCAGGCGTTCTGATGATAGTGTTACTTCGAAAGGATCTGCAGTGGTGGAAGGCTAGACTGAATTCGCGGATATGCCCATTAACCTGTTCGAAGCGTTGATTCCTCAAACAGCGTGGTCAGACCCGGTACGGTAACGAGCTTGCTCAAGCTTTGACCAACGCCACATACACTTGGGGGCCGCGCCGATCAACAGAGAGCACATGGTGCCACATTGTTCTCTACTGCGAGCGGTGGATCCCAGAACTGTTTGACAAAATGAATTGCAAGTCTCCGCAAGGGCAGCATGCCCTGCGACAGTGTGCTTTGAGACAGGCTCGATGCAGACTGTACTTCACTACGCACAGGATTCGGCAAAGAATGGGGCAGACTCCAAAGTGCGACATCCACCGGGCCAACTGTAATATACAACAGAGTTCAATAGACGCCGGTGCGTGGAGGACAAGCGAAAAGCAACCCAAGCAGGCGTCACTCTCAGCCGGGCCACTTGGCAGCTACAGCAAGAGCTTCGAGTCCTCGGAACCCTTATCCAATGACTTCGGATTTCCCGTGTGGATTGACGAACTGTCACAATCACGGGTGGTTGAATCTACGAATATGTGTGTCCCGTGACAGCGGCCAGACAATGCCTGAGCATTCAAGAAAAATTGTTCTTGACAGGGCGGAGGCTGGGACCGTACCTCACTTCAGTTTCGACTACCCGGACTATCAAGAAGACACAAGTGGGCAACTCATCAAGCTCTCAGCTGCTGGCATGGGTCTACCACGATCCGAATACTCCATTCATTCACTCCGCATAGGAGGGACCTGTGCATTACTCGCAGCAGGTAAGAATGACCTGGTCATTCGACTACTGGATCGGTGGGCTATCTGGTGCTTCACTCTGTACACCAGACCTAGGACTGATACAAGCCGCGGCAAGTTGTATGATCAAAGCCTCAACCTGGGAGTGCCGCGAGCAAGACATCCTACCTAGCCAAAACTCTTAGCACTCGGAAGGGGAACACCATGGAGTCTAACCCTCCAAGATAATCACGTCAACTTTCCCTCGCAGTGAAGTCCCGATGGAGGAAAGTCTACATATCTTGCCCTTCTCAGCAAGTTGATAGGCACACGGTCGAGCACCCAGTGCGATGACGTCGTGTGTTTGCGACAGCATGCGGAGGATAGTCCGTAGGATAGGCAGCAGCCTTGAAGTCAGCATCAGCATCTTGGGCTCAGGCATGTTGTCGGCAGTGACACTGCACCACAATGCAGATCAATATCTCACAGCCAAGGCCCCGCTGACCTCCTCAAGAGTCCCAGCGCCTCCGAGAAGAGGCCGCTGCGCATACCCAAGCCAATATTTATTTAACGCCCGGGACATGGAAAAGAATCCAAACCAATACGGTCGGGTCCAGTTTTGGAACACAAATATTTATTTGAATAAGGTCCAGATTTTACCGAAGATGTGAGTCTGCGGGAACCAAAAACAGCGTCGCCAGCGGGTTGAGTGCACTAACATCGACGGATAATGGACATTCGAGCAGTAATGAGCCATCGCTGGAAGCCAACAGAGGCACTTGTTGCAGCGGATGGTTGGGACGGGATAGGGAACAGATAATCTGTACTCGTTGGTGAAAATCACCGTTCCAGTCCAAATATTTGGCTGTTTCATTCCAGGACGCGCCAAGCAGCACGACGCCATCGATGATGGCAAACGTGTTTTCTGGGATAAAATTGGCGTCTTTTGAGTTTCCAGGTTGTTTTCGAGATGCAGAGTGAAATTTGTCGAAGAAGTTTCAATTGAGACTTTGGAGGAGAATTCTGTCTTGACCATTTCAAGGAGGTGGGAGACTGAGAGATGGCTGGCGAGTATGCCGGGCAAGTAGTAGTGACGAGGTTCAGTGCTGGAACGAGAGCGAGTGAAGAATTTGTACCAGTCTTGGAAGTGCTGGAACAGATCGTGCAACGACCAGGATGGAGTGGCTGTTGAGAAAGGCCGACCTAAGAAACCTGGTGGAACTTCGTTGCGTAGTATTGTCACGACTTGTTGCCGTACGTGAACATCCTCAATATCTGCGAGGTGTAAGGGTTTACCTTCATCTTCTTCGTTCTCTTCGTCTTCGTTGACTTGATCGTCCTCGTCTTCTTCCTCTAGCTGCTCACAGAACGTGATTTCTGCGTGGACAGTGTGTTCCTGTGTCTCGAGTTCTATCAAGTTGGCCAGAATTAGGTCAAGAGCGAGAGAGCAAGCTTCAACCTGCTGATTGTAGACGGTCACCATGGTTGACTGTGCTGGATCTACCTCCGGTTGAGCACATTCAGGTTGTTCTTCGTTATTTGCGGCTCTCTCCATGTTATCCCAGCTCTGCGAGTCGAAACGAGCAGGAAGGGCCTCGTTCAGGATCGCTTGGAGAACATCGATGGCGACTCGCAATGGAATCGTACGAGCCAGATCAGCAGCAGAACCCAAAGACACAGCATGATTCTCTTGTGGCCACCCAAAAGCCCACATCCATTGCGGCTGAAGACATGCCGTCAATCCAATACCACCCGCGGTGACCATGATTTCCTTGGAGCTGTCTTCGAGTGACCCACGGCGATTACTAGCGGGTTGTTGGTGCCCTATCAGCAGTGCATGGAGTTTACCGCTCATTTGCTGGTCGATACTGGCCGAATAACCCCACAGGAGCTCAAGCCATTGACTCATTGTCAAGTCTGTATGCTTCAAGCCTTCACCCGGGAAAGCAAGAAACCCCAGCAAGCAGGTAGTCGCGTTCACGGAGATGGATGATCTGGCCCCTGCTAAGGAGCTTGGAGCTCTCATCAAGGAAGTTGTCCCAGTCAAGGAACTCGGACCTCTCATCAAAGACGTGATGGAACCTCGTGTCGATGAAGACATTCCCTCAGCTTCACTCACACCTCGAAGTTGGTCTCGGATCGTCATTTGCTGACTAGAACCTCGAATACTAGGCGATCGTGAGCTGATACCAATCTCCTTGAGCGTCGGATCTTCCCAATTGGCGAGCTGATGGCACTCAGAGAACAGTCTTCTGAGGAATGCTACCTCCTGTTGGCCCACAGCCAAGCGAACATACGAGCTCAGCACTACTTGCTGGTAAATCCGCCGCTGGAACACCTCGTTGAAAGTCGAGTTTTTAGCAGGTTGGCGCCGTTGCTGGCTATTGTGATGCTGCTTTTCCGTCAATACTGCCAAGCATTGATGAATCGCAGTGAGGAAAACGTCATCGCTGTAATGAAAAACGGCACCTGTAGGCATCGATCCAACGTACGTCGACCTCAGTACTTGCGAACGGAATGATAGCACCGCGTGGAAGAGCACAAGCCCCGTAACTATCAGCCATAAATCTGTTGGTGGTGTTTTTGCAGTTCCAGTATCATCCTCGTCCGGATTCGTAAGTGCAGACAGCGTTTGAACACACGGATGCAGGGTAAGCCGGAGTATGGTCGACTGCAAGCACTTGCAGAAGGATGGCGATGTTTGATCACCACTAGAAGCACGTACTTCTTCGTTTTCATCTCGTAGGCATACGACGTTCCCACGGAGGTGAACTGGAAGTGTACGCAAATTCTCCACTGCAGCTACGATTCGGGGGTATGCAGGTGCCTCTAGCTCGACTGCTGAAAGTCGACGCACCATAGACTGTGACGTTCGGCGTGTCACACTTGTTTGTTGAGAAGCTGAAGTGGTTGCAGTACTAGAATATGCCACCGAGAGGCTGCTATTTGCCGAAGTTTCACCGGGTACAACACTCGACCGCCTAACTAGTTTGTTTAAGATCAGGTTCACACTGCCGTGGCGTTGGAAAACAGCGGAAGAAGTTTGCTGACACGAACGATTCAGAATCTGAAACAGAGCTTCCCAATACTCAGGAACGTCTCCTTTCATGCTGACAACGGCAAGCGGTACAACTCCGAGAGCTTCTAGCTGAGTGTTTTCCATTTGCGCAACTTGCTTGAAGTCGTCTGCCATAAGCAAAAGCTGTCGAGCTTCTTCATGGTGATTTTCTTCAGGTGGATGGACGCATCGCGGAAGAATGTAAAGTTGATCGAACGGAACGCTTACCTCAGAGTTGATCCTCGCTAGTACTGTCACCGGTGCTTCGTCTTCTTTAGTAACGCGAAATTCTCTCTCGCCAAGCTGCTGAAGTACGCGGATTTGAATCGCGGTTGATCCCTCAATTCCATGAAAGAAGACTCGTCGTGCAAAGGCAAAGCTGTGAAAATCGTGCTTTGTTAGAACCAACACCGCTGTCTCCTCAGGTAGCGACCTCATCGTACGCAACCAGAATCCCTCCTGTAACCCAGTTTCGTAATTGTCATTACGAACGTTGACTACATTCGCTACACCTGAACATTGCTGGTAGAAATTGAGAGGAACGCCATAGCCAGCCAACACTCGATCGCACACGTGATGTACCAGTTCAGGAAACAGAACGAGACCAACACGAAGTCGATCACTCCTCGAAGAAATCTCAGGCAGGGCTAACCGGACCATGTTATCAATGCTTCCAGCATCGGTAGAGGTATTATCAGTCTTGCAGCCGTTGAAAATCAAGCTTACAACGCGCCGTTGTAAATCGGACCGAGAATTTGCAACTGCGAGTGTTGAACAAGCTTCAGCTGTTATCGATGACAAACTTTCATCGCGGTTGCTTCCACTACACAGCTTGGCTTGCAGCAGAATCGTATTAATGGAGCGTGGATTACTAGTTTCCGCTTCACTGACCTGTGTTTGGGAACTTTCGTCTTCCTGCACTGGTCTGTGAAGCATTTTCTGCGTGCTGGACTGGATCTCTTCCAAACCAACAACCACCTGCAAGAGGAATCGATACCACTCTCCACTTTCTGACGCCGGTGGCACCAGAGGCGCAACGTGAATCAACAATTTTTCAGCACTTCTGGTGGCACGCCAACCGAGGTGACTTGTCCACGCGATGACGCACGTAACATTAAGCTGGTAGCAGTTCGAGCGAACAAACTTGTTCGATGGGACGATGAATGTCGCTTTGTATCCTTCAATAGCGGTGTAGATGGCGCCGAAGATCCACCAGGGGCTGCATTGAGTGGCGTGGACGATGGAATCTCAGAATCAAGCAGCATTGGGAGAAAGACCTGCAGAGTCAATGGTGGCGAAGCGTTTGGTCCAGAATTGTCAACAGTGAGGTTGAACGCGTTGAAAACAGCTGCCCCGGTGCGTGCGAGCGGTGTACACTGACGCTTTACGAGTTGAAGCTGTTCCAGGATCTCGCGACGTTTATCTCGGAGAACTTGTCGTGCTTCTTGAATCGCAGCAACCCGATCACGAAGAGCGTGCGTCTGCGAAAGTGGAAACTGGCTGGTCACTGCTGCAGCTTCAAGTAGCTTTGTCAATTGAGCGTGTAAAGCGTCAAACTGCTGAGCAAGTTGGCCATGTTCACGCAGCGCCTTTCTCAACTTGACTCCTCCTGTTTGTTCGACGTAGTCTGCACTTTCAGCAGTTTTCAGAGTTGAGCTGCTCCACATCTTGTCAAGCATGACGTCCCCCACATCGCTCGAGTGTAGCTGTGCATCCAGCGTGGGGATCATATCTAACGCTTCACCAAACGATATCCGCGATGCGTGAGACGTCAGGATCAAACGGAAGTTCGAGTGCAGTGGAATGGAATCTGTAGCGGACTCGGCGTTCAAAAGATCATCTTCGTCAACTTCGTGGGTTTTGCGAGGCACTAAAGGTTCTCCGCGCCATTAACGCGGGTGGTTGTCCAAGCTAACGCAGCATACAAGCAGATACCATGCTCCGAATCGTATTGAGGCTCTAAATCAAGAGGCTCCACGTCAAGTACCAGCAATTGGTGACCTAAGCGAGCAGCCAAGCGGAACTCGTCGTCAAAGTCACGAGATCTGGCGTGTACCATGTGCAGTTGATTCCAGTGCCAAACACGACGAGCACAAGTCACCAACAATTCTTCAAGTTCTGAGGAGTAGCGAGTGATCATCACCACAGGAAAAACTGGCGTTGCTGCTACTAAAGACAGTAGCGAAGCGTCCCAAAGTCTGCGTCGTGAGAAACACACACCAGCCAGCGCGGTGACTAACTTGACGGTGTTCTCTTCTTCTGCGTTGCCATTTTCAGGATAATCTCCAGTGAACAAGGCAGTCAACGGTGAATCGAGCTCACGATCAACCTGTACATTTCTGGTAGTCTCGTCCGATAGCACCGAATCCTTCAGGACCACAGCAATGGAAGGCACGAATGCACAGCACGTTGAAGTCGGCGGACAACCAGGTGTCAAACCTCCATAGCTGCAGTAGGCAGCTCCCACACTTGGAAAACTTGGTGGCGACGTGAAGAAAGATTGAGTTCACACGCGTACGCCAATGCTCCAGCTGAAAGGAGAGCGTTCCAGGACGTGAGCGAGAACCCTCGTCGCATTGAGCTGGCACTTGCTGCTTCTTGTTGACGCTGTCGGTCTTCCTGTAGTGCTTCCATTGCAAGTCCTCCACTATCACACCGGGCACCCAACGAAGTGATCTCACCGGTCAAAGCATCTTTTCGAGTTGTTGCAACATCGATTGCTACCTGTGTAGCTTGCCAGGCTTCGTCCGCTTCGACAACGCGCTGTTTGCTTACTTGGAATTCCTTCATGATGAGGTTCAGACGACTCTGAGCTTTCTCGAGTTTATCGAGTGTGGGCTGCACTTGATGCCGCGCCGACGCGTACTGGTAAATTGCACGCACCCAACCGACCATGGACGCAGCAGCAACGCTTTGTCGCTCGACTTCTTCACGACAAAATCGCTCGTCTCGAAGATACTCGGTTTCCAGCTTTGCTAAGGTTGTAGCAGCCACTGCGTCCTTGTTGAATTGAAGCAGAGTCTGCACTACATTGGCATCTCCTAGCAACAAGCGTCGAGCACTCTCCCATGACGGCTCAAGCTGAAACAACACACACACTGCTCCCAACACCAAATGAACTAATGGTGGAGGACTGACGAACGACTTGATCTCCACGATATGCCGTCTGTCCACAAGTAGAAGTGCGCGATTAGCTTCCTCCAGACACGCCATGGGTTCCTGTAACTCGCGCTGCGCCACTTCTTGAGCTTCATTTGTGACTTGAATCTGTTCATCGGCTGCTGTTTGAAAGCGCTGCATGATAATTCGGATTCGGTCCGCGTCTTCCTTTTGTTCAACGAGCTTTGCTGCATGAGTAGTGAGTTGTTGGTCGATTGTCGTGAGCTGTTCACTGAGAATGGCATCACTCGAACGCAAAGCACCCAAGTCTCGACCCAAACGGCTGGAAAGATCAAGAAACCACGAAGCTTTAGCTCGAGCTTCTTCTTCGCGCTTGAATCCGCCCACTATGAGTTTGGCGAACATTGATGCCATTGCGAAAGCTCTCACCAGAGGAGGACAGGTCTGTTCATCACTTGCTGTGGTCTCCGTTGAGAACGTATCAACCACAGCGAGGTGCATGTCGGTAGCCATACAAACCAGTGTCCAGAGACTCCGCTGTGTTTGCTGTAAGAATTCTAGCAAACCTGCTTCTGCTGGACTGTTTCCTCTGTGGTCACGCAGTAGCTGCTGGACTTGAGCGTGGAAATGGCCATACACCAGCGTACGAAGAGAATCACGATCAAGCTGCGGTACCGACACGACATCGCACGTTGCGAAGACATTCGGGTTCACAGAGCGCACTCGCTTTTCGTGCTTCTTGTCGATTAGCAGAACAACGCGCAGTTTCGAGCACATTCGAGCTACAGCACTCGCCCATTTACCACTAGTAACTCCAAGGGGTCTTGTGAGCGCCATGACCGTAGCTGCTACGCTCTCACTCTCGACTTCGCGTTCACGGCGAAGGTCATCACTATCCTGTTGCCACCGAAGATCAACACGAGAAAGTTTTGAACGCAGTTCGCGTTGGTATTGAACTTCCACAAGTTGAAAGGCTTCCAGTAGTGGAGTAGTTAGTGAGTCGCGCTGCTTTTGATGGAGAATGCCCAGTGCCTGATCTCTCGTAGTCTCAGCTTCCGACCGAATTTGCGCAACTTGAGCTGCGTGCTTCGTTTTCAACGCCAGTAAACGTTCATCACATACGCGCGTTGCTAGATGAACCTGTTCTTCCAAAGAGAGCAAACCTGGTACTTCTCCTGTTGTCATGAGAGCTTGCAGCTGGTTCACGATTGCAGGAGGAAGTAAGTCGAGACGTTTGACTACCAGTGTAGCCTCTTGACCAGCAACTCCTACGCGTTCATAAAGCTCCAACAGAAGACGTTTCCATCGCATTGTCAAACAAGTATAAGCACGAGTGATCACGTTGCTATCTTCCTGTAGACCTGACATGGTGAGGATAGCACCGTTGGTTTGCGTGAATTCCTGAAATTCTGGCAACCTCGACAAGCTCGTGAAGCGGAGCAACGTATCCGCAGCTCCATTGCTGTTTTCCAGTAAAATCAAACGCGCTGCAGGTCGTGCGAAGACGCGATCAACCTGTGCGATCACGCGAGCCTATAAAACACAATCGTTAGCCAATTCAAGGACATCAATGACTATCAACAACTACGCACTAGTGTAAAGGGAACCGGAGAGACGTCTCGAGGTAAAGCTACTGCGGGTTTTGACCTTCGCGGTGTTATGACCGTCGAGCTGAAGGTTCGGAGGTCTTTGAAATATTCCTGCGCTGCTGCAGTAGACATCGCCTCACTATCGTCTTCGAAGCTGATCTCGGCGTAAATCCATCGACCAGTTTTTCCAAGCGTACGATTATGTGCGACGATATCACCTACAGCAGCTTGGAGGCTCATTTGACGCATAAAACTCGCGCTGCTTCGTCGGGTTAGTCGTTCAGATATCCCTGAGGCATCTGACCCAGTAGTGCCGTCACCTTCACCTTGCGTTTTGGTCGAGATGGACACCCCACTGTAGTAAATGTTGGCTGGGACATACGCCCAGAGTCCTCCTGCCATTGAAGCTCGATGCTGTTGCTCCTTGAAAGAGCTATACTGCTGACTGAGACGACTGTAGTTCACATTGGTACCAGTCGGAGCAGAACTTCGAGCGATGAACAGCGCTATGAGAGCTGCTGCACTGGCATTGTCATCTTTGGCAGGTTGTCCAGCTTGCATCGATTGTCGCTTCGATGACATAACGAAGCTCACACCTGCTTCCGGGCTAAGTGATAAACGACTTGCTCGAGCACTTGCACGACGCTGTGCAACCTGTGACACCAAGCTGCGCATTCGTGTTATCTCGGTAGAAACTTCATGATCCTGACGAAATGAACAGCGACTCAGTGAAGGTTCTCGAAAGGTGCGATTGCACTCGTGTGTCCACAGACGCATGAATGTTTCCACGTCTGGAAGTAGTGATGTCCCAACTCCGGCAAGACCTTCGTATACACGCGCCAAGTCGTGAAGACAGAACTTAAACATCGCGCGAAGACGATCCCAAAGCACCGTGGAAGCTGCGAAAACCAAAGGCAAAACGAATCGAACTGCTGTTGTGAGAGTCACTGTACCAGGTTTCGAGTTGTTCACACCCCAGTGAGTCGCCAACGCTTGTCCGAAAATGTGCTGTAGCTCCTCCAGTCCACAAGACGGAGTCAAAATCGGGAAAAACTTGGACGAAAGCTTACGTTGAGGTTCTTCTAGAACGGAACAAGCTGCTTCATTTGAAGTTGGGAAATGTTCACTACGCATTGTAGTGAAAAGCATCAGGTTTTCAACCGAGGTAGGTAAACAACTTGTACCGCGATAAACTGTCCCGTGTTCGTGCACATAACGGAGATATGCGTAGACGGACGGAGGTTGCAAGCTTGGGTTTGTAGCCTCTTCTTCTGGAATTGCAAGGTGTAAGTCGTCCAAGATAAGCAGTGCTGTCTTTCCTGGAGGTGGTTCAAAAACACCAGTTCGTTCACGTTGGAGCATCCGTTCCAAGCAGTTTGCTAGCTCAGTAGCCACATCTCCGGTTCCAGCTCGAGGCATCGCAAAGAAGAAGGGAATGACATCGCCACGGTCGAATTGGCGTACCATGGTTGTCTTGGAGGGTCTGTGGATGGCGTTATAGCCAAAGGTGCCCCCTCTTCAGCCTCGACAACGGATTCCAAGGATAAATTCTCACTCGTAGTGGTGATACTAGCAACCGATGCGTTCCGAGAGGCTTGAAGACTGTCTTCTGCAGCGTTCGAGTCCTTCTGAAGTCGCAGTGCCATCAACGTTACCATTGAAATTTGACGTAGGCGAATACGCTTCACAGACGCGAGTGTTGCAGTCTCGTTCGATTTTGCATCAGGCTTTTGAGCTTTGTCACCACTGTCGTCTCCGCGTTGAGCTTGCAGCATGTTCGAGACGCCACCGGCCGAGATAATAGCGCGGATAGCATCAAGTTGACCGAGGAAATTCCGCGCGAGTCGTTTGTCGTGTACTATCACCACCAAGAAGCAAAACTCCTCTTCCTGAGCGAAGTGCTTCTTTGATTGCAGCGTGAGCTACAAGACTTGACACGGTTGGAACGAACAGAGTGCTGATGCTGCTGTAGGTCCCATTCGCCACTTGAGAAGGAATTGTTGGCTGTCCTGAAGCACTCACGACAGGAACAAAGCGCAGTTCTTGGAGATCTAACAGTGTCTCGATCAAGTTCACGTCCACGCCGCAATTTATCCAAGCAGGCGTGAGGTGTTCAAACTCGCGTCGAACCATGTCGCTAATTTGCCGTTGAATTGCTCTCGAGTACCCTGTTGAGGCTGCGAACCCCAAAGTAAGCTGTACACCAACGCCATTTCCACGCGAATCTGACCGTGAGGGATATCCTCAGCAAACTTCGTCGGATCAGCACTACTCTTGTCTGAAGAAATGATGCGAGTAGGTTCTGATAGCGAACTCGCGGTGCTAAGCAGCGATTGTAGGATGGAAGTCAGGTTGGTCACGCGCTGAAGCTGCGAAAGATAAATAGCTGCTCCGCTACTTCCGTCAAGAAGTGCAGTAAGGTCTGACAGAAGCGAGGTTTTGAGCAGCCAGCGTTCAATCACAGTGAAGGTGTCAACAGGAGACCATGTTGACGGTTTTGATGCTTCAGGCTTCTGCAACGCAGCTAATTCACGCTGAAGTTCGAGGTAGCGGTGCAAATACGCCGTCGCGATATTCATTCGTGAGAAAGGGTCCATGTTTCGCATGCGTCGAGACTTAGATGTCGCTAAAGTTTCTTTTGGGTCGTCGGCACTCAGAGGAAGAATCGCGTTCGAGTGGATAAACGTCGGAGTCGCGTCTCGAAGGTGGGAGACTTCGAACACTATCCGAAGGTTTGGTGGCAACGTCATGTACTCACCGTCCTCGAATGCTAGCAGTGGTGATGTATTGGAAAGTATTGCTAGCAGTACTTCAAGCCAACGCAAGTCCAGTGCATCGTCAAAGACCACCCAAACTTGATTTTGAAAGTCGAGTAGAGCCTTCATCGGGTTGATATCTCTGGCCTTGGCAACACTACTCGCAGTTGGGGTGTAGATTTCTTGAGCTTCGCGAATGAGCTGACCTAGAATACTTGGAATACGACCTTGGCCATCAAGAGATACACCTCCGTACAGTTGAGAGACTGTCAGAGCCATTGGCAGCACAATGCTGACAGAAATACTCGTTTGCAGCTTCGTTTCAATTTTGCTGGTCAAAAACGAATTCGATGGCTTGGACAACATCTCCTGGCTGGTTGGAATGGGTTCTTGAGTAGCTGAAGCACCACCTTCATCTCGCTGCAGAAACAGCTCAAGTGCTTTGGCAAGTACCTGGTACGTTGCCGTCTTTCCCACTCCCGAGGCCCCAACCAAGACTGCACTAGAACTAAACGTTAGAGCATCAGCAAGGGATGTCACCGCATCAAGAAGCTTCTTGCGAGGCACAAAGTGTAGCTCACGTAGAGCTAGCTCTATGCTCTCCTGCAATTCTGGAGATATCGTTTTCGTTTTTGCTTCTCAAGAGTCTGAAAACTCTTCCATTGATCGAAGACATCCGCGGCGATGTGATCACGCGAGAAGACATTTTCAAGGACAGTTTCCAGAACTTTGAGCTTCTCAGCGTCGACGCGAGCTTGGAAATAATGTAGTACACTATCTTGGATCAGCATGTGTTGGAAATCCCGGCAACTCTGGATTGATGCGTGTGCTTTTAGTTGAGCAGAGGCACCAGCAATGATTTTCTTGAAAGCTGAAAAGCTGAACAGGGTATCATGGGATGCTGGTAGTTTTCCGTGAGAAAGTTCAACACTTGAACGGACATTCTGCCACAGAACTACAAGTTGCTTGGCGAGTTCACATGGTGAAGCAAACCCTTTGCTTGAAAGCAGAGCCTCGACAATGTACGTCCAATCCCATTGAATGACTGCAAAGCGACAGAGCGGTTCCGTCCAGATTTTGATGTCCTCCATGACTGCCCTCGTCAATTGCTTAGTTGAAGGCAGGATCACCAACATGGCAGTACCGGAACAAACGTTATCGGTGATCGATGCAGTCCTACAATCGGGTTCTTCGTCAGCACAGCGTGCTCAATTGACGCTAACGTTGTCGCCAATGTCTTAATCAGAGAAGCACTGGCCTCCACACTAGCTGCAAGCTGCAAATTCGCACAGAAAGTTCCTCCGGCATGTAGCGCTCCGATGAGCAGTCGAGTTGCGTGTGCAAACGATGTTACTACTGCCGTGAACGTTCGTCTTCCCAACATGGAGGTAACCTGCATACTCAACGTGCGTTTACCACTTTCGGACGGTCCCGTGAGGAAACAACCTTGAGCATGTCGAACGCATGCAAACAGCGAGAAAAGAGACCGCAGACTTCCCGGTGTCACCACAATGTCCTCGTTCGGATTGAGGTAGGTAAACCCATACGGGATGTTCAACGTATTGATCTGGACGTGACATTCATGACCGACAGTGGTGGCATCATCCATTCGGTACTTGAGCTGGTGCTCCCAGTCAATTGCCAGCCCGCTAGGCGCTAGATTTGATGCTGAGTCTGTCTGCTGTGAGGCTACGTGGTTGGCAAATGCATCGCGAAATTGGATTTCCTGAAGACACAGACACGTTCGCAGTGTTATCTCACGTGGAGTTCGTAAACCGGTCGAGTCTTGAGGCTGAAGTTGGTTCTTCACTTCTGCGCTGTAGTCTGCTAGTTGACTCGCAATCCGATCGAATTTGTTGGTGCCCATTGTGATGACACTGTGCAGTCCTTTCTCAATTATCGTGCAGCGGACGACACGATCTGCCAGCAAGATGGCCTACAAAATGACAAGACAATACTTAGCTGGTGATTAGCTCCAAGGAATTTGAACTGGGCACGAACCTGGACCGGAAAGTGACCGATGTCGTGTTTGAGACTCAAACCAGCATTGTCATGACGGGACAAGATCTCGATGGCTTGTTTGGTAGATCGACGAAGTTGCTCCGCAAGACGCTTCTCCAACGCTGCCAGCCACTGCTCAACGGGTCCTCGTGCCTTGATATTTTCCCCATCGGAATCACTTCCAAGTCGCCATAAACCTGAGATTTTACCTAGGAGAAGATCAATATGGTGAATACCTGAACTAGCAACAGGTAGAAAAGCTCCGGACTTACTTGAAGGATGTCCTGGAAGGCATCTCGAGTGCCAAAAACAATCTGCCCAACGTTATCAAAGCACTGGAAGAGAAACGAGGGGATGTAACCCACGTCACGACATTTTGACAATAAAGTTGCGAGCTCCAAATCTGAAAGTTTGAAGAACGCTGGAAAGACTTGACGCTTGATCTGTAGTAGACGGCAAATTTAGCCATACAGATAGTAGTGAGGCACCCAAGCAACTTACCAGGAGATGATCTGCTAACGTTTTTGCTGCAGCTTCAAAGCCCTCAAAATCCCTTTCAACGTTTGGCGATGGTCGACACTCACACCAAACGGGAGACACAACGAGCGGTTATACAAACCCAGCGTTAACGATCGCCATGCGCCATCATACTTTTGTAGCTGCTTTGCTTGTTCAGGGAATGTCCGTGCAAAATCGATGGACACCAAACGCTGGGTGTAGTCCCATTTCCGTTGACACATTTGAAGCAACTCCAGTGACTCCTTTGTGTGTTCAAGATCATGCAGCAGTTTCGGAAGTCGTTCTTGAACTACAAGGGAATACGTTGACAAGTCAATGACACGAAGCAGCACTTGGCTTTCCTCGATAAGGGACGTGAGTTCAATGCAGTCACCGATGCAAAACACGTCGCGGCCGTCTCGATCTTTCTTGGACTCCACCGGAATTTCTTGTGCCTCCCATGTACGCATAACGCTCAGAAAACTACCAGCCATTGCCGCCTCAGCCGAAGCTTCTTCGGATACATGTCGAATGGTTGAGCCGTACGCCACAGCGTTGGCATCAAGCAATTGCTGCACTTGCAAATCGAGTCGGTTGCTAACAGGAGTCTCAGTATTATCCTCAGAGTCGAGCGTTGCAGCGACTTTATCCACCGCGGAGTTTTCAGCAATCTCAACAACGATAGACACGAGAGAGCACTTCATCTTGTGCTCTAGCTTGCTCCAGTGACGTTCGGCCAAGTGTGGATTTCGTAGGTCTCGAATGACGGGTGCTAACCCGTGCAGTGTGGCTTGTAGCTTCTCGAGACGATCAAGTTCAAAGACCCCAACTACTTGAGTGGAACATTGTCGGATGTTCTCGACAACTCGATCAACGCGACTTGCAACCACTCCCATCGTGTCCAGATCCACAGACCGAATGGTGTCTGTGCTACACGCTTCCAAGTGTTCATCAACTTCACAAACCGCTCCCCACAGCTCCTGCAGCATTCAAAAACGAAATCGTCAGCGACGAAGCCGTAACCAATTTACAATTAAGAACGTACGCTCTTCAATTTCAGCTCTGCAGTCATCGCGTTCAAGCCATCGAACGTTTTACTTGGAGGACGAAGGCCGTTTGAGGCTTCCTCGAAAACCTGCTGGATACGGGTCAGTCTACCTGCTTCTTGCTGCATTTCTGTGGCTTCGTGATACAACTTGACGGCGCTATCACGGGCGTCCTGACATGTACTGCTTTGAGCTGCTACTTCTTGGCCACTTGCTGTAGATTGCAGTTGACTCATTCTTCGCTCAAGCTGGTACACATCGTAAAACACAACACACCTGTCAATTCTCACTCAATACGGTCTACAGCTCTGTCTTCACGTACCTTATTTAGATTCTCCGTCAACAAGGGACTGTAATTTTGCATGTCGGTGTCGCGACTCGTATACGCTTCTAGAACGTGATATTTTAACGCCTGGAACTCTGGACCACATTGCTCAAAAACCTTCGCTGTCTCGATTGGAGCATTAAATTTGAGTGTATCCAGCACTTTGAAAAATCGTACAGGAACGTCAAGTCTAGGCCTTTATCCAGAATTTCATCGTACACTTCCTGAATGCAGCACATTAATTCTGACGTGAGAACAGTGTGGCGATCAAGTAAAACAACTGAACACGAACCCGAAGATTGAGGAGGTACGTGGTGAAGGCGTCGAGATCCTTCACCACAGGCTTCTCGATCTTGGCGCTGGAGAGGCTAATGTAGCGGAGAAACTGGTCGCATCTCTCACGCACGAGCTTTGGTAGTAGCTCTCGCATGGCATCCAAACACCGTGTCGGGGATGGTAGAAGGTCCGTTTGAAGCTGATGCATGTCGAAGTGGAGAAATTCAACATCCGTAAACAACTTCAGGGTTTCCAGTGCAGCCACCTGCACAAATCAAAGCAGGATGTGAGTCTAGCTAAGTGTCAGAACATTATTGAACGTACCTGATCCGTGAAATTGGTAGCGTCGTCTTTCATTTGTTCAAGCGTGTACTCATTCCGACGGAACTGACGTGCTTTAATGTCAAAGTTCACGCTCTCGTTTTGCTGACGAAGCTCGAGAACTTTGGCATAACAGGACGCAAGTTCCTCGGCTCCGTTCAAAACACTGTGTGTGAGTTCCTGAATTTCATCACGGACAGAGAGATAACTCCTGTCTTCCTCCATGCGTTCCAGAAGACGATCAGCTGGACATCTGAAGTGTTCCTCGCAACCTTCACCTCCCTCGGTATTGTCACCACCAACGTCGTCGGTGCCATTCAATTTAGAAGTGAAGTTCACCCGTCTCCGAGTGGTATCCGTTGTTACACGCAGTTCCTCCGGTCTAAATGAGGGATGCAAGTTCAATGCACGAATGTCGTCTGCAAAGTTGAGGACGGAACGCAGTTCCGGGCTGGACAGCAATGGTGGCACATCGCGGAAAGCTTCCGTGAATCCAATGATGATTGACTGTAGCGTCCCCACTAGCGCGGCCAGGTCTGGTTTATAGCAGACTTGGTAACTGCGTCGACCTCGCTTTTCTGCCTTAACGCTGGTACCCATGCTCAATGTGAAAAGCGGTCGACGACTAAGACACGAAATAGCCAGCACGTCTTGCTCAAGAGAAGGCAGCATACCTTCATCTCCATTTTCACGTTTCGTAGTGGTTGAAGGAGAGTTTTCAGTACCAGACGCCGTGTAGATCGACATATCCGCGGTGGTGGAATGCGGTAGTTCGAGTAGCTGCGGTAAGGTGCTTTCAGCAACGAAAAATAGGTCGTCCACCGTGAAAGCCTCTGCGGTGATGCCGGCACGTTTGCTAAGGACGAAGAGCAGTAGCGCTTCTAGCCTATTTTCCATGGCCATGATCGAAAGTCCTGCTATTGCTGCAGACTTCTCTTGTTCCGCTGGATCTCTTCTAGTCGATGACAGAGTACGAAACTTACCCTCCCAGGCTTTAGACAGAAACGCTTTGATCTGCTGCTTCGTGAGCGGTGCGCGTTTGGTTTTGAATTGGCCAGCTTGATTTGATCTATCAACACTGCCTTCACCTGCTGATTGAGGCGAATTCTTCCGGGCAGCGCTGACTGTGTGGTGCATTGCTCGTGCTAGATCATCATGGTCTGCGAGGTCTCTCACAGTACCAGCATTTGCTCCTCTCAGTAAGAAACTGTTCAGAAGCTCGAGACTTTGTTTCACCACACGCGCGAAAGTGTCCAGCAGTAGAAAGTCAATCAGCGTGACAAACTTCGTTAGTTGTCGACATTTTCGACGCTTGATCGACGCCATCGTCCAGCGAATATCCTCCAACTCGTCTGCTTGTTTTACAGAGTTTGCGTTCATTTTCTCCGATTTCGAGCCGTGTTCTGCAATGCTAGACATCAACAAAGCCGCTCTAGCTTCAGCGGCATCCGAAGTTGCTAGTCTGGTCGACCGAAAGTGCTTGTGTTGCAGAAGTTGCTGATGGGCCGATGCAAGTCCTTGCTCACATTGAACGTAACTTCCCAAGATGTGAAAATTGCTGCTTTTGCGAACGGAAAGTGCGAACTCGTGACCTGGGAACCCAGCATGCAGTGGTGCCATGTCGTCTAGATACACCTGACACACCCTAGCCAAAATCTTCTGAATACGAGTGGTAACCTGTCGAAGTTCTTTCGTTCTTGTCTTCACAAACTTTATCTAAAATACACCAACAATGATCAGTACAAAGTCTACCATTTTACAAGAAAGTATGACACCTACGTGTGCAGTGGAGAAATCCTCTAAGGATATCGTCTTGCCATCAAAATTCCACATCAACTGTAGCTTGGAGATGTTTGCCAGTTCTGTACGGACTTCCTGCATACCTTTGAGCAGTTCGGGGTTCGAGAAATAGCAACCTGAAATCAGGTTTTCACGTGTTGCTTCACGCCTGTTTGATTGAACCAATTGCCTCCAGCCTTGAAACACTTTGCTATATCGGAATCTGTGAATTGCATGGAATGCTGTAGTTAGCACTTCTTGTGTCGAAATTATTGCGGCATCTTACGCTGAAAAAGTTGACAAACTGCGAAGCTTGGTGAACTGCGCCTTCTGAGCCTCCCAGTCACCCACAGAGAGGAACGTGGGTTGAAAATTATCGCTCTTGAGGTGAAAAGTGTAGCCGGACCGACTAATTGTGTAGTAGTCCCAATGTGCATCCTGCAGCTGATTGAAACTACCTCCGCCAAACAGTGCTTCCTAATGGCAAATTC
This sequence comes from Phytophthora hibernalis, assembly GCA_012656075.1. NCBI lineage: Eukaryota > Oomycota > Peronosporomycetes > Peronosporales > Peronosporaceae > Phytophthora > Phytophthora hibernalis. The sequence continues at coordinate 468,294 of JAAKBF010000403.1, read as the reverse complement.
GATTTTGTCAGACAAACAAAATTATCTAACCACTAAACCTTTCACATCTTACGTGGGTGACGGGGATAACATCGTAGGGGTCGTAAGACAACCCCGACTCTAAAAGATGCCGAGGTACGGCATAGACAAAGGTGTTATCGGCACTTTCTCGGGTTGATGCGAGTAGCCGGTCACCTTCAACAGCGAAAAACACACTTTCAGCTCAAATCTCACCCAGCACTACCCACAGCAACTTACCTCGAGAATGTCCCGATCGAGAGCTTGAAGCTGACGTACTTCTTGGCGCTTTAGCCATATGCGAAAAACCGACAAGCTCGTAAACGACGACGTGGTCTTTTCTCGAGCACGGAACGGTTGGTAACGCGAACTAGCAGCAGCCGAATGAGGTCTCTTGGTTCCACTCGAACTTCTTCCTGGAGGAAACTCGCCCGACCCCGTTTGATTTGACGGAATCAATGATCGAGACGCTGAAGGTGCAGGCGCCGCTGAAAACGGACGCTTGCCGAACACTCCGAATTGTCTTCCAGTTGATGATATTCCTGGTCTCAGAGCATCCTCCTTCTCTGCTCTTTGTTCGAATTCTTCACTCTGATTGCTGCTTAATGCAGCGGGTTCTTGTACGAGTTGCATGCGATGTCGACTCACTCGACTAGCTGTACCAACAATGTCACCATAAAACTCAAATTTCACCAAAATGTCACGAAAACTTCACTCACCTGCAGTAGCAGATTTCGGTCGCATTGGGGTTTCATGAACACGCCCTTGTCGTCTCTAGTTGCTGGTGCTCGTGGCGTTTGCAATGGAGCAGCTGATCCTGGTCTAGGACTCTGCAGTCGCTGTCGAAGCTGTAAAAAGTCAACAAAAAACACAATAAAGCTGCAATTCACTGCTGTATGGGTAGATTGATGCTAAAAGTACCAGCAACGAGGACGATTGCTTCAGGTCGTTCACTGTGGAGGCCAATCGCTCCGGAGCGGAGGAAGTTGAAGTTGAAGTTGCTGAAGTACCGTAGTCGATTCCATTTGGAGGCAGCGAACTGCGAGACGCCCCAGCTGTACGAGGCCGCAGCTTCGGTGGAGCTCCAAAGTGCAAGTGGTCCTGCATATTGAGCACAGGACAGCGAGACGGATATGCTACCAGCAAACGACGGGTCACGTGGCATTAAAACAATTATTGTATTGCTTTTTAAAACAATACAATAACTGTTATTTTCAAATGACCAATATAATTATTCGATTAGATCGATACTACAAACATATTTAAATGGAACTATAGATTGATTCTTGGAAATATAATAAGTGTAGCCATGTTAGCACTTCAACGTGTGCAAGAGCTGCTTTGGTCTCTGTAGTTTCTTGCTGGTTTTGCTTGGCGATGCGGCTTCAGCACTAGCAGATTGAAAATCGAGCCATTGATCTCTTGATAGACCGCAGTTCGACGCATACAGACTTGTGAGTGAGTGGTTCGAGGCCAAACTCTGCTTCAGAGCTGAAGCTGCTGTCAAAGTGAGCGAGTTGTCTGCCATGTTGAGCCAGCAGAGCTGCTTGCTGTACTGCAGCACATACGACAACGCCAGGAAGCCCTGCTTGTCGTTGAAGAGACACAACATGTTGTCCGATACGTCAAGCGCCGTCAGCGTCTTGTGGAAGGACAAGGCGCCCAACAGGATGCGACAGCCTTCAGGCTGCAAGTCGTTGCTCGATACGCTGAGCAACGCACGGAATACGAACGTGAACCATCAAGCATTCTGCCACAAGGACAAGTTCACTTACTTGATGTAGCACAGACGCGAGCGAACGCTCTGGATCCCCTTGGACAGCGCCAGGATCCCTTCGTGTTGCGGCCGGTACGCGCTGCCGACGAGGTCGCAGGCTTCGAGCTCCAGGAACTGCAGCGAGTTGTTGGTCACGAGTGCATTGCCCAAGAGTCGCGCGCCATCCGGTCCCAAAGGGTTCTTGGACAAGCTGCACGAAGACACAGCGTAAGATAAGCATGTGATCTGCTACATCACCACGACAGGATCGACGCAAGTCGCACCAAAGCCGAACCAGCGGCGTGTTGATCTGCGGGACATAGTGCAGCGAGACGCTGCGGTTCATCATCAACAGTGCGATCTGCTCTTCTCCCTCCTTTCGTGCACGCAGGACGGAGACGAACGCGCTCAGACCGCGTGGCATCTCCACTGCATCGACCCCATCTTGCTTAAACTCTGCTGTCTGGCCATCTGCTTCAGCGTCTGTGGGTCCCTCTTCATCAACCTCTTCCTGTAATGTAGACAGCAGCATGTTAAAAGAGCCCTTCACGAAGAGACCGTGGCCAACCGACGTGGCTCTCCATCTGTAGTCAAGTCTGCACGTGCGTCCATCTGTACAGTCCACCAAAGCTCGAAATCACGTGCTGAACAGTCAAAAGTGCGCGATTCCTTTGCGTTACTAGGACCTCGTGGCTAATAGAGTTGAACACCAACCTGGTTACTTCTTGCCCGTCTTCTTGATCTGGATAGTAAGTCCCAGCAAAAACGCCACGAGGATGGCGACAAGGTAGCCCCACCACGCCTGGGGGATGTCGTACACGTAGTCTCCGTCCTCGTCCTTGTAGCGGTAGTCCTTGATGTCCGTAAGCCGAGGGAAGTCTCCGATAAAGTAGCCCGCTCCGTTCACCAGCACCACAGCTCCCACCAATGCTGTAGCCACAATAATGGCCAATCTCTCGATCTTGAAGGCCAAAAGACCACAGATGAGACCCAGTACAATGGCCAGAATAAGGAGTCCTGTAGTGGGGTCGTTCGGGTAGATCCTGTAGCCGAAACTGGCGTTGATAATCGTAGCGAGGAAGACGCCACCCGCTGCTCCAATGAGGAAGATGCCTGCATTGTAGATGGAGACCACTAACGAGCCTACGATGAGGCCGCCAATAAGGAAGCCCACCCAGAAAGCTGTCCGCTCGTACGACTGGCCGTCCACTGCGTACAGTACGACGGCCGACACAATGTACCCACCCACGAGGAACCCACAGGCGAACATAGTGGGACGCAGCAGTTTGTAGCCACACGAAGCCATGGCGAGACCTCCCACGATGGCGATGACAGCAGCGATACTGGGACCGACTTGGATGGTGTCCGAGATGTTCTCCACGATGCCGTCAGAAGAGGAGGAGGATCCACGCAGAGACGCAGAGTCGGAATCCTGGGCGAAGACCATGGACGCGCACAGCGTTAAGAGCAGTAGAGGATGAAGCTTGGACGTCATGGTTGAGGTTTTCGATTGAGCCGCTTGTGTGCTGGAGCGCAAATCGGGGAATGAGGGAATTGCGGTGCTGGACTGTCCGATCAGGTGTTTGGGTACAGTTGGGCCAAAACTGTGCAACTTTGTGGCGGGAGTGAGGTTCTAACGGGCTTGTTTATGGAGGAGGGACTGCGCATTTTGGGATTTGGGCACATTTAGCCCATTTTCGCAGTTGACTATCCCTGGATAATCCAGGTCCCTCGTGCATGTCCTTGAGAATCCGACCTGCGTTTGACTCGCGTCTCAGAGGTTGATTGTGCTCGTATTTACATGTCAACGCGGCGTGGTTTGGACCAAACCCTGGTAACGTTCAGGTAGGCGACTCTACCCAATCGGTTTGGGTAAAGTGGACTCCCAGGTAAATCCAGGCGTGCTGTAGCCAAATGCTGCTGGCGGTCACAGCTGTAGATGCCAGCCGCATGGGTCCATTCCATTCCATGTCAGCATACCGTCTTCCACGTTGTATGCGGACCTCTACCGTGCATGTGGACAAGGTTGATTTTCTGCTGACCAAGTTGACCACTGTCGCTGATTACGATGTCAATTCGATACATACTTTTGCTAGCTCTTGCTTCAGTCTACAGTTCAATGCGTCGCCTACCGAAAGGAAGGACTGTGTGCGGTGAGTGCGGCGGCTCCGTTGGGTGCGAGGTGCAAATCGCCGGCCTCGATTTCGAACTCGCTGAGATTCGTTTCGTTCGTCATGTACGCGTCCCGGAACTTTCGCCAGCCAAATGGACGTCGACGCTTTCGGGACCTGTTGGGGTCTCGCAAACTCTCGACGATGATCTCGTATAGCTTCAACTCGCGAGATGACCACCTCAACACCTGCATGATGTCGTCCACCGGGACGAAACACCAACGTACACATCGGTAGAGTCTGGTGACGTCCTCAATGCGACCGCTGTATGGTCGAGGCAGCTGAGCGTCAGTCCCGAGGTGGAAAACGTCCAGACCAAACACCATCTTGTTTAAACAGCGCAATATCGTTTTCTCGCCCTCAGGCACCCGCAGACGATCGCTGCAGAGCACCAGGATCAACGTATCTGCAGGAAGTTTCTGCATCTCCGACACGATGAGGATGTCGGCGACTTCCGACCCCACGTTGGTTGGTGCACTGTAGAACAAAGTCGTCTGAAGTAACTGATGGTACAGACTGCAGATTGGGTTGCCCCACAAGAACAGTTTGCCGCTGACGGTACACACAGTCCGGCGGTAGTAATTATGCACCGGGTCCTCATAGTACACCCAGCCTTCGTCACGCGGACTGGTCGTCCGAACTGTTGTTGATGGGGTTGGAGATACAAGTGTCTTCCACTTGCAATACTGATGACGCGAATGCTGGTACTCGATTCGCGTTTCTTCAGTCACGACACCGCCACCTCGATTGGCAGGTTGGTACTTGACGACTAGTTGGCCTCGGATCCAGAACTCAGGGTCGTTAGCTAGTGCGTCTGAATCCACCACCTCCTCAGGGTCTTCAGAGAAGAAGTTGGGTGACGAACAGCGAATAACACGCCACAAGAGCGGTGACGAACCAGTAGCATTAATACACGCCTGTAGGACAAACTCGCCGAACTCATACAGCGTCACATGCAGCGGCACAGAATTGACGCTGGAAGTATTTGTGAAGCACTCGACGCGAGACAACTCCACAAACGGCTCCCAATCAGTAACAAAATGCTGGTGGATGACTCGCAGTGAGGGTAGTTGTGGTGACTCAAACTTCAGCTTAAGCCATTTAACCAGTGCATCCAGTAAGTTCCTCCAAAACCCGGCAAGACGCACGTTGTTAATCAAGGCGACCACCACGCGTATCAGCATATCGTGGTCGTCAATCACCTGAATCCACACAGGTTTAATCTTCTCCATTGCTTCTTGGTACTGCACTGGTTGCAACGCATACAAAAGTCCACTAACCGGTCGCAGACTTTTCTCCTCATGTCTTGTTTCTTCAACGCAGCAGACGCCACCAGCAGCTCCATCCACGAATCCAACGTCACTTGTCTAACAGCAACACGCAGACACGAGTATCGAATACGGTCCCCCATGCCGACCCACTGGGCCAATTTCAAAGTTTGTCTCGCGCTTGAATCGTGCAGTAGTCGCACCTTGAACGTGTACACGTACTCAATCACAGGCACTATAGCCATAGCTTCTGCTCCAAGCAGCTCTAAATGAGTCACTTCGTGTGGCTTTTCAACCATAACCACATCCATATCAAAAAGGGTCCTTCCTCTCTTTTTACCCTTGTGTCCCAGAGACCTCCTTCGTCTCTTCTTACCCATATCAATTGCAATAATTTCTTCGCTGCAAATGCTGGAATCTTCGTCCTCCATGTGATTACGTTGATGTTCTTGAGCCAAACACTTGGTGTACTGTAGGGGCTTGAGCAACGTGATGGTTTGCAGTGGACACACTGCAGAACCTGCTTTAGAATTCTTATCCGGGTCCTTAACCTGTACTTGAAGTTGAAACTCTGTGCAAATTGTCTTATCCTGTCCCCGAAGCTTTTGCAGTTGCAAATGTAGCCAGGGCCAGCGTATACGCAAAACTTCCTCGTGCAACGCGAAGACGCAGCCACCCACGTGCAACATGACGTCGGGTGGGAACTGCGAGGCCTCGGGAAGCACCGGACGCTTCCAAGACGCAGCAGAGAATGTACTCACGGCGGTGGACGTGCCGTCACTTTGCAGCTCCATTGGTGCTGCAACTGCAACTTTTGCACTGCAAATAATTTGCAAATTACCGTATTTTTCAATGATCGCAATCTCGTGGGGAAAATAAACTTCGTGTTCAATTGCATCTCGGGTGGTGGGTCGAGAGCGGAGAAAAAAGAAGTGCGCACGGGCGCTCCTATCTAGCTCGAGCTACCGTCTAAATTTAGTCCATGCGATCCGAAAAAGAAGCCTTCCTCTTCTGTCCTGCCACTCCTTGACATCTTGTCCGAGGAAGCCGACCATTTTCAATGATCGCAATCTCGTGGGGAAAATAAACTTCGTGTTCAATTGCATCTCGGGGTGTGGAGTGGTGACCCCCAACCACCGCCGATACACAACCCGCGAAATTCATCCCCAAGTCGAAGCCGATAAACGCGCTGGAGTACCGTGAGCGCTAGGCACCCGACTAATTCCAGGGCAGCCGACACATTAACCTGGCTAAATTCCGCGATCCAGCCGCCGATAACGTGGGATACCCTTCGAATGTATTCGACAACCACCTGCCCATCAGCTTTATCACCAGGCGGTCTGCTCCCGAGTTCAATAGCTCCGTGGCTCCTCCAATTCGCACTGAATGGGTTGAATACAGCTTAGCATTTAAGCCCCGACACTTGCTGCCTGTTTGAGCGCAGTTGTCACTTCCTCCGCGGTTATACCTGACGCGACTCCGGTTGATAAGGCGGGCTGGTCAGGTTTTGTAGCAAATGCTCGAGCCCCTTTCAGGATCCATCGAGCTGCCTCGACCGGGCACAGTACTTCGTCTCCTGAGCGATTGTGGTAGCGAAACTCCTCACGCCCAAACTGATTTTTCTTGGCGCCTAAAAGACGAATACCCACCACGTCTGCTTGCCTTGGTCGCACCTTTTGTCCCTTCTCGTCTTGAAAACCAAATCTCCCAGTCGAAGCACGTACTGGTGATGCTTTCTGCCGATAAAAGATACTCGGATCTGTGCAAAAGGAAAAAGAAGGCAAGTAACAGCCCGCCCCACAAAAGTTGCCCGCGAGGTTGCTGCAAATTGATCAAACGGAAAATTGTCCGGAGAAGCGAGAGGGTGACAGGCTGTTGCTTGAGGACGGGATCCGTAAATCGTCGGATGCCGCGCAACAAAATCGCGTGTCCTGCATTGACACCCGGATCATATCCGCCTGTGTGCTTGTGAAACGAGCGCACCGCACACAGTTTACTGCAAATAGTGGTGTAGGTGTTCCCGACCCCGGCTCGATTCATGCCGTACCGCCAAAGGTACTCCGCAAACGCACCCAACTGCGACGCATTATTTGCGTCGATCTTGTCACGTGCGAGCCATGGATGGTAGCCCATGAACTCGCACCACTTCCACCACTGATCCCAAGAACGACGGTACTGCACACGAGAAGTGTCGGCTAAAGCCCCCGCTCGGAGAAATGCTCCCAAAGCCTCGAGAGTTTTCTTGAGCTCAGCGGGACTGTGACCTGTGTCCAAGCAAACGACGTGTCAGCAAATGAACGCGACATCTCCTCGGATTGCCACACCCTGCTTCCTGCATCTGCCATGACATTGTCGACACCAGATATATGACCCGCCGACGAATAAAAATTGTAGCGCACTTCTAAAAGCCGATAATTCGAAGCAATAACGGAGTGAATGGGTTTCGACTTGATCTTCGATTTGTCCACGCCACAGCAGAAGTATTGTCAATCCAAAATTTCGTATGAGCCTGGTCGTGCTTCCCGGACTGCGACCAATGCGAGGCCCACACGATAGCCGCAAACACTGCACTCATCAGTTCGCGAATATTAATGCTGAACTCGTCGGAAACAGACGCATTAAAATCTGCGATCAGCTTTCGTTCTTCTGCGTCAAATTCCACTGGCAGATATTCCTTGCGTGCAGGCCAAAGAGCACAAAATCCACGATCACTAGCGTCCATGTAAATATGGTAGTCGGGAGCCTTTGCATCGACGAATCGTGTCAGCGGTACTGAGTTCAATCTTCCAACTCGTAAAATTGCGGCAAAACAGTGCAGGTCCTCCCGAACCTCCTCTGGAATCAATGAAGGGTGAAATCGAGTTGTATTTCGTGCCAGTGACGAGATCCGTTGGAAACATGGAGTAGCCGTGCGCACACACGTGTCTACGTGACGGAGACTCCCCAGAAATTTATTGAGCTGTGTTTTCGATGCAGATGTAGCTGATTGCAGTGCGCCCACTCGTTGTAGCGCTTTAGCAATTTTGTCAGCGGGCATTGATAGCGTCATCGACTTGAGGTTCCACTGAAGACCGAGAGCCTTGCCCTCCGTAAACCATGGCGTGAATTTTTCCTCGTTACACGCGAGAGGACCCAGAATCGTCACCATTGATGTCCGAAGAGATAAACTTGCCTCGGCCAACCGAGATCCAATGTCCGGCTCGATACAAATATGATCATCACACCACGCCTTGCCATCAAAATTTTCCGTGCTAGACCGTGGTTGAAAAGGCCAAGTCGGTACAGCATTTTTGTGTAAGTGGACAATCGCCCCTCCTGCTGCCCAGTAGTGCCTTGGAGAGTCTGTCCAGCCAAAAGGACAAGACAAATCAATTACGAGAATTCCGAGCTCCGGAATTGTTCCGGCGAATCGGCCTGCGGCCTCAGCTGCTACGGGTATATTGCGAAAAGCCCCTGTAACATCTCCAGTGGACATTCGAGCTGAACCCGAAGAGCTATCTTCCACTCGTAATATCCGCCTGGCCAGAACTGCTGCACCATCATAAGTGACCTCAATTGAAGTACCCTCCTGTGCATGGTCGTTTACTGAATCACCTTTTGGACACGACAAGTCGTGAATTACCCGTGCAACTTCAGTAATGTCTGCATCTCCTTTCTGTACTGCTCCAAACGGACTACAAGTGATGCCATTCAGCGACGGGAGCAGCCCAATATCCAGAATTAAATAACGGTCTTCGTCTTGGCCCTTTCGAAGACTCTTGACCACTGCGTTTAGAGCTCGTAAAGCAGATCCGTGGTTTGGCGGAGGTTGTTTCTGCTTCGGAAACGATGCTGACCACGAAGGTCTGACTCCGTGGGTAACAATGTCGCGCCATTCCTCCTTATATTTGTACGTACGCCAACTCGGTAAATGGTCGGGAATCGACAAAGCCTTATTAGGCCGCGGGTCCTGTGATGTTTCACCCCGAACCAAACGAATAAAATCCGGGAGGCTCATTCTCGACCTCCTAAGCACCTCACTATAAGCAACCTGCTTAGCCCGGTCGATCTGAAATTTCAGCGCTCCGTTCGACAATGTTGAAACTGGGCTTGAGGTCGGAGGTGCCACACCATAGTGCTTCATGATCGAAACCAGGTCCGCTCGAGCTGATCCTTGCTGGAAGACTAGGAGTCTCTCATTCGCGGCGAGCGTCAGTGTGTAGCGTTGTTGTTTTCTCTCAATAAAGTGTTGCAATTGGCGTGTCGATCCTTTTGGCGCCCTGATCACACCTCTGCTATCCGGCCTTCCCCAGTCGAGTCGACTGTGGCGGCATCAGCAATTTCGGAGAGGATTTTCTTGGTGTGCTTAGTCATTCTGCTTGCGAGCTGTCAGAATTTTCGCGCCGGTTCCCATACCGTGCTAGTGGCCGCGGGGGTAACTGAGAAGCTTGTGAATTCCACCGTGTGTCTGTCTCTAAGCCTGGAGCGCTTATTCGCGCCCTTCTCACGCTCACCGTCGGGAAAACTTCGCCTATTTCGTGAAGCTGAGCCACTTCGGACCGACCGACCTGCCTGCAATTATCTTGCAGCGGCAACACATCGCCTCCTCCGTGACTACGAGCCACGTTGGGCCAACCGACCTGCCTGCAATTACCTTGCAGCGGCAAAACATCGCCCCTCCGTGACTTGGAGCCACGTTGGGCCAACCGACCTGCCTGCAATTACCTTGCAGCGGCGAAACATGGCCCCCTCCGTGACTTGGAACCACGTTGGGCCAACCGACCTGCCTGCAATTATCTTGCAGCGGCGAAACATGGCCCCTCGGTGACATTGAGTCGCCTTGGGCCAACCGACCGACCCGCAAGTGTCAGGGCGCGGGACGTCCTCGCTTCTGCCTTGTCTAGGCATCACTGCGGGTATCTTGCTCTCGAGATTTTCTCCCTTGTCAAGAGGTGGAGGCTTCTCAGTCGGCCTGAGGGTGGATGCCTCCTGTCCCACCTCATGGCCCTTTCACGTCTCCACCTGATTCCTCGAGCCTATCAAGCTTGTGTCTCGCAGCCCTCCGTAAGTCTTGCTGATGAAGTTCTTCACATTACCGGGAAGTTTGGCAGGAACGAAGTGACCCCGATAATCGAATACACAAGTGTCGCCCTCGCCAGGACAACCATCAACTGATAGAAACTTCATACAGAGCTTTTTACCTTTTCGAATAGGTAAAGCTGCGACAACACCCTGAGGCACGGAAACCACGCGCCTCTGGTGGGGACCGCTACAGCTCGATCCTCTCTGCTTGGGTTTCTTCTGGCGGGCTGCCGATTGTTTGGGTGTAGAGGTCCTCAGAGCTGCTTCTACCTTGAGATTGGTCACGCGTTGAACCACACGCGTGTACGACTCATGATTGAAAGTGAGTCTTTACGTCAGCCGCAGCCTCGAGATCTTCTCGGGCGAGACATGATCGAAATGTTTCAAATCGATCATCAATCCATGCTACCAATTCTGGTACAGCTTCTGGCCCCTGCACTGTCTTCGTCTTACGCACAACGAGCAGGAATCGTCTAGCCTCATCGACCAAATCTGCCACAGCCTTGGTATACATCTCGTTCACCAGCAGTGAGAGCACTTCCAGGGCCGCTAAAACATCGGCAAGATCTCCCGGCGTCTGTGGCTCTGGCACCTTGTTCTTTGTCGAAAAATCTGTCATATCGTAACGGCAAAAGTGGTTTCTTTCTACCTCCACATCCATTGGCGCAAAGTGTCGTACTGATAGGCCCCGAAACCCAAAATCCCACGCGAAGAATCCACGCGCAACACCATGGTGTGGCAAATAGTCGAAGTCTTTGGCTTGAGACTGCATAGTCTCCAAAAACAATTGAACATCTAAGAGCGACTACTTACCGTTTACCTTGGCTCCGTGCACTGCTCCTTGTTGTCGGCTTGGTCTGTCAACTGCGACTTGCATTCCTTCCCCGCTGTGTACAGTGCGAAGCTGGAGCTTCCCTTACTCAGATTAGCTTGCCAAAACACGATAAGCTGGTCGATATCTTGTACCATCTCAGGGTCGTCTCCAAGCCGTCTTCGTAACGCAGAGAACCGCAACTCCCCTGGTCTCTAGGCGTCTGGAGATATGGCTCATCACGTCCCCGTTTGGCACTACCTGGCAAACAGGGTTCGTCTTGACGTGTTTCAGCCGGTACCAGATCGTCGTCAGAGTCATAAAGCTGGGCCATCCGTTCAGCATCCGTGACTCGATGGTCAATTGGACTCGATTCCTCGGTAGCTCCCGTCTCGACCGGCGGCGCGAACAAAAATTTAGCCACTGCGACGCCGGGGGCTCGTCGCTTGCCGTCCTGGTAGAAAACAAAATTCAGAATAGGTTCTATCTTCAAGAACTCGACCTGGGTGTTTCCGAGGTTGTAGACCGGCACAGCTTGACTCTCGCCCACCAAGCTCATCGAAAGCTTCTTGAGCACAGTTGCCGAGCTTCGACGGGCAGGCTGGCCGACGCCGTTGAAGTGGTCATGAGCGGCGTGGTGGAGCTCTCGCATCTCTGCGGGCATGATGTCAGCTGTTCCTCGCATGTGGCATGGACGTAGTGCATACGTCTCGAGGGCCAGATCCTGGAACTCGTCTTCGCCGAAGGCAAGGTCACACGTGCCGTCAGTGAATGTAACCTGCAGCTTGCCTGACTTGGTGAGGTCACTCCAGGTGTAACCTACCACCACTCCGTAGTCCCAAACCTTGGGCTTCCCTACGGGGAGCACAAGGCACTACCAACGTAGGAGCCCATCCCGCTTAACGCTTCGTCTTCCGTTACCCCGCGTCGCTCTAGTTCCGTAGCCGCGCGCTGCGTCGAAAAAGCCCCGAGGTCCTCCCACCTTCCACTAGGCACCCGCTCAACGTCATATACGCCTTGATGCGCATCCGAGATTGTCTTGCCGTAGGCGTAGCCCGTTGTTTCGAGTGCATCAGGCTTGAAGAGGGCGTAGAGAGCGGTTGGGGCCATTTCAGTCGTCGATAGTCTTAGCAAATGTCCGAGAAGATGGGCGCCAAAGGTCGTCGAGGTTTCGAGGCTGTCGAGAGCGGAGAAAAGAAGAAGTGCGCACGGGCGCTCCTATCTAGCTCAAGCTACCGTCTAAATTTAGTCCATGCGATCCGAAAAAGAAGCCTTCCTCTTCTGTCCTGCCACTCCTTGACATCTTGTCCGAGGAAGCCGAGCATGTAGCCATTTGCTTATTAATCAATTGTTTTTGCTTCAATTATTGGTAGCCATATTTTGAAAGTGCTCGTTGTGCAGTTTAATCGTTTGACCTTACACGTCAACGGCATTCAGGTATGAGATTGTAGCGAAAGCGGGGTGATGCTAAAATCGAACCCGGGTTGTGCTCCTCACCGTAGTTGAGGACGTCGTTGATGAGACTGGCAGGGAGGGGTCCCGACTATGGCATTGGTATTTATGTGGAGCCTGCACGCAGCATAAATGATGGCATCGCCTCCAAGTCAACAGAACATACATAATGACATCATTGCAGGACAGAAAATAAGTAATGTCATAAAGGAGAACAAAACCGCAATGCAGAATCTCACGTGCATTTATCTGGTAACCTCATCGACGGAGTGAGCCGTCCAGTACTCGCTGTTCTGCAGCAAAAAGAGAACCATCTCAAGTGTGATCGGCTGCAGCCGATGGCGCTCCTGTCCGTAGGTCGTCCTTGCAACACTGAAGAACCGCTCTACGATGTTGGAAGTCGGCGGAATTATGTTGAGAAGGTCATAGCGCTGCTTAACCGCTGCTAAGCGGCGGCGTTTTGCAGCTGCGCGACCAAAGATCCTTCCTCGTCGCTACCACTTGCTCCCTCTTCAACGCTGGTGTCTTTGCACCGAAACGGGAGCAGCATCGCCTTCTCAGCCCGCGTCAGGCGACTTGTTTTCCTATTCAGCACGCGCACACATCCCGAGTCGAAGTCGGGACTGTGGACAATTTCCGCTCGAGGTCCTGTACATAATAAAAAAGCAATTCATACGAAGTGATGCTCACCTAGATAGCGGGCGTGGTCGTTCTTAATGGCAATCATTCCATCAAACCACACACGAACGTCGTGCAAAGTGATGTCTTCCTCCTGGAGAGCCTTGGATACAGACTCAATCTTCTTGAGGGCCTTTAGGAGTGCAAGTAGCCGCTTGTTGGCTGCCGGTGGTGGGAGTACGTCCACGATACCATCATCCATGGGGTCCAAGTGCTCTAAGAGCTTCACATAACGGTGCACAATCGCGAAAGTGGAGCTCCACCGCGTGTCCTGTCGAATGACGGGTCGGAGATCCGTCTGGAGCCTTTACAAAATCACCATCAGAACGATAAATATAAATATCACAATACGTACTGCAATATTAGAAAAGCAAAAGCAAAAACATACCTGAGTTTCGCCGGCTGCTTCAGCGTACGGAGTCGAACCATGAGGACCTGCACTGGCGCCAAGTCATCTTCATAACACTCCATATCGACGTGAAGTGCTCTGTTGAGCCGATGGCTGGCGCATCCGATGAGTGGGACACCAACCAGTGTAGCCAGAAGGCGATTTACAGAGAAATTATCCCCAACCAAAAATAAACATTGAGTCAGATGCTTACCAAAATCACGGGGATCAAGTTTGCAAGGAACTCGATGTGACCACGCGCTGAGAGGTCATCATCTTGGTCGTTCAGTAGGGGGCATGCAAAGGAGCGGAGTCTTGATGACACCGTCGACCTCGTAGCGTGCAAATAGAGCAACGAAATGCTCCGATGCGTGGTTCCAGCCGTCGAAAATGAGACCGAAGCGGTCGGGCATCTCAATAACGACGGTGCGTTCCACAACTCTAGTGAGACCGTTCATATCGCGAAGGAGTGTCTCCACACAAATCGACTCCAGATTGGAATAGCTAAAAGGGAGCAGAAAATATTAGTCGGACTAAAACGCACAGAGAATTTGTATAGTAACTTACCGCCTGGCAGCTGTGTTTTCGCAGAAGTGCAGAGGAAGATTGTTCTTGATGATCCAGTCAAGTCAGCCGTAGACATTGAGAGCTGAGCTACGCACATAGCTCTACATGGAGCCGGTTTCTGCGGTCGGGGCTGCTAGCATGACTGTCTCGTAGTCTGTGTGCTCGCGTCGCACATTTTGCATTAAGTTCAAATACCCATTGCGACTGGTTTGCTTCCGCACCGTGTCGCAACGGCAGCGGAAGTACTCCAATATGACTTCATCATTGTTGTCGCGGCACGGGCGGAAGTAGAAGACCGTGACATGGGAGGGCGTGAAGGCCGAGTTGCGTGGGCGGGTGACAAGGACCATGGTAGAGGGGTGTCGGTGTGGGGTGAGGTGCTAGAGTTCTCTTTAGTGGCAAAATTAGAGAATGACGGACTTTCCGAGAAAGACCAAGACGAAAGCCTGTAGATCTGTTGGCCACTGAATCCGTTGGACAATAATTTAAAGAGGGGTTTTAGTATCAGTTTTCGAAGGTGCTTCCGATTTCAAATAAATTATTAGTTTTATACAGAGCAGTCTTTAAATAAATTATTTGATGGTTTCATAAACAATTATTTTTTAAATGCCATACTCGGGATCCCTGGAGACTGGGAGTGATGATACGGGTCTACACCAAAGTACGAGTCAATGCGAGCCAACGACGCGTCGTACTCCACTTGGTTAAGAGCTGTCGTATGGATAACGCTGGTCCCGTCCCAGTGGTCTTGCCGCCGACATGTCGACGGCTGGATTATATTACTACAGTAGTACCTACCACATACTGTAGCCCCTCCCACCAGATGCCGTACGACTCAAATTATTTGAGTCAAATACGCACCGAAGTTGTATTTGAGATCATCGACCCTGGACCTCCAAATGCCTGTAACCGCACGACGAAAGTGAGCACGGACAGTCGAAGTGTCATGAATATGAACCTCGTTCATTCCCTCCTGATCAACTGCTATCCCGCTTGCAAGCCGACGCGAAAGCAAAAACACACCATCTTCAAGGGCACCTCTCTAGTCGTACTGCATTTGTAAACGAGATTTTGCGCACCTATCCTCGTGAGCCTTGAAGCATTTGCAGTAGCGTTGTTATATGCTGGGGTTTGATGCACGACTGCATCAAACGCATTGCATAAAACAAAGAATGCGTTGACATTTGAGTTTACTCCGACCGACGCAATACACCGAGGACGCTTTCGTTGCCTTACTTGCAGCTGGTGCTGCCGACAATGAACTCGCCGGTGGAGTTCTCGCAGCCGCACTCGCTCGTGTTTGGGTCCTTGATGCAGTCCGTGCCGACGCCGCTGTCGGTGCCGTTGCCGCTGTTTTTGTTGTACACGCACAAGTCACGTGTTAGTGTTTCTGCCACAGGTATGTTATGTCTACTTCGAACGGCCTCTTTACCTCCAGAAGAACGTCCAGCAGTCGTCGTTGGCGGTCATTTGGTCCGACGTCGGGGACTCGCAGGTGTATGCAGAGCAGGTGCCGTACGGGTAGCCGTGGTTGCCGTCATACTGGTGGTCCGTCACGAACACGGCGAAGGTCTGCGCGTCGTGCGTGCGGGTGTTGTACGCGCACTCGGCGGCCTGGATGGCCTTGGAGACCTTGGTGGCACTGCAGTTGTAGACGCTGGGGCACTGGCCCTTGGTGTTGGAGCTGGCCGGGTCGAGCGTCGCGGACACGAACGCGGGGGCGGCTAGCAGGGCGAACACGAGAGAGACGTTCATCTTTGGGGACGGGGAACTTGTGCGGTTGCTAGGAAATTGGCAACTGAGTGGAGAACCACTCCTACTACCGGTATGCTACGTGTACGTGTACGTACATGCACGCATGTTGACGAGGCCACACTGTGATTGATTTCCAGCACCATCCTTTAACCGCTGTTTGTGGGCCTCATCAAGTTGAGCTGTCCTCAACTCGACGAAGAGAAGCACGTCCGGTGCCAGCTTTCCAGATGGCCGCTTGGGGGTCCAGCTGACACACTCAAGGCTTGAGTCAAACCTGTTGACGACAACCAGCACCTGGTGTACAAGTTTAGTTTAACCTCGAGAGGTGAAGCTGAGCCAGGGACAATTTCTAGCCATAAGAATTATTAATACGTGCTCAATGTATTGTGCTTTGCAGTATTTTTGCCGACCATTTTTGGCAATTACTAATTACTGTATAATATTCTCTGTTTTTACGAAGGGACAATAACTTATGGAACTGGGTTAGGTGTAGAATTTAAAATCGTGTGCACACGAATGATAAATTCTGAATAAATCAGAGTAATGTGTACCACATATGTATAGTTAAACAAGAGAGCACATGATTCCATGTATACCTATCCAAAGAGCATCAAGTTGTTATTGTGGCATTAGCACTCACTCGTGCCTATCTTCAAATGGCCGAGTAGAAAAACACAGCTCTACTGATCTTCACCACCTACACCGGTACTGGCTTGACCCGCCACACCAAACTGACCAGCGGAGCCAAATCTGCCTTGCGCTCCAAACCCGCCACCAAATGCACCCGCACCGCCGCCAAGACCTCCAAATCCACCCGCACCGCCAAGGCCGCCTGCACCAAATCCACCAGCACCCCCAAGGCCACCAAAACGTCCACCACCATTGCCTCCCAGACCACCGCCAAACTGACCGCCCAGACCACCTCCAAGTTGACCGCCTGCACCGCCGAAGCCTCCAAACTGGCCACCTCCCAATGCGCCGGCGCCACCGATTCCATTTGCTCCGCCAGCAAAACCGCCGGCTCCTGTTCCTGCGCCAACACCTGCAGCCCCACCAGGGACTCCCCATTCCCACCAACCGCCCCATTGCCATTGCGAGAAGTCGGTCCACCGCCCAGCGTCGTCGGTGCGGGGTCACCGGTCCGCCATTGCCAGCGCCATTACCAGGGACGCCACCCATTCCCGCCGCCGAAGTTCCAACGCCACCGGGACCACCCATGAATCCGTTCGTGGTCGTGCCAGCTTGACCGAAAGCAGCGCCATTGCGGCCCGCTCCGACACCCAGTTGGTTGCCGGTTCCGCCCACTTGTCCAAACCCACCAGCGCCGTTGCCAAACTGGCCGAAGCCGCCGGCACCTGCCGCACCACCAAACTGGCCCACACCAGCACCAGCAGCACCGCCTGTAGCACCGCTATTGAAGCCTCCCAATCCTCCACTGAAGCCTCCCTGGCCTCCACCGAAGCCTCCTGGCCTCCACCGAACCCGTTGCTGCCTCCACCGCCTCCGTTGAGACCGCCACCAAAGCCGTTGCCGGAGCCGAATTGCTCACGGCCACGCCCCATGCGGATAGGCCCACGGGGTCCTTGAGCGAAAGCGCCGCCGTTGATGAAAACGAGAGCGGAGATTGCGAGAGCGAGTCGAGTCGTCATGGTGTTGGAAGAAGCGTTCTTGGATGTAAAGCTAGAAGACACTTGGGGAGGAGACGGGAAATCCGAAAGTGAGCGAACAAAAAGCCCTGGTCCAGGCGGTGCAATCACGTCCACAGTACCGGAGGTGGATACGTGAAAGAGACTAATGCTATCAAAGCATGGTTAAAGTGAAATAGATTAAAACTATCAAAGCCTTAGCCATCCATTGTACCCATCAGCTCACGACAGGAACACAGCAATGGTCGATCGCAATCACTTTTCTAAATCGGCAAACGTGAATCCATCTAACGCGTTGAAAGGAGTGGCTTCGAGTACACCCAGTACTCGCAAAGGTGTCTGTAACCTCTTGTGCGTAGTCGATCAGAACCAGTTGATTCTATTCGAGTTTATGGTTTCTTGGCCTCACTTATCACTTTGTATCCTATTGCAAGCCCAAACCTTTGGTTGAACGTCGATCTGATAACTTCTCTACACCTTTTCAACCTTAAAATGGCAAAAGAGAATTCAATACTACAGTAGTACGTCATAAGGTAAAATAAAAAAGCGCCATTCAAAGGCAAAAAATATCTAAAAATTGATACAATAACTGCAATATGTATTATTGTGTTGGTTACGTATTATTTTTAACTAAGAACCCAGTACAATTTTATATTTTTTCCGAGCCCTGTAGACCAGGGAAATGTTGTGGTTTAAGGTTAAGTACCAACTTTTGGTAGACAGATCTGGTTTCTAATCCTAGTTAGAAACACATGCAATTGTTAGAACTTGATATTACTAAAAGTATACTGAGCTTAAGAGATGTTATTGAGTGGCAACAAAGGAAAAGAGAACCCAACCGAATGAAGAGCTGTATCTCCACTCTCAGATCTGATATCGCTAATCCTCCCTGGGTCCGCTCCATTGCCGCAAGGTCCGCATCTAGCCACGCTCTGGCACCACCGACCTCCTCCGAAAAAGTTGCGTGCCAAACGTAGTTGCGGATTTTTGCTGAAGCTATTGATAGTCGCCGTGGTGGGCCAGTCATGTCGGCCGATGTAGCACAGTTTGGGGACAATCACCGCAGCTGTAATTTGGCTGCGCTGGTCTACTGTAGTCGTTTTGAAGCTAGCAATGTGGAGCCTCGCCTGAAGCTGCGTATCAGCCACCTCCCAGGAATGTCTCTCGTTTATCGCGCTCCCAACCCGCAGCCCAAGATAACATCCTTCCATGCCATCTGCCTGATATGCAGGAGGCGGTAGCTCCTTGTCAGTCGGCACCCCACCCAGCGCAATTACCATTGTCTTGGCTTCGTTCAGTACCAGCCCCGACGCTTTCCCAAATTCTACCGTGGTCACCAGTGGCATCTCTAGTAGTGCCGGCGATCACAGGTATATTTCTGTTTCCTCAGCGTAACCAGCCACTCGCAGTTCCAACTCCCCGCTGCAGATTGCACGACGACCCCAGTCATGCCTGGTTGACAGTCGATTTGCCTGTAGAGAGGCTCCAATGCCGAAGTGTAAAGCATCGGGGTGAGTGGGCATCCTTGCCTGATGCCATTCGTGACATTGACTTTCTTCGATTTCCCTCCATTCGCCAAGAAACGCACCTGTGTGCCCTCGTGCAGTTGCCTAATGGCCGTATTGAACTGATCCTGGTACCCATGGCGCCGCAGCACTTGTAACATGTAGTCTCGATCGAAGTCCAACAACAGGGCTATAGCGTCCGGTTGCTCCGGATCCGCCAGTACCATTCTCTGGTCCGCTTCAAACAGATAGGGTGTTTCGTGAATAGTCCGACCGGACACGAATCCATTTCGATTCGGATGGATCCGGTCCGTCAGCGTTGGCCGCATTCGGGTTGTCAGAATTCGGGTAAGAACCTTATAATCGGTGTTAAGTAAAGCTAGCGGACGATAGTTTAGCGCGTTTCGCTGGTCTCCCTCTTTTTCAAGCAAACAATATCACCATCGAGGAAAGAGGCTGGGAATGCCCCAGCCATGTACCATTTGTCCAACAGGAAGGTGAGGATCGGCGTAAGTTCCTCCATGTAACTACGATACCAGTCATTCCCCAGTCTGTCAGGACCGGTAGCCTGCCAGACTTACAAGCCTTTATAGCCGCACGTCCGTTATGGATTGCCTGTTGCCCCAGGGCGGGTTGGGCCGGCGCCTTCATCCATTCTACAACCTCTGCAATGTCAGCCTGCCGGGTGTTGGGCTGTTTCAGGATCGGCGACCACGCATCAGATAGGATGTCCGCATTAGCATGGACACCCCTGTAGCGCCCCAGCCACCGAGTCAAGGCGTCTGATGTATTGTCCTAGTATTTGCATGAGACCATCTTGAACATTTGCTTCGTGGTCTTGCCCTTGCTGTACTGCACACCTTTGAAGAGACGTCGTCGTCTCAGCTTTGCCCTCCTGTTCTTGCACTTTAGAATAGCCGCCCGTAATCGTGCTACCCTGGTCGGGTCGGCCGTATCATCAAGCGACACTGCTGCTAGGAGATCGTGAATGGTCCCTATCGTGGGAGTATTCCCCGTTCCTCTTCTTGGTAATTGGTGCGCAACGTCATCTTTACAATGTCTCTTTTGAAGGTGTCCGATTACTTGGCCCAGTCTTATACCGCCCTGGTCACGGAGTCCACCCTATTTTGACTTGGCTCAGAGTCTCCTTCGTGCGCTCGCAGACTGCTTCCGCGGCGTATCCTGGGACTGGGAGCACGTTCCCTGGTCGTTTGACCCGTATATGTCAGTCGGCGACAGGAGGTGTATCTTGACCCCTTTTGTGGTCCACCTCGACATGTGCGTCCACAATTTCGGTGTCCGCTGCCCACTCCAGCGCATGTATTGTGTTTTGCAAAGCGCAGGCAAGAGATCATATATATTATGCCCGGTATGTTTAGAACTCAGATATACATTCAAGACCGCCATGCCTGGGTAGGATTTAGTATCCTTCAGAGTTATTTCGTCATGTCCGTTTTGCCGATTTAAATCGGCAAAAATGAGTGGACCGCACGCTATCTATGATCTATTTCTTGGAGCAAGCTTTCTCACTCCAGTTTTCTCCATGACATATGCTGATGACTTCCGGTGGCGAGCTGTTGCGCTCATTCATGTCTACATCATCCCTATTGTTCATGTGTCGGAGCTGCTGGACCCAAGCTACGGTCTATTTGGCGCTGGTATGCTCTCTTTAAGAGATGGCGTTGTTAATGAGAAGCAAGAGCGCAAGGAGAAGCACACAAGATGACCACCAGAGGTGCTTAAGCTTGTGAAGGCGTATGCTGAAGGTCCTGACGTTCTATATCAAAGAGCTACGCGACTGCATCACCACGCATTTTCCTCTGCTAAAAACGGTCTCTATTTCGACAATTTGCCGCGCTCTCAACTTCGATTTAAATTTGAGCCACAAGGTACTCACGAAGACCGCGCGTGAGGCAGTCCCGGCAGAGATTCGAGTCTTCAAAGAAAGATATTACCGCCATACTCTTACGCTGAGCAGCTAGTCTTTCTGGACGAGACGTCTACGGACGGCCGTCATGCCTTTCGTCGTTATGCATGGTCACGGCGCAACACTAAGGCGATTGTTCGTTTGCCGTTTCGGCGTGGAAAGCGCTTGTCGATATTGGCGGCATTAAATGTGATGGGGTTCATCGGGTAGGAATCGACAGAAGGGACATTTTCGAGAGGGAAGTTTCATGAAGCATTTCTAAAGCGTGTACTCCCGCTCTTAAATCCTTAGGCCCTTCCAAGATCGATTGTCATTCTAGACAACGCGAAAATTCACGTTTATCCAGAGCTTGAAGCTGCTGCTCACGCGTGCGGTGCGCGACTGATCTTCTTGCCGCCGTACTGTCCCCAATTAAACCCAATCGAGCCGGCTTTCGGTCTCCTCAAACGTTGGATTCAGCGACACTCAAATCTGGTTTTTCCTCTTTGCCCTGAATTGGTTTTGTATATTGCTATGCGTAAGTGCACCAATCCTGACAAGGACAGCTTTTCAGGATCGTTTCAGCATTGCGGGTACAATACTTCATCGTTGAGAAGTGAGGTCTTCGAGGATTTAATCCGTTCATGCAACCAGTAGATCTAAAATAATATATCTACAACGACGCACTTGTCACAATGTCCATGCCTACTGACGCGGCTTCCGTGCCGTCTTCCAGCGCTTCCATCTCGTCTTCATCGTCATCTTCTTCTTTGTGTTCGTCGTCGTCAAGATCCGGTTCTGTCGGTGCACTTGAGAGAAGCCATGGTAGATACCGGCTGTGAAGAGACTATGATCTGGTAGACCAATAGCACTTCTCAGTGAAACCACATCAACATCAACAGGAATCCACACTCCACTTCATTGCAGAGTAATTGTCGCAGTTTGCGCACGAATCATTTCGTCAGCCTGAACATGCTGAAGGGTTAAGGCCGCTCGCGGTCTGTCCAATTACATTGGTATTATCGTCGGGCACGAGAAATGAGTCCTCGTCGGGACGACGTGCGTTGACAATGTTGAGGTGATGCGCGGTGATGGGACCAAAACTGACAGCAGTGGTGCTCTCATGCGCCATTCGCTGCAATCGTGCCTGCTGTACATGCTTCTCCGTTGCTCGGGGAACCCAGAGGAGTTGGAACTCGCTGCAGCATTGTTCACGTACAGGAATGCAAGAGATTTGAACGAGCTGCCGGGTGCTTGGTCACTTGGCTTCAAAAGCCTCCAACGATGGTTTAGCGACTCCACAAAATTTGATTCAGATAACTGCACGTACTTGTCTTGATTTTCATTGCCTGATCTCTTGAAGAAGAGAGAACTGTCCTCTTTCGCTCGATGTGCTTCTTGCGTTTTACCACCTCTGCACCAGCAGCTTATTCGTTGAACTTCGTGATGCATTTTGCGCGGAACACATTGTACCCTTCAGCCACATCGACCATGATGTCTCGTTTCCACCCTCCTCTCGCGTTGCCATGCGCCTCACCAATATGAACAGGTAGCGACTCTTGGCAATATTTGATTCTGGAGGGTTGCAACCAGTCCTTGTTCGTCACCCGCCGTCATCACCAACTTGTACTCTAAACTCGTCGTGCTTGACAAAGAACTTATCTGCAAATGGTTAACACTCACTGTATTTTACATATCCCCTGTAGTTGGAAGACATAAAAACATAGCCACAAACACGTCTAGTGAGTATGCACTCATTCATGAGGCATAGTAGATTGAAGCTGCTTACCAGATATCACTCCGATAAATATCCTGATGACCACACGCTCTCGTTCTCTTGCTCCTATTCAAACCCACAACAGGCGCGTTAGATCGCGCTCCATCGGCTATTAAATGCGAAGCACACCCACCCGCTGACCCGCAAGCTGCTGAGCGTCCCAAACGTGCTGACATAGCAGCCCGCACGCACGTTTCCTCTTTCTCCTATATAAACTCAGACCAGGTGTTAGCTCGCGCTCTGTCAGCTATTAGAAGAGACGCACCCACCTGCTGCTCCACAGCCTGCTGCACTTCACAAGCGTGAGTCCAGCAGTTGCTCTCTCTCGCTGGGCACGTCCAAAACACACAACAACAACAATATCATCTTAAGATCATTAGCTAATAGCAAACCAGTAGGCACAAATTGATCCTACGGGGCTGAATATCCGCTGGCTCCGCGAGGCCCTTAATAGCGTCTGGGGGTGGCTGACAACAATGTGCCCACCGTCCCCTGGGCAGCTTCGGCATGGCGTTTCGGGACCGTGATCAGCGCCGATCTCACGTCAGTATCTTTGATAATATGCGTACAGACCTCCCGAACCACGTTAAATTGATCATTCCATAGCGGTCTCGCTACCCTCGGTGCTCTGTCCATCGGCGTAGAACCCCAGGCCTCGATAACGTAAGGTATGACGTGCAAAACACACCATTCCTGCTCCCGAAGCCCAGTTGGACCAACCCTGTCACATTCCGCTGCCGAATCAGTACACACCGCATGCCAAGACGCGCAATACGCCCTCGCATCCGCTGGCTGCGCCTCATCCTGGCCAGAACTACCTTCTGTTCCGTGAATACTCCAGCCGCCCCCACGAAATGGGGTGTTCGATTGACCAACGCTTGGTCTCTAATTCCGGATATAGGAGGAACGCAAATTGATGTCTCGTCGCATGCGGATGATCGAGCAACCAGACCTTGCTGATCTGTCTTTTGTGATCGGTGTCTCCAGCTGTCCCCTGTATAGCGTGCTCCACCTCCTGAATGCTTCTTGATTTGACGCTTTCATCAACTCGAGCAAATATCTATCTACCTCCTTTACATAGTTTTCGTCCTTTGTCCTTTTATCCTTAACTCTTTTGTTGCCCATACATTTTCTTATTGAAAACAGGTATACTTTAATGAAGATAAAATTACAAAACGATGCATAATGCCTCGTCTTGCTATTACTTTCCGGTGACTATATTCTAAGTTTTCTGAAATGACTCTGAAATGACCAGAAAATGTTTTGGGTGATATTTGTAAAACGTGGCATAATGCATCGTTTTGGCCAATTTTCCGGTAGACATATTATTGGTCAATATTAAAATCATAATATTTGATTGGACGAATATAGTAAAACGATGCATTATGCCACGTTTTGGCCCAGTCGGCAACAAAAGGGTTAAGACGCGCCCATAAGCACGCTCGAGAGCGGATCCATTGGCCGCCCTTGTGTGGCGACGAGGCAGCTCACCAGGATCGTCCGCCTCCTCTTCATCTTGATGTAGCTGCACTGCATACCCATTTGCCCCATACGCTATATATGAATTAGATTCCTCACAGCGTAATAGGTCGTCAATGTTGTGCAGCAGGTTTTGTCATCTCCTTACCGAGGAACCCCTTGGACTTCCGATTCATTTCGTTCCGTTGTTGGTTCAGCGGCGAGAACAGAGTCATGATGGCTTTCCAATTCGAGCTTAAAATCCATCCCAACGGTTTGTCAACGACACCAATCCTCCAGCGTCGCCGAGCGTGAACTTGCGCGCAAGATGCTGCCAAATGACGCACACCTCCAGATTCCTTATATAGTCTGGTAAGGACGACAAGAACGAGTTCGGGAGGGTCCAATTGAGGACGTGACGCATTGCTGCATCCGCCTTGCGCCATACCATAGTCTCCTGCGCATTTCTAATTGCTCATCAGAAGGAGCTGTCTTCACGTCTACATCCGTCCCATCGGGCGGCGTTGACTCCAGGAAGTCACGCATGCCAATCATCGGCTCCTGTTGACCGGTTTCGGAAGCCGATTCTCGACGTCCAGGTCCAACTGGACCACGTGCGTGAGCAGCTTGTCTTTCCAAGTAGCATACTCAATATGCCGGTCTGAGAACTGTTCAAGGCCGACGTGCACGATCTTCTCTTGCTTGGTCAAGACACTCATCTGTAGTATCTTAAATGTTGTTGTCTTGGTCGTGTTGATGTGAATAGTAACCGTAGACGGGGCGGCTAATTCAAAAGTGAGTGCCGTCCGTGCATGTAGTGGGTGATAACTCGATGATTATACGGCAACACAGCTCGAGACACCCACCGCAGGTGATCCACCTCAAACCGATATACTGGAAATGTCGGCGGAAGATTGCCATGATACACGTCTTATCGTGGGGTCACCACCTAAGATATTTCAACAAAATGGCTGACTGGTTTGCGAACTACGCTATAGACTCAAAACCCAGCAAGCAAGTGAGTACGGAACAAGAGGGAGTCACCTCGTACTCGTGGGTACGGGTAAGTGAGTTGACGGGCGACGATGTCGGCCACTGGTATCAAGCATTTGGAAGGGCGCTTCTCAGCGAGGGTTTCCCGACGCACCTTAGGGGAACGGCGAGTGGGCTTCGCGATCTATGAAAGTCCGGGAGCTAAACCCACAACCGCTGGTTGATAAAGAGTCAACTGGCAGTCGGACATGAGAAGTCGTTAGCAGTAGAATGACCTCAAATGAGAAACGAAACGAGGGCCTCTACCAGCGGTTCACCATTACGATGATCCATGACAGACTGAAACGCGTCCTGTCTTTCCCAGCGATAAAGAAGTTGACTGCTGGGTCTTGAAGCTCGTGTTGATCGGCAGCCACGTTATCCTTCATCAACAGCGTCAACAAGTTCGACGTGCACGGCAGCACCTACACTATTTGAGACAATGGGGGCTTTACCCGAAGACATTGAGCAGGGCGAGTAGATAGTAAGGAAGTAGAGCTTACTCTGACTGAAACAACACCTCAATAATAGACCGTCCAATTCGACATCTCGCTATTTGCATGTAAATTCACCTAACCTATATAATCGTTTACGTGCGGCCTGAGGCGTTGATTCACTCAGAGGAAGTCGAATCTCTATTTTAGGGATTTGTAAGGGGTGGTCGTCGGAAGCAACTTCTTCGCGCCCAAACAACATTCGAGGTTGTTTGACGTTATTTGACCAATGAACGATCGCCACGGTTAAACAGATTGACTAACAATTTTCACAAAAATATTTTTGTTGTGACCGTGGTGAATTGTAAAGTGAAATCATACCCAAACGTACGAGTTCATACCACCAAGTACGAGTCATACCATTCACTACGAGTTCATACCAAATAGTACGCGTTCATACCAGAATGTACGACATGCGCTCAGCGACGTGCCACGTGTTCACTTCCAAACCAGCGGGATGGCGGGTGTTGGTGAGCTAGTGAAGGAAGGCCAAGCAACAGCAAACCGGGTCATCAGGAAGGCTATGCCTTCGCCGGGGCGCTACTCTCCATTGTCCGACCAAATTCAACGACTGCTACACCCTTCACTCTAATTAGTCGTGCCATGACTAATTATGGTTTACGATTTTGCTGCGGAAATGTAAACGTTCCTTGAATGCTATTAGCTTTAATATTTAGAGTTGTGTAACCCTGATGATACGACTGGATTCATTTCCACGAGAGCTGTCGAAATCCGATGTCTTTGTGCAAATTTCAGCTCATCTGGAAAATTTTATAGGGAGCTGTGTCACGAAAAGGTACGCTTTCATGACTATATTCGAAGCACGACTACAGTGCTGACCATAAGGATAGCACCCCTATTTTCCCGCGCAACTCGGGCAATTCTTTTAGTTTGGCGCTTATAATTGGTCAAATCGACGGACTCAACGCGCTGATTCCGCCAATCAAATTTGAGTGGAATCCGCGCGATATTGAGAAACTTTCTATACAAGCCCGCGAAAAGTCATTTTCCTCGGGCGGCCCGGGCTGAAACGCTTTCCGTACGAAGCGGGATCGCGCAAGTAATTAGTGACAGGCTTCCTGAGCGACCTACAGCCGCAGCTATCTGACTGCCATTGACACCTAGAGCGGCATAGGCATCAATCAGCCCGCGCTCGTACTCCGTGAGCTGACCCCTCTGTCCCATCGCAAGTAGCAAAATGAGGCCCATTTCAGTTTATATGTGGTGTACACAATTTTCAATACCGCAAAGCCCGTGTCGAGTGGGCGGAAAACCACCATGACTGGGGTGAGGCAAACTGGCGGTCGACCGTCTCTTCCGACGAGAAAAATGGAACTTAGACGGCGCCGACGGACTCAAGAGATACTGGCGGTGTCTAGAAGACAAGCCCAAGGTGCGTTTTAGCCGCCAAAACGGCGGCGGTTCTGTCATGATGTGGGGTGGCTTTTGGGCAGACGGCACCACGGCACTTGCGTTTTTGGATGGGACTCAGGACTCGCATGCTTACATCTACACCCTCTCTGAGCACCTCCTGCCCGCGGCCCATCGCCATTTTGGTACTGAGTTTACCTTCCAGCAGGATAACGCTAGTATACACTCGTCCAAGGCAACGAAAGCCTTCTTGGACGAGCACCTGGGAGAGGTGATGAAGTGGCCGGCTTTGTCGCCGGATCTCAACCCCATTGAGAATATATGGGGCTACTTGGCGTGCAAGGTTTATGGAGGAGGGCGCCAGTATCTGACTAAGCAAGCACTCATTGACGAGATCAAGAAACAATGGGAGAAAATGCCCGTCAGTTACCTCGAGAAGCTGGTGCTCTCCATGAAGAAGCGATGCATTGAAGTGCTGAAGGCGGACGGGAAAACGGTCAAGAACTGATTTCATGTAGTGTACACAATTTTCAATACTGAAACCAAGTTAAAAAAGTGTGCTATCCTTTTGACCAGGCCGTTTTTCGCGGGCTTGTATAGAAAGTTTCTCAATATCGCGCGGATTCCACTCAAATTTGATTGGCGGAATCAGCGCGTTGAGTCCGTCGATTTGACCAATTATAAGCGCCAAACTAAAAGAATTGCCCGAGTTGCGCGGGAAAATAGGGGGTGCTATCCTTATGGCCAGCACTGTAATTAGAGTGAAGGGTGTATAGCCCTTTCATGGTTCCTCGATGATCATTGGTCAATATTAAATTTTGGGTGCTCACATTTGATTGGCTAATAAAAATGTTATTTTGGGTGTTAACTAACCCAGTTAAAAAGGTTTTGTCCCTTTGTTAAAAATAAATCAGAGTTATTGTCCCTTTGTAAAAACTAAATCAGAGTAATGAATACCACAGCTAAATAAGAGAATCTCCAGGTTGCTTTCGGGGGTTTGATTGGCTAACAAAAATCGGCACTTCAACAAAAATGTAGATGAACACCAAGTCAACAAAATCTAAAACGCTGAAAGTTACAGCGTGATTCACTCATTTTTAAGCTTAGCTTGTCAAGGTTCCACCCTCATTCACACTGCGACCGTACTTGACTGACAATGTGCATCAAGTCCGGTTGGAGAAATATTCACAACTCGACGAGAGGGAAACGAGTGGTCGCTGCAACAGTAGCAGACCATCATTTCAAAGCAGCTCTCGTTTCCGTGGTTGTCGGTTGACGCGCGGCAATACTGCTCCAGTAGCGATCAGTGTTGGTGAATCCCAACATTCCTCCTATTGAGAGAAGAGCTATTCGGCCGTGAGCAAAGTCGACAACACCGTTAGGCCGGGGGCTTGGTCACCTTCGTTGGGTGCGGAATCACGACAGCGTTAACTCGTCAGCAATAATTGCTACATGAAGCATTCATGTAGCGCATTAGAATGCGTCAAAGTGTATTCTTACTTCTTTCCCTGCCAAATAGTAATATTTATAAATTCTAAATCAGTGAATAAATCAGAGTACCAAACAAGAGAGCACATGATTCCATGTATACCTATCCAAAGAGCATCAAGTTGTTATTGTGGCATTAGCACTCACTCGTGCCTATCTTCAAATGGCCGAGTAGAAAAACACAGCTCTACTGATCTTCACCACCTACACCGGTACTGGCTTGACCCGCCACACCAAACTGACCAGCGGAGCCAAATCTGCCTTGCGCTCCAAACCCGCCACCAAATGCACCCGCACCGCCGCCAAGACCTCCAAATCCACCCGCACCGCCAAGGCCGCCTGCACCAAATCCACCAGCACCCCCAAGGCCACCAAAACGTCCACCACCATTGCCTCCCAGACCACCGCCAAACTGACCGCCCAGACCACCTCCAAGTTGACCGCCTGCACCGCCGAAGCCTCCAAACTGGCCACCTCCCAATGCGCCGGCGCCACCGATTCCATTTGCTCCGCCAGCAAAACCGCCGGCTCCTGTTCCTGCGCCAACACCTGCAGCCCCACCAGGGACTCCCCATTCCCACCAACCGCCCCATTGCCATTGCGAGAAGTCGGTCCACCGCCCAGCGTCGTCGGTGCGGGGTCACCGGTCCGCCATTGCCAGCGCCATTACCAGGGACGCCACCCATTCCCGCCGCCGAAGTTCCAACGCCACCGGGACCACCCATGAATCCGTTCGTGGTCGTGCCAGCTTGACCGAAAGCAGCGCCATTGCGGCCCGCTCCGACACCCAGTTGGTTGCCGGTTCCGCCCACTTGTCCAAACCCACCAGCGCCGTTGCCAAACTGGCCGAAGCCGCCGGCACCTGCCGCACCACCAAACTGGCCCACACCAGCACCAGCAGCACCGCCTGTAGCACCGCTATTGAAGCCTCCCAATCCTCCACTGAAGCCTCCCTGGCCTCCACCGAAGCCTCCCTGGCCTCCACCGAACCCGTTGCTGCCTCCACCGCCTCCGTTGAGACCGCCACCAAAGCCGTTGCCGGAGCCGAATTGCTCACGGCCACGCCCCATGCGGATAGGCCCACGGGGTCCTTGAGCGAAAGCGCCGCCGTTGATGAAAACGAGAGCGGAGATTGCGAGAGCGAGTCGAGTCGTCATGGTGTTGGAAGAAGCGTTCTTGGATGTAAAGCTAGAAGACACTTGGGGAGGAGACGGGAAATCCGAAAGTGAGCGAACAAAAAGCCCTGGTCCAGGCGGTGCAATCACGTCCACAGTACCGGAGGTGGATACGTGAAAGAGACTAATGCTATCAAAGCATGGTTAAAGTGAAATAGATTAAAACTATCAAAGCCTTAGCCATCCATTGTACCCATCAGCTCACGACAGGAACACAGCAATGGTCGATCGCAATCACTTTTCTAAATCGGCAAACGTGAATCCATCTAACGCGTTGAAAGGAGTGGCTTCGAGTACACCCAGTACTCGCAAAGGTGTCTGTAACATCTTGTGCGGAGTCGATCGAGAGTTTATGGTTTCTTCGCCTCGCTTAGGCAACCATCACTTTGTCTCCTATTGCAAGGCCAAACCTTTGGTTGAACGTCCGACGCGAATGCGATAGCACACCATCTTCAAGGACGAGAACTTCTCTAGTCGCACTGCATCTTTAAGCAAGATCATGGGTGTCGCTCTTGTCGTCCTAATCCACTGGTCGAAGTAGTTCGTATCCTTGTTTGAAGCGTTTACACGATAATGTCAAGTTTTTAGGAAATCATTGTCGAGTCGCCTTCAATGCACCAGTCGCAGCGACCACGAGCGACGTGGCGGATACCTAAAGGTGCATGTCAGGCATTGCAAACCAAATAATCCGACAGTCATTGCCACGCAAGGGATCTGCATTACCTGACTATGTAGAGGACTCACCGCCGACAGCTACAGAAAAGGAGGACTGATGTCGTCAGTTGAAAACAGCGCCCAGCTCGCTCGCCTCTTTGGAGCACCTGCGGATACTAGCCTGAAACCTTCATTCGTTGTGCTTCCCGAATTTGCCGGTGCTCCACTACGCAACACCACCATGACCACAAAATACCAACGTCCAAGTCCCCTCGTAAATCCCAACGCAACAGCTCAATTTAAACACACCTGTGCACCTGGCGCCTGATGTTGCTGCTGCCCACCAACAACCTAGCTAATGAACAATTCATGAAAGACGACCGAACAGGGCAGTCACCACCTTGCCATCCTCCTACCCACTCAGTGCGTACACCCAAAACTTCCAGCTCTTCACCGTCGCTTATGCCGATGCCGTAGGCTCAGCATCAGTGCCAATCACAGCACTGGCCGCAATGGTCTCGTGCTCAGCACCCTTGGAAACGTCCACGCTCTCAGGCTTGCCGCTCTCGGCCGTGGGTTCCTCGTTGTTATCATCTTCGTCATCGCTATAATCTATCGTGAAGACGCCAACAAACTTGGGATCCTTGGTGGCGTCGGCATCAGCACCAGTCACACTCGGGTCCTCAGGTTCTTCGAGTGCGGCACGCAGCATTTCGTGCGTAGCGTCGTCACCCTTTTCTTCATGGTCGTCCGTAGACGATCCGTGGTCGCTGCCACCGTCTTCTGCTGTTGCAGTCTCAGAAGACGAGCTGCTGTCGTTCCTGTTTGCAGCACCTGACGATTTCCGTCGCCAGCTCCATTTCTTCGGGATCGAAACCTCGGAAAGCTTGCTCCGCATTGACGTGATCGAGATCCGGGAAATCGACAACTGGCGCCTACCAACTGAAGATGTGTTGTTACTCTCGACGCTGCCAGTGGTCGCGCGGTTCAGCTCACTAGTCGAGATGATACTTGCATCACCGTCTCCTCCGTTGACTGGCATCGAGGTCATCGTGGGCATTGCCGTCTTCTTTCGTCGAGACTTTTGCTTGGTCTTCTTCTTGTGAGGATCCTCGCCCGTACGAAGAATTGTGTCGTATCGGCAGTATACACACTGTTCTGCTACGTGATTCAAGAGCTCCTGCGGCGAGGAGCCCGCGCGATCACGCATGAAGGCGTGCCACGATGAGTACCCGCCATCCAGAGTGCTGACGAAACGGAAGCCACGCTTCTGAAAAACATTGCGGCTTGGTTGAGACAATCGGTGTCCAGGCGGACAGCATCACGGATACTGGTCTTCGCGTCTTCCGAAGTCACCAGTTCAGGTGGTATGCCTACACCATGGCCCACCAACACCACATGAACCTGCGACTTCATCGGGTTGAAGGCTTCCATGCTCTTAGCGATCAGCTCCGGGAGTCGAAGACACAAGGGTCCAACGTGTACGCCACCGGAATTCGGCCACTCTTCAGGTCTTCCGAACTGCGCAAGCCTCTGCAGTCAACGACAAAGAATCGAAGGTTGCTGCCAGAAGTCTGCTGCTGGTCACTCAGTTTATCACCGCCACCCATGAGCTGCGGGCCAACTTCCTCGACACTCACAGGCAAGGCGAAGTACGCCGAAGGCGGATCGTGCTTCTCCGCTGGGTGCTCCCACTGGGTTTTCCCAGTCTGCGCATGGTACCAGAAGATTTTACCTGCTATCGAGCGCGACTCCTTCATCACCCACTGCGACATATCCACCGCGGCTTCGGCCGTAGACTTCCGATCCGAGCTCGACGGTGCACTGAGACCACCCGAAGAAGGACCGCTCATACTGCCATTGTTGGACTGAGCCCGCACTTTCTTCGCCGCCATACCAGCACCCGATCCGTACGCAATCTCAATCGCCTGACGTGAGGAGCACCTCATATCAGTCGTGGCCTCTCGTTGAGAGCACTTGTACGTCTTGGGGGTCTTGCCGCGTAGCCGAGAGGCCAGCAGACACAGGAAGCGCACATTTTCCTCATCAGCAAACGCCTTGGAGTCGAACGTGGCGCGAATCTGGTCCTGAACCGCTTCCGTCGATCCGCACTGTGTGAGCACCTCCTCCCTCTGAATCAGCGCCGCGATCACGAAAAACAGTCCAAACAGCGAGTCGCCTGTCAGCAAGTACTGGTCCATGACGTACACGAACGCAGCGGGTGGCACCACCTGGTACAAATGTCCAAGCAAGAAATCCGCGGCAAAGAGCTGTCCGGCCACACTCCACTCGTTGCCGCACCACTGATTCAAGCAGTGCGCGAGTTGTGGTGCGTGGTAGCTCAGCAACTGCTCGACCAACTGCTGTCGTTCGCGTCTCAGCGTCTGGGCTTCCTCTTCATCTGCACGCCGTTTGCTCTCCTCCGCTAAGGACGACGTCGAGTCCATTGAGTTCGACCTCTGCAGCGGCATATAAGCGTCCTCCATACTGCTGCTACTTCCTCTATTGCCACTACCTGCACTCGACAACCCTGTAGCATCACTAAACAAACTGTCGGCCACCACAAAGTGAGGCAGAAAGTGGGCACAGTACTGGTAGAAGCAGTCGTAGATGGTAGGCAGCGGCATCTTCAGCAGAAAGAACGGAGCCACAACCCTGGCCATACCCGTCGAGTAGGCCACGCTCTTAGTGGTTAAAAACCACATGAGCAGCACCTCCAGCTCCTGCTGCACCTTGTCCCGGGCCTTAACTTCTGTCGGCTCGAGGATTTCAGCCACGTCGCCGCACTCGTCCACCAGCAGTGGGTCTCTGGGCAACTTGCCCAGTCTCTGCAACATCCTGTCGAACTCCTGAGCTGCGGATCCGTGCTGGTTGCGTCTGTAGACGTTGAGAAGCACCTGCCAGATCTCTCCTCGTAGAGCGTCGCACTGAGGCGGCAGACAGGGCGCCACGCTGGCCAGAACGCAGCTCTTGACTTCCTCTACCCCTGGACGACGCGTGATGGGTCTCTGGGCGATCTCCGCGGCGCTACAGGCTGCAGTAGAAGACGAACTAGACGAAAAAAGCTGCAGCAGGTTCTCGGCCAGATTGTGTCGCTCCTGGGACGACTTGGACGCCCACACACGCATGGATCGACGCGTCAGGATCTTGCGTAGCGCCTCCTGCTGCTGCGGGCGCGCGGCTCTGGGGACGACGTAGCGGCCGAGGACGGAGACGCCATGACTCCTTGGACGCGTATTAGTTTGTGAGGGGGAGAGGTGGCCTTGTATTATGGGATGTGAAACCACTTGGGGTTTGTATGGAAAAATACGGAAATAAGCGGATTCTGGAAAGTCTGAGTTGCGTAATGTAGCCATGTGTAATGTAGCCATGTGGTGGAGATGGCTACAGTCTCTGTTGTAGTTGTTGCAGTAGCTGGTGTGCTGCTATGAAAGTGTCCACGGGTTGTACGATGTCCATTTGAGAGTCGATGGCTGTAGATGTATCGGTTTGGTGGGGAGAAGAGGGCGACGGAGTGGTGGGGATTGAGACGAGACGACGCTCGCACCGAGAGAGAACCAGACGGAAGACACTGCCGATGATTCGTTCGAGCGTCTTTCGCTTCTCTGCGAGAGGCAGTTGCACGTAGTCTTCAGCTGGTAGATCTAGTAACCGCTCCACTGTGTCACCTTGACAGAGAACTGCTAGTGGCGGTCTGCGGGATCGACCGTTTTCGAGCGTCACCATCAGATCGCGATACGTCTGCACCGTGTCTTGCATCCCGAAAAACATTTCTTGACAGAACGAGCACTTCCACTTGGGCGGGCCGGGGGTTGTCTGCTGTCTGGATACCATCTCTAGAGGACGGAAACAATGCTTGTGGGCGCACATTGTCGAGTGACCCTTTTCGCAAGTTGAGTCACAGGTGTAGTTTTGGGCTCCGAGGCTGTCGCTCGGAATCAACCAGCCGACAGCGGTAACGGTCATTTCGACCATTGTGAGTGCGTGCGGTGCGTCGCTGTAAGGTTTGACAGACCGATCTAGCACAGTGTTCATGAGACCTGAGATAGTATTCACTACAGTGAGTTTGGAGCTGTTGCTGAAGAGTGACTGCTTGCCGAAAATGCTCTCCCAGTCCGAGCACAATACCACAACATTTGAGGATGAGGCGTTATATGTTTTCGTCGGAAAGGCAAACTCAGCTTGTGGTGTTTGCACTGACGCAGGTGGCATGAGTCCACGTTCACGGAAGCGACGCACCGGTTTGGATTTCATATCAATTGCCACAAGTCCATCCAAGAACACGCTTTGTCCAGGTACGAGGCGTAATGCTGTCAGGGCATTCTCGCCAGTGACTTCAATCGTCAGCAACCGCTTGATGACGCGATGTAAACTTGCAGCATCACAACCAGATAGTACTTTGACACTATCGTGCGGTCCAACGGCGGAGGTGACTGTATTTTCGCGTTCATCGCCTCCGGCTGATTCGTCTTTGGGTCGTAGTACGCGTAAAAGAACGCTGCCAACAGCGGGATCCCGTGTGAAACCTTGATGCTGCGCACGTGAGCATACAGCGAGAAGTTGTGCCAACCTGGCTTGATATCTTCCAAGCTGGATAAAGGCCGTTCTGCTTCACCGTGATCTTGCTGGATTGTCGATGCGTTGGTGGAGCTTTTACTTCGGCGACTCGACATGGTTTGCAAAAGACAACAGTAGCGCTGCCGTACTCGAAGTAATATGCCATCCTCTGCTGGGACGAATACTCGTTCAAAATGTGTAGAATCTCCGAGTCATGTTGACCGCACACGTGCACGAACGGATGAAAGATCGAGAGCGTATCACCAACGCGAAATAGACGACTCAGCGAAACTTGGTCATCCCAAAGAACCATTAGGTGCAAACCTTGCGTCATTCGCTGCGTGTTCGGCGTTGCTCCAGCGGCCAGTCCATTATTGGTCTGATCAACTTCTCCCAATAAAATAACTTGTCGATGGACATACAGCGGCGTCTGGCACGGTCGAATCGCGCCAATATCAAGCACCTTCGCCTTCAGCATCAACTGCTGGATCACCGCTGGGTCTTGAGCTCCGCCAACCAGCTGGTCTACTCGACTCAAACTAACCGAATCAGCCAGCAACCTCCGATCCAGCGGCCTTTGTTCATCCAGTCGCGCAGCCAAAAATGCCGTTGGTAGCAACGTGAACTTGCGGTTACTATCGTCTGCTATCTCCTTCCTCTCCAACAGTTTTGCATTGGTGAACACCACATCCCGACCAATCTGGAACGGGAACGTCGCTGCACTGCAA
Organism: Phytophthora hibernalis; assembly: GCA_012656075.1. Classification (NCBI taxonomy): domain Eukaryota; phylum Oomycota; class Peronosporomycetes; order Peronosporales; family Peronosporaceae; genus Phytophthora; species Phytophthora hibernalis. The sequence continues at coordinate 432,599 of JAAKBF010000403.1, read as the reverse complement.
CAAAAAGTCAGCTCACTCTCTTTTCTCGTTAAAACCAACAACTCACCTCGGCTCGTACTGCAAATTCTCATGTAAAAAATCCACGCACGTCCGAAACCGTTGATGCAGATACCTATCCAAAACCTTTTCAGCATAAAACCTTTCCATCAAATTGCAATCAGCCACTCACATATACGCCATCACATATTTTGCATTCTCCATCACAATAGTGAGTCGGTGGTTCCCGTAGCTCGCCACTTTGGCCACCAGAGCTTCCTGCTCCCCTTCGGCCAGTAAATCTCCCATGTCCTCGACATCTCGAATCTTCCTCCTCTTCCTGGAAACCCCACCCCCTGCTCCTTTTGCTCAATAATTTAGCCAGCTCCGTGACCACCACCGCCTCTGTGAGTCCGTCTGGATACGCCTCAATGAGTCGTAAGAACTTGGAGAAGACCCAATAGAACGGGACACGCGGGAGATTGGCACTAACTCCGCGCTTTCTTCGATATACGTCGCGCAATTTCTGTTGAACATAGAAAACTCGACGCTCTACCAAGTCCACACTTTGTTGCGGAGATGCACCGCCGCCTGGGCGAGTGGTTGGCCGCTCAAACTCCTCGATGGCGTCCAGCAGCTCCATCAATGATGGCTCGTAAAAATAACAATAGCAAGTGGTGTGGTTCAATTCATGTACTGTTTCTGGTCAATCATCGTAAACTGAGAAATTCCGTTTGGGAAATTTGCAGAATTGACATAGAAAATGCTAAACGATATTTTGTCAACTTCGCTCATGTACTTTTGCTACATAGCGGACAGCTCGACAGTGAGTGGTGTTTGTTGCACCATTCGGACCACTTCGCGATACATTGTCGGTGAAAGTTGTGGTCGCACGCTGCTGTGGTAATAGAGCGCCCTTCAGTTGAACCGAACTTCGACCAACAGATAGAGCACACATTGTTCTTGCGAATGGCAGAAGAGCGGGTCGACGCAGGAACCTTCACAGCAATTGCGTCGCTTTCTGACTTGGCCACAATTAGAAGACTATCCCACTTGACCGAGGAACCAGCTTCGTCCGAGTCGAAGCGATGGTACTTCTCTCCACTGGCCTTCCTCCACGTTGAGCTGACGGAAAAGTCATCCTGCGACCGCTTTCCCTCGAACTTCCACACGCATTGGTAAAATCCGCAAGTAACCGGTTTGAACGCTCGCGTACACCTCGGACACTTTACGTCATGAGGTTGAACGAGTCGAAGCCATTCTGGTGAATGACCATCTCTCCAAACGCCTTACACTTGACGTTCTCACATTCGCCTTCAATGTTCAGGCCTTCGGTGCACGTACGCCACGTAGGAGCTTTACTGTCCAACAAAAGCTCCACCAGCCACGTATCCTCGTGGACATCGACGAAATCTTCACAGTAGCCACCTCCTCCTCGAAGTATCAACGTCAAGTGCAACATGCACTCTCTTTTGATCCCGTAGTCTGAAAGAGTCCTGCTATCTTCGAGTTGGCGCCCAGCAAGAATAAGGCGTTGTTGCTCTGGAGGGATCCTCCCTCTTTTCAACCTTCTCCTTCAGCTCGCTGATAGTATCACTTCTCCACATTGAACGGAAACGGATTTACCAGTCAATGTTTTGATGGTGACATCAACTATTTCGATGTATCGAGTCTTGGCGATAAGACGTGGGCAGCCTCCTGCAAAGTCAGGGATGAAATCTTCCAGATGACGAGAATCATCCAACTTAGTTCCGTAAAGCTCAATGCTTTGGACGAGGTGTGTATCTGTCTTCATCTTGGACATTTCGAGAAATTTTGCGTTGAGAATCTTGACGAGGCCATACACTGACGTGAGTTTTCCTTGCGGCAGGTCGGACGTGTGGATCTCCATAACGCCTTGCAAGCCGTGTTCGTACACATTCATCCATGGAATTGCGAGGGCGAGTTCTGACATGGTGGAGGTGGTCTTGAGCTTTGCGGTCCACCAGGGAAGATACCGAATGCAAATGTTGCATTGTCTATTGCAAATATTTGATAAGCGAAGTCTCATGAAACAGCTACCGTACATGTACATCCCACCAAGTGAACGGTGTTTTCATTCCCAATATTGTAAAACGAAAGCGTACGGTTATCCTGGAGTTGCTTGCCGGCAAACATAAGGCGTTGATTCTCTGGTGCTATATCTTTCTTGTCATCGATTCTAGCCTTTATGTAGGCCACCGTGTCCGTCGACGTGCACTGAATTGTAGCAGTCTTTCCAGCAAAAGTGTTGACAAATACCGCCATATCAATCCCTTGCATTCTCTTCGGCTGAATGTGCGTCGTCGCAACAAGACGGGGACTGCTGCTCATTAATTCGGGAACGAGATACTCCAAACGAAAACCGTTGCTCACTCGGATTCCGTGCAGCATGATACAGTTCACCTCCCGCACAACACTCTTGTTTGACGTCATTTCACGAATTTTCTTCTTGACAATCGCCTTCAGATCACACACTCGCGCACAGCCAAACGTATCCTTTGAAAAATCAGAGCTGCAAACCTCCACCACACCGTTTAGGCCCTGCTGGCTTGTATCTCGCCATGGAAGCACAAACGTCGACATCACACTACCGCTTGTTGAAAATCTCACCGCTACCGGCTTCGCAAGGATAGCGGAAATTGGAGACTGATAATCTATGCCGATATCGCTGATCGATCATACAGTTAGAGCTCAAAATTCTTAAGAAAGGCGCAAGTCCCGTTGGACATTTTTTTGGTCACTTCATAGGCGCCCTTTCTCAGATTCTTTGGAAATTTCACTGTATTCGACACAGCATCGCTCACAAATTGTCTCGATGGCTTCTCGATACGAGGGTGCTGCTCTTTGGGCGATGCAGTCATTGTAATGCACGTGTTCTGGTAGCTCTTCCGACAAAAGAACTCATCGTGCAGCAGCAATAGCAACCGTTGAAGCAGCGCTTCAAGAGGTGAGATCTGGATCATTTTGTTCTGTTCTAATCAATTCGCTTGCTGTATTCACAGATCCGAAGCTGCTTTTACGTGCTGACAGTGAATTTGTCGAGATAGTTGCACCGGATACAACATGATAATCTGTCTCTGACTTTAACTCCATCGCTCCTCGTAGACTGCATCTGTGATATCTTCGACCAGCTTGTGGACTACTTCTTCTCGCTCCAACCACGGTGGGAAGATTTTGGGAGGTTTCTCTGCTTCACTAGCGACTTCATGTAAGTAAGAATGTCGTCTTGGCAGTTCCTCCTCAAACTAACCTGCTAATTTCAATTCAGGCGCCTCACTTCGTGACCTAGAATTCCGCAAAAGCCAGATTGAGCTTGAACTAGCACGGGTGCAGCATGAGTTACGGCAACGCGAGTCACAGAATACTACGGCTCGAGAACCATTCAGTATAGTGCAAATACAGTAGCAATTTGGTGGGCAAATCAAATAACCGACAAGCAGTGGCTCAGACGTTATCAAAAGAACAACGAGACCAAAGCTATGTGATGTAGGATCACGCTGAAAGAAATGAAGCTCTATTCAGGTTTGCTGCTCGTTCGTTTACCAGTAGATCCGTCATATAGGCGGTAGTTCACCAGAAACACTCGCGTATGGTGCCGCTTGTTCACAATGATAAACGTGGCGCTTGCCTTCCGCAATCATCTTGAATGCCAAAGTACCGCCGTAGTAGATAACGTGTTGGAGCTTGCGGCTCGTGCTCTCATAAAACGCCAAGAACAGATAGCGCAGAGCCTTTTGCGCAGCCACTCGAGCAACATACTTTGCCGAGTGATCATGCGAAACAGCAGCAGAGATTAAAATCGTTCGCCCAAGCCTGGGCGTCGCCCACATGAGCACCGATTATGATTGTGGGTGCGGCACTAACCGGCCGCAATTCTTCACACAACGAGTTTTTCTCCCAGCTCATATTCATCTTGCGGGCGTTGCGCTGCAAACGTTCTTGGACACACCGGATTCCTCACCTTTGTCTTGCTTACATTAATCCCAATGACAAGTTGCGGCAGCGCCTTGAACACCGGTTCATGTTCATATATATTGCCCTTAAAATTGTTTTCCATTGCAGAAATATCCTACTGAGCCACTACTACGAACTTATTTGTATGCGAAAAGCAAAACACCAATCTTCTTTTTCGTCCCAATTCCGACCCGGCAGCGACACATGGTTCGCCATCAGGGACTTCTTCAACTACTGTACGCAGCTCCGTTGCAAATAGAGCAACTTGGCACCTTCGACTTGCCCTCGCACCATTCCGACCACTTGTCGTAACAACGTCCGTGAAAGCAATGCCCACACTGAGCTGTGATCGTAGGTGTCGACCCGACCTTACTCCAGCAAGTTCCACACACAGCATTCGCTGGAATACGAGGAGGTTGGATGACTGCAACCGGGTCACATTCGGCAGACTTGTCCAGCGGCTTCACCATGATCAACAGGCTTTTCCACTCAATCGATCCATTGACTTCGTCTGCGTCGAAGCGGTGATACTTTTCTCCAGCTGCACTTCTCCATGGTGAACTGACGAAGAATCCGTCACTTGCCTTCAGGCCCTCAAACTTCCACACGCAATTGTAAAATCCACACGTGATAGGTGTCACCACTTTGGAGAGGCACTTCGGACACTGCACTTTGCCATCCTTCACGAGATTGAAAAGGGCGAGTCTTTTACGGTGAATTACCATTTGACCAGATGTATCGCACGCCCGATTTTCACAGCGACCTTCGAGGTTTAATCCAACGTTACACATCCGCCATTCTGGAGCTTTGTGTGAGAACGCATGCTCGCGCAACATCGCGTCGTCGGAAACATCGGCAAAGAGACGAGAAGAAATGCCCCCACAGGCGCAACACCAAATGTAGCGTACTTTCCTTAGAAATATTGTAGTCAAGCAGCGTACCTTCGTCTTCGAGTTGTCTGCCAGCGAAGACCAGCCCTTGTTGGTCCGGAGTAATACCCTCTTGCTCGTAAACATAATTTTCACCTCTCCGATGGTGCTCGAAGACGGGCAGTCGATTTCGACTGTTTTGCCGGTCATCGTTTTGACAAAAATCAGGACGTTAGCGACTCGAGGTGTAGTTTGCCTCTGCAACAGAGAGTCGACACGACCAGCAGTAGCACTGTCTCCAAGACTCTGATATTATTATTTTCATAGCTGTTTTACGTAGACTTTCACCTCGTAGAAGACACTATCATGCAGCTTGAGGACGCACAGCAGGCCGGAGCTTTCTCGTTCCTGCTGCAAACAGCTATTTCGATGGCAATACCGACCCCTTCGACATCGCAAGGAAACTGCTTCGCGATCATTACAACCCCCAACGGATCCGTGACTGATTGTAATTTCTTTAACTACTTGTAGGCACTGATTGCAATTTCTTTAACTACTTGTAGGTAAACAACTGCACGCCTGCTATCAAATGCACGACTGCTATCGGTCTGCAAACTCAATTTATTCGCAAATTAGCAGGGACATCACTGCTCAGTTTGTCAGCGTTGTATTTTCCATAAAGAGGTACGATAGCAGAAACACATCTACTCTCTGCTTTATTTATAAAAACACTTTCATGTTGATCATGCAAGCGTAGTTATATCTTGTGAGGTTTTGAGCGGTAGCGGTGTGCCTGTACCGTTGCAATATTCCAGGATACCGAAGCCTCCCATCACCAAAGCGGAGCCGGCGATGCATTCCCAAGAGAACGACGTGTCATGGATAACAGTGTCCACAATCCCTGACAGCGGGATCGTAAGCATGCAACCCACACTCGTCTCCAGCGGCGACGTCCAGCAAAGCGATAATGGCAGGAATACACAAAACACGATTGACATCAGACCGCTAACCAGCAGCAAAACCAGTCCGTGGGTGCTGTTCGGCAAACCTAGCGGCTCGTACAGTGCTTCGATGGGACTATAGGCCAATAAAATACTACCAACGATCCACATCGGAATGGTGAAGAGTCCGCACAATCCCGTCATCGTCAGCAGCGTCGCTGTGTCCGTGATATCATCACTCACCGTCAGTCGAATCGCGACTTCGTATCCCCGTACAGCGCTGCTGAAAGCACCACCATGAGGCCTGCAACAACGCCCGTACTAGCAATCGCATCGAGGTCACTTCCGTACTGGAACATGACCACGAGCGTGACGCCCCCAAATGATGTGAACACGCCGCACAACTTTCCAACCGAAAGTCGCTCGTGCAAAAAGCAGATCGAGAAGCAGTAGACGAAGAGTGGTGAGCAGTTGAAAATGGCTGTGCCCGCTGCAACGCTCACGTTGGCTAGAGCCGCGTACCAAAAGTAGTCCGTCACGCAGTAAAACGCGCTCAGAAACACTGCAATCCGCCAAAGCTTCGACAACGGAATCACTGAGTGACGTTCCAGTACTCGAACAAAATCCAACGGAGCGAGTCGATCCTCCTCCCCACCCCGAAACCAAAAGTATCCAACCAGCAGTGGAAGCAGCACAACCTGCATACAAATTTTAGCACAAACTCCAAGAACCAACCACCAAATTGAAGAAATTGTTTAACTTACTGGCGCTGTGTGGTTGAAACAAACAATGAAAAATGGTTTGTCGAACTCTACTGCTGCCTGCAACAACAGCAAAAAATTATCGTCATGACTAAGTTTAATGGACAAAAACAGCAAATTACAGCAGCAAGCGACCTGCAGTCCTTGAGAAGCCTCAGCTTGCAAGACCCACGACCAGATAAGCGCTGGAGAAGCATAAATGTTGTAATAGATAGTAAGTTACTGGAATGTGTCAATGTATCAATGATTTTGTGGTTGTGGCACCTGCGAGGGCGACAAATCCTGCGTGTTTCGGGATATTTGGCTTGATTCTGCTGACATTTCATCGGTTGAGAGCAACTTGGTAAGCTCGTGGGGGCCTGCCGGGTGGAAGTCGGTCACTCGCGCCATTGTGGTAAATTCCACTTTGAGAATATTGGCGTGTCGCGGCCTTGAACACGCAATTGCTCTCCCCACACCTCCCTCGAAATTTTCAGCAAATCAGGTGCATATTGACTTCTGCGACACAACTGTCTTACATCCAGTTACCATTTTATCAAACCGATCATTTCATTTTAGAAGGGCATTTAGTCTCGCATACTAAATTAGTCCGTTAAGCAGGACTAATTTAGTATGCGAGACTAAATGCCCTTAAGCAGGACTAATTTAGTATGCGAGACTAAATGCCCTTCTAAAATGAAATGATCGGTTTGATAAAATGGTTACTGGACGTGGTGAAAGTTGTTAACTGACGTTGATTCTGCTATTACAGTATATCTATATCTGCACCGGTGCCGGTGTTACAACGGCGCACAGTTGGAACGAATCACTAGTATCCGTGCTCGCACAGTTCCGGACCACCCCGATTCCAGACAAGTTCTGCTCGTTTTTTCAATCGATAGCTGAGGCTTTATTGAAACTACAGTCACACCTCCATAAATGAGCCCCTTTATCTGACTGGTTGCTCTCTAAATGATGCTCCACTCGCAAAGCGAATCGGACGATGAATTTCACTATACCCCTCCTCTATCTGAACAAAACCCTCTCTATTCATAACTGAATGCCACAAATGGCAGTTTTACTCTTTATTTGAATTTACATTTGGTCCTCATTTTAGCGACTAATAGATCGTCCTTATTTCCGAGTATATCGAGTACATGGTTTTCAGCCCCGATTCCCGAGTCCATGGCTGCTTTTGAGTTATGTGATGTGCACACTGGACTCTGTCACGATTCCAGTCGAACGAGCGGAGATCAGACGAAAACTACCGATCGACTCGTCATCTCCGATCGTGTTGTACTCTTCCCGCACAGTGACTAGCCCCAGTGCCTCCGTCGTACGAATCTCCACATTCGTAAAAAGAACTTGGCAGCATTGTACACGTCCTTCAGAGACTTGACTCCCACCAAGTGGTTCACTTCGAAACGTTCACAGCAAAATTGAAAATCATTAATCCAGAGTTACGATCGATATTATCCAATCAGGTCATCCAATCAGATTACCGTACCGGTATCTAGCGTCTATTGCATCCGCACGATTGTACCTCTGGGGCGAGACCCGACCTGCAGGGTGAAGCTTTTACGAGCCCAAGTCAATGCTCCACCTCGTACCATGAATTTGGGAGTGAACCGTCCAGCGCTACGATGCTACATGCACCGCTAATTTTACTCGATACTCAGGTAATTGCATAGTCGCGGCCTGCATGTACTCAGAGTTAATGCGTTTACTCTGCGTTATCTCGTGTACAACGTCTTGGGGTTCAAAAACACGATACTTTATTCAGTGAGAGCTTACAGAAGCAACTTCGGATCGGTCATGAGATCGAGTCGATACCCCATGTAGAGGAGTTGATTCCGTAAGCCCTCACTGAAGTCGCTGCATGCGCCTTTGGCCGGACACCAACTTGGCTACGAGATCCTCGACAGAATACTTGCACAATCTGGAGTACTGCTTGAATGTGTCGGAATGCCCAGCGTCCATGAAACTAAATTGTGAGTGCACCCACTCCGGCACGGTACATGTGCATTGCACCACCAGCCCGCAAGGAGTGCGCACTGAATTCCGCTGGGTTGTAACCGATGCTCGAGGCAGCTTTACGGAGTAGCGTTGCCACTGTCGTCGCTGAGATACAGCTTGGCTGGACGCTGTCGTTGATGAACACGCCCGCCGGGATATTCAGTGGAAGATCATTCCAGGCCTTGAGCAGACAGAGAGCGCCGAAAACTGGGCACAGGAAGTGATGGCCTGAGCGGCCCAACATCCGAAGCGTTGGCGTGCCGCGCTAGTTTGTCTTGGACCCCTTCAGTCGGATATGCACGGTCGCGGCTTTGTGTGAGGTGCGGACGGCTACACCTGAGTGCCCTAGAACCGCAACATCCTCTGCCTTGAGCGCGTACCACGCGAACTTCTTTCCTTTTGAATCGATCTCGGAGCGCCGGAGGAGAAAGAAGAACGACAGATAAACACCCCCAGAGAGCTTGATGTCATGTTGAGTACGCTGTAGCAGCGTTCGAGTAGTTGGAGCGACACCGGGGCCTGGGACCGGATTGGACCGGCGAGACGTGCGACGCTTTTTAGGACCATGCAAATTTATGGATGATCGCTAGGAAAATCAAGGCCGGAGGCCAGGAAGAAGGCAGGATACCATGAAGTGCGGCTGCGATAGTGGTGCCACGGATTGGGCGGCCGGATCCATATCCGTGTTGAAACCCGTGTACTATGAAATCGGTAATGAACTGGAGCTTGGCGTCCGACGCGTAACCGAGAAGCGCAGTGCCACACCGTGATGTCCAGGCGTACCACGCCCTCAGTGAGTTGTGGTACTTGTGGTATGTAGATGGCGCGACCGAATGTGTTCGGAGATAGTAAGCCATGTCGCTTCCAGACTCGAAATGTCCCCGATCGGGGTGACCTGCGTCCAACCAGAGGTTAGTTCGTTATATAAGGAGGACATGACGTAGTTGCTGTTAGAGCGGGAGTCTGCGTCCGCGATCCGGTTGTCGACGCCGGCCACGTGGGTAACCGAGAAACGCAGCCTGAACTTCAGTTCCCAATGACTGAGCAAACATATGACGGTCTGCGCGCGTCGATTGCGCGACGCCATTTTGTTCTGTCATGCCACCGCGGATGTATTGTCGATTCTGAACTGGACGTGTACTGGTCGTGAATCGGCCGACGACCGTCGCGAGGACCAGTCCGCGCCCCAGGCCTGGACAACGAATGCACATGACAGCAGCTCGCGGTAGTTGACGTCGAAGCCGACGCGTGGATCCTCCTTGGTAGCACCGATGAGACCACCCTCGACCGCGTTGAAGGGATACTCGGTCCGCGGGGACGAGGGTACAAATGGCACTGTCGGAGGCATCCATTTCAACGATAATGTCCGGTACGGGGCATGCGTGAAAGTATTGCAATGGCAGGCCGTTGAGCAGTCGTGAGTCTAAGATGCTGGACCGCCAAATGAGATCCAGCTTCATCTCGGAAGAGACTGAAACGCGGTGCCATCGGCGGAGAAAAGTTTCTGCTGACACAACCGTTGGAGAAATGGCGGAGCTGGTCGCACGCAAGTAGCTACGTGTCGTAGGCGCCCAAGGAGCGAACGGTATCCCAACCGGCTGAGATGATCTACTGTGAGCGCTGTTCAGACGCTTGCTTTGGTCTTGCAGATCTTTGCTTCCGGCATGGCGACTGTCCCTGCCCCAGTGTCAAATACAAGGCCAAGCACCGTTTGGCGGGAACTCCATTTCATGAAATTTTCCTCATTGATCGCTCCGTGGCCAAGAACGGTGGTCATGGCGTTCCGTAGTGATCGGTCGACGGCACCGCAATTGTCCCCAATGTCGACCGCGACATTGACGTGGTCATCCACCCAGTAGTAGTTAGGTCCCCGAGCTCTGTACGGATTAACGGAGCTGCCGTGGACGTGCGCGATTGCGCCACCCACGACGCCATAACTGGCCGGAGAACCGGACAAGCCGAATGCAGCCGAAATGTCGATAACTAGTGCATTGTCTTGCACTAGCCGACCTCCAAACAGATACGCACTCGCTGTGTGTGCAAATATTCCGGAATACGTACGCGACGTCGTCGGCTTGCAACTGGACTTCGGCCTCGGGGTATTCCTGCTTTTGTCGGATAATCTCCACTGCAATTGCATCGCACGGTTCGAAAGTGGGCGTGCATAAGAGGTCGGTGTCCGTGACGGTATTGATCGACTGGCCTTCTGGGAATGAGAGATCGTGAATGACCCTGCTTGTAGTAAGTCGATCTGCGTCACCTTTGTCCACGAGATGATATGAACTTCAGGCCATATCGCAAGAACGTCGGTGTCAAAAACAAAGCAACGCCAGTGATCCTGATCCTTCCGAATGTTCTTCACAAGCACAGCGTAGCGGTCGTGTGCCGATTTGTGAGTCGCAGGATACATGTGCTGACGGGGAATGCCGCGGAGAAGAGGAGCTCGAACGCCGGATGCCGCGATCTCCAGCAGAGCGTCTCGATGCGGATAGCCCTGGCAGGCATCTCGTATGACTGGCTGCAGCATGAGCTTGTTTGGGCGGTAGTCGTCGAGCGTTTGGCCGCGCATGAGCTCCACAAACTGGGGTAGTTTAATGTGGGTTCGCCGAACGAACTCCGACAACACGTTTTGAAGCGCTTTGTTGAACGACGGCGACCCCGAATTAATGCTGGCGACGGAGGATGAAGCGTTAGCCCCACCTGGCCAAGTGTAGCGTTAATGTTGGCCAGTCTAATGCGTTCCCAAAGTCTCGTACGTGTCTCCGGATTCATGGCAAGCCGGCGTACGTCTGGTGACGTTGGAGCAACGCGTCGTCGAAACAAATGCTCGTCCAGTTTACAGCCGCACGCCAACTGCCGAAGTATAACGGCGGTTAAACTGGCGGGGACGCCAGGTGATACATGACGCGTTCCACTGTTACATCCGCGCTGGTTCTTTGTAGCGGTAGTCGGAATGTGCGTGATGGTCAAGTCGGATGCTCCAAATTCCGCCGTGGGCGTGGATTTACGTCGAGTACCATGGGGCGACTCGGTTGTAAGTGGAACGCCATAGGGTGGATCCTCTGTAACGCAAGGCCTTGGTGCAAGCCATCATGGTGGGACGGGCAGTAGTCGCGGCCGCCGGACCGGGAAATGCGGCACCCTGAACGGGTTGGCCAACGAGCCCCGAGTTCGGGCCGGACGGAAGTGTGTTCGTTTGCAGGAGTGTATTTACAATGGCTAAGCGTGCATACCGACTTGCGAGCTATGAAGTCACTGAAGGTCCCGCGCGGCACCGCTCCTTTTGCTGTCGTTCTCCAGTGATCACGAAATCTGCGTTGATGCGGATTCAACAATTCAACATCCGAGCCATTAGAAGACCCAGCACAGTCAAACTTTCATGGGGCTCGATGTCGGCCTTTTAGCCTCACGATGCATAAACCACTCCTTCGATTGTTTGCCAGGTGCCTTCTGTTTTTCAAACATGTCATCAACTCGTGCTGTCAGATTCTGCAGGAAGTAGCGGTTCGACTCCTCTGCCACTTTCTTCCACAAACGTTATGGCATGAAGAAAAGAACAGCTTCAAAGGCGACCCGGCCAAAGCCAGAACCTCGTCTGTAGGTCCGTAGTCTCCAGCATACAACCCAGGGTAACGTTGATCAGGCGGGAACTCTTTGGCGTCTACATAACGCAAAATGCAACAGTTGGTAAAATGGAGGTTTGCCATTATAGGCTCAAAGCGGCGCGAGCTATGAAGTCACTGAAGGTCCCGCGCGGCACCGCTCCTTTTGCTGTCGTTCTCCAGTGATCACGAAATCTGCGTTGATGCGGATTCAACAATTCAACATCCGAGCCATTAGAAGACCCAGCACAGTCAAACTTTCATGGGGCTCGATGTCGGCCTTTTTAGCCTCACGATGCATAAACCACTCCTTCGATTGTTTGCCAGGTGCCTTCTGTTTTTCAAACATGTCATCAACTCGTGCTGTCAGATTCTGCAGGAAGTAGCGGTTCGACTCCTCTGCCACTTTCTTCCACAAACGTTATGGCATGAAGAAAAAGAACAGCTTCAAAGGCGACCCGGCCAAAGCCAGAACCTCGTCTGTAGGTCCGTAGTCTCCAGCATACAACCCAGGGTAACGTTGATCAGGCGGGAACTCTTTGGCGTCTACATAACGCAAAATGCAACAGTTGGTAAAATGGAGGTTTGCCATTATAGGCTCAAAGCGGCGCGAGCTATGAAGTCACTGAAGGTCCCGCGCGGCACCGCTCCTTTTGCTGTCGTTCTCCAGTGATCACGAAATCTGCGTTGATGCGGATTCAACAATTCAACATCCGAGCCATTAGAAGACCCAGCACAGTCAAACTTTCATGGGGCTCGATGTCGGCCTTTTTAGCCTCACGATGCATAAACCACTCCTTCGATTGTTTGCCAGGTGCCTTCTGTTTTTCAAACATGTCATCAACTCGTGCTGTCAGATTCTGCAGGAAGTAGCGGTTCGACTCCTCTGCCACTTTCTTCCACAAACGTTATGGCATGAAGAAAAAGAACAGCTTCAAAGGCGACCCGGCCAAAGCCAGAACCTCGTCTGTAGGTCCGTAGTCTCCAGCATACAACCCAGGGTAACGTTGATCAGGCGGGAACTCTTTGGCGTCTACATAACGCAAAATGCAACAGTTGGTAAAATGGAGGTTTGCCATTATAGGCTCAAAGCGGCGCGAGCTATGAAGTCACTGAAGGTCCCGCGCGGCACCGCTCCTTTTGCTGTCGTTCTCCAGTGATCACGAAATCTGCGTTGATGCGGATTCAACAATTCAACATCCGAGCCATTAGAAGACCCAGCACAGTCAAACTTTCATGGGGCTCGATGTCGGCCTTTTTAGCCTCACGATGCATAAACCACTCCTTCGATTGTTTGCCAGGTGCCTTCTGTTTTTCAAACATGTCATCAACTCGTGCTGTCAGATTCTGCAGGAAGTAGCGGTTCGACTCCTCTGCCACTTTCTTCCACAAACGTTATGGCATGAAGAAAAGAACAGCTTCAAAGGCGACCCGGCCAAAGCCAGAACCTCGTCTGTAGGTCCGTAGTCTCCAGCATACAACCCAGGGTAACGTTGATCAGGCGGGAACTCTTTGGCGTCTACATAACGCAAAATGCAACAGTTGGTAAAATGGAGGTTTGCCATTATAGGCTCAAAGCGGCGCGAGCTATGAAGTCACTGAAGGTCCCGCGCGGCACCGCTCCTTTTGCTGTCGTTCTCCAGTGATCACGAAATCTGCGTTGATGCGGATTCAACAATTCAACATCCGAGCCATTAGAAGACCCAGCACAGTCAAACTTTCATGGGGCTCGATGTCGGCCTTTTTAGCCTCACGATGCATAAACCACTCCTTCGATTGTTTGCCAGGTGCCTTCTGTTTTTCAAACATGTCATCAACTCGTGCTGTCAGATTCTGCAGGAAGTAGCGGTTCGACTCCTCTGCCACTTTCTTCCACAAACGTTATGGCATGAAGAAAAAGAACAGCTTCAAAGGCGACCCGGCCAAAGCCAGAACCTCGTCTGTAGGTCCGTAGTCTCCAGCATACAACCCAGGGTAACGTTGATCAGGCGGGAACTCTTTGGCGTCTACATAACGCAAAATGCAACAGTTGGTAAAATGAAGGTTTGCCATTATAGGCTCAAAGCGGCGCGAGCTATGAAGTCACTGAAGGTCCCGCGCGGCACCGCTCCTTTTGCTGTCGTTCTCCAGTGATCACGAAATCTGCGTTGATGCGGATTCAACAATTCAACATCCGAGCCATTAGAAGACCCAGCACAGTCAAACTTTCATGGGGCTCGATGTCGGCCTTTTAGCCTCACGATGCATAAACCACTCCTTCGATTGTTTGCCAGGTGCCTTCTGTTTTTCAAACATGTCATCAACTCGTGCTGTCAGATTCTGCAGGAAGTAGCGGTTCGACTCCTCTGCCACTTTCTTCCACAAACGTTATGGCATGAAGAAAAAGAACAGCTTCAAAGGCGACCCGGCCAAAGCCAGAACCTCGTCTGTAGGTCCGTAGTCTCCAGCATACAACCCAGGGTAACGTTGATCAGGCGGGAACTCTTTGGCGTCTACATAACGCAAAATGCAACAGTTGGTAAAATGAAGGTTTGCCATTATAGGCTCAAAGCGGCGCGAGCTATGAAGTCACTGAAGGTCCCGCGCGGCACCGCTCCTTTTGCTGTCGTTCTCCAGTGATCACGAAATCTGCGTTGATGCGGATTCAACAATTCAACATCCGAGCCATTAGAAGACCCAGCACAGTCAAACTTTCATGGGGCTCGATGTCGGCCTTTAGCCTCACGATGCATAAACCACTCCTTCGATTGTTTGCCAGGTGCCTTCTGTTTTTCAAACATGTCATCAACTCGTGCTGTCAGATTCTGCAGGAAGTAGCGGTTCGACTCCTCTGCCACTTTCTTCCACAAACGTTATGGCATGAAGAAAAGAACAGCTTCAAAGGCGACCCGGCCAAAGCCAGAACCTCGTCTGTAGGTCCGTAGTCTCCAGCATACAACCCAGGGTAACGTTGATCAGGCGGGAACTCTTTGGCGTCTACATAACGCAAAATGCAACAGTTGGTAAAATGAAGGTTTGCCATTATAGGCTCAAAGCGGCGCGAGCTATGAAGTCACTGAAGGTCCCGCGCGGCACCGCTCCTTTTGCTGTCGTTCTCCAGTGATCACGAAATCTGCGTTGATGCGGATTCAACAATTCAACATCCGAGCCATTAGAAGACCCAGCACAGTCAAACTTTCATGGGGCTCGATGTCGGCCTTTTTAGCCTCACGATGCATAAACCACTCCTTCGATTGTTTGCCAGGTGCCTTCTGTTTTTCAAACATGTCATCAACTCGTAGCTGTCAGATTCTGCAGGAAGTAGCGGTTCGACTCCTCTGCCACTTTCTTCCACAAACGTTATGGCATGAAGAAAAAGAACAGCTTCAAAGGCGACCCGGCCAAAGCCAGAACCTCGTCTGTAGGTCCGTAGTCTCCAGCATACAACCCAGGGTAACGTTGATCAGGCGGGAACTCTTTGGCGTCTACATAACGCAAAATGCAACAGTTGGTAAAATGGAGGTTTGCCATTATAGGCTCAAAGCGGCGCGAGCTATGAAGTCACTGAAGGTCCCGCGCGGCACCGCTCCTTTTGCTGTCGTTCTCCAGTGATCACGAAATCTGCGTTGATGCGGATTCAACAATTCAACATCCGAGCCATTAGAAGACCCAGCACAGTCAAACTTTCATGGGGCTCGATGTCGGCCTTTTTAGCCTCACGATGCATAAACCACTCCTTCGATTGTTTGCCAGGTGCCTTCTGTTTTTCAAACATGTCATCAACTCGTGCTGTCAGATTCTGCAGGAAGTAGCGGTTCGACTCCTCTGCCACTTTCTTCCACAAACGTTATGGCATGAAGAAAAGAACAGCTTCAAAGGCGACCCGGCCAAAGCCAGAACCTCGTCTGTAGGTCCGTAGTCTCCAGCATACAACCCAGGGTAACGTTGATCAGGCGGGAACTCTTTGGCGTCTACATAACGCAAAATGCAACAGTTGGTAAAATGGAGGTTTGCCATTATAGGCTCAAAGCGGCGCGAGCTATGAAGTCACTGAAGGTCCCGCGCGGCACCGCTCCTTTTGCTGTCGTTCTCCAGTGATCACGAAATCTGCGTTGATGCGGATTCAACAATTCAACATCCGAGCCATTAGAAGACCCAGCACAGTCAAACTTTCATGGGGCTCGATGTCGGCCTTTTTAGCCTCACGATGCATAAACCACTCCTTCGATTGTTTGCCAGGTGCCTTCTGTTTTTCAAACATGTCATCAACTCGTGCTGTCAGATTCTGCAGGAAGTAGCGGTTCGACTCCTCTGCCACTTTCTTCCACAAACGTTATGGCATGAAGAAAAAGAACAGCTTCAAAGGCGACCCGGCCAAAGCCAGAACCTCGTCTGTAGGTCCGTAGTCTCCAGCATACAACCCAGGGTAACGTTGATCAGGCGGGAACTCTTTGGCGTCTACATAACGCAAAATGCAACAGTTGGTAAAATGGAGGTTTGCCATTATAGGCTCAAAGCGGCGCGAGCTATGAAGTCACTGAAGGTCCCGCGCGGCACCGCTCCTTTTGCTGTCGTTCTCCAGTGATCACGAAATCTGCGTTGATGCGGATTCAACAATTCAACATCCGAGCCATTAGAAGACCCAGCACAGTCAAACTTTCATGGGGCTCGATGTCGGCCTTTTAGCCTCACGATGCATAAACCACTCCTTCGATTGTTTGCCAGGTGCCTTCTGTTTTTCAAACATGTCATCAACTCGTGCTGTCAGATTCTGCAGGAAGTAGCGGTTCGACTCCTCTGCCACTTTCTTCCACAAACGTTATGGCATGAAGAAAAGAACAGCTTCAAAGGCGACCCGGCCAAAGCCAGAACCTCGTCTGTAGGTCCGTAGTCTCCAGCATACAACCCAGGGTAACGTTGATCAGGCGGGAACTCTTTGGCGTCTACATAACGCAAAATGCAACAGTTGGTAAAATGGAGGTTTGCCATTATAGGCTCAAAGCGGCGCGAGCTATGAAGTCACTGAAGGTCCCGCGCGGCACCGCTCCTTTTGCTGTCGTTCTCCAGTGATCACGAAATCTGCGTTGATGCGGATTCAACAATTCAACATCCGAGCCATTAGAAGACCCAGCACAGTCAAACTTTCATGGGGCTCGATGTCGGCCTTTTAGCCTCACGATGCATAAACCACTCCTTCGATTGTTTGCCAGGTGCCTTCTGTTTTTCAAACATGTCATCAACTCGTGCTGTCAGATTCTGCAGGAAGTAGCGGTTCGACTCCTCTGCCACTTTCTTCCACAAACGTTATGGCATGAAGAAAAGAACAGCTTCAAAGGCGACCCGGCCAAAGCCAGAACCTCGTCTGTAGGTCCGTAGTCTCCAGCATACAACCCAGGGTAACGTTGATCAGGCGGGAACTCTTTGGCGTCTACATAACGCAAAATGCAACAGTTGGTAAAATGGAGGTTTGCCATTATAGGCTCAAAGCGGCGCGAGCTATGAAGTCACTGAAGGTCCCGCGCGGCACCGCTCCTTTTGCTGTCGTTCTCCAGTGATCACGAAATCTGCGTTGATGCGGATTCAACAATTCAACATCCGAGCCATTAGAAGACCCAGCACAGTCAAACTTTCATGGGGCTCGATGTCGGCCTTTTAGCCTCACGATGCATAAACCACTCCTTCGATTGTTTGCCAGGTGCCTTCTGTTTTTCAAACATGTCATCAACTCGTGCTGTCAGATTCTGCAGGAAGTAGCGGTTCGACTCCTCTGCCACTTTCTTCCACAAACGTTATGGCATGAAGAAAAAGAACAGCTTCAAAGGCGACCCGGCCAAAGCCAGAACCTCGTCTGTAGGTCCGTAGTCTCCAGCATACAACCCAGGGTAACGTTGATCAGGCGGGAACTCTTTGGCGTCTACATAACGCAAAATGCAACAGTTGGTAAAATGGAGGTTTGCCATTATAGGCTCAAAGCGGCGCGAGCTATGAAGTCACTGAAGGTCCCGCGCGGCACCGCTCCTTTTGCTGTCGTTCTCCAGTGATCACGAAATCTGCGTTGATGCGGATTCAACAATTCAACATCCGAGCCATTAGAAGACCCAGCACAGTCAAACTTTCATGGGGCTCGATGTCGGCCTTTTAGCCTCACGATGCATAAACCACTCCTTCGATTGTTTGCCAGGTGCCTTCTGTTTTTCAAACATGTCATCAACTCGTGCTGTCAGATTCTGCAGGAAGTAGCGGTTCGACTCCTCTGCCACTTTCTTCCACAAACGTTATGGCATGAAGAAAAGAACAGCTTCAAAGGCGACCCGGCCAAAGCCAGAACCTCGTCTGTAGGTCCGTAGTCTCCAGCATACAACCCAGGGTAACGTTGATCAGGCGGGAACTCTTTGGCGTCTACATAACGCAAAATGCAACAGTTGGTAAAATGGAGGTTTGCCATTATAGGCTCAAAGCGGCGCGAGCTATGAAGTCACTGAAGGTCCCGCGCGGCACCGCTCCTTTTGCTGTCGTTCTCCAGTGATCACGAAATCTGCGTTGATGCGGATTCAACAATTCAACATCCGAGCCATTAGAAGACCCAGCACAGTCAAACTTTCATGGGGCTCGATGTCGGCCTTTTAGCCTCACGATGCATAAACCACTCCTTCGATTGTTTGCCAGGTGCCTTCTGTTTTTCAAACATGTCATCAACTCGTGCTGTCAGATTCTGCAGGAAGTAGCGGTTCGACTCCTCTGCCACTTTCTTCCACAAACGTTATGGCATGAAGAAAAGAACAGCTTCAAAGGCGACCCGGCCAAAGCCAGAACCTCGTCTGTAGGTCCGTAGTCTCCAGCATACAACCCAGGGTAACGTTGATCAGGCGGGAACTCTTTGGCGTCTACATAACGCAAAATGCAACAGTTGGTAAAATGGAGGTTTGCCATTATAGGCTCAAAGCGGCGCGAGCTATGAAGTCACTGAAGGTCCCGCGCGGCACCGCTCCTTTTGCTGTCGTTCTCCAGTGATCACGAAATCTGCGTTGATGCGGATTCAACAATTCAACATCCGAGCCATTAGAAGACCCAGCACAGTCAAACTTTCATGGGGCTCGATGTCGGCCTTTTAGCCTCACGATGCATAAACCACTCCTTCGATTGTTTGCCAGGTGCCTTCTGTTTTTCAAACATGTCATCAACTCGTGCTGTCAGATTCTGCAGGAAGTAGCGGTTCGACTCCTCTGCCACTTTCTTCCACAAACGTTATGGCATGAAGAAAAAGAACAGCTTCAAAGGCGACCCGGCCAAAGCCAGAACCTCGTCTGTAGGTCCGTAGTCTCCAGCATACAACCCAGGGTAACGTTGATCAGGCGGGAACTCTTTGGCGTCTACATAACGCAAAATGCAACAGTTGGTAAAATGGAGGTTTGCCATTATAGGCTCAAAGCGGCGCGAGCTATGAAGTCACTGAAGGTCCCGCGCGGCACCGCTCCTTTTGCTGTCGTTCTCCAGTGATCACGAAATCTGCGTTGATGCGGATTCAACAATTCAACATCCGAGCCATTAGAAGACCCAGCACAGTCAAACTTTCATGGGGCTCGATGTCGGCCTTTTAGCCTCACGATGCATAAACCACTCCTTCGATTGTTTGCCAGGTGCCTTCTGTTTTTCAAACATGTCATCAACTCGTGCTGTCAGATTCTGCAGGAAGTAGCGGTTCGACTCCTCTGCCACTTTCTTCCACAAACGTTATGGCATGAAGAAAAAGAACAGCTTCAAAGGCGACCCGGCCAAAGCCAGAACCTCGTCTGTAGGTCCGTAGTCTCCAGCATACAACCCAGGGTAACGTTGATCAGGCGGGAACTCTTTGGCGTCTACATAACGCAAAATGCAACAGTTGGTAAAATGGAGGTTTGCCATTATAGGCTCAAAGCGGCGCGAGCTATGAAGTCACTGAAGGTCCCGCGCGGCACCGCTCCTTTTGCTGTCGTTCTCCAGTGATCACGAAATCTGCGTTGATGCGGATTCAACAATTCAACATCCGAGCCATTAGAAGACCCAGCACAGTCAAACTTTCATGGGGCTCGATGTCGGCCTTTTAGCCTCACGATGCATAAACCACTCCTTCGATTGTTTGCCAGGTGCCTTCTGTTTTTCAAACATGTCATCAACTCGTGCTGTCAGATTCTGCAGGAAGTAGCGGTTCGACTCCTCTGCCACTTTCTTCCACAAACGTTATGGCATGAAGAAAAAGAACAGCTTCAAAGGCGACCCGGCCAAAGCCAGAACCTCGTCTGTAGGTCCGTAGTCTCCAGCATACAACCCAGGGTAACGTTGATCAGGCGGGAACTCTTTGGCGTCTACATAACGCAAAATGCAACAGTTGGTAAAATGGAGGTTTGCCATTATAGGCTCAAAGCGGCGCGAGCTATGAAGTCACTGAAGGTCCCGCGCGGCACCGCTCCTTTTGCTGTCGTTCTCCAGTGATCACGAAATCTGCGTTGATGCGGATTCAACAATTCAACATCCGAGCCATTAGAAGACCCAGCACAGTCAAACTTTCATGGGGCTCGATGTCGGCCTTTTAGCCTCACGATGCATAAACCACTCCTTCGATTGTTTGCCAGGTGCCTTCTGTTTTTCAAACATGTCATCAACTCGTGCTGTCAGATTCTGCAGGAAGTAGCGGTTCGACTCCTCTGCCACTTTCTTCCACAAACGTTATGGCATGAAGAAAAAGAACAGCTTCAAAGGCGACCCGGCCAAAGCCAGAACCTCGTCTGTAGGTCCGTAGTCTCCAGCATACAACCCAGGGTAACGTTGATCAGGCGGGAACTCTTTGGCGTCTACATAACGCAAAATGCAACAGTTGGTAAAATGGAGGTTTGCCATTATAGGCTCAAAGCGGCGCGAGCTATGAAGTCACTGAAGGTCCCGCGCGGCACCGCTCCTTTTGCTGTCGTTCTCCAGTGATCACGAAATCTGCGTTGATGCGGATTCAACAATTCAACATCCGAGCCATTAGAAGACCCAGCACAGTCAAACTTTCATGGGGCTCGATGTCGGCCTTTTAGCCTCACGATGCATAAACCACTCCTTCGATTGTTTGCCAGGTGCCTTCTGTTTTTCAAACATGTCATCAACTCGTGCTGTCAGATTCTGCAGGAAGTAGCGGTTCGACTCCTCTGCCACTTTCTTCCACAAACGTTATGGCATGAAGAAAAAGAACAGCTTCAAAGGCGACCCGGCCAAAGCCAGAACCTCGTCTGTAGGTCCGTAGTCTCCAGCATACAACCCAGGGTAACGTTGATCAGGCGGGAACTCTTTGGCGTCTACATAACGCAAAATGCAACAGTTGGTAAAATGGAGGTTTGCCATTATAGGCTCAAAGCGGCGCGAGCTATGAAGTCACTGAAGGTCCCGCGCGGCACCGCTCCTTTTGCTGTCGTTCTCCAGTGATCACGAAATCTGCGTTGATGCGGATTCAACAATTCAACATCCGAGCCATTAGAAGACCCAGCACAGTCAAACTTTCATGGGGCTCGATGTCGGCCTTTTAGCCTCACGATGCATAAACCACTCCTTCGATTGTTTGCCAGGTGCCTTCTGTTTTTCAAACATGTCATCAACTCGTGCTGTCAGATTCTGCAGGAAGTAGCGGTTCGACTCCTCTGCCACTTTCTTCCACAAACGTTATGGCATGAAGAAAAAGAACAGCTTCAAAGGCGACCCGGCCAAAGCCAGAACCTCGTCTGTAGGTCCGTAGTCTCCAGCATACAACCCAGGGTAACGTTGATCAGGCGGGAACTCTTTGGCGTCTACATAACGCAAAATGCAACAGTTGGTAAAATGGAGGTTTGCCATTATAGGCTCAAAGCGGCGCGAGCTATGAAGTCACTGAAGGTCCCGCGCGGCACCGCTCCTTTTGCTGTCGTTCTCCAGTGATCACGAAATCTGCGTTGATGCGGATTCAACAATTCAACATCCGAGCCATTAGAAGACCCAGCACAGTCAAACTTTCATGGGGCTCGATGTCGGCCTTTTAGCCTCACGATGCATAAACCACTCCTTCGATTGTTTGCCAGGTGCCTTCTGTTTTTCAAACATGTCATCAACTCGTGCTGTCAGATTCTGCAGGAAGTAGCGGTTCGACTCCTCTGCCACTTTCTTCCACAAACGTTATGGCATGAAGAAAAAGAACAGCTTCAAAGGCGACCCGGCCAAAGCCAGAACCTCGTCTGTAGGTCCGTAGTCTCCAGCATACAACCCAGGGTAACGTTGATCAGGCGGGAACTCTTTGGCGTCTACATAACGCAAAATGCAACAGTTGGTAAAATGGAGGTTTGCCATTATAGGCTCAAAGCGGCGCGAGCTATGAAGTCACTGAAGGTCCCGCGCGGCACCGCTCCTTTTGCTGTCGTTCTCCAGTGATCACGAAATCTGCGTTGATGCGGATTCAACAATTCAACATCCGAGCCATTAGAAGACCCAGCACAGTCAAACTTTCATGGGGCTCGATGTCGGCCTTTTAGCCTCACGATGCATAAACCACTCCTTCGATTGTTTGCCAGGTGCCTTCTGTTTTTCAAACATGTCATCAACTCGTGCTGTCAGATTCTGCAGGAAGTAGCGGTTCGACTCCTCTGCCACTTTCTTCCACAAACGTTATGGCATGAAGAAAAAGAACAGCTTCAAAGGCGACCCGGCCAAAGCCAGAACCTCGTCTGTAGGTCCGTAGTCTCCAGCATACAACCCAGGGTAACGTTGATCAGGCGGGAACTCTTTGGCGTCTACATAACGCAAAATGCAACAGTTGGTAAAATGGAGGTTTGCCATTATAGGCTCAAAGCGGCGCGAGCTATGAAGTCACTGAAGGTCCCGCGCGGCACCGCTCCTTTTGCTGTCGTTCTCCAGTGATCACGAAATCTGCGTTGATGCGGATTCAACAATTCAACATCCGAGCCATTAGAAGACCCAGCACAGTCAAACTTTCATGGGGCTCGATGTCGGCCTTTTAGCCTCACGATGCATAAACCACTCCTTCGATTGTTTGCCAGGTGCCTTCTGTTTTTCAAACATGTCATCAACTCGTGCTGTCAGATTCTGCAGGAAGTAGCGGTTCGACTCCTCTGCCACTTTCTTCCACAAACGTTATGGCATGAAGAAAAAGAACAGCTTCAAAGGCGACCCGGCCAAAGCCAGAACCTCGTCTGTAGGTCCGTAGTCTCCAGCATACAACCCAGGGTAACGTTGATCAGGCGGGAACTCTTTGGCGTCTACATAACGCAAAATGCAACAGTTGGTAAAATGGAGGTTTGCCATTATAGGCTCAAAGCGGCGCGAGCTATGAAGTCACTGAAGGTCCCGCGCGGCACCGCTCCTTTTGCTGTCGTTCTCCAGTGATCACGAAATCTGCGTTGATGCGGATTCAACAATTCAACATCCGAGCCATTAGAAGACCCAGCACAGTCAAACTTTCATGGGGCTCGATGTCGGCCTTTTAGCCTCACGATGCATAAACCACTCCTTCGATTGTTTGCCAGGTGCCTTCTGTTTTTCAAACATGTCATCAACTCGTGCTGTCAGATTCTGCAGGAAGTAGCGGTTCGACTCCTCTGCCACTTTCTTCCACAAACGTTATGGCATGAAGAAAAAGAACAGCTTCAAAGGCGACCCGGCCAAAGCCAGAACCTCGTCTGTAGGTCCGTAGTCTCCAGCATACAACCCAGGGTAACGTTGATCAGGCGGGAACTCTTTGGCGTCTACATAACGCAAAATGCAACAGTTGGTAAAATGGAGGTTTGCCATTATAGGCTCAAAGCGGCGCGAGCTATGAAGTCACTGAAGGTCCCGCGCGGCACCGCTCCTTTTGCTGTCGTTCTCCAGTGATCACGAAATCTGCGTTGATGCGGATTCAACAATTCAACATCCGAGCCATTAGAAGACCCAGCACAGTCAAACTTTCATGGGGCTCGATGTCGGCCTTTTAGCCTCACGATGCATAAACCACTCCTTCGATTGTTTGCCAGGTGCCTTCTGTTTTTCAAACATGTCATCAACTCGTGCTGTCAGATTCTGCAGGAAGTAGCGGTTCGACTCCTCTGCCACTTTCTTCCACAAACGTTATGGCATGAAGAAAAAGAACAGCTTCAAAGGCGACCCGGCCAAAGCCAGAACCTCGTCTGTAGGTCCGTAGTCTCCAGCATACAACCCAGGGTAACGTTGATCAGGCGGGAACTCTTTGGCGTCTACATAACGCAAAATGCAACAGTTGGTAAAATGGAGGTTTGCCATTATAGGCTCAAAGCGGCGCGAGCTATGAAGTCACTGAAGGTCCCGCGCGGCACCGCTCCTTTTGCTGTCGTTCTCCAGTGATCACGAAATCTGCGTTGATGCGGATTCAACAATTCAACATCCGAGCCATTAGAAGACCCAGCACAGTCAAACTTTCATGGGGCTCGATGTCGGCCTTTTAGCCTCACGATGCATAAACCACTCCTTCGATTGTTTGCCAGGTGCCTTCTGTTTTTCAAACATGTCATCAACTCGTGCTGTCAGATTCTGCAGGAAGTAGCGGTTCGACTCCTCTGCCACTTTCTTCCACAAACGTTATGGCATGAAGAAAAAGAACAGCTTCAAAGGCGACCCGGCCAAAGCCAGAACCTCGTCTGTAGGTCCGTAGTCTCCAGCATACAACCCAGGGTAACGTTGATCAGGCGGGAACTCTTTGGCGTCTACATAACGCAAAATGCAACAGTTGGTAAAATGGAGGTTTGCCATTATAGGCTCAAAGCGGCGCGAGCTATGAAGTCACTGAAGGTCCCGCGCGGCACCGCTCCTTTTGCTGTCGTTCTCCAGTGATCACGAAATCTGCGTTGATGCGGATTCAACAATTCAACATCCGAGCCATTAGAAGACCCAGCACAGTCAAACTTTCATGGGGCTCGATGTCGGCCGTTTTAGCCTCACGATGCATAAACCACTCCTTCGATTGTTTGCCAGGTGCCTTCTGTTTTTCAAACATGTCATCAACTCGTGCTGTCAGATTCTGCAGGAAGTAGCGGTTCGACTCCTCTGCCACTTTCTTCCACAAACGTTATGGCATGAAGAAAAAGAACAGCTTCAAAGGCGACCCGGCCAAAGCCAGAACCTCGTCTGTAGGTCCGTAGTCTCCAGCATACAACCCAGGGTAACGTTGATCAGGCGGGAACTCTTTGGCGTCTACATAACGCAAAATGCAACAGTTGGTAAAATGGAGGTTTGCCATTATAGGCTCAAAGCGGCGCGAGCTATGAAGTCACTGAAGGTCCCGCGCGGCACCGCTCCTTTTGCTGTCGTTCTCCAGTGATCACGAAATCTGCGTTGATGCGGATTCAACAATTCAACATCCGAGCCATTAGAAGACCCAGCACAGTCAAACTTTCATGGGGCTCGATGTCGGCCTTTTAGCCTCACGATGCATAAACCACTCCTTCGATTGTTTGCCAGGTGCCTTCTGTTTTTCAAACATGTCATCAACTCGTGCTGTCAGATTCTGCAGGAAGTAGCGGTTCGACTCCTCTGCCACTTTCTTCCACAAACGTTATGGCATGAAGAAAAAGAACAGCTTCAAAGGCGACCCGGCCAAAGCCAGAACCTCGTCTGTAGGTCCGTAGTCTCCAGCATACAACCCAGGGTAACGTTGATCAGGCGGGAACTCTTTGGCGTCTACATAACGCAAAATGCAACAGTTGGTAAAATGGAGGTTTGCCATTATAGGCTCAAAGCGGCGCGAGCTATGAAGTCACTGAAGGTCCCGCGCGGCACCGCTCCTTTTGCTGTCGTTCTCCAGTGATCACGAAATCTGCGTTGATGCGGATTCAACAATTCAACATCCGAGCCATTAGAAGACCCAGCACAGTCAAACTTTCATGGGGCTCGATGTCGGCCTTTTAGCCTCACGATGCATAAACCACTCCTTCGATTGTTTGCCAGGTGCCTTCTGTTTTTCAAACATGTCATCAACTCGTGCTGTCAGATTCTGCAGGAAGTAGCGGTTCGACTCCTCTGCCACTTTCTTCCACAAACGTTATGGCATGAAGAAAAAGAACAGCTTCAAAGGCGACCCGGCCAAAGCCAGAACCTCGTCTGTAGGTCCGTAGTCTCCAGCATACAACCCAGGGTAACGTTGATCAGGCGGGAACTCTTTGGCGTCTACATAACGCAAAATGCAACAGTTGGTAAAATGGAGGTTTGCCATTATAGGCTCAAAGCGGCGCGAGCTATGAAGTCACTGAAGGTCCCGCGCGGCACCGCTCCTTTTGCTGTCGTTCTCCAGTGATCACGAAATCTGCGTTGATGCGGATTCAACAATTCAACATCCGAGCCATTAGAAGACCCAGCACAGTCAAACTTTCATGGGGCTCGATGTCGGCCTTTTAGCCTCACGATGCATAAACCACTCCTTCGATTGTTTGCCAGGTGCCTTCTGTTTTTCAAACATGTCATCAACTCGTGCTGTCAGATTCTGCAGGAAGTAGCGGTTCGACTCCTCTGCCACTTTCTTCCACAAACGTTATGGCATGAAGAAAAAGAACAGCTTCAAAGGCGACCCGGCCAAAGCCAGAACCTCGTCTGTAGGTCCGTAGTCTCCAGCATACAACCCAGGGTAACGTTGATCAGGCGGGAACTCTTTGGCGTCTACATAACGCAAAATGCAACAGTTGGTAAAATGGAGGTTTGCCATTATAGGCTCAAAGCGGCGCGAGCTATGAAGTCACTGAAGGTCCCGCGCGGCACCGCTCCTTTTGCTGTCGTTCTCCAGTGATCACGAAATCTGCGTTGATGCGGATTCAACAATTCAACATCCGAGCCATTAGAAGACCCAGCACAGTCAAACTTTCATGGGGCTCGATGTCGGCCTTTTAGCCTCACGATGCATAAACCACTCCTTCGATTGTTTGCCAGGTGCCTTCTGTTTTTCAAACATGTCATCAACTCGTGCTGTCAGATTCTGCAGGAAGTAGCGGTTCGACTCCTCTGCCACTTTCTTCCACAAACGTTATGGCATGAAGAAAAAGAACAGCTTCAAAGGCGACCCGGCCAAAGCCAGAACCTCGTCTGTAGGTCCGTAGTCTCCAGCATACAACCCAGGGTAACGTTGATCAGGCGGGAACTCTTTGGCGTCTACATAACGCAAAATGCAACAGTTGGTAAAATGGAGGTTTGCCATTATAGGCTCAAAGCGGCGCGAGCTATGAAGTCACTGAAGGTCCCGCGCGGCACCGCTCCTTTTGCTGTCGTTCTCCAGTGATCACGAAATCTGCGTTGATGCGGATTCAACAATTCAACATCCGAGCCATTAGAAGACCCAGCACAGTCAAACTTTCATGGGGCTCGATGTCGGCCGTTTTAGCCTCACGATGCATAAACCACTCCTTCGATTGTTTGCCAGGTGCCTTCTGTTTTTCAAACATGTCATCAACTCGTGCTGTCAGATTCTGCAGGAAGTAGCGGTTCGACTCCTCTGCCACTTTCTTCCACAAACGTTATGGCATGAAGAAAAAGAACAGCTTCAAAGGCGACCCGGCCAAAGCCAGAACCTCGTCTGTAGGTCCGTAGTCTCCAGCATACAACCCAGGGTAACGTTGATCAGGCGGGAACTCTTTGGCGTCTACATAACGCAAAATGCAACAGTTGGTAAAATGGAGGTTTGCCATTATAGGCTCAAAGCGGCGCGAGCTATGAAGTCACTGAAGGTCCCGCGCGGCACCGCTCCTTTTGCTGTCGTTCTCCAGTGATCACGAAATCTGCGTTGATGCGGATTCAACAATTCAACATCCGAGCCATTAGAAGACCCAGCACAGTCAAACTTTCATGGGGCTCGATGTCGGCCTTTTAGCCTCACGATGCATAAACCACTCCTTCGATTGTTTGCCAGGTGCCTTCTGTTTTTCAAACATGTCATCAACTCGTGCTGTCAGATTCTGCAGGAAGTAGCGGTTCGACTCCTCTGCCACTTTCTTCCACAAACGTTATGGCATGAAGAAAAAGAACAGCTTCAAAGGCGACCCGGCCAAAGCCAGAACCTCGTCTGTAGGTCCGTAGTCTCCAGCATACAACCCAGGGTAACGTT
This sequence comes from Phytophthora hibernalis, assembly GCA_012656075.1. Classification (NCBI taxonomy): domain Eukaryota; phylum Oomycota; class Peronosporomycetes; order Peronosporales; family Peronosporaceae; genus Phytophthora; species Phytophthora hibernalis. Next base: position 404,405 of record JAAKBF010000403.1, on the reverse strand, counting down.
GATCAGGCGGGAACTCTTTGGCGTCTACATAACGCAAAATGCAACAGTTGGTAAAATGGAGGTTTGCCATTATAGGCTCAAAGCGGCGCGAGCTATGAAGTCACTGAAGGTCCCGCGCGGCACCGCTCCTTTTGCTGTCGTTCTCCAGTGATCACGAAATCTGCGTTGATGCGGATTCAACAATTCAACATCCGAGCCATTAGAAGACCCAGCACAGTCAAACTTTCATGGGGCTCGATGTCGGCCTTTTAGCCTCACGATGCATAAACCACTCCTTCGATTGTTTGCCAGGTGCCTTCTGTTTTTCAAACATGTCATCAACTCGTGCTGTCAGATTCTGCAGGAAGTAGCGGTTCGACTCCTCTGCCACTTTCTTCCACAAACGTTATGGCATGAAGAAAAAGAACAGCTTCAAAGGCGACCCGGCCAAAGCCAGAACCTCGTCTGTAGGTCCGTAGTCTCCAGCATACAACCCAGGGTAACGTTGATCAGGCGGGAACTCTTTGGCGTCTACATAACGCAAAATGCAACAGTTGGTAAAATGGAGGTTTGCCATTATAGGCTCAAAGCGGCGCGAGCTATGAAGTCACTGAAGGTCCCGCGCGGCACCGCTCCTTTTGCTGTCGTTCTCCAGTGATCACGAAATCTGCGTTGATGCGGATTCAACAATTCAACATCCGAGCCATTAGAAGACCCAGCACAGTCAAACTTTCATGGGGCTCGATGTCGGCCTTTTAGCCTCACGATGCATAAACCACTCCTTCGATTGTTTGCCAGGTGCCTTCTGTTTTTCAAACATGTCATCAACTCGTGCTGTCAGATTCTGCAGGAAGTAGCGGTTCGACTCCTCTGCCACTTTCTTCCACAAACGTTATGGCATGAAGAAAAAGAACAGCTTCAAAGGCGACCCGGCCAAAGCCAGAACCTCGTCTGTAGGTCCGTAGTCTCCAGCATACAACCCAGGGTAACGTTGATCAGGCGGGAACTCTTTGGCGTCTACATAACGCAAAATGCAACAGTTGGTAAAATGGAGGTTTGCCATTATAGGCTCAAAGCGGCGCGAGCTATGAAGTCACTGAAGGTCCCGCGCGGCACCGCTCCTTTTGCTGTCGTTCTCCAGTGATCACGAAATCTGCGTTGATGCGGATTCAACAATTCAACATCCGAGCCATTAGAAGACCCAGCACAGTCAAACTTTCATGGGGCTCGATGTCGGCCTTTTAGCCTCACGATGCATAAACCACTCCTTCGATTGTTTGCCAGGTGCCTTCTGTTTTTCAAACATGTCATCAACTCGTGCTGTCAGATTCTGCAGGAAGTAGCGGTTCGACTCCTCTGCCACTTTCTTCCACAAACGTTATGGCATGAAGAAAAAGAACAGCTTCAAAGGCGACCCGGCCAAAGCCAGAACCTCGTCTGTAGGTCCGTAGTCTCCAGCATACAACCCAGGGTAACGTTGATCAGGCGGGAACTCTTTGGCGTCTACATAACGCAAAATGCAACAGTTGGTAAAATGGAGGTTTGCCATTATAGGCTCAAAGCGGCGCGAGCTATGAAGTCACTGAAGGTCCCGCGCGGCACCGCTCCTTTTGCTGTCGTTCTCCAGTGATCACGAAATCTGCGTTGATGCGGATTCAACAATTCAACATCCGAGCCATTAGAAGACCCAGCACAGTCAAACTTTCATGGGGCTCGATGTCGGCCTTTTAGCCTCACGATGCATAAACCACTCCTTCGATTGTTTGCCAGGTGCCTTCTGTTTTTCAAACATGTCATCAACTCGTGCTGTCAGATTCTGCAGGAAGTAGCGGTTCGACTCCTCTGCCACTTTCTTCCACAAACGTTATGGCATGAAGAAAAAGAACAGCTTCAAAGGCGACCCGGCCAAAGCCAGAACCTCGTCTGTAGGTCCGTAGTCTCCAGCATACAACCCAGGGTAACGTTGATCAGGCGGGAACTCTTTGGCGTCTACATAACGCAAAATGCAACAGTTGGTAAAATGGAGGTTTGCCATTATAGGCTCAAAGCGGCGCGAGCTATGAAGTCACTGAAGGTCCCGCGCGGCACCGCTCCTTTTGCTGTCGTTCTCCAGTGATCACGAAATCTGCGTTGATGCGGATTCAACAATTCAACATCCGAGCCATTAGAAGACCCAGCACAGTCAAACTTTCATGGGGCTCGATGTCGGCCTTTTAGCCTCACGATGCATAAACCACTCCTTCGATTGTTTGCCAGGTGCCTTCTGTTTTTCAAACATGTCATCAACTCGTGCTGTCAGATTCTGCAGGAAGTAGCGGTTCGACTCCTCTGCCACTTTCTTCCACAAACGTTATGGCATGAAGAAAAAGAACAGCTTCAAAGGCGACCCGGCCAAAGCCAGAACCTCGTCTGTAGGTCCGTAGTCTCCAGCATACAACCCAGGGTAACGTTGATCAGGCGGGAACTCTTTGGCGTCTACATAACGCAAAATGCAACAGTTGGTAAAATGGAGGTTTGCCATTATAGGCTCAAAGCGGCGCGAGCTATGAAGTCACTGAAGGTCCTGCGCGGCACCGCTCCTTTTGCTGTCGTTCTCCAGTGATCACGAAATCTGCGTTGATGCGGATTCAACAATTCAACATCCGAGCCATTAGAAGACCCAGCACAGTCAAACTTTCATGGGGCTCGATGTCGGCCTTTTAGCCTCACGATGCATAAACCACTCCTTCGATTGTTTGCCAGGTGCCTTCTGTTTTTCAAACATGTCATCAACTCGTGCTGTCAGATTCTGCAGGAAGTAGCGGTTCGACTCCTCTGCCACTTTCTTCCACAAACGTTATGGCATGAAGAAAAAGAACAGCTTCAAAGGCGACCCGGCCAAAGCCAGAACCTCGTCTGTAGGTCCGTAGTCTCCAGCATACAACCCAGGGTAACGTTGATCAGGCGGGAACTCTTTGGCGTCTACATAACGCAAAATGCAACAGTTGGTAAAATGGAGGTTTGCCATTATAGGCTCAAAGCGGCGCGAGCTATGAAGTCACTGAAGGTCCCGCGCGGCACCGCTCCTTTTGCTGTCGTTCTCCAGTGATCACGAAATCTGCGTTGATGCGGATTCAACAATTCAACATCCGAGCCATTAGAAGACCCAGCACAGTCAAACTTTCATGGGGCTCGATGTCGGCCTTTTTAGCCTCACGATGCATAAACCACTCCTTCGATTGTTTGCCAGGTGCCTTCTGTTTTTCAAACATGTCATCAACTCGTGCTGTCAGATTCTGCAGGAAGTAGCGGTTCGACTCCTCTGCCACTTTCTTCCACAAACGTTATGGCATGAAGAAAAAGAACAGCTTCAAAGGCGACCCGGCCAAAGCCAGAACCTCGTCTGTAGGTCCGTAGTCTCCAGCATACAACCCAGGGTAACGTTGATCAGGCGGGAACTCTTTGGCGTCTACATAACGCAAAATGCAACAGTTGGTAAAATGGAGGTTTGCCATTATAGGCTCAAAGCGGCGCGAGCTATGAAGTCACTGAAGGTCCCGCGCGGCACCGCTCCTTTGCTGTCGTTCTCCAGTGATCACGAAATCTGCGTTGATGCGGATTCAACAATTCAACATCCGAGCCATTAGAAGACCCAGCACAGTCAAACTTTCATGGGGCTCGATGTCGGCCTTTTAGCCTCACGATGCATAAACCACTCCTTCGATTGTTTGCCAGGTGCCTTCTGTTTTTCAAACATGTCATCAACTCGTGCTGTCAGATTCTGCAGGAAGTAGCGGTTCGACTCCTCTGCCACTTTCTTCCACAAACGTTATGGCATGAAGAAAAAGAACAGCTTCAAAGGCGACCCGGCCAAAGCCAGAACCTCGTCTGTAGGTCCGTAGTCTCCAGCATACAACCCAGGGTAACGTTGATCAGGCGGGAACTCTTTGGCGTCTACATAACGCAAAATACAACATTGGACATGTTAGAATATGTTGTATGCTACAACATCATGGTACAACACCATCACGCAACCTTACCAAACATCCATCCCTCCGCGCGCATGTTCACCACATTCTCGTCATCTTGGGCAAAGTCGGCCATCAATGATTTATCCAGGACATCCCACTGATGCGCCGACGGAGCAGCGCTAACATCTTTGCCAATTTGGCCAACAGCACCACCCTCTTCGGCAGTGTCTGTAGTAATCGGGTCACTTTCTGCAGCTTCACCCTCCTCACTTTCACTGCCAACGTCATCCTCAACCCCTTCCTCTCCGGATTCTTCTGCAGCGCGCCTTGAGCGCTCCAACTCCTCGTCGTCGTCATAGAAGAAGATCTCCGTCTCAGTTTCGTCACAGTCCGAGTACTTCGAAATCCTGCGGGTCCGATCCTTCGTCAACCAAGTCTACAGGTGGTGCAAATTCAACGGAAACGGGCGCGTGCGGAGAGGATCTGTCTCGAAATACATCAAACAAGTTAGTGCCCTATAAATATAAAATGCACAGCTCCTACTTTACGATTGTACCTGGAACACTCCAATAGAGAATCAGCTGAATCCGGCGAGGGTGTAGGCCCCGGTGCAGTAGCTTGGCTTGGCGTCAACGGGGACCCCAACGGAGACGGAGCTGGAGACTTGGAACTGTTCTTGTATCAAAGATACGAGTTAGAAATCGAGCGCTCAATACCAATAAACATGCTGGATGTAGTAACATGTTGTAATGTACAACATTATAAGATGTTGTACACAGGCTGGACTTGGCATGATGTTGTACATATCTGCATGAAGGACATGAGTACATGTAGTTGGATAGAACATGTATCATGTCGTACCTCGTCAGTAATGGAAGCGGTGCTGGTGATTCCGCGGCTTCACCTTGATCGGGTATAGACTTCTTGCGCTTTGGCGTCACAGCTTTACTGGAATTTGTTGCACGTTTCTTCGTAGTAGCTTGCGCAGTTCTCTTCATCTTCTTTCTCGCAACTTCGTGCGCAGCCGCACCCGCTTCTTGTGCATCTGCAGCGGCAGCACATCGATTCTCCGCAGCCTTCTTCTCCTTCTCCTTCTCCTTAGCTGCACGAGCAGCACTTGGTTTTCTTGGCTTTTTTGCTTCGCTGTCCATGCATCACATCCACCATGAGTAAGGCGTAAGTCCTTGCTGTATCCGAGAACATGAAACATGCATACCTTCGATATTCCCCCTTGAGGCTTGCTGCTCTTCGGTCTGGTGATACGCTTCGCCTTCTTCTTCGTCACAGTCGATGCCACCTTCTCCTCTTCACTGAATTCATCCATCTTGTCCGTTTCATCATCGTCTTCGCCTTCCATTTCGTCGGGATCGTAGTCGCTGTCGTCGTACTTGGCCTTCCTCGCGACCGGCGCTTTCTTCCTGGAGCCAGCGGCAGTCTTTACAGCAATATCATGACGCTCCTGGGATAGCAGGTGCTTTTGTGCCCTAAGGTACGACGCGGCCTTGCCCGTCGGAGGTCTCAATTTCTTGGGAGGGGTGGCTGTGCCCGGAGCTTTACCCGTTGACGGCGGCGGGCGGTCGTCGCCGAAGTTGACGTCCTCGTCGCGCTCTCCAGACAAATATTCAACATGCTCCCTCACCAGACGCTTCCGCTCCTCTTCGCTGCGGCCATCCAAACGCTCGATAACGCGAAGGGGCTCGGAAAGTGATTCCTTGCGTGATTCCTTGCCTACCATGCGTGTCCTTGGCGGTCTTGCGCTGTCTTCGAGTTTTTTTCGAATGAGCGACAGCCACTGATTCGGAGGAGAGAGGGAGGCAGTTGGTACATTTTATGAACCGTTTTATGCCTAGCCCTGTGCATTTGCGGGAACGTTTCGGTTTTGTTAGGATATGCTTAAACTTGATTTCACTAAAGTTTAGCTGTTTTCCGAGCCCTATTGAAACATGTTGTACGATACAACGTGTGGGCGTTGGGGTTAATCGACCCCGGTAAACCGGCGGCGAATCGACCACTTGGCTTAACTATTGGGGCCAATAAGACAGGCCGTCGGAGTCGTACTTAAGTGAACAACCAAAACAAATGATTTGGGTCGATCTTTATCGGCCCAACGCAATACACCTTATTCGGCAAATTTAGCCGGAATTTACAATACTATACACATCCAGATCGTGTCCACTGTACAATTGCCACCTTCCTTGTTCGCGATAGGTTTCTATTTCTGGATGAGAAAGTCCACAAGATCCTCCACATAGTCATCTTCGTCTTGCTCCGTTTTCTTCTTCCGTTGTTCATCTAGATCGGATTGGTATACTTCGACCACACCTTGCACGGGGATTGCATGTATGAATTCCGACATACTTTAGCTCTTGGTGCTGGTCAACTGGATCGCATAAATCATCCCCCGACTATATAGTTGTATACTTTTTCCGGTCTTCCGACAACCTAGGAAGATACGCTTTGCATACTACTTTGAAGTATGTAGTATTTACGTTATAATACCATGGTCCGGATCTAATTTTTATTCGCGGGACGAAACTAGGTACGTTGTTTAGTCTGGGAGGCGTGGTGTCGGCTCATAAGCTCAAATTCACTTTTTGACCACACACTTATGTTGCACGAACGTTGACCCAGATGACGTTTGTATCGCGGTAGAGCAAGGCTTTGTGACAACTGTACTATTAATAATTTTGGTAAATAACTGATTACGGTTCTCCCTTTGCCGGGGAACTGCAGGATAGTAATATACGGTCTGTCATCTATGATTGTAATCACGAATTACCTTATTAATATCAAGGTAGATAATGCACATGCGTGGAAAGCCGGTGGGAATACTGGTCATGAGCGCATTTGCTATACCTTCGTGCAAGTACCGTGACAAGCCAATTTCTACCTTTAATTAAAGCTCCAGCAATGAATATCGGACGGCTCTTCATCCTCGGGATTGTCGCGCTCTTTTCCGCCAAGACCGACTCCATTGGCCATGCATGCCAAAGTGCAACCGTTTCCTCAGCCGCAACCTGTTACCATCTCCGAAAAGCTGGGGTCAAATTCAAGCCGCAATTTCTTAAACAAGAGGGGTGCTGTGCTATCCGTACCTCGCCGTGAATATTGCGGGTGAGGCCTTACAGCAAATGGGAATATTTCCGGCTGCGGTCGTCCCTCACTGGGTTCACAGGTCTGGCCGTGCTGAATGGTACAACGACGTCTACATGTAGCCATGTACGCCTGGTACCTCAGGGTTTCTGGAATGGCACCCGGATAATAGGCTGGGGGTGAAGGCACGACAATTAGTCCTGTCAACCTTGACCACCAAACGAAAGCAACTGAACCGAACTGAAACTGTTTCAGTTTCGTTTTATGCATGGCTCAACCGCCACCAAAGTTATCTCAAACGAAAGCATAGTGTATTCCATATAATTTGATCTAGCTCGATTTGCAGTCTCGTTTTATGCACAGATCAACCGCCACCAAGTTCTCTCAAACGAAAGCATAGTGTATTCCATATACTTCGATCTAGATCGATTTGCAGAATGGCGGCCCATTTTATTCGAGACTGTAGCAGAGGCCTACAGCTTGCCGACCACCTACTGCGACGACAACGACGCCCAATGACACCGCGGGTCCCTCCTGACGGACAACAATATTTTGTACACGGCCACGAGCATCTGCCATGCTACAGGATCCTTACCGGACACGCGTCTGGAACTCGTGAAGTACGTCTTTTTCCTCATATACAGACCTGCTTATTCCGATTTGATAATGTATCGTTTAATACCGTCTTCTAAGGACAGCTGGTTTTTCCTTTCGGTTGGGGCTTCTGTTGCTTTCGCTTGGGGATCAATTGAAAGCGAAAATCAACTGTTTCAGTTCGTTTCGCCTTTCTACCAAAGTTTACAGTGCTAACGACAATCATATTTTTGTCACATTCAACACAATTTGACAATTTGTTGTTCGTTGTATTCACGCCATCCAAGATGATGACGACAAATTTTGTAGTCATCATCTTGGTTGGCGTGAGAATTGCAATCACGGACGATGACAAATTTTGTAGTCATCATCTTGATGGCGTAAGAACTGCGATCACGGACAACACTGATACCGGTACAACCGAATGTACTGGTTAGCATTCAGAAACAAGCTTTACCGGTAGGCTGGGGGCTGTATGGGTATTGGCCCTTTACCGGTAGTAAACCGATTATACTGGGAGTATTAAAGTAGGCGGGCCGGTATTACTGAAGCTGGAATCCCAATCTACTGAAACTTAATACTTGTATGGGACCTTGTCCCTTTTTCTACATAGTATAAACTTTCATGTCGTCTTGAGGAGGGATGTCATCTTGAGATACCGACAAGGGAAACTACACCCGACCCTGAGAGCGGTGACACAACCCTAAGCCGAGCCCTGCTTGGGCCTGGGTTTAAGCCAGCGTGCTGCGCACACGGATTTTTAAACAGCACGCGTTGTTTTGGCTTGTCGAGCGAGTTGGCTTTCACCTCCTCTTTCTCCAGGGGATGGGTGGTTTGTACCACTACCTGTACGGTAGTAAATTCCTTATTATAATCTAGACACCTGTGTTATAATACATGTAATACATGTAATTCAATGATTGTGAGTGGACCCCATCGGATGATCTTCAGCTGTTGGCAACAGCCTGTTGCAGTTCATGTCTACCTGTTTGCTGTCCGATGAAATCATCCGTTTGGGTTGCCGGATCCAGTTCGCAGTTAATTTTCCACTTCATTTTCTACCTCTAAACGGCCAAGCCAACGAACGTCGTCTCTAGCCTCATGGGGTTCTACCACTTGACCCTATTGCTGGCTGCCATGCTACTGGCAATTGTTGATTCCGCCCCAGCATCGTGGGAATCGAAGCTGACGACACCAGGCTCTCAGAATCAAGTGCTTAAAACAACACCCCCACCAAGAGGCTCCTGAGAGGTTTCACTGACGACGAAGAGAGGAATTTCAATCCCCGTCTCGAAAACGTCTTAAAAGATTTTCGTCAAGCAAGACCAAGGAGCTCCAGGGATTGCTCAAGGCCGATGAATCTATCGGCAATGCCTTCAAAACGTTGGAGCTCAGCAAAATGCCCATCGGAAAGGGTCATTTTATCGAGACGAAAATGGTGGCGAAGCTTTTTCGAGCACCAACTTCAAGGTTTGGTCCCAGTATGCCTCCCGGCTGAACAAGCAGGACCCTGAAGGTACAATGCTTACTTCACTCACGAACGTATTTGGCGAGAAAACGTGGCGACAATGATTCTGTTGGGGAAGGATTCACGGAGCTCACGGCAGATCGCCAAGAAGTTGGAATCTGCACAGTTCAACAAATGGTTCGCCACGGACAAGTTCAAGGCAGATGACGTTTTTGAGAAGGTGCTGCTAGTCAAAAGATCGGAGATTCATAGACACCCCCGCGAGAAATATATCTGGGGGATTACAGCAAATACTATCGGAAGCGGGTCATGAGCCATTAGTTGGCTCTTGACGGGCTAAACGGACATCAAATACTATTTTATCTTCCAGGGCGAACTCGTCCTCAAAGTACAACCGGGCGTTCATCGGCTTAGATGGCCTCGTGGGAGAGCTTCTCCGAAGAGACCCCTGTTCTTTTAAGAGCTCGAAGACGACTGAGCTTTCATTTTACAATCGTCGGTCTCAAGTTACAGTCACTCCATCCTCAGTTTACTTCGGTTTCGCTCTACACAAGACCAGAACCCTCGTCAATCCCTACTGCGCCAATCAGATCAACTCCATCTCCGCCCCTGCCTGCTTCAATTGTAAGGCATTATGCAGCATGTTGGCCTTTCACCCAGTATGTTTTCCCTTTTCAGAATTACAGTTCGGTCCAACGGTCACGGCGCCGTGGTTTGAAGTATCCACGGGGGCAATAGAGACGAGAAAGACGCCCAGTATTGCCATGCGCACGTATGGCGACATTCATGCCCTTACGACGTCCCAGTGGTTGAATTTGATCGTGCTCTACTTACACGTTTGCGTGTAAGACGCGGGGTGTTGTCGGATTCGACCTTTCCAGACTCAAGGCGCTGGAGACACCTGTTTGCCTCGATATTCAAACAACGAAAGATGGCCCGAATCTCGTAGGCTATGCGCTCAGGATGTAAAAGGTAGATTTAGCGTCGACTACAAGAGCAAAGTGTGGGTGCATGAGGATGCAATAAATGGACTACTACATGTATTCCGTTGTCGTCGATACTTAACCTAATTTCAGATTAAAAGCAGGGCTCCGTAAAAAGAATTGTTATTGTTTATTCTGCAAATCTAAACAAGAGCGGTGCGAAGGCTGGGATAGCTATTGTTGAGGAGCAACCCACGAATAAAGTGTACCGGATTGCTCGCAGATAGAGGCGGCACGAGTATTAATACTGTAGACGACCGCCTGTCGAGAATATAATATTTGATCGTTCGTATACTATTCTTTCAACACTTTTCGATCAAATATACTGTCGGGTTCAGTCAATCGGTGATGTGCCTGGTTTGTAGTATTACTTCACATTAATAGTTATTTTTATTTTATTTTATGCGGTTAACGCCGGTGGCACTCAGGGTGAGCACAGCATCAAACCCCGCTAACCAGGTACCTCTACGTCCATACCTGTCGGCTCCGGCTATTACCGCATATTAATAGTAAAGGAAACATAATATTAGCCCCAAAAAAGATCAAGCTCAACTTTGTAATAGTACTGTTAAAAAACAAGAAACCCCACAACATCATCAAAACCTGATAACTCGAGGGTGGAGTTTCCGAAACAAGTTTGCTTCTGGTGGCCACCGCTCACGCTGAATGTCAGTGTGTAGGAGTGCATGGCTGTGCAAGCGGCAATGAGTAGGAACTGTGTCCAATTGATACAAGACATGTACATGTATGTACATGTACACTGTAAGGGGCGTCAAAGAGCACATTAATACTGTAGGAAGTAAGGCACGACAATCATTTTTTGTCAGAATGGGTGACGTCAACACAATTTGACAATCTGTTGTTCAATTCGTATTCACGCCATCCAAGATGATGACGACAAATTTTGTGATCATCATCTTGGATGGCGTGAGAACTGCGATCACGAAAAATGATACAACCGAATGTACTGTACAGTAATGTGCGTCAATAAGGAACGGGGTATCAACTAATATCCTTTGAAATTTTATAAATCTGTCCGTAAGGAACATCTCTACGCGGCTTTTGGGCGCCTATACCCTCCTTAATTATGTACATATCAGGTGTTCTTTATTGACGCACATCACTGTATTGCAGATGCATAATGTTACCGAGCATACAGAAATCACGTTGAGTTTAGTCAAATGCTTGTAGCATGGGCAAATCATACAACGATTATACGACTGCTGGTGGAACCACCCACGCATTGTACCGGAACTTGTTTGAAAGTCGCAATTATTGGATTCACTTCTGGGGCTGCTGTCTACAAGTATGACAATACTTGCACTCTGTACGCCGACTGCTTGAATTCACAACATTTTCCTACACCGCATTATTAACAGCGTGGTCTACTATACTATACAGTACGTAGGGTGCAAGCTCGACCGAGGCGAGTGCATGAGGTGTAAATTCCAAGAGCTTTTGCGTTGTACACCCTCCACGCTATTTAGTCGTGCTTTGCGCGAAAGAACACAATGCCAGCGGATTTGGACAGATCTCGGCGAGCTGAAGTCAATCATGGCCTTTGGTTCCTAAAAGAGAAATATTGAGATCACAATATCCATACCTAACTAAAAGTCGAGACTTCTTCACAAAAATCGTAAACCCAATTAATGTTCGACTAAAAAGCGTATACGCCATTGATATTATGTATGTATCTGTTTTTCAGCATGTACACATCCCATTAGTTATCATCCATGATGAAGTGCCTGCGGCCGTAGACACTCGATCACTTACCAATCTACTGTCTGCAACCAGTGTCCAACTCGAATCATGCGTGTGGACTACGTTGTATTGGCCACCATGATCACCCTCCTTGCAAGCACCAAAGCTGAGCCAGCTATCGCTGACTCCATTGACAAGAAAACGTTTACCATCACCTCTCCCGAAACCAACGACACCCTCGACGGAGTCTACGTCCAACAGAGAGGTGAAAAGTTCCTCGTCTTGCATCTAAGCGAGGACGTCGAACAACCCGATGAGGCTCAAAAACGCAAGAATCGAACGACGACAATACTTCCTCAACTAAAGACGACCCTAAATCGGATGGTCAGGAAGAGCGAGCTGGTGTGAGCGCTGGCACCGCGGCAAAGCTGAAGAAACAGTTTTCAGGAGAGTATAACACTATCTGGAACAAGTTGTGGTGGCGTGTCTTTCACAAGATGACTCCCTACGATCGGAGACTACCAGACCCACCGAGGATTCCTGCTCGACTTCGAACACCCAAACAATCTTACCCAAGCCCAAGATGGATCTGAAGCCCAAGCTGCTCAAGTAGGTTCCGCATCGCAAGCTGCTTCCCAAACGCAAGGTGCCGACACCACCCCGGAGCCAACTACAAAGTATTTGGACTACTCCGATTTGATTGGCACAACATCTCCAAGACCTACACGGAACGTAACATTGCCTCCACGAAAGGACCCCGAGAAACGGAGGCGCCGACACCTGCACCCACGCTTCCACCTACGATGGCACCGACACCAGCTCCGACGCCAGACCCTACACCGGACCCTGGTCCATGAATGACGAAGACGATCAGCCACCAGGAGGTGAAACCTTTCACCCAGCCTGAACCCGTCACGATTTCTGAAAGGGCTGGTGTCAAGTTCAAACCCCAGATCCAGATCAGGACAGGGTGTGTCCCGTACCCCGCCGTGAACTGCCTCGGCGAGACTAGTGGTGGTCTCCAGACGTCAGGTAACCCCAAGGGCGGGTGCCGAGGTTCCGGTCACGGCTCGCAGGTCTACGGTCGATCTGCGTGGTTGAATGATGTCTGGGCCATCGTGTACTCGTGGTACTTCCCAAGGACTCATCGTCCTCTGGAATGGGCCACCGCCACGACTGGTAGCACGTCGTCGTGTTCATTGACAACACAGACATTCCGGAACCCAATATCATGGGCTGCTCGGTGTCGTCGCACAACGGATACAAGAAGTACGCCCCGTGTCCGCCGTGGGTCATTGACGGCTGAAGCGTCAAGGTGCGCTACAAACAGTTGGCCCATCAACCACGACATCGACGTGACCGAAGACGGCGGCACCTTCCAAGACCTCATCATGTGGGACCAAATGACCGAGGAAGCTCGTCGCGCTCTCAACGGGGTACTATTTGGTGACGCCAACATACCCATGAACGAGCAACTTCATGCCCAAGCTCGAGAAATCCTCTCCATTTTTAATCGTAAAACAATCCATAAGTTCATTCCTCATAAATATTCACCACGTTCATATTCTTCTGCAACTCAGATACGATCTTACGTATCCGGATAACAATTCTGAAGTTAGGAAGAGCGCAATTCTCCACAATGACGCATGCCAAAGGTTTGCACCCGGTTGTCCCCACAGTTGCAATACCAGTGGACGAGCGGTCCAAACTGCTGCCTTCCAGTCAAGAGGATGCTCGAGAAGTGTCCACAAAGCGGTTGAATCATAGGAAACACGTCGGACTCGTCGCTTTATTCGGTATACACTATGTATACCAACTATACACTATTATACACTGTATACTAACTATACGTCATTAGCTCTGATCTGGTCGTGGGTGTTGCAGTCTGAAGCTTCTCAAGCTCTCCAGGAAGTGGTGCAATTCAACAAACCTTTCTTCATTGTGTGTTTCAACCACACTATAACGGCAACTGTACTCCCATTGGTGGTGGGGTACCATTGGGTTACTGGAGATGTGGAGGACCGACTGGATGTCATGGGTGTGCTTAAACGCCACTCGGTCATCCCGTTCTCCAAATTGTGTCGGATTTCAGCCTGGCTGAGTGTTTTCTACTTGTTGGCGGACTACTTTTGGTACGCGGCATTGACCAATGTCAGTGTTACAGCGGGTACTGCCATCTTCAATTGTTCACCGTTGTTCGTGTACTGCTTTTCTATCTGCTTTTTACACGAACGACCATCGATTGGCAAGGTTTGTGGAGTTTTGACGTCGTTTGTGGGAGTCACGATGGTCGTCATGTTCCAGGATGGAAACGACGTGGATGAGGTGGCGAGTACCAGTATGGTTGCTGGTCTGTTGGTGGTCATATCGGCGGCGTTGTATGGGGGATATGAGGTCGCACTCAGACTTGCTGTCGGAGAGGATATTACCGACACATCGACGTTATTGACGATGACAGGACTGTGTGGACTGTTTACTGTGCCGCTGTGGATTGTCGGCAGCTTTGGACTGGCTTACAGTCCGTTCCTGTCGCTGTTAGAGCCGCTTGGGTTCCCGGTTACTGGACATGGGGTGATCTTGCTGCTGCTTAGTGGTATGATGGCGGTTGTTTTTAATGTGTTTTTGCCGTTGTCATTGTGCTGGACTTCCCCGCTGGAGACGAGTGTGGGCGTGATGATGACGATCCCGCTCTCGGGTATCATCGACACTTTGTTCCACCACACAGCGTTCTCGTGGGAGTGTATTGTTGGGTCTGCGCTGGTGATGGGAGGCTTTGGAATCCTGGAGTACTTCAACACTCCAACTCAGGTTCCCCACCATGAACGCTCTTCAGAGCTGGTGTAAAATGGATGTATGGTTGCACCTCGAATTTACGAGGCGCACCTTTGGTTCATATCAAATCGAGGCTGCATTTCGTTTGTGACTTAGTTGCTACCTACGCAAGTGAAAAGTAGTATTCAATGAAAATTACAACAACACTTGTGGTCCAGCATTTGAATCCGTGATCGCACTTGACCCTCGAGCTCTTGTCGTTCCACACAAAATCCAAATTCCCCACTCAGCAGAGCTGCACGCGCTCCTATTTCAGTGCAGCACTCACGCCCCAGACGCATCAATTTCTGAGCGGCACACAGGGCAACTTGGTAGGGTATCATTCTTCGTGCACCATCCAGACCACATGTCAACGCAAGCACAGTGAAAACTGTGGCCACACTCAACAGTAATGATGAAGGAGGAAGTCTGTATCGAGCCGAACCCAGACCAGCAGATCGTGCACTTGTCGCTCTTGCTCAGACCAGCAGCTTTGGCCGTTCGAGACAGCGTCACCAGGGTCGACTCGTCTCTCGGCTTGGCCACAATCAAAAGGTTTTCCCACTCAACAGAGCCATAGTGCTTGTCGGCGTTGAAGCGGTGATATTTGTACCCGCTCGCATCCTTCCACTGCGAAATAATTGAAAATCCGTTGGATGCCTCCGTGCCGTCAAATTTCCAAGCACAATTGTAGAAGCCACAAGTGCGAGGCTTCACCTGGAAATGGCACATTGGACATTGGATATCGTCGTGGCGCATGAGATTGAATGAATCGAAACCCTTGGGGTGGATGATCAAACGGCGATACGCAACGCAGGTTTCATTCTTGCATCGCCCCTCGATGTTGAGCCCCTCACTAGCCATACGCCACTCAGGAGCATCGGAAGAGAAATCAATCGCAGTTAGAATTGAATCGTCCGATACATCAGCGAAGATTCGCGGTGGAATGCCGCCGCCGCGCATCATCCGCTCCAAATGCACTTGGTTCAAGCTCGTAATGCCGTAAGAGGACAAAGTGAGGTGGTCTTGTAGATGTATGCCTGAAAAGACCAGACGCTGCGAATCCACAGGAATGTGCTCCTTATCTTGAATCATCCTCTTCACAGAACGAATGGTGCTCATAGGCGCGCAAGCTAGGAGATCCTCTTGTTTGTCAGCGTCTTGACGAAAATCGACATGCGCCTTGGAGCAATTTTGTACTTCGGTCCGACTCGCATTGAAACAACAAACCGAGGACTGTTACCCAGCTCAGGAATGAGGGATTCGAGAACGCGCTCATGGGCGACACGTGTGCCATACAGGAGAAAATGCTCTACTTCGCGCTCATCGTTCTCAAATTGCGTCACAGCGCGAATCTTCTTGTTGATAATCGGAAACAAATTTCCTACTCGTGCACCTTGTAGAGGCAAATCCGGCTTGTGTACTTCGATCACACCTTTCAAGCCGCGCTCATGCGAATCCTTCCATAAGATAGGAAGAACCAGCTCACTTTGAAGGCGGAGTCTCGTGTTTCGTGAATCTCGTGAATGGTAAGAACCAAGAATGAGCTGGCAGATCCATGGTTTTCCTGAAGTTGAAGTTTGATCCTGCCGTTAATGCAAGTCTCCCAGAGTTGTCCAAAGCTTCAAACCGTTGGCATCGCCAAATCATTTGGAAAAGTTCTGGGAAAAAGAGCTAGATTAAAAGAGCTAGATTCAACTGTTAAAATATTGAGAAACGGGAGCCGATAAATTAGCTGAAAACTGACAATATGAATGACGTGTGTTCGACCTGCTGGGCCAAACTTGGATCGACGGCAACGAGGATTATTACCACTGCACGATGCGGTCACATTTTTCAACGTAGCTGCTTGGCCAAATGGTCCTTGGTGCAATACACATTACTCCCTGCCAAGTTGTTCGATCTGTCGAAAGTCCGTTGCGTGACGATTTGTTGTACTTGCAAAAATTGCGGTACGATCGTGACACCAGGGCGTTGCATTCTCGTTATTGGTTCCGGTATAAAGTTTGGCCGCGACAGCAGCTCTGGACTTGACTGAAATCAGGAGGCTATGCAATTGTCATTTTCATCTGCATAAAATGGTATTGTTTCCCGAGTGCTTCCTTCCAAGGTGAAATTATCGTTCACCCATCAATTGCTTTGACAAATTTCCATACGCAATTGTAGAACCCGCAGGTGAGGGGTTTTACCAAGGAGTGGTATATCGGGCACGCGATATTTCCTTCCTTTTCGACGTTGAACGACTCAAACATTTTTGGATTTACGACCATCTCTTGGAGCCCGTTGCAGTAGTAATTCTCACATCGACGTTAAGACCTTTTTCACCACACACCATTCCCTCACTGTTATCAATATTACCACTGATAAAAATCGAGAAATCCGACAGATCAGCAAAAAGGCGAACTGTGGTAAAACCTCCGCTCAGCTTCACAATCAAGTCAACAATGGATCCGTCCTGAATGTCGTAGGAGGACAACGTACGACTGTCATCAAGTTGTTCCCCTCCGAAAATGAGACGTTGGTCCACAGCAATTCCTTCAGCGGCCTCTACTCGAATTTTGAACGAAGCGATGGTTTCGCTTGAGGCACACGGAGTCCGGATTATCTTGCCAGTCAGGGTCTCAACCACAACTTCCATATCAATTGCTTCACTGCGTTTTATCACTGTCGTTACCACCATACTTGAACTACTGCCACGGAGGTCAGGAATTATTAGGTCGATCCTTACTCACAGGACTTCCGCGAAGCAAGCTAGACGTTACCTGGCGTGATACCTCCTTTTTCCACCGTCTTGCTCAATCTTTTCGCTGAGAGCTATGATTAAATCGCTCACTCTCGCATGTTGAAATTTATGCTGCGGAAGATCAGTCTTTTGCACCTCCACCACTCTGAATCCCTGTCTCTCCAAAGGACTGGTATTGACATTGCAAAATGAAGAAGGACCAACTAAGCTGATTGATAGTTCTTGACCCCAACGACCGCATACCAGTACAAAGTTAAAAAGTCACATTGGTGACTGCACTACATAGTATGCAGCTCCCAGGTGATACTTCTCCTGGTAGTTCAGCAGGTTTTCTTAGGTAACGTTGACAGCCACTTGCAATGGTTTGCGGCACACAGGACAACTCGGCAGAGAGGCATGATCGCTGCACCACTTGGACCACTTGTCAATACAACGGCGGTGGAATACGTGCCCGCAAGGAACTTTAGCTCGATCAATCGAGAAGAATTTGGTCCAGCAAATTGAGCAAATATTAAGAGAAGACT
Organism: Phytophthora hibernalis; assembly: GCA_012656075.1. Classification (NCBI taxonomy): domain Eukaryota; phylum Oomycota; class Peronosporomycetes; order Peronosporales; family Peronosporaceae; genus Phytophthora; species Phytophthora hibernalis. The sequence goes on along the minus strand of JAAKBF010000403.1, from coordinate 386,559 downwards.
CCGCCATCGATCACTACCGTGTTTTTCCGTGTCAAAAACTTTATAATCATTGTTGTCTGCATCCTTCCATGGTGAAATGACGGACAATCCATCTCGTGCCCGAACGCCTTCAAATTTCCATGCACAATTGTAAAATCCGCACGTACGAGGCTTCACCTGGACATGGCACTTTGGGCACCGAATGTAGCCCTCCAGCGGGATATTGAACGACTCAAATTGGTAAGGGTAAGTTGCCATCTGACGAAATGCTGGACAGGAAAAGTTCACACAGAATCCTTCAATGTTGAGCCCTTCGAATGCGATGCGCCACTGTGAAAAATTGGACAAATTCCGCTGATTCACAGCCGAGGCTTCTGGAATACTCGCCACACCTTGGGACGGCGTACGCAGTCTGCTCAACTTAAAAATGTAGTAGATCGGACTTCTGTTTCTGATATTGTAGGATGCCAACGCTTGACGGTCCTCAAGTCGCATATTATTGAAGACCAGTATTTGTCGATTGACAGGATAGCCTTCAATATCCTGCAACCCGGGCTTCAGCTTTGTGACGGTCTCAGTGAGGATGCACGGAACGCGAGTCTTCTTGCCAGTCAGTGTCTCAACAACAATAACCAAATCTGTGTTATAGGTGGGTCGAACGTGCGTTACTGCGAGCAGCCGTGGACTGCTACATCCCAGATCCGGAATAATGGCATCGAGACGGCGATTCTCTTCAAGACGAGTTCCGCAGAGCAAGATTGTATCGACTTCTCGAGAACTGCCCGCCGACGCGACTCGGATTTTGGATGTAAGAACTGTTGCAAGATCCCTCACCTTCGCGTCTTGAAAGCTATGTTGGGGTAAGTCGGGCTCGTGCACCTCCACTATCCCCTTCATGCCTCGCTCATGAATATCCTTCCACAGCACCGCGAACGAAGTCGACATCAGCTCGCTTCGGCGATCAAAACGAAAAGCGAGTATGGCTGGCTCCGAGTTGAAATGACCTTACAGTTGGAATCGTGACTTCAAGACTTGAAAATACCAATGTTCAGTAAAATAAAAGAGAAACAAATTCGCTCGTCCCGCCTTTTTGCGGTTGACCTCCATGACAACCTAATTCATTGCCTGCTCGATGGAATTTGCACGGGCCTGTGGCACGTTGGGCAACTTGATACGGAACTGAGCCGGCTCGACGCGGACCATTTGTTGAAGCAACAACGGTGAAAATTGTGGTCGCATGCGGCAGTGAATTGCACCGACGACTTGAGCTTGGACCAGCAAATAGTGCACAGGTCGTCTCTTCCAGCACAATTCGAGTTGGAAGACACAGCTTGGCATCGTTTGCCTCGCTCCTCGGCTTGGCCACAATCATGAGACTTCCCATTCGGTATAACCCGTTTTTTCATCAACTTCAAAACGATGGTACTTTTCCCCAAATGCGTCTTTCCAGGGTGAAATAATAGTCAAATTGTCGCTTGCCTTCAAACTTCCAGATACAATCGTAAAATCCGCATGTGAAAGGGGTCACGCTAGCCTGACACATCGGACACTTGGCAGTATCATCTAGACACACATTGAAAACCTCGAAGTGCTGTGGATAGATGACTTGTTTGCCAAACGCTGCACACGAGGAAGTCTTGCATATTCCCTCAATGTTGAGTCCTTTGTAGGCTATTCGCCACTTTGGAGCGTTGGGGTCAAATTCTCTCGTGACTAAGATTGAATCGCCGGAAACATCGGCAAACTTTTGTGAAAAAGTGAACCCTCCGCTCAATCCCAACAGCAAGTTGACAATACTTCCGTCGTGAAGGCCGTAGCATCTCAGGGTACGATCACTGTCAAGCCGTATGCCATTGTAGATAAAAATCTGTTCCTCTGGGAGAATTCCCATGAAGGTTTTGCACCCGAAGCTTGAAACAGGACACGGTTTCTCTCAAAGCTCAGGGAATTCGAGAAATGTTGCCGGTTATCGTCTCAACACAAATCATCGCATCGGTGATCCAGGCAGCTCGAGCTTTCGTCGTAGCAACAAGGCGCGGACTGTTTCCTGGTAAAATACTCTCGAGGAATCGAAGCATGCTGACGGGACTGCCGTATAGCAAAATGGACACCACTTCACGGTAGACACCCTCTTCATATGACCGAGCTCGAATCTTCCTGTTCAATGTTCGGATGAGATCACTCACCCTTGCCCCTTTAAACTGCAGTTGAGGTAGATCAAATGGATGGACTTCCATCATGCCTTTCAGCCCGTTGTCAAGTTCGTGTTCATCTTTCCAAAAGACTAAAGCGGACATTGATGTGCCTTATCGTGGTGAATTCGAGAATGAGAGAAGAAAATCGGCGCTGTGACTAAGATCCGATTTCCGAGAAATTGCGTCGAGAACTGTCAGTGGTTGTCAGAAACCTTCATCGCTAACCACTAAATCGATTCAGAACTACTTTTTAATGCAAGCTGGAGACTTGGCTTTCGAGCTGCTCCGCAGTCAAACATCGCAATTCTGTCAAGTGCCATCGTTGGAGGTGCTCTTTATTACTGCTTCGCCATTTTGCTCTGTCGTCTGATAACACTTTCTATTACCCGTGTTGGAAGCAGCCCCCATTTCCGGCACCGGCACGTCTGTACAAGTAGCAGCTCTCTACGATCGACTGATTACTGCACCACGTAAGGGAAACTCGAACGTGATCTTGCCATCCTTGTGTGCTCGGGGTAACGCCATACACAAGTCTGTATGTTGGACTTTCCTAACCTTGTTTTGCGCGTCAAAACGGTGAATGGATGAGTATTACTGTACAACGTGGTTGATGGTATTATTATCCTGTGAAAACACGATTTCATAGGTTGGCAGTCTGTTCATCGCCTGGGTGCGGCAAACAATTCTCACATGTCATCGCGCTACAACAGCAACACTCGAACCGCAACACAAAGCGATTAGAAATTTCGACAACATGTAGGCACCTGTAGATTCGCTGGGTTTTCCAATCCTTGCAGACTGCTGATGTGATCACGTTCAAGCTGCCATTCAAGTGGTGCTGTAATCAATCGGCCATTGTCCAATCGAGACGAAAACCTGACGTCTCGCAGTACATACACGTACTGATCATTCTCCAATTTGCTCGTTCTCGAGAAAATTACACCAAACTCTTGTTCCAGGATAACCTGCTAGCTGTCACCAGTTCCGATATCCTCAACAATGGTCTACTCGCCTAGAACCTATCTCTTCTCCGCCGTGGTGGCCCTAGTGGCCGTGCAGATGCAACAAACAACCGCTTCATCGCTCTACTACGACCCCGTGACCACGTCCGGCACCACGGAAGAGATCAGTGGCAAGTTTCCTGCTATCGATGGTGACGTTGCCGACCAGGACTGTGCGATTACAGTGGAGGAGGACCCCACGCTGCCAGACATCACGACAATTCTGAACGTGCCGGTGGAGTTCAATGACCTGCTGGCAAGCGCGTCGTCGGCCCCCACCGAACCGGTATACACGAGGGTTGGTACACTGATCATTTCGGACGAGTCCCCGACAAATGATGTCAACATGCCATCGATCCTCCAGGGTGAGGCTGGTATCAAGGATGACCCCAACTGCGCTACTGGTTGGGAGGAGATCAACACCCGCAACAAGCGCCACCTTGAGACCAACACTAACGCTAACAAGGACATTGCTAAGCTAGAGGCCTACTTCGGCACCAAGATGGAGACAACCCTGAAGAACCTGCCTACCGAGGGCTCGGCCACTCCCATTCCGTGGACTGGGCCGCATTGGGCTATCTACGAGGACAGTATCAACGTTGTCTGGGATGAGGGACAACCAAGCCCTGCCGAGAAGTACGCCACTGCTTTTGGTATTGATGTGACGGACTTCATGAACAAGGTGTCGAAGGAGTACGGCGTTGACTCACAGACCAACCGCACCAAGTGCGAGACGAACGATGTTTGCGGATCCCTTGGTGATGGTAGCAAGTGCGGGATTCGTGCTAATACCACCTCAGGCTACTGCGTCCCGACGTGGATGGGAATGTCCTATGCTTGGTCCCCGGCCGCCATGCTTGAGGCCGAGCCCAACTGCCCTGTGACCCACAACAATGTGACTTTCAGGCCTGTCGACCTCAAAGGTTTGGTCACTAGCGTGTACGCCGGTGCGAATGTTGGCACTGTTTTCACGGGCGCTCGCTACAACGGAGGCAACGATACCATTGACCAGTACGGTCGCCACACGAACGCCGCGTTTCGGGACGTGAACCCTGCCTTCTTCCACATCACTGCTACGAACCTGTTAGGCAGGCTCAACTCCACTTTCATCATTGATACGTCGTCCGATGCGGTGGTGTCGAACCAGCCCATTCGTAGTTTCAAGGTGTACGAGCAGACTGCGATGTCGCTCAAAAAGGCCGCCAAGACCTTCTACAGTCTTGAGTCTTACCCGTGGAACGCTGCCGCCAAGAGCATTGTGTACATCAAGGCACGTATTGCGTGGATATTTGCGTCCTTCGCGGACGGTGGCCTGGTGGCTACGGGTGAGATCGACTACTACTCGTCGGGCGGCTACATGTACTACCTGCTGGAGCTGGATGGCGCTGGTGAGATCATTGGTGGCGAATGGCTGTACGAAACGAACACGTATCACCCAGACTTCCTTTGGCTGCCCAAGGCGAAACCTGCTGACGACACGGTGACCAGCATTGGTTTGAGCTACGCCAACGTGAAAATGCTGCTGGAGAGGTCGGTGGCTTGCTCTGACTCTGCTTCGACTTCGGGCTCGGACTGGTCGGATTCGACCTCGGGCTCTGCTACGAATTCCCGCTCGAATGTGACGGAATTAGCTACTACAGAGGCGCCGGTGCCGGAAGTCGGGGCTGCTTCCAACACGGGTAACGAGCCATGGTAGAAGGTTTTGTCAGAATGAAGGGCGAAATGATGAAGCAGCAATCGAGATAACAACACTTGTAGCCCTTTTCATTGTTCTTTATCTTTTTTTCGTCGTCAGTGAATGCATCGTCTGAAGAACTTTGACCTGTTGTTCCTACGAATTGTTCTTGACGTGTTTATCGTCGTTTACTTGCTTCTACCACCAATTTGGTGACTTGCACTTGTGCTATATGGCTTCGGTGCCGCAGCATGCTGTGATTCGCGTAGTTGTAACTCTTGCTGCACCCGTGCTAGTTCAAGCTCAATCTGACTTTTGCGGAGTTCTAGGCCACGAAGTGAGGCGCCTGAATTGTAATGAGCAGGTTAGTTGGCAGGGGGACTGCAATGACAGAATTCTTACTCACATGAAGTCGTTAGTGAAGCAGAGAAAAGCTTAGAGCGAGAAGAAGTAGTCCATGAACTTGTCGAAGATGCCATAGAGGCTGTCTATGAGGATCAGAGGGGCAAAAGTCAGAGGCATAAAATTATAAGCTGCCTTTTCTACTGCTACCTCAGCAAAGTCGCTTTCAGCACGTAACAATAGCTTCGAATCTGTGAATACAACAAGCAAATTGATTAGGCAGAAGAAATTATCCAGATTGCTCTGTCACTCTCACCTCTGGAACCACTGCTTCGACGGTTGCTATTGCTGCTGCACGATGAGTTCTTGTCGGAGGAGCTACCAGAACATGTGAGTTACAGTGACGACATCACCTCAATGAACAGCATCCAATATACCGAGTAGACAACGAAGACGTGGACGACGCAGGCATTTTTTCCTTTTGGTTGTGTGTGGTGTGATCTCACCTAGGCTATTTTTCGTTTGCTGCAGCTAAAAACAACTGGCCTCAACTGATCTCCAGTGTCAAATGCACGTTGACTACCAAATTGCTGTCCTGAGAAAGGGATCGATGAACGCAACGTCCGAAAGACCAAACGCGCTCGTCATGAATTTTCGCACTCTAACTGTACGATCGATCACTGCGGTTGAGATGGCCAGTCTCCAATTTCCTCGATCCTTGCGAAGCCGGTACCAGCGGGAGTTTGAGCAAGCGACGGTGTCATGTCGGCATTCGTGCTTCCAGTACCGTGGCGAGATGCACGCCATCAAGGCCTAAGCAGTGTGGTGGAGGTTCGCAGCTCTGACTTTCCAACTGACGGTGCGCGAGTACGTGACCTCAAGACGATTGTCAACGAGAAGATTCGTCAAATGACGCCAAACAAGAGTGCTGTGCGAGAGGTGAACCAAATCATGCTGCATGGAGTCCGAGTGAGCAGCAATTCTCGTTTGGAGTATCTCATTCCCGAACTGATGAGCAGCAGCCCCCGCCTTGTTGCGACGACGACGATAATGCGAGCAGTTCCTACGACGGTATTTGTCAACTATTTTGATGGGAGGACTGTTGCAATTCAATGCACGTTGACGGATCCGGTGGCCTACATTAAGTTCGTTATCGAAGTCAAGGTGGGCATAGCCCCAAAGGATCAACGCCTAATGTGTGCAGGCGAGCAACTCGAGGATATCCGTTCGCTTTCGTCCTACAACATTGGCTATGGAAGCACCCTTCACTTGGTGGGAAGAATTCTGGGTGGCAGCCCAGGAGGCTTCACTGGACCTCAAACTTTTGCTGATGTGCATGACGGCTCGATCATAACTGCGGTTAACTTCTCACCCAGAGCTCCTGCGTGGCGTGTTTGCAGCAAAGGACTCAATATCGAAGGCCGATGCGAGAATTATGACTGCCCTGCGTTCCGCCAAATGGCTATTCACCGTAAGAACTTCGAGTTGTTTAATCTCATTTTGGATGACGGTGTCCGCTGCCCCCTTTGTCGCTGGACAATAAAGCCGGTGACCTGTGGTTTGTACGATTGCTACTGGCGTTTTGAAGGTGTGAAGGAAAGCAATGGGGATTCTGTCTCCTCTCAATGGAAAATCGCTGAGGGATACGTTTACCATCGGTTTGATGCTGATGAGAACAAAAATAAGGTCGAGTGGTCAAGTCTGCTGATTGCAGTGAAGCCGAGAGACGAGTTGGTGGTTGCCAAAATGCTTCTTCCACCGAACTCTGTTGGTGTCAGCGAGGATGACACGTGCCCTATCTGCTGGGCTCCATTTGGGTCACCCAGAAAGGACCCGGCTTCAAAGACTCGCTGCGGCCACAGCTTCCATGGCATTTGCCTCAGCAAGTGGTCCGAATGGTGCAAGAATGCGCTCACGCAGCCTAGCTGCCCGATTTGCCGCAGAACCATGTAAATGCGCACTGACGAAATCGAATGCTGCAAGAAACGACAAGATGAAGGAAGATACGGACGCAGCTTCCTGGAAGTGTTCGTCACGGAAGTTCTGTTTACTGTTTTAACTTTTTGTGCGTATCAGGGTAAGTAGGCGGTCAATGTTTTCTCGTTTTTCCGTATTGCGTGTTGGATTCGTGCCAAACGTGTTTCCTGTTTCACTTCGCTCGTCAACCTTCCTGCTTCAGAACCTCTTTCGCGCGAGCAAGACAGACAGAGGTGCAAAACAATAACCGTCATCTGGGAGAAATTCAACTCAGCATTGCGCAACGAATTCTTTACCGGTATCTGAATTTAGGCGTTTTGTTTGCAAGAATCCTACGTCGTCCCTTAGTATTCGTCATGAGCACTCAAGTGTAGAAGCAACACGCTTGCAAGGCGAAAGCAATGAAGAGTGAGTAAGTCTATGTAAGAAGATTGGTACCGTATAACTAAGTAAGAAGAAAATGAAATTAGAAAGGAAAGGTTTGCAATAACTTCTCATATCACTCCACTCACTCACGCTGCCTTGGAATAGCGACAGCGGACGTTCATCAAGGGAAGCCGAGTACAAAAGAGAGCACAGCCAACACCACCAACATCCCGAGTCAATGAATGAAGTCGAATACGATCATCAAAGTTATTGAAATTGTCTACTTTTGGAAAGAAAGTAGAATAGAAGGTACTATAGAAATGATCCTGTGTAAGTACGGTCTTGACTAGCATTTTGTTTACTTACTCCGGCCAAATCTCTCTCTCGAAACCGCATGCGCAACAGCTATAATGGTTTGTCATTGCCATTGGCCAAATCACTTCAACATCACAATCTTCGATGGTTATCAAACATTTGCATTGGCAAAATTGTCGCATTTTGGCATTTCCCTCCCGCAAAACTCAAGATCATCTTCGACCATGTCGGAATTCGTCCTCGCAATTCCATGGACGAGTGTGTACGAACGGGGCTTGCAAGGCGTTATGGAGATCCACAAGTCCAATGAAAACTCACGTCAGTGTATGGCCTCGTCAAGATCCTCAACGCAAAATGTCACGAAATGTCCTAGACGAAGACAGATACATGTACGCATTCCGTCCAAAGCATTGAACTCTACGGAACCAAATTGGATCATTCTCGTCATTTGGAAGATTTCATCCCTGACTTTGCAGGAGGCTGCCCACGTCTTATCGCCAAGACACTACATCGAAAAAGTTGATGTGACCATCCAGACGTTGACCGGTAAAAAAGCCATTTCTGTTCGATGTGGGAGAAGTAATACTATCAGTCAGCTTAAGGAGAAAATTGAGGAGAAGGAGGGGATCCCCCAAAGCAACAACGCCTCATTTATGCTGGGCGCCAACTCGAAGATAGCAGGACTCTTTCAGACTACGGAATCACAGGAGAGCACACGATTCATTTGGTATTGAGACTTCGAGGAGGAGGCAATTGTTGTGAAGATTTCGCAGATATCTATGTAGATACGTGGTTGGTCGAGCTCCAGTTGAATGTGAGAACGTCGAGATGGTCATTTATCAAAATGGATTCGACTCGTTCAACCTCAGGACAGAGCGTGGCGTTAATTGCCCACTGTGTAAGCGAGTCTTCAAGCCGGTCACTTGTGGATTTTACCAATACGTGTGGAAGTTCGAGGGAAAGCGGTCCCAGGATGCATTTTCCATCAACTCAACATGGAGGAATGCCAGTGGAGAGAAATACCATCGCTTCGACACGGAAGAAGGTGATTCCTCGGTCATGTGGAATAGTCTTTTAATTGTGACCAAATCGCTGCAAAGGTTCCTGCAGCGACCCGCTCTCCTGCAGTTCGCAATGCTCTATCTGTTGTTCGAAGTTCGGTTCTACTGAAGGGCGTGCTATTACCACGGCAGCGTGTGGCCATAACTTTCCCCGACAATGTATCGCGAAGTGGTCCGAATGGTGCAACAAACGAGTTGCCCGCTATGTAACAAAAGCACGTGAGCGAGGCTGACAAAATCTCCATTTCGCTTTAAGTAAGATCGTTTAAATTTTTTCGTTACTTCATGTCGCTCTCAAAATATTTTCACGTGAAAGCGCGTGCAAGTCTGTTTCAGGTTTCATTTTAAGCTGAGAAGCTCGCGCAAGTCACCTACAAATTCGACTTGCCAAGCATATTATCTAAATCCAGAGTCTACCAGAGGTGAGTCCTTGCATTTCTAATACTTTTCGTAATACGATTTATATACTTCATCAAATAGGCCTTAAAACCCTGCTATATTTGATAACCGCATCGATTATTATTTTATTTGTGGCAGTTGACCCATTCGCAGAAGATTAGGACAAAACATCTCTATGATATGATATCACTTAAATTCATTTTTAACCTGCAGCAGATCGAGCAACATTGTGGATGTACTTTTTCTTCGAGCAACACACTATTTCTTCTGTTTCCACCCCCATGGGGTGGAAATTAATTGAGGATTATATTCCGAGATAGATATAAAGTCGGAGAGGCAGTTGCCAGACCCCATGGGGGTGGGAATAAAAGCCTCGTCGAGGAATAAACCACCGGCCAATCAGCATCGCTTCATTTATTCCGAGACCCAGACACCGACGGAGAAACCAGGGCCTAAGCGAGCTGTGGCTCGGAGCCGAGCAGGTAAAAAACATGATGTATTAGGAAATGTGGTCTTCATCACGCCTACGGTATTATACATGTACCGGTAGATTGTTGTTTATCGATTACTGGTGATGACTGCATTTATGCCTCTCTGCTCCGAATACGAGAGCAGCCTAGTCATCCGGCCAAGAGTGCGCACCAATATAACCCCGGACTTGGTCAACGGACCCACGTGCCCTTCGAGGAGTGCCCCCGTGAAGCCCGAAGTATCGAACCAGCAGAACGAGAAAGCGAGGCAACATACGGTACAGTAATCAGAATTTCTGATTCAGATACTCCCAACTTTTGCAAAGACGAGAGGATGCCTCTCAAAGTAGATATGAAGGCATATATGGAGTATTGAGAGTATCGAAGCAAATGTGATACTTTTTTTCTTGTGACGGTAGGGACACACGAAAAGCGGTAGGCTACCCCTACCGGTGCATTTGCATATTGTTGTCTTTGCCAGAGAAAACGCGTTTGCAAACACATCCGAGAAGCCTAGCAGCATCATGTATGGATACAACGTCCCGTTCACACCGGGTACAACCCAAGCAGGTAATGGTGAATGCGCAAGTATAATTTGCGCAGCATGTCCTGAGAATCGTAACCTTGGCGCCCTTCCAAATCTACATCATACCTACTCGGGCCAAAGCGACTGCGTGACTCGTTTAACGAAGACAGCGCAGATGGAGCTTCTTCGCCCAACAACATTCGGATCACCACCATCCACAAGATACACAAAATAGTTTGTGTGACCGTAGTCCCAATCGGTGACATATGGACTCAAGCGACATTCGCCAATTAAACCCTGGGGGACACCACCAATAAAATTGGTTAGGCTGTTCAGCCAGCTAAAGCTGTCCTCCCAGTATGATTACACTATAATATCGGGCTTTTCCTCAGTCTCACCAGCGCAGGATGCAAGATGGCCGTAACGTTAGGGCCCGTATGACGGGGTCGGGTCTTGTTGGCGCTTTTAATTCCCTTAATTTCCAGGATAGGAAGCCCAGTGCAGGAGAAAACCCCAAATCTAAAACAACATTAATTACGTGGACCGATTCCCGTAGCATTTTTCCGACACATGTACGTATAAATTCGGGCTAGATCACCAACGTCGCGGACACCTTAGTAAACCAAGTGTATTTGCTTTAAGACACGATTCTATGCAGCCTAGAAATCTGTCGGAGCCCCCGACAGATGCGAGATCTATCGCAGCAAAAAGTAAGGAGAAGTGTCAAAGATGGCCGTTTTCTGTCCATTTATATACGAAATCGATGCGATAAATCCTGCCCACGAGTTTAAAGCATTAAAATCTACGCCTACTGTAACCTACTTGTCCAAGTTAATTCCTCTGCTGGAAGTCCAAATTGCCCTTCCTTTTCCAAAGCCCATCGTTGCTTCGTGCGAACCCCTCTACCTAATTACAAATCCGACGCTACGGTATTACATGGATATCCCAACGTTGATCGTGCTTTGACATTGCGACGATCAACGTTGTAAGTAAGCTCAGCTTATTAAAACAACGTCGGTCAACTTTAAGCTGACCGACAGCAAGAGGTCATTCCCCAATTTTCTCGGTGTCGAGAAGATTATACAGCCTCCCTCCATTCCAGGTTGACGCACCTAACAACCATGGTCTACTCGCCCAGCACCTACCTCGTCTCCGCCGCCGTCTGTCTTGTGGGCATGCAGATGCAATACGCCAATGCCGCGTCATTGTACTACGTCCCCGAGACGACGTCCGGTACGACGGACACGATCAGCGGCAAGTTTCCTGGTTTCGGTGGCGATGTGGCCGACCAGGACTGCGCCATCACGGTTGAAGTGGACCCGACGCTGCCCGACATCACCACCATCTCGACGGTGCCCGTGACCTACCCGGACCTGCTGGCCAACCTGACCACGGCCCCAACGGAGCCGGTGTCCACCAAGATTGGTACGGTTGTGTTGTCGGAGGCGACCCCGGTCACCGAGTCCAACCAGGACGCGTACGTGGGTTCGCCATCGACCACGCAGGGGTCCACGACGGTGACTATGCCTACAACGAAAGCGGGAGTGACAACGGACGTGACCATCGAAACGTCGACCACCCCGATTGTGAAGGGTGCATCGCCCAAGGACTGCGCCACTGGTTGGGAGGAGGAGACCAAGCCCGCCCGCAAGTTGCGCGACAGCGATGTGTCCGGTCGTGTCCTCGAGGAGAAGCTGGAGACCAAGCGCCAACTTGAGACGCTGACAAACAAGGACATCGTCAAGCTCGAAGCCTACTTCGGCACCAAGATGGAGATGACATTGAAGGACCTGCCGACCCAGGGTGTGTACACGCCCTCGCCGTGGGCTGGTCCGTACTGGCCGACGTACGAGGACAGCATCAACGTTGTCTGGAAGGCTGGCCAGATGAGCCCTGCTGAGAAGTATGCGACGGCTTTCGGCCTTGACGTGACCGATTTCATGAACAAGGTATCGAAGGACAACGGTATTGACTCGCAGAGCAAGCGCAGAAAGTGTTCGTCGCAGAACGACTGCGTGTCTCTGACAGACGGCAGCAAGTGCGCGATTCGTGCCGGTGCTAGCTCGGGTTACTGCATCCCGGGGTGGTTCGGCATCTGCCACGCCTGGGCCCCGGCCGCCATCACTGAGGCGGAGCCCAACTGCCCCGTGACCCACAACGGTGTGACTTTCCAGCCCATCGACCTGAAGGCCCTGATCTCTGACGTCTACGACGGCGCCAGCGTCTCGACGGTGTTCACGGGTGCTCGTTACAACGGAGGAGATGACTCTACCGACGAGTACGGCCGACAGACCAACGCCGCCTACCGTGACCTGAACCCTGCGTACTTCCACATTGCCGCTTCTAACCTGCTCGGTAAGTTGAAATCTTCGTTCATTGTGGACGTGACAGCCGGCTCGGAGGTGTGGAACCAGCCTGTGCGTGGTTTCAAGGTGTACGAGCAGACTGCCATGTCGCTCGAGGAAGCCGCCCAGACTTTCTACGGCCTGGAGGCGTACCCGTGGAACGCTGCTGCTAAGAGCATTGTGTACGTGAAGTCGCGTCTCTCATGGATCGTCGAGACGTACATGGACGGCGGTCTGGTGTCTTCGGGCGAGATTGACAAGTTCACGACGGGTGCTTACTACTACTACCTGCTGGAGCTGGATGACGCTGGTGAAATCATTGGCGGTGAGTGGGTTTACAACTCGGACGGCGACCACCCGGACTTCCTGTGGTTTGCCAAGGCGAAGCCTGCCGCCGATACGGTGACCAGCATCGGTCTGAGCTACGCGGACGTGAGCATGCTGTTGGAGCAGTCGGTGGCCTGCTCGAGCTCCTCTTCTGGATCGACTGGTTCGGTTGACTCGTCGGCTTCTGCTTCGGCTTCGACGTCTGCCTCTGCTTCAGCTTCGACTGCCGCTTCGACATCTGCGTCCACGACTGCGTCGACCTCGGGCTCAGCTACGAGCTCCACCTCGAGCGTAGCAGGATCGGCCTCAAATGCGTAAGTTAGTGGTATGATAATCAAGACAGCATGTTGCTGCTGCTCTCTCAATTGAATCCACCTTTCCTCAAGTGTTAGATCGCTGCTCCGACGTTTTAATTGCCCATTTTTTACACTACCGAGATCGGAGACTCTTTACCGTGTTTGCTATTATTATAAGGTTAATAATACTAAATGTACTAAAATTGAAGTAATTAGAATAAAATCAAAGATTTTTATCGAGCCAATATATATATACTAGTATGGCAGCAAGCTGCCAGCATCCCCACGCAGGTACGCTCCGGTTGCTAAGGGGGCGTTGCTGATAGAAGTATGCAATATTGTAGTTTTCAGCACCCCCCGTTAACGCGATACTGATGATCTTTCGAAATTCTCTTTATCCCAGTCACGCACCTGCTTCAAATCCACCACGGAGAGATGGAGGGAGGTACGTCGATGTGTGCGAGCTGCTGGCGCGCTAGGTGGCTGGTGCCAAGTTCCTATTGCTTTGCTTACGCTGTGTCTGTGTTGTGTTGCGCGCCTTCGCGACGCGCTTGCGTGCTACAGGACCCGGCTTTAACTCGCGCCAAGATTGATTGGACTCGTCGGACTGCGCCGAGACTCCTCTCATCATGACACGTAGCGGAGTGGGCACAGCGCACGAAGAGGAGGAAGAGCGCGAACATGGTGCTAAGCGGCACGCGCGTCAGTTGAATTCTTTGGAATGCATGTACATAGGTGGCTGCAGACTGGAGAGATCTTTCAAGCCCAATGGCGAGAGGCATACGCTGTGCGAAAAGCATCGTATACGACAGAACACGCTGGCGCGCGCGCGTTAGAAGCGGGTTCTCGCAAAGAAAAAGTGTCCGAAGGTCGCCGAGCTCGCTCTGTTGAAGACGCCACACTGGATGTCGCAACTGTCGGCGAGTGCATTAGCAAGGCACCACAGAGCGAGGTGAGCTCCGTGACGACCGAGAATGAAAAGGAGAAGAGAAAAAGAGCTTCAAGGACGAAGGCTGGGGCTGGATGGACTACTTCCAAGCGTCTAAGGCTACTTCGGGATCAAGAATTGGCCGGGACATCTCGCAGTACCAAGACAACCCATGAGAAAGATGTAATAATAATAAGGTGAGGTGTATTGTGTTACTGAACTCTTGCGAGCTCGAACTCTAATAACCATTCCTGCTAGGCGCGTACATCCTAACAAGTATCGCCGACCTTCATCCCTTCCGTCGACTGCATTCTCTCGTTCTCCTCCCATCTCTTCATATCTCCTGCCATGAACTCCTTGACCCCCGGAGCAGGTGCTGCTGGCCTCCTTCGTCTCCCGCCACTTGCATCGTACTCCGACCAGTGTCCATTGGCCAACCAGTCGGCTCATTTGTTATACGCTCTGTACTGGTGTCTCCAACTGAGGACGCCGCATTGATCCGCTAGTTTCAGCACCAGTCGATGCCAGTGTAGGAGCTTCTTAGCCTTGGGCGGCCGTCGATTCCTCATCATCGCTAGGATCAGAGCGCTATCTCCAACCACGTGAACTCCGCGCCACTGCTTACTCACTGCAAAGCTCAGCAGTCGGTGGAGCCCAACGAACTCCGCGACATTGTTCGTTGTCGTCGACCGACCCAAAGCCGTAGCTGCCGCCCACACCACCTCACATCGGTCACTATGTTTCTCCATAATCACGCTGCCGCTTTCTCTGGCACCTGGGTTCCCACGAGAACCTCCATCGAAGAAACCAACCCTTAATACAGCCCCTGCGCTTGCTGACGAAACTACCGCTTCCCCACTACTCCATTGTTGGAGAAGTCGAGCCACTACATTCATCCATGGCAGTGAGCTGCTTGTCACAGGAAACAACCCCAATCTGTACCTCGCGAAAGCCTCAGGCACCATCCTCTGCAGTCCCGTCGTTACGCTCGTCAACGCCGGCACCCTTCTTCCATCCGGATGTAAGCGTTCTACATTGCGTCTCCTGATAGCCGAGACCGTCACCCCACACGCCAGACCCCACAAGTCACTGGCCACTTCGTGGAGAGATTCCCAGTCACCTGTGAAGTAGTCGCGCACCCATGTTACTAGCCACTTAGGTGTTGTGCTTAGTCTGAAAGTAAAGATGTCCTCCACCACGGAGTCATTCCACTCCCTGTTGCCCCTCTTGTTCTCCGTTCGGCCCCAGCCACGCAATAAATAACCCCACATCTCCTGCGCTTCTGGGCACCGCCACACCAAGTGGGCCGTGCCAGCCGTCTTGGCTACATTACATTCCGTCGCCAGGCACCCATATCTCCGCGCGTCGCCCGTCCACAGTCTAAGGCGGTTGTACTTCAAGCGGGGAGATTTTGGGTCTGGTACACCGTAAATCCCACCATCTTATGTGCGCGTTGCCATGTCAGCTTGTCAAGTGCTCGTGCCACGCGGTCATGTCCTGCGTCCCATGCTTCTTGAATGCCCTTCTTCTCTGCTTCTGCTTCTGCTACCCGCTTGCCCGACGCCCTCATTAACTTCTTGTACTGTGCGCGCGTTTGGCGCCATCTCCTCGACCCCACCCACAGAGGTTGCAGCTTCGACAACCAGTTGTGCGGCGGCATCCAGACGGACTTTACCGGCACCTCAAGCATCTTCGCCACCACCTCTTCCACGGATTGGGCGTTCCGATCCCATTGTAGCGATTGCGTAGCCGACCCCCACGTGTGGCTAATGTGCACAGCTGGGTCGGTGCAGATCGTAAAGATATTATGCTGATCACTCAGGGATGATGGATCCGAGCAAATTCTCCTCCTTACGTCTGCAACAAATCTCTGGATAGTTTGCAAGCAGGTTCATGCAGAAGTCCGTAAACAACGCAGCCCGCCGCCCCTCCATCGGTAATTGCCACCCCACAGGTGTGAAGGTCACTGCACCCGCAGCTGACCTCGATATCGCCGTCACCGTGCTTACTCGGTCGCCTGATGTGGCGCGCTCAGTAACTAAGCTCTTGTAGTCCCTCCATTTCTTCTCCACTCCGGTCTCACTCCATAGCAAAAGCGAGTGTACCGGTACCGTCCCAACCGCTTCATGTAGGAAATTGCCTCTAAGAGAAAGATGTACTGTCGGCAAATCCACCGGAGCAGCGTCCCCAATTTTTTGAAGCTCGTCAATCGTCCAGCAAAACCCGCCACAGCACCACAACCAAGATTCGTGGTCGTACTCGGACTGCAGCCCAAGTACTGCCTATTCATCCTCGCCGTGCACTTCTGACACGCAAGCTGAGACCGAGGTAACAACATCCCGGTGCAAGATCATCTCCCGTTCGAGAAGTGGCGCTGTTAGAGAGCGCACATTAAACATATTACATGTTTGTCCCTGTTACTCTTCGCCCATCGTGCCAGTGTGCAGCGTTTTCGGCAAGTAGAAAATCCTGTCGTTGCTGTTCCTACAGTACTCACTGCGCCGATGCAAGACTACGAAGCTCTACGGACGTCGAAGATGCTCAAGAAGAAGCGCGTTGACGGTTCCACTCAGCAGGTTGGTGTCAGCACTACGGCACGACGTGGAGCTACACCTCAGCCACGTGTCCAGCCAACACTGTCAACGGAGACGTACGCGGGGAATAGCTGAGAGCTCCAATCAGGACGACGAAGTTCAGGAGTCGAGATGCAGAACGTTCCACCGACTCACCGACGAAGATCGTGAGCACATCCTCCAACGGGTGGTGGAAGACGATGCCTTCATGCGAATGTGCGCCGACATGCTGAAGAAGCAGTTCGGCACGATGTCGTGAGACAACAGCTCGTTTTATCTGCGTATTTGTTTCAGTGTTTACAGTTTAGTCACAACCAAGACACGATGACTAACGAATACATAAACGTACGCGGTTGATACCACAGGATTCAATGGTAACATATTCCGTTCGTAAGTCAAGCGATGGGTGTGTCGCTCTGCAATCTATCGGCGAGAAACCAAATGCAATACGGTTAGTAAGTGCATTAGTTATGAGCAGCACGTATGACTTAGTATTGCGTACCTGGTTTTCTCGAGCTCTTACCGTTTGGTCGAGAGCCCCTGGGTGCACGACACGAGACTCCAATATCCGCCGGCAGCACTGGGGTGTCTCCGCGGCCCTGATCGGTTTACTCATAGCTTGATCGATGCCCCACAACGCTTTGCGTGACTCCATCGGTGGGACTCTTTTTCTTCGAGTGCTAGGTCTCATTGATGTTGCGTGGATACAAATGGCATGCTGCAATTATAAACAAAGACCCGCACCCTTCACCGCGGCGAAAGACATTTGTTGTGGGCTAATGTTACCTCTTTCATATCACGAACTATCGTAATAGAGGCTTCCGTCGTTTTCGCAACTGCACTCAAAATACACGCATTCTCGTCCGCAAAAGTAGCAATTTTGGCAGGCGACAATGTCAACGTTTCAAGTGTTAGACGGTGTGTTATGATAATCGAGTTCCGATGCCTAATTCTTGACAAAGCAACGTACGCGAAAGCAATGTTTGGGATCGAGTTAGAATGAAATACAAAGTAGCAGCATGTTAGTCCTTGCACTTTGTGCACTGTCATAGCATATGCCAGTCGAAGAGGGATTGGCCTTCGGACAACGCGAAGGTCGCTTGAGGATTTACTCCATGATACATCTTTCGGTGCAATAGGCACAATGTTAGGAACATCATCCAGTAGCGAAGGCCCTAAGTAGGCATCGACGATCTGTACAAGAACGATTGGTAATTCTCTGCCGGTTACAAATATGAAGTCGTAAACTATAGCGTTTGTTCCATTGCATAAGCGAGCCCCTTGAGCAATATTAAAAGTCAAAGTTACCGGGGCTCCTATGCAAAGGTTTAGCTTGCTAGCAACAACTCGATCGCGATCTGAACTGGCTACGTTTGCATCACTTATGAGCGCTCGGACAGTTCCGGTAGGAATGCCCCGCTTGGTTGTCAATATTTTTGTTGCACGAAGTGCTGCGATGTAATATGCACAATCGCCTCGTTCGCGACCTTTATTCTGTCCTCGTTAGCTGAATTTACATCTACATTTTTGTGGGCGATGTGCTCACCTGCGAAACCCAATCTGGTTCTTGAATTGAAGCCAAACATCGTGTATTGAAAAGATCAATATCTACAGGGGTGGGAGCCTTTACCCGCAATCTACGTAAGGCTGCAAACCATTCTGGGTCTAATTTTCCTCTGTTTTGGCTAGTCAGCATACAGACATGTTATATTAGTCCAGATCTCTTTTCCTCGGCGCTGTACTTCATTTGTGATCTTTGACAGAGGCGTAGAGAGCGCGTGGGGAACTACGGGCTCTAACTGAGCACCATCGCCTGTAAATATACATCTCTTCCTCCGAATAGCTCATCTGAATGGTTAGGCCAAATTTCCCTCGTCCGCTTATCTATCCAATAGAGCATTCCGCAGGAGATCATGCTGAACTCGTCTATAATTACGAGGTGGACATCCTTAAAGCGCTGTTGTAGCTTCTTTAATTTTGCGGGTCCGGTTTTAGGCTCCGCCAGAGGAGTGTACTTGACGGAAAATGCGGATCGAGTAAAGGATGAAAACGAAAAGGCGGAACAGAGCGTTATACCTTTTATATTGAACGCTGCGGTTCCCTGATGAGCAAGTAATAACACCCGTTTTGACGTCCTACGCGTGGCATCATGCTCGCCGAACACATTGTGCATATCCTTAACAATATTTTTGATGAGCCAGCTTTTTCAGATCCTCCTTCGCCATTAATAATCATTTGCAGCGGTTTGCAATGCGACCTCTCCAACGAGCTTTTAAATCTCTTTCTAGACTGATCCATCGCTAGCGCAAAATGTATCCATTGTGACTCGGCTATCGTTTCCACGGTGTCAGACATTTCATCGCTATCTTCAATAGGATATCGGTAGTGCGAGCTAGACCTTTCATTTTGGCGAAACAAAACAAATGGCCAAGTCGGCGCGATTCTTTTTCTCTTGAACCCATGGCTTCAGGCATTCTTTTACGAGATCACTAGCCTTCTGGACAGTTTCCTCCGAATAGTTGTGTCTAGTCTGACATTCCTGCTTACTATTCTCACTCTCCTGCTGCTCGGGAGCACTGATATCATGTCGTTCGGAGGATTCATTGCCTCCATCACTAATAAAAACGTACTCCGAAGATGGTAATGCTGACTGACACACTGCAAGCCCCGCGAGAATTTTCCTTCAATAAATTCAGTTTTTCCTGCCTTACTAGCTTTGTATTAGACTCCTCTCTCAACTCGCTATCAAGTCGGACTTCTTGCTCTTTGAAAAAGCGCTCGATGCACTCTTCGTCTGTTTCAGGGAGATCATCAAGAGAGCGCCATGGAACATAGAGAAATATCTCCGAAAAACAGAAATTCGGGTCGGCGCTGTTTGGACGTACCCACGGTGCCTTTCGAACGACAACTGCCTTTGGCCTTCTTTTAATCCAGCCTTCACCGTCGATTCGCTCCCAGCACTCAAAAGTGACCTTCTTCACATCAACGGAATCGACATTTTGGAACTCTTCTATAAAGGTGGCTAATGTCATCGACTCAAAGAGTTCGTTCGAGGGTCTGTTCTCGATAGTAACGCTGTTTGTGTCGAAATGCTTTGACTTTTAAATGGTCCTTGACTTGCTGTGCATAGGTAAACTACGAAGAAGAGTGTAGATTGCTTCTGGTGCTCCCCAAAACTTAAAGTTCGCGGTAAGAGTAGATGAGCGAAACTCGCACGTACATGCACAACATGAAACTGGGCGGTATATTACCTTCCGAATGTGTGTTTGTGAGATTTGAATTGCTTGCATTGCCAACATTATCGTCGGGGCGAACGGGTGTGTTTTCAACGGATGGACCCTCCTCTCTCTCGTCGCGTTCATGATGAACACTATGAGGCTTGGGATCGCCGGCTGCATCCGTCGTCATCATTTCAAACTGAAGGTCTCGGTGCCAGTTGTGCGGGCAGTGCTGCTGATGCTTTGAATTCCCGTGTCCGACGCGTTGTAGTTGGTCGTCACCGTCGTGTTCGGGACCAACCGGTACGGTGCCTTGCTGACGCCGCTCGTTGGCTTGACAGGCCTGACTCGCAGCTCGTGTAACTCATCTTCTGAAACAGGTATAGTGGGTATCTCGCGATCTGCATCCACTTCTGTGAGAGCACAGAGGTTCTCTTCCGAGACCACGACGTCCTTGTAGAGTGAATTGTTCGCGATGAGCCACTTCAATGCTCGTCATATCAAATCCGGTCGAACACGAAAGTATTGAGTTGTCCTGTCCGATGTTGACGACAGAAAGATGACTTCGCACTCCTTTACTTCTCCACAGCTACAGCACACACGAATCAAGCGTTTGTCAATAGATGCGAAGAAATCTACAATCAAGTGAGCGGCGTTAGGACAGTTAAACTCCCTCGCGAACTATTGCAAATTTAACAACACATTACGAACCATTTTTATCAGACTCCAGGTTATCGGCTTCGCTTGCACCTGCCCCAGCTCCTCTCTTTCGTCGTTTTTGGCCGGAGGTAGGAACTGGGTCGCTACATTTCGCTTCCTAGTTTCGATGAAACGCGCTATCCTGGCGTCCTGCTTAGCCAGTTCTCTATCTTCAATAGATGGCTGCGGCTGATGCTGTAATGAGCGACGTGGTGTCGACTTAGCTACACTAACACCCGCAGCCACTTAAGCGCTCATCGAGCTGCCTTGTCTCGCCGAGTTATAGGTTTTCGGCTCGAACCCATGGTGACAGCAATGCACAAATGATAGAGTGAACTTTTCAGTACTGCACTCCCTCGACTGCTATCCTTCGACGCTAAATTGATGTATCCATCTCGACAGATCCGTCGGTGTGAATCATTCATGTCCACGTATGGTGGCTCACTGCGTGAGCGGTTGAAGTAAAAATCAAAGATTCGATGAAATGGCCCGCGTGATGGGTTAGCCAAGTACCTTTAGCTTCGACAGGCTAGGCTTTCCTGCGACGACAACACTTGAACGGACATTTCGCTACTCATTGTGCAGTTGAAGCAAATTGCAGCGCCTTCATAGATTTGATTCTCGCTTCACACCACTAGTTGCCACCGCACAATTATCTTCCAAAACTCTAGCTCCTCGAGCATACACAATAATGTTCCAATTCTATCGATCCTACTAATGCTCCATCATCATCGAACCTACACGGCGACCCACACTGAACCATAAGCTACTCTTCAGTTCACAGAAGCCACCATCTCACAATAAATAATGTGAGTTCGTGGAACGTATCTATTAATGCTACACTTTGCGATGGTGGCTGAATAAACCTTGGATACCATGTTGTCACCAATTCGCATCTGCTGTGTGCTAATTCGGATACGGAAAAATCCTGCCGCATTTCATGTCTTCGCTGTTAATTTTTGTATTTCACCTGATCGATTTTTGTGCATCCAATGAGCAATTTAAACAGCTACCACGACGTATTGAACGGAGTAGTTTATCTACTCTGATGTCATGTTGGTGCAGCTGGACGAACCCTCGACAGTTTGGTTCACCGCATAGACATCGTTCTCGAGTCTGGTAGCAGAAAACATGAGCACTTAGCAATTTGCTGATATTGCAGAACCAAAATAACATTATTGCCCACCTGACGCTCCCGAGACAGGCTACTACCATAATTGATTGTGATCTCATGGCCGCCTTCAATATCACACATTGCGAACAACCTGCAGCAGGTTTCCCCGCAACTTCCCACCGCTGAACTTCACAATTTGGGTTGCATGAATGGTTCGCAAAGCGTGCCATCCCTCCAAAACAACGAGCGTCAATAACTTCAGCAACCGTCACGACCAGACCGTAAATCCTGGTGGAATTCATAAGCTTTTAAGCGTTCGAACCGCAGAGCCGTTAGAGTGTTCCAATAAGCATGGCAGCAAATAGAAGTACATACCTTCCGCTCGCGTTCCACATACATTTTCCGCGTGATCACCTCCCCAACATACTGTGCAACGAGAGCACCTTCCTCGATTGCGCCGTCCGAGAACAAACCAACGCCTTTTCCTTCGACGCTTCTAAGGGCAAGTCGCGCTTGAACACCATTTTGCATCCGTTGATTTACGCAATTCATCCTTGTGAAGCAATGACCTCGAACACATTCTGTCTGAGTCTGCTGTACGTTAGTCCCAACGACCACAGTTCAAAAGGAAACACACCGTTTATTAAACGTACGATGCGGTTTTCGCAGTTTTCGCCACAGGTCTCGCTCAGTTCAGCAAGGGGCTCACAGCTGCAGAACGGAACTTCCTACACATTTTCATTGTTAGTAAAAATCAGCGCATACGTCTAATGATCGTTCCTCGAGTTAAACGTACGGGCTCCAGTCGATGCCGCGACCTGTACACATACACATTCTGCATGACATCTTCGTACTCTGCGAATGCCAGCAGCACGGAACGATGCACTCCCAACTGTAGCAAATTAGCTCATATTCAAAAATTATACGTTGTCGAGACGTACGCCATCTTGACGCCGTTCAATACGTCGGGCCACATCGTCTTCATCCCGAGCCAAAAACGAATCCAACGTTAGCTGTCGCATCGCACCAACGGCGAGATAGAAATTGACAGGAGTCTTACCAGCGCGACGCGTCTTCGTTGTATCGTCACTTTTACACGAAAATTCCATTTTCATCGCCTACCCTATCGTACAGCCCGGGCGGGATATATTCCTGCCACGTTTTTCATACTGAAACTGTACGTCGCGTTGCGGCACGTATCCGTGCGGCAAGGTGATGAACACGTACACCAGCCGTAGTTGCGCCACGGACGGGAATACGGTAGCGAGCGGGTTGTATTGCTCGCGCAAGTGCGCCACACGATATGGCCACCTTGCGAGAGCGAACACGTCGTCCGGACCCGACGGTCGAGACGGACGGCGCACCTAATCGCGCAGCGACGACGTCATCACGGGTTCTTCAGTGTCGGCGACGACTCGCTCAGCTCGGAGAGTCGGCGCACGGGCGAGAGTACGGAGCTGCAACGTCCCGCCGAGATTGTCGGCACTCCTGGCGCGAGCGGGACGACACCACGCGCGACACGGAAAGCAGTGGCGACCGGAGCGGCGTGTCGAGGAGCACTGGAGACGACGTCGTGGGGCTCCATGGGCGACGTTCCACTGCTGGGGAGCTTGACGGCGGATTGGTTTCGCGCTTGGACAGACCCAGCTTCGAGGTGCCAGGTGGAAGCCATGGGGGCGTCAGGGTGCACGTGGAGGCGTCGTCGACTTTGGCCTTCATCTCTTGGCTGCCGGTGGAGACGCCGTTGCGCTTGGATGTCTGCTCGCGCTGCACGTTTGGCGACGTGTTCTCCTCGCCGCTTGACGAGTCCTGGATGCAGCGAAGCTTCCAGTGGACCGTCGAATGGGTCAGGTGTACCATGCTCGCTACAGAGAAAGCAGTAGTTGTGAGCATTGGAGCACAATTAATAATACATCAATCCATTTGAATCTCCTCCACTCGCCGTCTTCGCGTTTCGCGGCAGATTGAAGAGTGAGCGGCTCGTCGGGGCGTCGGGAGATATATGTCGCCGTTTAAGTCGCCAGAATGACGGTCGATTCGATCAGAGTGAGGATCAGCATAAAGTATACAATTTCCAACACTAACCTTTAAGATGGGTTCACCGCATAAATCCAGGGGTAGGTGAGTCTCGTGAGACCAGATTCTAGGTCCGCGAGGCTATATGCCGCGATATGCCTCGGCATATATGCAGCAGATATGACAGCCGCCTACGCTATTTGTGGCAGGCGTCCACTGGCATACAACAGACTTTTAATAAAGCTGACAAGTCGTAATTAAGCAAAAACATCTGCAAAGCACAATATATTAATATAATAATATATATTTAAACTGTAAGGACAGCTTTAGCTGGCTGAACAGCCTAACCAATTTTATTGGTGGTGTCCCCAGGGTTTAATTGGCGAATGTCGCTTGAGTCCATATGTCACCGATTGGGACTACGGTCACACAAACTATTTTGTGTATCTTGTGGATGGTGGTGTTCCGAATGTTGTTGGGCGAAGAAGCTCCATCTACCTTATCTTCGTTAAACGAGTCACGCAGTCGCTTTGGCCCGAGTAGGTATGATGTAGATTTGGAAGGCCGCCAAGGTTACGATTCTCAGGACATGCTGCGCAAATTATACTTGCGCATTCACCATTACCTGCTTGGGTTGTACCCGGTGTGAACGGGACGTTGTATCCATACATGGTGCTGCTAGGCTTCTCGGATGTGTTTGCAAACGCGTTTTCTCGGGCAAAGACAACAAGATGCAAACGCACTGGTAGGGGTAGCCTACCGCTTTTCGTGTGCCCCTACCGGAGGTAGGGGCACACGAAAATTTAAAGTTCAATGATTAGTACCTGTAACATGCATCTCTCACATCTTAGAACTGTCCTCCCAGCCTAATGCTACGCCTCTAGTATAATATGCGAAGCACAATATTATTGCGGAAATCAATTCAGTCTCTCAATGAGAAACACCAGCGACTTGACGTCTCACACTATTAATATTGACACTATTGATGACACAATAGGGGTGACACACTCGTCGTGATGGCTGGTGCTCTTGCCAACGGAGTGTGCAGCTTCGGAGAGAACACATTGTGGGTTAGCTTGAGCGCTCCGATGATGGGGAGTATGGCGGTGGACTACCTTCAGGATATCTGCGATGGCGGAGTCGACCCCTTTATGAAGACGCTTTTAGCATCACGGGGACTGCCGCAACATGTCACCCGCTCGCTTGTCGACATCTTACCAAAATGGAAGCGCTAGTTCTCCTGAGCTGAATGGGGCGTACGTAGCCGCTCAGGAGGCGTACCGAGGAAATGTAAGCGCCGCAATTTGCAGCACTTCGTACAACGGAGTCTTGTCGAAGTTCACCATAGCGAGCGTTATTGGAGGCACAGTCATCCCACACAAGTCTCCCGATAACGATGGTCTCGTCGAGTTCCAGAGCTGTCTTGGGGGACTTTCACCTTCACTATTCGGCGACAACTATCTAGACCGATTCTACGCCGCAGAACACAACCACACAGACACGGGATTCTTGACACATAACGGATTCTTCAAGGACTCGCAGAAACCTTTTACATGGTTTGAGTGCCTATTCGGCTCAACGGAGAGCTCGTAGCCATCGAGGATAATACATATTTTGAGCAAGGAAACACTGTATAATGTGGCTTGGGTTATTCCTATTGGGTCGCGTCGAGACCCTCGCAAGCTGTGGAGAGTGCCCCGGATAACTACATGTAGTTAGTACAATCTTCACCGCTTCTACAGTTCTGTTTTATCTGTCGGACTTCTGGAATCGGGTGAAGAGATTTTAGTCAAGCGTACCCATCTGAAGCACTTGGCCACCAAGCACGAGCGAAAAGTTCTCCACGTGACATCACGAACAGCCATTCAATAGGCGGTAAATGCACTATTTGCTGGTCACATTCACAGGAGACTCCTTTGACGGCGCAATGTGGCCACTGTTTTCACTACGCGATGCAACAGTCACGACAGCCTGCCCAGTTGCGTAGTGTGCCGCAGAGCAATATAAGAGCCATCGACAGCTTCCAGCACAATTCCAACGAGCTGAAGCGATATTCGAGAGTTTAGTTTTTCTTTTCATTCTGGTGAATACTGAATGCGTGAGGGCCGATGATGGCGCCTCCGTTAGCTCCTCCTGGCGAGATGCGAGCGGGAACAAGTATCACCGCTTTGACGCGGATGAAAAGTATGGGTCGGTGGATTGGGAAAGTCTGCTCATTGTTGTCATGAAGCGAGGTACGTCGACTGCCGCCCAGCTGACAGTAGCCAAGCCCAAGAGGGAGATCGAGCTCTGCAGTATCTGCTGGTCCAAAATGCTTCCGAAATCCAGTACAACGACTGAATGTGGTCACCATTTTCACCGCGGTTGTCTCGGCAAGTGGACCAAGTGGTGCAAGAATCACGCTTCGTTCCCAGCACCCAGCTGCCCGACTTGCCGCCAAGGATTGTAGGTCACCGAATCATGAGCAAGCATCAGAAAAATGTTGTAAACGTCGATTTGAAAGCAAAAGCGAACTCGATCATGCATACCACAGGCTTTTACGATTGTGCGTGGAAGCCTTCAAACTTCCACGCACAATCGTAAAAGCCACACGTGAGGGGTTGCACCTTCGACCGGCAACTGGGGCAACGGATACTGCCGTCTTTGACGATGTTGAACGACTCAAACAGGTTGGGCTGAATGATCATTTTCGCAAAAGCTGCACAGTTGGAATTCTCACATCGACCTTCGAGGTTGAGTCCGACGCCACATCCACGCCAGTCAGGGGCGGTCTCGGAAAACTCGAGCTCCTCCAATCCCGAGTCATCCGAGAGATTAGCAAAAGCATATCTGCCGCCTCCATATTGCTCCAAGGCCATGTGAATGGTGTCTCCGTCTTCGATCTCATAGGACGAGAGCGTCTGATCAGCATATCATCAAGGAGTTTTCCATGAAAACTCGAGGTGGTCCTCAAGAATTGGGCGAAAGTCTTCGATGGTCACATTGGGGTTGCAAGAGATGAAAACGGGTTTGCCTGATTGCTCCATGATGTTGGTAGTCATCGTCCGCTTTCCCTTGGGTGTCTTCAATGAAGTATTGGCTAAGAGACGGGGACAGCCACCTCCATCTCAGCAAGGAGAGGACCGAGAAGGCGG
This sequence comes from Phytophthora hibernalis, assembly GCA_012656075.1. NCBI lineage: Eukaryota > Oomycota > Peronosporomycetes > Peronosporales > Peronosporaceae > Phytophthora > Phytophthora hibernalis. Next base: position 359,603 of record JAAKBF010000403.1, on the reverse strand, counting down.
GTTCTCTTTAGTTCAGTGTCGTACAATTGAATGGACTCAACTCTCCGCAGGCCTTTGGTTTCATCCTGCGGTGGAGGCAACTTCTTGTTCAGGAAGTTGATGAGGTCACTGACTTTGGCAAGAGGTGGCAAATCGGACGGGGTCACTTCAATCACCCCTTCCAGACCTTGGTGGCAGTCGTCCGTGTACATCCACGGCACTGCGAAGACGAGCTCTTTCATGGTTACAACTTCTTGGCGACTGACCTGAAGATCTCAATTCATGGATAAGTTAATAATAGGCCGAGTTTCATCCAGGGTGTCGTTGTTTAATTGTTTTCAAATTAGGAAGCCTATTTTAAGCGTTTTGCCTATTATTAATAGGACAATCTGGAGGGTAGCAATAATACGGTACTTGACAAACTACTACCAAAACTAAATATCAAAGACTACCGGTACTTGAGTTTTTGTAGTAGCTTGGTAAGTATTAAAGTTCAAGTACTACTTGAGATTTAGTAGCTATTACTACTACATTTATTTTAGAACTTAAAAGCGAAGTATTAGCTTTACATGTTAAAGCTAAAAGCCTTCATTGCTTCTTGTCGGTATTTAGTGGTTTTAACAACGGAAGTTGTTGTAAGCTTAATGAATATATCTGAGTTTGGTTCCTGTAGCTACTGTCTACAGCTTCACTTGCCTGTTAGATGGAGGCAGCGGCGATCTTGGCGGCAGTGGCACGAGCCTCGGTGGCGCTGATAGCGCTAGTGGCACGAACCCATCCATCCGGGATCTTCTCGTCGATGAGGAAGGAGCGAGCGTCGTCCACCGAGACACTCTCATTAGTTTTGGAGCCGAAACCCAGGAGCAGAATGGACGACTCGAGGAAGGCGAGCGTCTGCTGCGTGGTGCCGAACGTCACGTTCGGGTTGGTGGCGATGCTGTCCGCTAGTCGAGTCTTACGAGCGGCACCAATCTCCGTGACTCCCAGCGTTCCGTTCGTCAATCCACGCTCGAGAAGCTGCTCGGCCAGCGTAATGTTCACCTGAGCCGGGTCGCCACCGAAGTACTCGTCGGTATGGACGAGGGACGCGTCATGCTCGATCACGTTGTGCGTGGAGAGGTAGTCGAGCGTGAACGTGTCCGGGACAAGCGCTAGCAACGTGGCGGTGGCGTCCTCGCCCAAGTTGTAGACCGACATGATGGCGGGGCCCAGCACGGTCTTGGTGATGTTTTGGCCGTCCCGCGGAAGGTAGCCGTGGTTGGCCAGGGTGTTGAGTCCGGGGCAGGGGGAACGACGGAAGGGAGTTGAGGTCCCCACGACGCCCGATACAATACCGCCCGAGGGCTTGAAGTACGTGCCTTCCGGAAGGAGGTTCACGTCGAGACTCGCTTCGCTCGCGCTGGTGAAAGAGATGGCGATAGCGGCGGCGATAAAGCAGTAGACGAAGGACACCATACTGGGGGAGGGTGGATGAGTTCGATCCAAAGTGAATTAGAGAATGGGAGCTTTGGACGCCGGAGACATCATCGTTGAAATCGTCGTCGAGATTCTGATGGTGCACATCGATGGATCGTTTGTGTGTCAAGAGTAGTCATCCTGATGCCGGTAACCGGATGATGTTCAGAAAAGAGTCGGATCAATAGGCAGCTATTTAGGTGATAGCTGAGGAAGTCGTGACCAGAGACTATTATTGTACCGGTAGATATGTTATTGGGGCTGCACGGGTGGATCACTGAGCATCATCCCACGATGCGATATGTCAATTGACGCACTGCTATGCCGCAGCTTGTCAAGTCATACACAACTTCATCGAATACCACGCCTGCTATGCCCCTAGCCTAGGGGCTATTCGGATGGCGGACGAGACTTTCGCCCTGTTATACATGTAATACCTCGCGCAATTCTCCAGTTGGCGTGGATTTATGCTGCGGAGGACGGCATCGACCCTTGTTCGTTGTCGACTCGGTGCAAGATTTGCTTTCGGTGCACTGGTAAAGTTGCAGGGCGTCATCAAGCTGGCATTCTGAATGGTTATTATAATACATGTATTATACATGTACATTTAGAGTCCCAGTAAGGTTCCAGTACAGGTACACGTAGCAGAATCACAATACACCTCACATCTTACCTACCGGTAAGCTGGGCAGTACCAATGAGGCTCATGACGCGCTCTAGTCGCATCTCGTAAAAGGGCTATGCGAGTTCATGTACCTTGTTTAAATGTTGGCGTCCAAGAAAATGTGTGCTGCGAGCTTGTTGGCTAAATCGTCTATCAGACGGTCCGCAACTTCCATGCCAAGGAGAATGACGATTTTTACAAACCAAACAGAAAATGGTCCAGTGAATCCGCAATTCACCATTAACGTTAGGGTACTTCCGTAGTTCGGTAATAGCATTCTGTGGTGCCGTTCGAGGCGATGTATTTGACTACAGTTTTCTATCGCCCGGCAATTATTCTAGCTCGTTGCCCTGGTGGTGCAGGGTATCCTGATAGGAATTATGTGTACAACGTTGCCGTCACAAAGACACATTTGCTCGGATCGCGTGGAGCGCCTGGCGCGTAAGCAACTTGAAAGAAGTCGCATCTCGCAAATACATGTGTACATGCGGAGATAGGCTGTCGCCGACAGCACAACCAGCCAAGTCTGGTTTCAACAAAAACATCGATGACCAGACTCCAAAGGTGAACAGCTTTGCTGTCTCAAGTAGTCAAACTATTAATAAATGTATTTACAGTATAGTATCTGAGCGCTGGTCATCATGACAAACGCTTACCATAACTCACTAATTCTTAACTCAAAAGAAGAAAAACGATGGATTTGCTCTTTGGTCCGCTCCCCAATCTGCTGCATCTACTTCGCGTTACGCGCATTCCACTCGCGATCGAAGACACTGAGGCTTCTCTGTGCCGTGGGCACAACATCAAGCGCCTTGACCATCACGCGCTCCGGTTTCTCCAGCACCCACGAAATGGCGTCCGCAACGTCATCAGACACCAGCGGCTCGTAGCCCTCCAAGAACTGCGAGTACATGGTCTTGTCGAAACCAACGCGCTGCTCATGGAAGTTCGTGGCCACCACGCCTGGACGCACAACCACGACCTTGATGTTTGTGCCGCACAACTCGTTGCGAAGCGAGTTGGAGAATCCCTCCTGTGCCGCCTTTGCCATGTGATACACTGCCTCACCGGGGAACGGAGGCGCCTCCAGACCCGTGACCGACGTCACGTTCACGATCACACCTCGCTTCTGCGCGACCATCTCTCCCTGGTTGAGTGCGGCGTGGGCAGCAAACAACACGCCATTCATGTTCGTCTGCACCATCATGGAAATGTCGGCGATCGACTGATCATAGAAGCAAGCTGGCGCACCGAGAGCAAGCCCGGCGTTGTTGATTAGCACGTCCACAGGTCCGCCTAACTCCTTGACAGTGTCGGTCATAGCTACAGCCAACACCTCGCTGTCCCGCACGTCAACCGAAAAGTAGATCACCCGACCACAGCCCGGTACACCTTGCAGTTCCTCGGTGAGCTGACTCAACTTGTCTTTGGACCGCGCAAGCAACGCCATGTTCGCTCCTTGTTGCGCAAAACGACGTGCAGTCGCAGCACCGATGCCCATCGACGCGCCCGTGATCACAACAACCTTCCCTTGAGAGACATTGTCGAAGCAGCTTTGGGTTGGAGATATGGAGATGAACTTGGAAAATTCAGAAATGGTTGGGGAAAACCGCTCGAAGGATCCTGTGCTGATGGTGCCTCAGCGATTGCGGTGTCTCCAGGACATCAACCTGCAGATTATGGTGCCGAGGACCTCAACCAGCTGTAACGTTACATGTACAGTACCGGTACAAACCGATTGAACAAAGACTTGCTGCTATTAATACCGGTATGTGGGGTACAGCAATTGCGTCTATCAAAAACCTATGCGTGGCGTTCTCTACTCTGCCTTCGCGGTCAGGGCCGCCCAATACGGCGTCAAATACAGCAGCTCTCTCACAGGTTCAGCGTCCGTGTGTTGGCCCTTACAAACAAGAAGTTCGAGCGCTCGGAAGACAAGTGGGTGCGTGACATCATCGTTGATGTGAATAGTGCACGCTTCCTGGGCAAGCTCACGAACTCGCAATGCTTGCGCTTCAAGCTCAATCGCGAGAGGGGTCGAGGTCAGAACGGCAACACCCGCCGCAAGGAGGCCAAACAGCGGAGCAAAAACATCCGAGTAATAGGTTATACCACCCAACCACTGTCCGCCAGTCTCACGGCGTGCTTCCTGGTTCAAGGTTGTCAGCGTATTTGCCACGGCCGTCAAGACTTGTGTGCGCAATAGTCGCATCGATTCTCCATCTTCAGTCGAACGAGCAAGAAGCGAGTAGACGATGTTTTGTGCAAGGACTTCGCGCTCAGCGAAGTAATTGCTGCTCTCGGACTCGAAGATGCGGCGGTACAGGTCGTCCCAATCCTGCGCTTTTGCACCAGCAGCACCCGTATATGCAGCAAGAACGGCTGGTGCGTCGATCAGTTCAAACAGTACCTTCGACAACTGAATGGCACCGTGCCCAGTACGCGCAAAGGATGCTGCGATGTATTCCACCGCAAGTGGTAGTACCGTTGCATCCGATAACGAGTCTCCCGGAGAGGAAGTTGCCGTACCAAGCGCCTCTTGCACAGCATGCCGTGCACAAGATCTCACGCGCACGTCGTCATCTTGAAGGAGACGCAGCGCGCTCATCCAGCCAGTCAATGCAAGATCAATATTCGTAGCTTCCACTCCCTGCTTAGCGTGCAAGAGTAAAAGAGCGCTGTGATGAAGCGCAGAGGCGGCAGCTTGGCGAAGGATTAACGGCTGGTTTTCGTCAGACCGTTCCTCGATCTCTTGGCACAGGGATTGATACAAAGCAGTATTCGCTGAAGTACTCTGCTGCTGGTATGCCATGAGAGCAAGAAGCTCCAACGCTGGCGCTAGAACTTGGGTATCGGCCGAGACGCTCAAAGTGCGCGTTAATTGTGCTTGCAGCTGCGGTCTTTGAGTCTGCGTGTCGACAATCGGCTGATGAAGCTGGCATCGCACCAGTAGCTGCAGCTCTCGAGCGCGCATCTTCGGATGCGTCTCCACCAGGAACTGGCCGATCAGAATATTTTGCAGCTCAGCAGCAGCATCGAAGGCCAAATCTGCAATAGCCAACTTGTTTGCATACTGTTTGATGGCCTTCTTGCGAATTTGAAGCACGTTGCTTACCAGCATTTTCTCTATGAGCAAGTCTAGCTGCTGGCCACCAGCACGAATAGTCCACAAGCTGAACCAAATCGAAACCAACGCGCGATCCAGTACGTACATGCCCGGTCTGGTAGACAACAACACTGCGGCACTGCGAGCAGAATCGCATCGCTGCTGGAGCTGCTGCTCAACTTCGGCTTGAATCTTTCCAGCTGATTGTACAAACGCATCCCTCGTCAAGCCAGACTTCAGCATTGAGAGCGCGACTGAAGCATCTGAAGCGTAGAACTGAAGGATCACGTCCATAGTCGCCACTAGCTCCGCCCGGATAACAGCATTTATTGATGCTGAGTCCTGTCCAGTCCACAACCACATTGTCGACGGGAGCAACTTGGTTACCACAATGTCGAAGAATTCAGCTTGGGCATCTTTCAGGATAGGCGTAGCTTTCCTCTGGTCGCCTCCAACGGCCAAGTACTTGGTTGTCAGGTGGCGGATCTGAGCTAACACTCCATGAACATAGTTGTGGGAGAATCCCTTCCCATCCGCATGCTCCTTCGCGTTACGGATGCCTTGAGGAAGCCTATCGCACAGAACGGATAACACGGAAGCAGCATCGGCATCATTCGCAATGGCTGCCACAACCTTAGCAGCCATATGCCGAATGGACATTGTCGGCTGCGACGCACAATTCATTACAAGCGGGACGAAGCTGGCCAATCCACTTCCGTCTTCACACGGTGAGGCAGGTGCATCTGCTACACGCTGATCATCCTCATCTCCAGGACGAAGACGACTGAGGAACAGTAGCAACGGGTACAAGCCGGGTGGTGCGGCTCCACCCAGTGCGCCGCTAGACTTGCTGTCGCTTGCCAACAACTTTGTCAACTCGCGAGCAAGGAAACCACGAAGTTGCTGGAAACGTGAAAACACGTCGTCGCTGGCTACCTGCTGACGACTTCCACCGTCAGCGATGCGCTTGTCTCCAATCGCACGCTGAGTAGCCGCTGCGAAAAGCATCATTGAAGAGTTGCGTACAGCCCATGATCCGCAGTCGAATCCTCGCACGGCAAGTTCAAACATATCCACGACGTAGCGGGCTACATCCTCCGCAAGGACTCCGTCCTGGCAAATAAGCTTCAGAATGTTCAGAGCGTGGACACGAGCACGCCACAACGAATGGTGCTCCTGCTGCGTATCACGCTTCTCGGCAGCGTCAGTGTCCTCGCCTGCAAGACGCAGCAATGTCGACATCACTTTCGGTAGAATCACAGCAGCAGAATTCCGCGGTTCAGCACGAAGAATTGCCACGAAGCTGAAGGCAAAACCTGAGCTGCGACGCAAAATGAAGTGCTGCTCTGAGCGCTCCAACCGCTCTAGAAGTCGATCTGCCCATCGAGCCGGCAAACCACCGAGAACTGCGTTTTGCTCACCATGGGCAAGGAATGCACGGCAGACACCCTCGAATGCCTGGTATGCCGTAGCAACCGCACCCTTGTGCTTGAGCTCAAACAGCGAGTTAAGCAAGGTTTTTCCACCCCTTTGCGCCATTTCAACCGAGAAATACGAGATGGCACCCGGTCTCGGGTTCGAGCTTGGAAGTGGTACACGGCGCATGAGCAATTCGAGAATGGCACCGCACTCTCGGGCTGCAAGCCAACTGCCCACAACAGCACGTTGCTCAGCATTACCATTCTCTTCCTCACCACCATCGCCATTCTCAACGATCAAGTGGCCCCGACAATCTACTCGCAGCGCTGAGCTCGAGGTTTTAGCCACCGCACTTACCTCGCCGACAACACCAGCAAAAGAAGCTGACAACTCTTCGTCACCGACACCAGAGGTCGCATCACCAACCACAGCAAGAGACGCACGCATAGATTGATGAATAGCTGTGAACACCTGCGTTATTGCACGCGGCCACTCTGTAGCCTCACTGGTGGGAAGCTTTTCAAACTCCACGTTTTCAAGCACGTAATGTAGCGACAACAAGAAGCCATGCACGAGTGGGGACTCGCCTCGACGGATTTCAGTTGGGCTTAAAGCTCCAATGCGTGAAAGAATTACGTGCGTCAGTTGCAGAACGAAAGCCGCATCTGGATTAGTTGTGGTGGTTTTAGTAACATCGCTTGCGAGTTCCGAAGTGCGCTGGAACGCCAAGTCATATCGTTGAATAGCCGTGCTGCACTTCTGGAACAACAGCCGAATAAACATCGCGCCTGCATCACTTTCACGCTGACGAGGACTACCACAAAGCCCCACAGCCCAATCTAGGAGAGTGCGAAGCTGTTCGCGCGTTGAGTATCCTGGAAGCTCGTCCGGGTACAAGTCCAAAATCGTGAAGGTCAATGACCGAATTGAATCCCAAGCGCTAATTAGCATGTTGAGGAGAGTCGTAACCATCTGGCCCGTGAGCAGTAGGCTACGAGGGGCCTTTCCATCATGAATTTCGTCATTTCCAAAACCAAACAGCTGAACATAAAGTAGAAGAACCTCCAGGCCCAATGTTAAACGCTGCGGGAGCGCACCGGGGTACACAGAGGCGACAATAAATAACTCGACCCAGTGCTTGAATGATGCAGCAGCGGCACCTTCATCGCGGGCTAAGGGGTTCCGTTTTGCCTGGGTTTTGCCGGCGAGGCGAAGCGTCTCCTTTATGCGAATTAGCACGGTCTTGAGTCCGATCAAGGTGTTCATACGACCAGCAGGGCCAATTTCCTTGCCATTCACTACCATATAATACTTCACGAGTCGCAACTCGTCATCCGTAGGCATGCTGGTAGACTTCAGCGACGCACACAACGCATCAAAGGCTGTGCCGCGTGTTTCTCCATCAGCGTGACGAAGGCCGCGCTCAATTTCGCTCATCGACACACCAACCAATTTCTCTGGTGCCATTTTCTTGCGAGCAAACTTGAGTACTTCGAGCTCTGCCCACAGCGCAACATCTGCAGCGTCTCCATCAACCTGCTCTTTCGTAGCTTCCCCTTGGAGGTGCTTGATCAAAATTGGCACACAATCCGGATCCTTCTTCAAAAGAAGCGGGGTCACATACATGGCCACGCGGGATCGAAGATTTGCGTCACGCGACAGAAGCACTTCAACCACATCCGGCAGCCAGAGTTGACGCCACGCAAAAACGGACTCGTCATCGGTCTTCGCCTTTGAACTGTTTTTCTTGCCATTTTTCTTGCCGTCTCCCTGGCTAAGGTCATCAAGAATCTGCGCAAACAAGTTAGCTGCTGCAGGTGCAGCGTAGTCCTTTGACCCACCGCCGAGACCAACGATGATAGCAATGTTGGACTCGCCTGTAGCACTGGCTTGGCTCCAGCTTCGCCAACCAACAACGTCAAGGAACCATACTTAGCTCTACTGGTAGGCGGAAGATCCACCAATCGCGGCAAGATTGCGCCACTCCAATTTTGAAATCCACAGGAAAGGACGAAATAGTTCACGATGTGTGCGAACACAACAGCCATGAACTGGTTCACCTTCTTAGACGGGTGCTCCCAGTTCAGCAATACGGCAGTCGTCAGGTTCGTAAGCGTTTCCACCGCCAATACAGCAGGGTGATCGGGGTCGTGTCTTTCTTTTGTTTCTGCAGGATTAGCACCGCACGGCGAAGAAATGCCTCCAGAACCTGGAACGCATACAGTCGCGTATTGTACGCCTCCTGGTCACAGAATTGCTGGACGCCGGTAAAGAGTGAGTCCAGTACAGTTTGCTCGGTCTTCTCTTCATCAAGCCCGAGGCATGCAGCTGGGAGAGCAAGCTCATCATTCGTGAGGCTATTCAACAAACCCCGGCACACCGCAAGCCTCGACAGATCACCAAAGCTTTCCACGTCCTTTTCGATATGCACTCGAAGCTGCACGTCGACACACGCATCGGGGCTAAAAATGTTCAGCTCTGGGTACGCCGTCTGTAACAGCAGCTTCGTAGCCGTGCTCGAATCACCCGAATTCCTGATCGACACCTGCAATAACAAACGAAGTAGCAAGCAGTAAGCTAGACCTGCCTGGGTGAGCAGATCTTTGTGCACCACATTCGTTCGCAACAGCAGCACACCGTGCTTGACAATACGAAGGAAGGCTTCCGTCAGCATCTCCAGACTCTCTCCACGGCACTGCTCCAAGCGTCTGTCCAGCACGTCCTTCATCGTGGCCAGCACAATCACGCTCTTCAGCGCATGTCCACAGCGTTCCGAAGCCGTGATCACCACATTTGTAGACGCAGCAACTTCCTCGTCCTGTTCGTCTTCCTGATTCTGCTCATGATAGTCGACAATGGGAGCGCCCAGCGCTTCCAACTGCTCGGCACAGCTCGTTACGAACTGCAGCAGGTGTTGGGCATCTCCGTTCTGCTCCTTTCCCACTGGGTTCTCCACGAGAACTCGAGCCAGGAAGGGGACTCCACCAGGTGCAGCATCCGGTCCAGCATCAGGACGCGGCTCTCGGGCGTCGCATCCTTCTCCTCCGTCCACAGCTTCTTCAGGAACATATTGAGTTCCTCCGCCGCCGCGACCTGCAGCTCTGAGCCTGCAACCTCCTGCTGGGCCAGCACGTCTAGGATCAGCCCCAGGTTCTTACGCAGCGGCTGGGCAGCCAGCGCCACGCTGAGACGGAACACCAGCCTCCAAATGGCTATTTTTAAAATCTGATTCTCGTCTGATTCCAGCAACTTGCACTTGGACCGAAAGAGCTGCAGCCGCTTAAGTTGCTCGTAGAGGTTGCCTGTTGCGTCACACAGCGCCTCGTACCACTTCGCCAGGCTTCCGTCTCCCAGCGCGGCAGGTAGCGCCACATCCACAGGCACCTTCTCCAACTCGTTACGCAGGTCCACGCCGCTGGGGGCCGCCGCGCCGCCCTCCGCCTGCGCCTCCTTGACCACGCCCTTCCTCTTCTTGCGCACCATCGATAATGCGGAATGGTTTTGAAGGTGTGGCGCACCTCATGTACCTTTCAAAAGCATAGTTAAAGCGATCAAATCGATACACAACCACTCTTCATATGCTATTGGAAAGGTCTCTTTTGTGGCGCAGATACTCATACATTCACTCTGCACATGACGTCTGTTTCTGGTCACAAACGAAACTTGTTCTTTGAAGGCAGCCAAAACAGCCACGAGGACGATGGCGGCGTCTGTGCGCGACACCAACAAGCGGCCGCGCGTGTCGTCCGCGGGCGAACAGGAGACGCAGAACAAGAAGAAGACGGAGACGCCGCCGCCCGCGTCGTCCCCGGCGCTCGCCTACGGTACGCAGCGCAAAGGTCGCAAAGTTGGAATTCTTATCGCTTCTGATTATTTTTAAATGTTTTTAGGACGCAAAGGGAAGAGAAGAGGCAGTTTCTGACGGACGCGACGCAGTTGGACGTGGAGGACGAAGGCGGAGGCGTGACGGCGGAGCTGGCGGCCATTGCGGCCAAGAACGAGCAGCTGCAGGTGAGCGTGGCGTCGCTCAAGCGCAAGTTTTCTCGGAGGGAGGAGGAGACGCACGAGCTGTTGTTAGGGTTGGGGGCGCTCAACGCCGTGGCGAACGAGCTGTCGGCACTGCAGAAGGACTACCAGGAGCGGTCCACGAAGAACGCGGCGCTGATTCAGGAGTCGCTGGCGCAGATTTCCAACTGTTCGGCGCAGGTGGACACGCTCAAGCGCTGTCGGGGACTCACGGCCACGCAGCTGCAGAATTTCAGGCACGAGTGCACGCAGGAGATGAACCGGTTGGTCTCGAGGCTGGGAGACCTGGCCGAGAGCGCGTACCAGGAACCGGAGCCGTTTGACGGAGACGACGTCTCGTGCGCCGATGTGCGCATGGTGGAGAATCGGCAACAGGTCCAGCGGCTGAAGGACGAGGTGTGCGAGTACAGGACGCAGATTATTGAGGAAGGGTCGGTGGCATCGTGCAAAAGCGCGGCGGGGACGCACCCAGCAGGATACGACGGACCGGATAAATCTAGCGTTATCACAGCTGGACGAACTCCATGCCGAGATGTTTCAGCTCAAGCAGAACCTGGTGCAGGAGAACCAGTCCTTCCGACGGCATCTGGAAGATCTCGTCTCGCGGCAAATGACCAACATCCGCGACGTGCAGGATAACGAGACGGAACGTGTACACGAGGAAATGGACGAGATTCGGTCAGGCATGTGCGGTATCCTCAAAGATATGCATCGCCTGAAGGAACGGACAAAATACCTTGTGCCGAGCATGGCACGTGTAGGTTCTAAGATGTCACGAAGTAATCCCAATGGACAGCCACTACCGTCAAGGCTGCTTGGAAAGAGTAGTGGCGATCAAATTGAGGATCACAAGCCGGTCGCCCCACAATCGAACCCTCAAAGCACTGGATGCTCGACAAATATGGCTGCTCGGCAATGCCAAGATGGATTCCCACATTACGAACATGGCTTTGAAGACGATAATTACTGCCCTGGAGTGATGCCGGGCCGGATGGGGGCTCGTTATGCACCCCCAGGTCGCCCTCGTAGCCCCAGATCCAGTATTTCTAGCCCAGGCCGTTCAGACGATGAGAACTGGCGAATGTTTCCTCCAGAGGACGCTCCTGCTACTGACCAGCGTGTCGGGCAGCCCTGTGAAAGCCCGCACTACTCGTCGCGATCATCTAGCCTGTCAGGCCACATCAGCGTCTACGGAGGTACGATACCAACTCCTTGTCAACAGATCGTCCCTCGTGTCCAACACCTGGGGACGAGGACGACCGGTGAATATGGTCCCAATTGGAGTTTTATTAACTTTATGGGTTGTGTCCGTCTTCGTAGAAGAGCATGATGTACCGAATGAGCCCTCGGCGGAGCAATTCGAGCGACGGCTTCTGGAGCAACACCGACTATTCTGGATTGGCGAAGGTGCAGGGTAGCTAAGCTGTCCCTCTGCGTTGCAAACATGCCAGCCAACCGCGCGACCTGAATAAGTAAGGCAACGCGCTGCGTCACTAACTACGGGAATGAAGGAAAGCTGGGGCGTGTGCGAGATTCTACAATTGATCGGTCAACTACTAGGCACAGGGAGTCCCTGGTCGCCCATTTATATTAACCAGAACTCAATCGACTGCAAGACGAAAACGGAGGTTTGTAAACAGGAGGAGTGCAAAAGTGAGAAGAAGCATGCAGGATGCAGGATGCTGGGAAACAAGAGGTCGCGAGCGCTTGCGAAAAAGGAGGCAATGGAGCTTGCCTATCCAGCCAGTACGTTAGTTTATGTGGTTTCCGTCCCGCCTCCGTTGCCTCCATTGGAGTTGGAGTCTTTGCGAGGCAAATATATGTTTTGGTCGATCTCCGGTTGAGTGAAGAATTTCATTGCAAAGACCACGCAGCATGCATGTGTAGGTAGTTCAGATCAAGGTCGGTGGGTATAAGAACGAGCCCGTTGTTGAGCACGCCGCCAACAACTAAAATTCTTCCACTGACCTCGTAACTTGGCATGAGTAGCAGCGAATGAATGAGACTCATAACGGAGAGCACAGGCTATACCCAGTGCTGGATACCAAAGAACCTGAAAATCCATGCCACCGAGAGCTGCAAGGTGAATTGTAGAGCGGAGTGGATACCGTCACATACTATTTCACGAGAAAGATGCAGAATTTCATGTTCGCCATATTCGTTCGCCATACTGCGTGCCTGGGGTTGAAGTTAACACAAGTTTCGGATGCCCTCGTCTCATCTTACCGCATTCTCGAATTTGCGGCAGACTCGTTACTCCGGCGGGTGCAATACATTGAAGGCATTTCTCTGAATCAGAAAAATTCTTGTCGAAGCGCAACGACCATGTCATCGTGGTGTTGTGGAAAAATAATGAAGACCTGGGAGTGAAAGGGTTGGTGGAGATACACAAGTCCGACTTTACCCAACAAGATTATCAAGCCGCGAAAGTAAGTGATCTTGCCACTGTTCTTTCAACAAAAATCCGAGTCGTACCGGCGGGCAATTTTCGTGAAGTTGATTCGATCATGCTCTACGGCACTCGCCTTGACGAGAGTCGCCGTCTCGAGGCCATTATTCCGGATCTGGGGTGGAAAACCCACGCCTTGTCGCGACTACGCGCCTTCGACCCGTCAATAACGCTGATTTCGTCGTTGTTATTGAGACTCTGAGCGGCAAGAAGACCCGTGTTCCATGTACCCTCACTGAATCCGTTTTAAAGCTGAAGCTCCGGGTGCAAGAAATTGAAAACATTGCTTCGAATCGGCAAATTCTTGCGTATAATAATACGCGGCTCGAAGACGAGCGCGTGCTGTCATCTTACAATATCCGGAGCAGCAACATCATGTATTTGGTCTTGAAGCTGAGTACTGAACGTTTTTCATCTCTCGACTCCGATTTCTCAACTTTGTTCCAGCAAATCATTAGTTTCCCAAGCTGGTGCGCTGCGTACGAAGGGCTTAACATTGAAGGTCGCTGCGAGAGTCGAATATGCCCTGCGTTTCGTAAGATGGTGACAAACCCACACCAGTTTGAGTCGCTCAATATCATGCTGGAAGACTGCATTCTGTGCCCAATTTGCCACTCCCAAGTGAAGCCTCTCGTGTGTGGCTTTTACAATTGCACGTGGAAGTTTGAAGGTATTCGCACGCTTTTGACGAATTATTGCGAGGTCACACGCAATGGAAGATCGTTGTTAAAGCAAAATGGGCTTCGGATGCAGCCAAGCTGACAGAATCGCCCGATTCTTGTGGTGTGGATAGGGACACTCTTTGCACCTTTGCTGGACCTCGTTCTGGTCGACAACACCGACGTTCATTGCAACTTCTCCCTGCGGACACAAGTTCCACCACCGTTGCCTGGACAAGTGGTCGAAATACTGCAAAGGCTATGCTGTGCCTTGTTGTCATGTATGCCACCAATGTGTGCGCGTTGAATCCGCGAAAGCTTTGCGTGAGATGCGCCAGCGCATGTACATGTACTAGTGTCGTGGTAGCAGTGGATTCGAGTAACAAAAGTTTACTGCTCAAGATGCAAACGTTCGTGTTTAGTGCAGAACCACGACAAGAAGGCGATCGTCAAGCATCAACAGTAAATGCGAGTTGGGTGTGCTCACAGCGCTCTCCACAGACATCCAGCGAAGACGGAGCATAGCAACTACAAGAAGAGTGTGGTGTCTGTAGCGATTCTACCGGCTCAGCTGTCGGCAAGGTTACTCGAGTTATTCCGTACAACTTTACTATCAAAACCCGTGAACTACTGTAGTAATGTTCATGATTTCCGTGACGATAAATTCATCACACAAAGCACCCTCATCACTTTACACCACTTGCGCTTTCTCTTTTGGTTCGTCGACAATGATGTGCTGTGACGGCGGGTGCGTCGAGCTCAATTCTAGGATCAAAAACCCGGCCATCACCAACCCTGAGCCGACGATGCACTGCCACGTGAACGACGCGTGATGAATCAAGGTGTCCATGAGTCCCGACAACGGGATCGTGAGCATGAACCCGACACTGGTCTCGAGTGGCGACGTCCAGCAGACAGCAAACGTCAGGAAGATGAAGTTGGTGACAAACATCACAATGGCAATCGCTAGCATTAGATTCCCTTCGGCTGTGGGCGGGAACCCGATCGGCTCGTACGTTGAAGGGAACGGACTGTGCGCGAAGAAAATCGTGCCGACGAACCACGCCGGAATCGTGAACATGCCACTCAACCCCATCATGATCATCAGAGTGGACGTGTCGCTGATGTCTGCCCCTGCAGTCAGAGCCACGGACACGTTGTAGCCGGCGTTCAAAACAGCCGAGATGACCATCATGAGTCCTCCGATAACGCTGGGGTTGCCAATGCCTCCTGCATCGTCACCGCCCTGGTACAAAACAACCATCGTGACGCCGATAAACGCCATCAAGACACCAAAGAGCCTCTTTACGGACACTTTCTCGTGCAGAAGGCAGATGGAGAAACAGTAGGTGAAGAGAGGCGAGCTGTTGAAAATGGCAGCACCCGCCGCGACCGTCAAGTTTTGCAGTGACGAGAACCAGAAGTAGTCTGCCACGAGATAGAACAGGCCGAGGAAGGCGGATCTGCGCAGAAGTTTCGGGAGCGGGACGATGGAGTGGCGCTGGAGCACACCAGCGATGTCGAATCCAGCGTGTCGGTCTTCGATGGAGCCACAGATACGGTAGTAGGCGAAAATGAACGGCAGTAGCAAGACCTACTCGGCCAAGGCACACCAATCAGTGACAAGAACACAGAGGGAAATCCTTAAGATGATGTAGTTTACCGGCGCTGCGTGACTGAAACACATGACGAAGAAGGGCTTCTTGAAATTCACCGCCGTCTAAACAACAACAACAGACCATTAATATTAACACAAGCACAGGCGAAAAGTAACAATTGAGCATTGGTGGGGTACCTGGAGGTTTTGCACGGCTTCAGCTTGGAAAATGTTTGTCCAGATGACCACTACAGGAACGAGTATGAAATGTTAAAATCTCCGTACAATCCCTCCTCTGTTTTTTTCGTTTGATCTCACCGAACAGCGCAAGAAGTCCGACGTGTTTCGTGTGGAAGTATTCCTTGGTCTCCTTCTCCAGCTCGGCGTCCTCCTCATCAAGCAGCTTGGTGTGCTCATTAGGCACAGACTTGGTCACCGGTACAACTCCAGTCCTGCGTGACATCCTTACTGGGGTGTGGGCACTGGACTCGTCCGCTAGCGTTTCATCCCAGTGAGGGGTCGTGCCGTCTCCAGTGCTTTGTCTCTGCGAATCCATTGCGTAGATTCACGAATGAGGTTGGCTGCGTTCAACTCACTCACGAACAGCAAGAGTTCAACCA
The DNA here is from genome assembly GCA_012656075.1 of Phytophthora hibernalis. Classification (NCBI taxonomy): domain Eukaryota; phylum Oomycota; class Peronosporomycetes; order Peronosporales; family Peronosporaceae; genus Phytophthora; species Phytophthora hibernalis. The sequence continues at coordinate 343,629 of JAAKBF010000403.1, read as the reverse complement.
CGCGGCCTTGGGTTGCAGACACCCTCGCCACCATCCAACGACTCGTTTATGAGCTCCACGACAGGAAGGTGAATCTTCTTCAGACGATTGCAAATACTGAGTCATGTCTACCAATGCAATCGCAGCAAGACGACTGCATGACATGTAAGCTTACACTGTAAGCTTAGCACGAGTTGGTACCAGAATCTCACTTTTCAAGGACCAGTGCTGCCATCTTTAATGACGACCAACACTCCCCACTCATCAAAGTAAACCACGTGATCACCTTCAACATGCTCACACGTCACATATTCCACGTGCACCACACCATCCCCCATGTCAGTATCCGATCCGCCACCTTAGCACCTAATCCGCCATGGCGACGGTGCGTACGACGCCTCCGCGCGGACCCGATCCAGGCAACAAGCGCAAGCGTAAGCGGAGTAGCAAGTCCCGAAGCCCCTCTCCGTCCTCCTCTCCGTCCGCCGTGGACGCGCAGCTGCAGACGCTCGAGAACTGGCACCGCGCGCTCACTGTGGACGTCCGTGAGCTGCGACGTGAAGCGCGCGCGTGCGTCTGGAGCTGGACAAGGTGGACGACACGGCCGAAGCTGCCGTTCAGAAGGCAGAGAGGTGTGCGGTGCAGGCGCAGGCGGCCGCGCAGGCCAGGGACGCAGCGCAGACGCGTGAGGAGAAACTCGGCAAGAAACTCACGACGCTGGACAAGAAACTGGAGTCGCTGAGACGCGGCAGCATCAACGAGGAGCTGCTGATGACGCAGCTCACAGGGCTGCAGGAACAGTACGAGACGGAGCTGGCCAAGGTGAAGGACGCGCACGACGTGGCGCTGCAGACGCAGCAGAAGACGCTGGACGCCGTGCTGACTCAGCTGCAGGACGACGCCGCGCACAAGAAGCAGCTGGAGAAGACGCTGCAGAGCTTGAAGAACGAGAACAGCAGACTCAGTCACAAGCTCACGCAGGTGGCTATGCGACAGGACGTCGCTGGCCTGCAGACTCAGATACAAACGATGGAGAAGGACGCACAGGACGAGGTCGGACGCACGAGAGCTGATTTGAACGCCTTTGAGGACAAATTGCAAGAGGTGGACGGGAGATTTGTGGACGTGGGCAGGAAGCTCGCGGATGTGGACGGGAAAGTGGCGGCGCCGGTGGTGGCACCGCCGTTGCCGCCGCCCCCACTTCCGCGTGACTTGGTGCGGCATGGAGACTTAGTGGGGATTCACGATGGATTGCGGCGTGTGAATCATGATTTGGGCGTTGTCGGGGTCGACTTTACCGCGTTGGCGAAACGGGTGGATGGACACAGGTCCCAGCAGGAGCAGTATGTGGAGTCGAGGCTGCAGGAGCTCAGCAAGCAGTTGTTTGATGCGTTGAGCCACGACTCGCGTCTGCATGTGAACGAGATCAGTCGACTGAAAGATGCTGTGTTTGACCTGCAAAGCGACCATCGAGAATTTGGCCAGAGGATGAGGCGACTGGAAGACGACGTACAGAAATTGACAGTTGCGAGAGCACTGCCGAGGTCACCACCACGAGACCGCGGAGGCCCTGTTTGGCGACACGGGCATATCCAGCCTCCGGTATTGCCAACGCCGCCCCTGCCTCCACCTGCGCATCGAAACAATCGAGAAAGACCCTCGCGCTACGAACCAGCTCCCGATCTCCACGCAAACTCAACTTCAACGTTTGAGCCTCCTGCCCAAGATCCAATCAGGTGGGCACCTCGGAGGCGGAGTAGAAGTCGGAGCCCACCTCGTCAGTCGTCATGGGTGCTGCTGGCAGCAACTCATCGCGCAGTGATTCTGGATTGACGTCGGCTCAAAGTGACCGCCGCCACCAGCGTGAAGACCAACGAAACAATCCCGACAGAAGCAACGGCGAGGATGCTACTTCGGCGAGAAACAACGTCACGGCACTCTCTGATTCGTCGTCTTCTCTACCTGTAGTCAATTCACGCGGAAACACCAGAGAGGTTGATGAGAGACAAGCGATCATGCCATTTCGCCGCAGCCGACAGCCACGCAGGACACCGGAAGTTATTGTTATTGAAGAGGATGATGATGAGGATGATGATAACGAGGAAGAAGAGAATGCCGCGGAAGGAAATGGCGTTACTGAGAACGGAGATAACGGAGAAGAGGCGGAGGAAGCACCGAGTAGAGCCCCTCCGGATGTAGTTTTGGACGAAGAAGAAGCGTCGCAGGAAGCCGACATCACAATAGTGGCCCCACCTGACAGCTCCAATACCGGGCCCGTAGAATCAACCGATCACTTGGAGAAAGAAGCAGACCTACAAACGGGCTTTTTGCTGTACTTTTGCCTGGGTGGCGCTCCCGATTTTGATGTCCAGTGGACCAATTGTTTTTCTCAACTGAGGGCTGATGAATGCGTGGAAATGCGTCGCGTGTTAAGTTTCCAGCGTCGATACGGCTTTTTGCAAAATTTTCCTGTTTACTTGACGCAGTGCATTCTTCAAGCTGTGATTCTGAATGGACAAAATGTGCCTGAAGGGGACGATTCCGTGGCCACTCAACCAGTTGGAGTTCTGAGTGTTTCCAGTATTCATGCTAAGTTTGACGAGGTGGTGAAGGATGTTCATCTTTCGTGGGCCAAGGCGCTAATCGAACACCTATCGAAGTTAGCTAACAGCACTGACGGCTTGGCTTCGCAGAAACTGGAGCTGACAATTAACCCAGCGGCTGTATCTAGCTCTGCGGATAAAGACGAAATCATTTACGAATGGAGTCGTCGACAAGAGTCTGTCATGTGGATTCTGGCACGGAAGCTTCACTACGGCTCGTTCGTTCCGTCAATGAAGTGCAACGTAGACGCGTCCCCGGCAGTGTATCTGTTCACTGCGATGTTTGATGTGCGAACAGTGACGAGCGTATGCCCTCAATTCGGGACCTTCCGCTTGAATGCTTTCGAGCGAAGCTTGTGGCGTATCTCTGGGATCAGACGCTCAAGAGGCTGCCGTACGTATTTTTCGCGGACTGGTCGTGGCTTGATGATCAATCGACCAAGCAAAAACTGCCAGCATTGGGGTTCTGCCACTTGTTGGCAAGCATCCTGCTATGGAACAGCGCGATCGATCACCATAGTCTGACGAACCGTAGTGTCTACGCTGCTGCAGTGAAGCACCTTCTACCCAAACTTGCCGTGGGTGGGAAGCGTGTTCACGGATCCGACGACACCGAAGGCAGTTTTCTGCTTCTTGGCGAATGCGAGACAACTCGCATTGAGTTCTGGGATCTCGACAGCAAGTTCGCCTCTATCCTCGGATTGGATGGCTTCTTTGAAGTCATGGAGGCCATTCAGAACAACATGCTCGCTGTAGCCCGTGGAGCCCGTACTTGAAGCGCTTAACTTGATGTGTATCACTTTGTACTTCGTATTAACTTTGAGGTAGTATCGTACCAAACACTAATCTCACCTCATTTGATCTTTCGTGCTAGCTCGTCGTCTATCAAGCACAAGCTGACATGTTATGAGGTCGTTCATGAGGTGGTGCCGTCTTCTTCTTCGTGCTGAACTCAAGTATAGCAAAGCCTGCCATGACCAAGATTGACCCGACGATGCACTCCCATGAGAAGACTGTGTGGTGCATGACGGTATCCATGAGGCCCGACAACGGAATGGTCAACATGCACCCGACGCTCGTTTCCAGAGGAGACGTCCAGCAAACCGCCAAAGGAAGGAACGCACAGAATATGACCGTCAGGGACCCGCTGATAAACAGCAAGACCACACCTTCAGTCGTCCCAGGGAACGCGAGTGACTCCTGCAACCATGACAAGGGACTTTCAGCCAAGAAGAAGGAGCCCAGTAACCACGGCGGGAACGCGAAAAGCCCACACAGTCCGGCCATTGTGAGCAGCGTTGAGGTGTCGGTGATGTCTTCGCCGACAGCGACTTGCAGTGCAACTTGGTAAGCGGCATACAGAGCTGACGAGATAATCGTCGATATCCCGGCGATGATGGTTGTGGTTTCCATCGTGCCGAAGCCGCTGCCGTCTTGGAACATGACGACGAGCGTCACACCTGCAAAGGCGGTGAACACGCCGAAAATCTTCTTGCAGTTGAGGTGTTCGTTCAAAAGCAGACCGACAAGCAGTACACGAAAAGTGGCGACGCATTGGAAATTGCAACCCCGCGGCCACACTCACGGTTGAGAGCGCTGCATACCAAAAGAAGTCCGACACGAGGTACAGGAGGCTCAAGAACGCCGAAATTTGGACAAGTTTGGGGAACGGGATCACGGAATGGCGTTGTAGAATTCCAACAAAATCGGAGCCGGCGTAGCGGTCTTCAGTGGTCCCGTGCACCTTGTGGTAGCAGACGACAAGAGGCAGCAACACGATCTACAAGTTACGACGAGGTACCAAACATGTGAGGATTGATTCAGAGGTGACCCGTTGAAATGGAAGAAAGACTCACCGGAGCTGCATGGTTGAAACACGCAAGGAAGAAGGGTTTGTTGAAGGAGGTCTGCAGGTTAGCAGCACCGTCAGCTGAGTATATCGTGCAGAATCAGAGACTCAACATTACCTGGAGCGACTGCGATGCTTCGGCTTGCAATACCCACGACCAGATGAGTGCTGAACAAGACAAGAGCGCATCAATGAGCTTGGTGTCGTATCGGCACTAAGCAAGTTCGTTCGTACCAAAAAGCGCAACGAAGCTCGCGTATTTGGTGGGGCGAGATTGGTTGGCCTCCTTCTTCAGGTCGACGTCGGGGTCGAGCAGCTTCGTGGTTTCTGTTGGTACAGACCAGGAAACTGATGGAGCCACGACGTTCGCTCGAGTCATCTTGGTCTGTCGGCCGAGGTGAATACGAGAATGATGAAAGACGTGCCGTACTGAGAAGTTGTAGGAACCTTCGCGCGCCGAGCCAAAATATCCACGAACGGACTCACCAGCCTTTCATGGTGAAACGCCCGTATTGCGCGCGCCACGTCGAGCGCGTAGGTGGCCTATTCGGAAAGAGATCGTTGTCTAACAGCTTCAGCAGCAAAGAATTCCCGTCACGGAGTGAATTGAAAGATAGTTCATTAGTTCAAGTTTGCTAGACGACGTGCGATGACACACTAGGTGCTGTTGGGCGAGCTGGATGAGTTCCTGGGTCGGAGACGCGGTATTCCTGTGGCCGGGCCGTTGTCGGAACAATGTCCGAAATCTGGTAGTCGTGTTCTCGCTGCTGGTACTGCGGTCGCACCAAAGACGTGTCCACGTAGCTCTGCGGTTGCCTTGTGTTCTGATGCGTAGGCTGCTGGGTTTCCAAGTCTTCCCACTGCACCTGGTTGGACGTCGGGTAGCGTTGCTGTGGCTGGTTCTGAGGATACTGCGTCTGCACGCCGGGTGTGTCCATGTTGGTGTACTGCACCCTGGCCGGAGTCATTCCGTGGCGAGGTAGAATATCCTCGGACCCGCGACGACCGAGCGTGTGGTAGTCCACGTCTTTGCCTGTGAACCGGAACTGAATCACCAGCGAGAGACCGAAGACCACGAGTGTACCGATGAGGTATCCCCACCACGCTCCGGGGATGGAGTACACTCGGTCACCACTGGAATTGTACGTCCTGAAGCGCTCCAGATCGTTGAACGTCGGGTAGTTCCCTGCGAAGTAGCCGATGCCCCAAAACAACAGGAAAGCTCCCACAAAGCTCGTGCCTGCAATGAGTGCCGGCTTCTGCAGCCAGAGAGCCACCGCACCACCAATGATGGCGAACACAGCGGCCAGCACAACGAGCACTGTAGCTGGATGAGACGGGGCGAACTGGTACCCGAACGACGTGTTGATGAGGATACCGAGTGCTGCACCAGCCACTGCACCACCGAAGAAGACGCCGACATAGTAGAAGTACATACATAGGTACGCCACCATGATGCCGCCCACGATGAAGGCGAACCACGAGACTGTGAGCACCCACGTCTCGTCCTTGAAAATTTTCTCGAAAATGACGGCGATGACGACGCCTCCACCCAAGAAGCCCAGAGCATACGCTGTCGCCAGCCACAGGCGGTACCCAGCCACAGCCAGTAGTGAACCAACCAGCAGTGCACCGCCAGCCAAGATGATGCCGTTGATGTCCATACCGCTACTCGAGTCGAAGATGGTCTTCACCGTTGCAGTGGTGTCGTCGTCCGAGATGGCGAAAGCATATTGTGTGAATTGCAGCCACAGCAGCACAACTAACAACTTGGATGGAGAAATTGCCGTCATATTGCAGACTTTGGTGATTGATGCCTTGTGCTCCATGAATGAAATTGAAGAGTGAGGAGTTCAGTGGTGCTCGACAAAGTCACATGTCCAACGTACCGCATGGGTACATGTAGATTATTGAGAAAATCCAGATGATCGGCTAGATGTACAGTGGACATTTGCGGAATATGAGGACAATCTCGATGTTTATGCTTTAGGAATGGGATGCAAACGTTTATATTACCGCACGAATACATATCCAAGGGTGCAAGGGTGGCAGTCCTCTGTCTAGACTGCTGCATGGCCCGAGGTTTTGCTTATAGCGTGACTCTCGGACTTGCCGCCGTGGTCGTAGCCGCGCGCCGTCTTCTTGATCTGCACACTCATGCCCAGCAGGAAGAGCACAACCATTCCAGCCATGTACCCCCACCAGGCGTCCGGGATGGTGTAGACCCAGTCACCATTGTCCTTCTGCGAGCGGAACTGCTTGAGGTCGGCGCCATTCGGGTAGTCGCCGGCGAAGTAACCGACGCCCCAGACGCACACGGTGGCGCCCACGATGGCTGTGGTCGTGATGAGCACGGGCTTCTCGAGCTTGAGCGCCAATAGGCCGCCCACGAGACCCAGTACCACAGCCAACAGCACAAGCACCACGTCCGGGTTACTGGGGTACAGTTTGGCTCCCACGGTCGTGTTGAGTGTGAAGGCGAGCATGACGCCGCCTGCCGCGCCTGTGAGGAAGATGCTGGCGCTGTAGAGCATGAGCACCACGACGCCAGCAATGAGGCCACCAATGCCGAAACCGATCCACGAAGCTGTAGGCATCCAGCTCATGCTGGCGAAGGCGGTTTCAACAATTCCAGCCACAAAGAGGCCGCCGATGATGAAGGCGCAGCAGAAGACCGTCGGACGGAAGAGGCGGTAGCCTGCAAGACACACGATGCCGCCCCCTACGATGGCAATAGCTGCTAGCACGGCTGGTCCCACCTTGAGCTGCTTGGCCGAGCTCAGCAGCTCCGTGACGCCTTCGAGAGAGCTGGAACTGTCGTCCGACACGTCCGAGAAGCTGCCGCTGCCGCTGTTGCTGTTGCCCACGACGGCCATGGCGCAGAGCTGCAGTAGAGCCACAGCGAGAAGGTTCTTGAGCAGGTACGCGCTCGTCATGGTGATGGAAGCAGGTTGCAAGGCAGAGGCGAAAGTGCGAATGACGCATCAAATGAGTGGCCCAAATCTGTAACGGATCAAACCTGATTTGGATTGTCGTACTTAGTTGGACATGGGTGCACTCATGTGAGCTTTTCGATGGGTGAAGAAAGCAGCTGCAGCGCCGCATAAATGGCGGCAGCTCCTTGTTGCCTATTATCGTTTACATGTAGACGACAACAATTGAGCTAGAGGCTAGTTGCTAGATGCATTATAGATACTCGGAATTGGGAGTCGGCATTGGGCGGCCGGTGAAGGTGGTGCACGTTGCCTGTCTGCTGCACAGTCAAGTTAACCGCGTTGCTCGACTGGCGAAGAACACTCGTTCCCAGCAATGTCCGCTGCTGCTCAAGGATTTGCCAACGACTTTATACATGTACATGTATGATATAAAGAGGGAGACAGGTTCGAGACCAAGAGGGTAACAACAAAAAGGAAACAGAACGGCCAAGACTCTCTTCCTTTCGGTGTATGGCCGTCTTACTTGGTGAAAATGACAGTGTCGCGCTTGGATTTTGCGATGACGTTGCCCCTATCGTCACGAGCGCCAGGAGCAGCCTTCGCGGACGGATGACTCGCCAGCTCATTCGGCACCGGCATCTCGGATGTGACGAGGTACTGCTTGAGGTCTTACATGATTTCTTCATCGTCGTCGGTCAAACCCGGACATTCCTCAAACTCTTACAGGTTGCGTCACAACGTGCTCACCATCGTTGCTCGGCAACGGTCAAACTCCACATCACCTCCTTGTTTGTTGCGTGGACGGTGTAGCAACATCGGGCTTTAAGGGTTCACAAACGAGGCTGTTGGCCTCCCATTGAAGCAGCTCCAAACCCTGGAGGTGGACGCTTCGGCATGCGTGGGGGCGACGGATCCTGCGTATCGGCCTGAGTCAATGGCGTTGACGAACTCATGAACGTACTCAGGCTTGACGTCCTCTGTTGGTACAGCGCAGATTCGCGCTCAACAGCTGCCAGGTCAATCATGGGAGAAAAAGCCTGACCAAGATGGTTGCCAAAGCTTGGAGGCTGGGCACCGTTAGCGCCTCCGTGAATAGTAGAAGACATCGTAAATCCAGCGCCCAGGCTACTGTTGCTGTTAAATCGCATTCCCAAACCCAGGTTATCACTCAACATGCTGCCGTTGGTGCTGCTGCTCGTGCTGTTTCCCCACCCGGAAAGCAGGGATTGACTCGAAAAGCTGCCCGCGTCGTTAAACGTATTGAAGCTAGGGTAGCCAAGGGATGACCCAATCGAACCTGCACCACCAAATGCAGCGTTCTGACTGCTGACGCTAGCACGTCCTTGATCCTCCGCCGGCGAAATCGGGCTTGGAGCTCGAAGGCTAAACGCGCCACTCGACAGAGTATCCAAAGGAGAGGAGGCATGGGCCATAAGCCCGTCGTGCTGCTTATTTGGATGATTGCCTGTCATCCCTCTTAGCGCAGGCGACGGCTGAAATACGATCACCTCGTCATCAAAGTTGTCGTCATCATCCACTCCAGTACCTGCGCGATAGTCGCTAGACAGGGCTCCTTGAGTTTGCTTCTGCGGTTGCTTTTCCGGGTGGTTGCTCGAGAGAAATCCGACGCTGAACGAGCCAAATGTATCGTTGCTCGGTTGTGTTCCCCATTTCCAATCACAGGAGAAGTCGTAAACTGCCCTGAAGCACCACAGAAGAGCAACGGGTCACCTTCGTAGCCGTCGCACAAGTAGAGCGCAAACTGATACAGCTTCCACGCACGATTTTTGCAGCCTCATCGTCTGCCAAAGGTGTCACTTGTGACGCACTGTTAGCTCCTGTCGTCGACGTCTGCAACGCCCATTCATCCTGCCACGTAGATGTAATTCCGACCTGCTCAAGAGGTACAAAACCTCGAAGCTCGAGGTTTTCCTTCAGTAATGACTGCTGCTCACGCACTGCAGATGCGTTCGCAACCAGTGATGCATATAACCCACGAATGCGCGCGTGATTGGCAAGCTTAGCCAGCGTCGCAAGGAAGGTTGAAGCAAATTGGTCCGCCTCGGCCCCATGGTTGTTCGTAGCCACATCACTGTACAGTTTCTTCTGACGATGCACCAAAAGCTGCTCTAACTTCTCCAGCATTTTCGGGTGCAGCTTCAGATAGTCACAGAATACTGTCACTGGGCCTGCAAGACGCAGAGCTGACAGCACCGAGTCCTTCGGAGCTTTCCCGTTCGCACTTACATCCGACTTAATATCCAAGCTGTCCAAAAGGAACTCCATAACGCTCGTGACCGTACGAATTGACAGACGAAGCGCATCTTCGAGCGGAGCAGACTGCGAACGCGAGTCCGAGGCCCGAACGATGCAGAAAATGTTCGTCACCACGATCTTCAGCAGCAACGCGTCACCCACCACACCCGCGTGTAGCAACGTCCGCATGTCCTTGAACAGCACCGCTTCCATGTCGCGTGGGTACACCGGCCTCGCAGCCTCGCTACTGCCGACTCTGCCCGACGACGCCGTTGGTGATCCTCGTGGCGATGATAGCGCAAACAAGATGCCATGCATCCGCGTGAGACGGTGCAGGTAGCTCTTCAAGAAAGCCGACTTGTCCTTCGCCGACGGAGACGACGACGTGAACGTAAGCGGCGCGGCCAGTGGTCGTTGGCGACTGCGCTCAAAAAGCAGCGCCAGATTCTCCTCTGCAGTTGTGAACGGCTGCGACGTGAGCAAACTGCGGCAATAGCGATACACCGCGACCGTCTCCGCCTCCACGTACGTGGCCAGCACCGCCAACTGGTTGTGCGGGTTGCCGTTCGCTGGCAGCACAGCCAGCGCCCGATGGTACAGCGCTTCTGCGGCCGCGAAGTTCTTCTTGGCCTTCTGACTGTGCAGCTCCCGATAGCGCGCCAGGTCTCCCAGGAACACGTAGCAGCGGTGCAGACTCTGGCGAACGCGCGTGGCGTCCTCGTTCTTGGCTGTCTGGCGGTTGCGTTGCAGCCACGAGGCGAAGACGTCTCTCAGGTGCGCGTAGAAGCCCGCGGCCTCGGTCAGGAACTGCTGGAACTCGCTAGACACGCGCGCAAAGTGCTCGCGGACGTTGCGATCCACTTGCGCCGCCGCCGCGTACTTGCGGATGCGGCGGCGAAAGTCCTCGATGCGTCGGTAGAAACAGGGCTTCCACAGCGCCTGCTCCACCTCCTTGGCGGCTGCGAACGCCGGCTGCGCGTCCACGAGGCGCGTGGCGGCGTCCGTGAGGCGGCGGCGCAGTGCGTTGGCGGCCTGCAAGTCGAGGGGATTGACACGCAGCAGGTCCCGCAGCTGCTTGTCTAGAGCTGCCAGCTCCTGGCGACAGGCACGCGGGTTAGTGCACAGATAAGGAGGGGGGCGAAGCGCACGTACATGTAGGTGCTGCGAGGGTCCATCACTTCATTCAGGCTGTCGCGCTCGCAGCTTGGCGCCGATTGGTCAAATGTCAGAATTCGCCGAAACGACGAATGGTTCGAAACGACTCCACTTCAGTTTGTTTTAATGTTTTAATTCATTTCGAGTACGTTGAATGCTGATTTCTATTTTAGTATTGCAATACTACTTGGCGGATATAGTCGAATATTTAATATTTTCAAAATGAGTACTACTACTACTACCGGTAGTAGTACATGTAGCACGCAATAATTTGCTTCAGCCAAGCTCGTCGGCGACAAACTCGGCCGGAGAGTTGGCGAAGAGCTCAGTTGCAACGTTGTCTGTCTGATTGATGCCCAGGCTTGGCGGTCAAGTTGACCGCGTTGCTTGACTGGCGAAGATCTCGTTCCGAGCAATGTCCGCTGCTGCTCTTTTGATCGTTCGTGTGCTGCGATGGCGTTTTACACAGGAATTGTCAACTCGACGTGAAAGTTTGACATCCGCAGCAGCAAGAAGCGAAAGCTGGGGGTGATCAACTGGCAGTAAGAATGCGAGTACAGCAGTGCAAGACATCACGGAAAGCTACCGGTACCGTAGCTTGATCGCCTTGGGAATCAACTGAAACGTGTGCACACTTGATTCAAGTATGCTTGCCTTGTGGATAGATAAGAACGCCGCGTTGGATGATACGAGTATGCCAGCTTCCTTCCAGGTTGTTCGACGCGTTTAGGTCAGCATGGAAATGGGCTGCTTGCCTTTGGCGGCGTTGCTCTTCCACAGTCGCATGGACCCCGTCCCAACAGCAAAATGAGACCCGATTCCCTCTGATATCGAATATTTACATCCATAATATAAAGTTCTGTTTACCCTTGAAACCACATTTATTAGACAATTCAATTCGATTTTCAATTTGCAGCATCCGATCGACGCTTCGCGAACCCCAATTCGGTCGCGACTGTGCAACGACCCAAGTCCGTATCGACAGAAGGGGGCAGGGGCAGGTGGCGGTGACTGGCGCCCGTTTAGTGACGGGCCTTTGTGTCTGAGTATGGCGCCCGAAAAGGAGCGAAAAAGAGAGCGACGAGAGGGAAAGAGTCGTTCCGTTCTTGGCTCTTGGGTTTCGGCCATTCTCGATCGCGTCCGCCCTCCCCCGCCCCACCCTCCCCCATACAAACATGAAGACCACCAAGAGCGTGCGCTGGTCCACCGTGACCGTGTACGAGTTCGGCGTGGCCTTAGGCGGCAGTGCCGTGCCCCGTCACGGAGGTCCGTCCATCGGCCTGGCGCGCGAGCCGCAGCAGGTCTGGAGCACGACGCTGGACACGGTGCGGCGCTGCGGGGACCTGGCGCTCACCAAGCCTGGCTCGGACGTCGAGGGCAAGGAGAGCGCAGACTGCAGACAGCAGCGCAAACGTCGCGTCCAACGCGCCCGCCGCGTGCGCTGGCTCAAGCCCCTGGAGCGGATTACGATGCTGGAGAAGGCTGGCTGCAGTGAAGAGAGAATCTACCGCATGATGATTGAGAGCTCGGATATCGCCATGTCCAGGAGGCTCTGCGTCTCGATCCAGCGACAAGTGGCTGCATGAAGGATGAGACGACTGAATAGACGAGAAGTGAGTAGAGTATGCATGAATGAAGGACTATTTACCGAGTACGCATCGAGTCGTCTTGTTACGCTACGAGACTCGTTCAGGTTGTTGCTCAATCTGCAGCACTCAGCAGTCAATTCCTCCGCCAACGTAACGAGCATCACACGTCTGCTTCAAGCGCTCGCTCCTTAAATTCTCATAAATTAAGTTGTTCAATACGGTCTTCGCCTCTGCTCCTCGGTTCGATCCGTGTTGGTCTTCACCTTTGCTGGTCTTCATCACTGACGTCTTCGGTCGACAGCTCAGGCTGCGCACTCGAGCGAGGCCAGTCGCAGACTCAGACGTCGTGACTGGGCGATGCTGGACGACTCCATGAGCATGCGGTAGATACGCTCCTCGCTGTAGCCAGCCTTCTCCAGCATCACGATGCGCTCCAGGGGCTTGAGCCAGCGCACGCGTCTGCGATGTCGTCTGCTCTGCGTCTGCACTCGAAGCGTCTTCTCCAGTGCCGCCAACTTGCTCTGTGCTGCATCCACTGACGTACTCCACACACTCTGTGGTGCGCCTGTGAGTCCCACCGCTGGACCACCGCGTCGAGGCACAGCACTGCCGCCGATACCCACTGGGAACTCGTACACTGTGACGGTGGACCAGCGCACGCTCTTGGTCGCCATAGCTGCGGGCGGGAGGATCTGGAAGCCGGGAATGGAGAAAAGCCCAGAAGGCGCTCAAGCCGAGGGCCGCAGCGTCCCCAGCCGCCCGCCGCTTGCTGCCTGCCACTCGCTCGCTGGCGTTCACCCACCACTACCTCTAGCCGCCATGCGATGATTTGGGATCCCGTCCGCCGCCGTCCACTTACAAACGCCCAGTGTGCGAGCAGCGTACCAGTCGTAGCGCGGTTCAACGTCGTCCACTGGCGGGCGGACGTGGCAGCGGACGACGTTGAACCGCGCTACGACTGCTGCCGCGTCCGCCCGCCAGTGGACGTATCGCGTAATCTGAATATCCGGCGCAGAGCCGCGGCGACCAAGACGAAATCTTGCCAAGATGGCTTGAGGCAGCGACACCCCGGCTGAGGAGCGCTTCACCCAGCACGACTGCATTGCATTGGGCTGCATGCCATGCTGCGTTGGTCCGCACTGCGACGGGATGCAGACTTTTGACCAGTTTCAAGCATGGCGCTGACGAGACCGACAGACAGATCGCAACCATCAGCATGATGCCAGCTGGTGGCGCTCGCGAAAAGCTCGGTGTCAAATGCCGAGATGCGTGCATAAAGACGCGAAGTGAAGAAATCACTTGCTGGGCACGTTGGCCGGCTGCAGCAACCATGCCATGCAGCAGCACTGCCGGCATCGACCAAAGCAGAACCCAAGGCTGCCGTTGTCGTCTGCGAGACGCAGTATTCACCTCGTTTTAACGGCTTCAATGTCATTGCAGATGCTGAAACGCCGTCCACTCCCTGTAGATAGCGACCTCCGGCCCGAAATTAGAACCTGCCCCTACTTCAAGCGACTTACTAAAATTCAAGTGCCAGACCAGTGGCGCCCGTGGAGCAAGATCGATAAGTGGTCTCACTGCAAACACGTCCGGCCCGATATTCCTGGCTCAATCGACGAATGCCATTTTCTGCTGCAGCTAGTGGTGGTGGTCTCCGCTGCCTTTGAATAGGGGAATAAGGTTCCGGTGGCAGCACTGGATACTGGTCCAGCAGCGACATTATTGACGGACATGTCGTCGTGGCTTCAAACGAGAACGCCATGCTGGCAGAGACTATGAGAATACCGCCTACAACTCGAATGTTGTTCATGCATGCAGCTTGTATTGATAGCGATATCCTTTAATAAAGGTCAAATAACTTAAGCTCTTCCTCGGCAGACCTTCGATCGACGTCTTTCCGACGGCGCGCTGTCAGTGTAAAACGCCAATCTCGGAAGGAACCCGCGTCCTCAGTGAGCTGGTGGTGACTTCCTTGGTTCCACCGGTCGATTTACACGTAGTTGACTGGGATCATGTGCGGGCGGTTGAGGAACGAGGTGGAGGGGGAGCACGGACGCTCCAGCATGGGGCGGGGCGCCTCGACCCTCCGCTGCATCCGTCGCTGCCTCTTGGCCTCTTTCCGCTCGGCGATGTCCTCCACGAGCGTTCTCCGGCGCGAGCAGTTGATGATGCTCGCTTCCCGGGAGAACCGCAGGATCATGCCCTCGCTCACGCCCGCGTCCGCCAGCAACCGCACGCGCTCTTCGGGTGTGAAGCGGTGTACGCCTTCGACGCGCTCGGCCATGTGGCCCACTTTGGTGGTCCAAGTGAACTCGGGTTTGTCGCTCAGACCGATGGACGGGCCGCCCTTGCCGGGCACGGAGCTGCCGCCGAGCCCCACGCCGAACTCGTGGATGGTGATGGTGGACCAGCGCAGACGCTTCTTCGTCTTCTTGGGGACGCCTCGTCCTCAGTTGCAGTGGACGCACTACGTTGGCGCTTCAAGTGACGCTCGGGTGAGGCAGGCGCAGTGGCTTCAGGGAAAGTGGAGGAGCTCTTGGGCGCCGTAGAGGGCACCAGGAGCTGCTGCTGGTCGTCGCCTTCGTAGATATCTGCGACGTCTTTGGGTGCCATGGTTGTGTATGTGGTGGGGAGTGGAGCGAAGGGTGGGGAGCGTTGCTTGTTGTTGTGTTTCGCTTGGTGGTCGGTCCGCGCTTCGGGTTGTGCGGCGCCGCTGGCTGTTTTGACTGTGGTTTGTTTTGGGATGTGACTCCCACATGTATCTGGTGCAGTGGACGGCGGGCGGACGCTGAGACCCGTCTGATGCGCACTTGACTGCAATTCCAGTCTTCGTCCGCCGAGCGGACAGAACCCCAACCGCCGTCCGCTATGGCGCCACCAACCAGCACACCACCAAACCAACGCAGGACTTGCAACGACAGCAACTGACTACCGGTACTCATGCAGCATGACTGCAGACCTTAGTTTGCCAGCAAGACATAGGCGCTCGCTGCTCGGGAATTGGCAGCGATCCATTCTCACTCATTGACGTGCATGTCCGCTTGGGTAGTGCAATGGGTACAATGTACCGGTTCGCTGGTCGTTTCTTTGTGGAGCCTCAGTCAGTGCGGATGGCACTGGGCATCGAGGCAATGTATGGTCCGCTTCATTTTGCCGCCCGCCGTATTAGCTGTCCACTGGATTGGATCGACCAGCTGGCTCGCTCGCTGTGAGCGTTCCGCAGTCATTGATCTGAACTGTCTTTTTGAGCGGGTCCGATCGATCGTAGGATCGGTGAAATGCTGCACCTTGGCGCTCGCCACTTGCGCGTCTTTCGGGTGGTTACCGAAATTACACACGAAGAAGCTTTGCATCTCGTCCGCCTGACTGAACGCTACATGTACACCGCCACCTGCAGTGCAACGGAGCCGCATTACTGATTTTAGTTTCGGGACTTAGTCGTTGCCAGTGCCTCCGCTCGTGGGGCTGGCAATGGCTGCACATACGCGCAACTGATACTTTCGCTCTACACGAGCCAGAAGAACCAATATATAGCGCGTGCAAGGCCAGATATTTTTCCGACACCCGATGACAACAGACGAGCTGCTGATCGCACATTGTTGTCTGTCATCGACACGAATGAAATGCGGCCGGTCCACGTAAGTAAAGTTGTCGGTTGTAAATGTATATTATCAAAGGCACACTATTCTGGGGCATTGTGCAAGCGAACGCTACAATGTAGCACTATTCATTTGGAGTCTTGTATTTAATATAATACAAGACCCAAAAGGTACACTGTACCACAAAAAACATTTGTGTCATGTCCCTATTCTGAAGCTGAAGATTTGGCTGTGACGTGTGCACACTTGATTACACTAAGTCATGATTGTCACGTCCCACAGGTGGACCTTGAAGTTGGTTTGGCTTCAAGTATCGGTACGTGTTTTCGGAGACTACCAGTAACTTACAATACCCCCGCTAGACGTCGGCAATAAGCTCATGTCTGCATGTCTAACGAGATATTCCAGCATTCAGCTCATTACCGGTACATGTAGATCCACATGCGGCCCATCGCGAGAAAATTGACGTTCAAGGTGACCCTGCAGGTTCTACCGATTCGGTAGGTCAATGCTCACGACATTTTGAGCGCGATGCACAACAAAATTCTGCATACCTTTTGAAGCACGAATGCAGCGCAGTCTGCATTGCTACAGTACATCTCGCACACCATAGTTATCGGGGAGTATCATGATGGAAGGCCCAAGACAAGCACTACTAACAAGCAGAGGTAGCACCACTACAATGTAACAAGTAGAGGTTAAGAAGACCTTATGCTGCAGGGCTGTTCGCTACAGCCAACCGGCTTCATTCACATTCCCCGCCTTCAGTCCACTTACAAACTCTAGTATTACACACGTCGCAAGTTTCAAGACAGTGTATCCATCATGGTACTCCCCGATAACTGTGGTGTGCGAGTTTCAAGACAGTGTAACCTGCACATTGCTTTCGTGGTCATGCTACGCTGGCCGCGCTTTCATGCATGCAAAGCAAGAGACGAGCGCGTTGCGACTAACATGGATGTGGGGTATCGGTATCGCATTGGGTGGAGCATATCGGAGGCGTTTCGGAGCTCAAAATTGCGGTGTGGTCCACTTCGGCACTTTGCGTTGCCGCGGGCGCGGGCGACGCCCGAAGGCTAAACGACTGACGCATCGTGCCATTGCGCTGCGACCGAATGGCTGTTAAACTACAGGATCGGAATGGCGATGCAAGAGCGAGAGATCGGCAGGGATGGTGTCAGCAGTGAAACTTTCACTGAAAGGTGACACCTCCAGCATCGTGCGTGACCTGGTCGTGAGCAGTCGTGTCCTGGAGTTCAGTTAGCAAGCTCTACAGTCTTGCTGTTGTCTTCTCTCTTCTGCACTTTGCAGCTTCAACTGTGCATTCCTGCTGTCTAGATGCAGAAGCCATTGTCATCTGCTGCTACTGCTGCTACTGCGTTGCTCATCACTTGCCATGCCACTGGAGGCTTGTGATTGCTCCAATCTGTTGGTCAGAAATCTTGGTATCAAGGGAGGCGCAGCATTCATTGTCTGGCTGCGTTCAGGTTGAAGAAGTCTCTTCACGCAGAGAGCTACCCGATGCAAGCAAAAGCAAGCAAAAAGCAAGCGAAGCAAAGGATAAACTCAGCAGTTTCGTTGTTATTGATCAATTGAATAAAAATGGTGGTCGCCCTGGTGGCTGTGGTTGCCATACCCTGTTTCCTCGACTTTCTCGTTGCTAGTGTCTCTCAGCTGGCAGTGCGCCAGCGCCGTTGTAGAATCTCAGTTCGTGTACATTTCATCTCGAATAACTTAAAGCCCTCAAAATACGCAGTGAAGCGAGCGAGCCAGAACACCGGCGGTCCTGCTCGCGAGCGGCACCACAGCTACACGTAGTTGACCGGGATCATGCGTGGTCGCCGCAAATAGACAGCGCACGGGCGCTCCAGCATCGCCTGCTCTGCGCTGCGCTTGCGAGAGGAGTCCTTGTCCTCCTCCTCCTCATCTTCGGTCTCCTCGTCGTCGTCCAAGCTGGTCGTCGAGCGGCGACGGGAGCCCAGGATGATGTTGGTCTCCCGCGCGTGGCGCGTGATGATGCCATCGGGGATCCCAGCGGCCTGCAGCAGGCGGATGCGTTGGTTGGGCGAGAAGCGGTGCACACCCTCGACGCGCTCGGCCATCTCCCCCACCTTGGTCGTCCACGTGAACTCGGGGGTCTGTGCGAGGCCGATGGACGGGCCGCCCTTGTTGGACACGGCGCTGCCTCCCAGTCCGACACCGAACTCGTGTACAGTGATGGTGGACCACCTCACACTCTTCTTGGCGGCCGTGGGGAGTGAGCTGCTACCGGTGGTGCATTCACTGCAGCTGCTGGCACTAGTGTTGCTGTAGTCCTCCTCTTCAGTTGCGGAAGGCTCGGGTTCCTCGGTCATGGTCTGGTCGTCGTTGGCTGGAGCACCGGTAAGGTGGTCATGTGCTGATAGTGCAGGGTGCAGTTGCTGACGGAGGCTGCCGACTCGAGGCACACAACTCGGAGGAGAGTTCATTGCTCGCTGCGGTGGGTGCGAGAGGCTTGCGCTGCTGCGGACGGAATGACGGAATGAGCGACGTTGGGCAGATGGACCGCCCGGGCTCCACGAAAGGCTCTCACATTCCCTTTGGCAGTGTGCGTCCGCTGCTCGTCCGCCTGAGTCGCGAGGTTCTAGCGGACAGAGGCGAGGTTTTACTCGAAAGGGCGTCAGTCGGGGCGGACCACAGCGGATCGGATGGTGGTGCTAGTGCATCACTGCGACCACCGATCGCGACTGTCGCAGAGACGTCGCGAACGCCAAGAAGAGCAGAAACAAGCATTTGTACCCGCCGCCACAGTCTCGCTGTACGCTGGTGCTGACGGGCGTAGTTGATGAAATGTATCAACGACACTGACAGGTACTATGCGTCGGTTTGCAGCGTAGCGTGTTGCTCGCGCGAGCATTGGCATATGCTGATGTATTCGGCGGCCTGCCATCCTCGATATGAAACTGTTCGGCCGGTGCGTCGACACCTGCCAGACCGAATACTTACGATGGCTACATCTGGCTCCTGCCACCGGACGCTACAGAGACGGAGCGGTGACGCGCTGCAGGCTTCGACAACAGTGCTCCAGACTTAGCTGAAGTCCGCAAAGCCTAGCCTGAATGGCTGACTGGCCTTCTGGCATGCAGACATCCCGCTGCATTTGCTTGGCTCGCCCTTGGTTCGATCGATCGCGCTCGTTCGACCGCTTATTTTTCATGCATTATATTTCAGAGGTGCGTCCGCTGAGTGGATGCCTCGGATTTGAAGGTCTTTGATATTAAGTTTGCGCGACATCAACTCGAAGTCTTTGTAGGAGTGATGGTCACCACATTCCGCAATTTGCAGGCTGTTAGCACATGCCGACGCAGCGCTACATCGCGCCACAGATACGCACGCTGGGAGCTCAAGTGCCATAGCAATCCTCATGTGGACCAATACTATAGTATGCAGCAGTCGAAGGCAATGGTGGCTAGGCAAGCGCACAAGAGAGCATTAAAAGACACTACTAAAGCTTCACTGCTAAACCTCAACTAGTGCACTCTATCTCAATACAGCCTTATCTATTCGTCCTTGTAGCTTCGGAAAGCGCCTCGAAGGAGCTCCAGCTGCTCCCCCAGTTCATACTTTCCACTACTTCTTGCTGCAATTTTCAATGGCGAAGGGGTGAAGTTAACGTCTTGGAGGGAGATGTCCCGGAGTGCCAAGTTGTAGCCATGTCGACGTCCTTGGTCAATTGCTGGGGCCTCTTCTTGCTGCAGGTGGTGGAGACACAGACTTTGCGGTGTTTACGTGGTGAGTTTTGGTGAAGTCTTGCTGGGGATTCCTGCTGCAGGTTGAGATGTACTCTTCCAACAGAGCTGGGAACAGTTGAAGGAGACTGAGGACGTCACCATTCTGGACTTCCGAATCGAAATGTTTGAGGTGGTCTTGAAGTCTGCGGTCGGCTGCTGCTCTGGGGCGTAAGAAGGACGTGTAGTGCTTAATCAACGCCATGAACCGACTTGAGAACGCCGAATGCTGCACCTCCAGCGTCTTGACACTGTCCGCCTGCTCGCGCTTGGAACTTTCAAGCTGCCCAAGCTGCGTGTTGAGCTGCAGAATAGAGAACGGTCAAACGCTGCACTCGTCACAGACAGGAAGAAACTACTGAACCTGTTGGTTGCACTCGTTCTGCTGCTCGGCAAAGGTGGCTGCGTTTTCGAGGGCTCGTTCCAGCTCCTCAGCGTATTGCCTCTGCTCTTTCATGGCTTCTTGCTGGTCTTCCAGTCGCTCGGCATACCGCGCATTGGTTGCGACCTGAACCGAGTACGCGTTCTCGACTGCAACTAGTCGGTCATTTTCAGCAGAGAGATTGCGGATCAACGCTTGCTTCGCTTCCAAAACGTTATCTTGGTTGATAGCGTGCTGTTCAAGTGCATGGTACGCTTTGCATTCGGCATTGGCACGGCGAAGTTGCTCGTCCAGAGTTTGTATCTGTATCGCAGAAGCTTCAACGTCCGCTGTACGCTAGCCACATGAACAACAATTAATGAAGGGTAATACCTTATCAAGCACGTAAGAAACCACGTAAGAAACCATCTCACCTCCATTAGTTGCTGTCGGAAGTCTCGAATTTCGTCGTGGCGTTTCTCCATCTCGTCCTGACACATTCTTGCGGTGTTATCCAATGTAGAGCATGCCTCTACGAGGTTGGTGCGCTCCCGAGCCCAGGAAGCAAGAGCTCGGTTGACTTGAATTTGCACTCCTCTCCGATTGCAACCATTCGAGTGTTCATTTCAGGAAAAGAAGGGCACAAAAGAGTGCACTGTGAAGACCCGTTATCCATTGTGAGCGTGGTTAGTGCCTGGCAACATGTACGTAGTTCAAGGAGAACAGACTGATCCAACAGGAATGCATGCTCGTCTACGTCTTCGCTGGTCTCGTCGTCATCATCCATTCCTTCCCGTTCAGTGGTCTCCATCGGTTTTTTCAGCATCATACGCAGTGCTGTCGATAGAGCTGCTTCCAATTCTGCTACCGCCTCCTCCATTTGATGACATTTTTGCTGCTTTGCTGCCATTTCTTGCTGTTGCTCGCTAGTTTCTTGGACTTGTCCCTCCAAGCTCTGCTGAACCTCTGCTAGCGTGTTCTCCAAGCTTTTCTTCTCTTTCAGTAGAGCCGTGCATTGCGTCTGCAATTCTTGACCATGGCGTTCTGATGCATCAAACTTCGCTAGCAAGGCTTCAATCCTTCCATCTGACGACTGAGCTGCATCCATCGCTTGCTTCTGAACCAGCGCTTCTTTCTCCTTACACGTTTGTAGCTCAACTTCCAGTCGACTCACTTTGTCACGCGCTTTCTTCGCCTTAGCCACATATTTGTCCACGGACCCAAGCAGCTCTTCTTGAAGTGCATTCAATTCATCGAGGTGCGATTGTTTCTTAGCACACGCGTCCAGCAAAGTCTCACTTTGCTTCTTGGATTCCTCATACTTCGTCGAGGTTGCATCTAGCTGCTCTTGAAGAACTTTGGTTTTCCGTGCAGCATCCTCAAGCTTGGATTCCATCAGGTTATGCGTTTTCGTAGCTGCTGATAAACGGCTCTGCAGGGCTTCTTCTGTGCGTTGTGCGCTGGTTGAAACACCTTCCATTTGCATGATATGGTTGTCATTTTGCTGTAATTTCCTTCGCACTTCATCGATCTGGGTGTGCAGAGCAGCCTCCTGTTCATGAAAGCGTTGAGCCATCTCTTCTTGATGTTTTTGAGCGGTGTCAAGAAGATTCTTGACCACGAGGTGTTGCTCTTGTTCGTGATCGAGTTGTGCCTGGATGGACAATACCAAATTACTCTTTTGTTCAACATCCTTCTCCTGCTCGTAGATTGTGTGTCGCAACTCAGCAAGCACGATAAGCAGCTCTTCGTGCCCAGTCACCTCAAAGTCCGTTGCTTTTAGGTGAACTGCTTCTTCGAGAACGCGGATATAGACTCGTTGTTCGTGTAGGACACTCTCAAGATCACCTGAGGCAGTCACTTCGTCTTCTGAGACCCCGTCCGAAGGTTGTAATCTCCCAATCCGATCATTTGAAACACTTGCAGCTCCACCAAAGCCTTTCAATGCGCTTCACTGCAAGTTCATACTTTTCTTCTCCTTTTCAGCCTCCTTCACCTTACGGTCGAGCTCTCCTCGTTTTTGGCCAAGGGATGCACCGGTAGCTGGCGTACCAATCATCATTTGGGTAGCACGCTTCTGCTGTTCCAATGCTGTAGCTCGCGAGCTTGCCGGTGCTTTCGAACTGCCATCAATCGATTTCCTTCGTTGCACACGAAGCTGCTCCAGTTGCAGCTTCTGTTCCTTTATCTGCAGCTTGTAGGCGTCAATTCGTAGGTTTTGTTTCTCCAATTCTTCGTACACCTGCGTCAACTCCATTGCCTGTTGACGGAGCTTCTTGGACAAAGTGTCAATAGGGTGCACACTAGGAGTCGGCTTATCGGCGCTTTGGTTACACGATTCAGCATCGTTGTTTGAGTTTGTCGACTGTGGACTGCCAGTCTTTGACTTTGTGCCGCCTACGGTCCTGGACATGACTTGCTTACTTGAAATACTGGAAATCGAGGCTGTATTCCTAGGTATCATCGGGCGTCGAACGCTGCTTGAATGAGGAATTGGTGGAGGCGGTGGTGGAGGAGACAGTGCTTGATTCCCTAATTCCATCGATTCCCTGCGAGAAGTGACAAACTGGTAGTCGTGCATTTCACGGGAAAATCTTGATCGTCTTCTGGGTGTAGCGGACTGTCCGTCGAGAACGTTGGTGTGCTTGGTGGTCGCAGCATTTGAGCACTGAAAGCTCCACGAGGTGGCACAGCAGCACGGTTCACTTGCTTTCGACCGCCATTTTTCATCGCTTTCGTGCCGCCAAGTGACATCGGTGGAGATGGTTGGCGAAGCCCATGAGCTTTCTCCATTCCGGTTGGTTTCGCCACCTTCGCCACCTGCGAATGTTCGGTCCTGCAGGTTTCGGACGCGACGGGCGTTTCGACCACCGTCGTGACAGTGGATCTTGGTGGTGCAGACGGTCACCTCACCTTTTCACGGGATGGAGAAACCCAACCAGCAGCAAATCTGGACAGCCACACAAGTGCGGGCATTGGCAGCTACGGGTCTAGCATCTTCTCATCTGCAGCCATTCCTCCGACTTGTCTACAACGACCCGAAGACGAAGCGAGTGAATGGAAAATCGCGAACCGTTTTGGTGGAGAGCAGAGATGCAGATGACGAGGTGGTCTGTAAACGACAGCGAGAACGCAATGGGAAGTGCACTGCAATTTGGTCGTCCTCGACCCATTGGAGGCAATCGGGGAGGTATTCGATCTCCACGCTGCAGTTGACTGGGTCGAGCTGCAGCTCTGGAATAATTTTGAGAATGGATTCGACGTGTTTCTAGGTAAAGCGTCCGTCTCGCTGCATCAGCTTCAGGGGCAATGCAGTAATTCAGAGAAAGGTGTACAAAACTCAGTGACGACTGGTGCCTTGTGGCTTCCGCTGCAAACTTCGAAGACGAACGGTTTGACGTCACAGTTGAGTCTTCAGATCGAATGTAGCTTTACATCCGACCCGAAAGTTCGTCGCATTCGTGAGGAGATTCGACATCGTCGAAAGCGAAAAGAGCGCGAGATGAAGATGAGGTCGCGACAGGATACAAAAACTGCAGAAGTTGGTCGACAGGAAGAAGCTTCTGAAAGTGGGGAGGATATTGATGAGAACGATTCGACAAGCATTGCCGATCCAGCGTTCGCCTTCACCCAACCTTTTCACCGTGTAGAATGGTCGCTGGTCGCATCCACCAGCATTCGGCAGCTCTTCTTTCACGTAAGTGGTCAATCTTTCTCTGAATTGCGCCCTGTTTGACATGCATTGTTGGTCAGTCGGAGGTTGAACATCTTGCCAATTTTCGTGAATTCGTTTTGTACGGTGACCTCGAACGGGAGCTGGACGAGGATGAGGGTCTCCAGATCCACGAAGATCATCTCACTGCTTTCAAGACGTGCCAGTTTTCGGCGCAGTATCTCGACCACTGTGTGGAAAATTTGTCCCAACGCCTCCAAAACTACAATGACGACTATCATGTCTTAGCTGACACGCGAGCACAATTGGCAAGGAAAAACAAATCCTTGGTATGGCCATACCGGTAGTGCTTCCTCTATTAACTGTTCTTTTGCTGACTTGAGCCTTATCTGATGCAATTGCCCACGTAGAAACATCAACGTCGTCGCCTACAAAAGGAACATGACGACTTGGATCTACTCATCACAACGTATAAGCGCGTGCTAGAGAAGAATGGTGACACGAAAGTCTCGGAAGATCAGCTGAAACAACCTAGTTCGCCAACTCGGGGCGATTGTAGTTTTTCAGAAGTACCAAGTTCCCCAACACCATCGCTCTCGCCGAAGAAGCCTGTCTTCCTAAAAACTTGGGAAGAACGCGAGCGTGAACGTCGATTGGAAAAAGAAGTTACCAAGGCTCAGCGCATTGAAGAGGAGAAGCAGCGTCTCCTTCAGCACGTGATGGCGCGGCAACAACGAGAAGAGTACGACGCGTTTATCTCAAAATTTGGCGAGAACCGGAAGCAACGAGCCGCACGGCAAATCAAGCGTTCTTCCGCAGTATCAAGAGCTCGCTACAAGCCCAACGTTATGCTGTAGAAAACCGTGCCGCAACACTTCTGCAAGCTGCGTGGAAACGGTTTGTGCATATGAAGAAGTATCCGCATCGAGTCGAAGCACGAAAACAAGAGATCGAGTTGCAGTTGATGGCGCAAAGTGAGTGGGAGTTGCGGCAGTGGATGGCCGACATGGAGCAGCAACAGCGCGAGGAATCCATTCAGAGTAATGATAGTGCTCTCTCCCCGTCTGTATCACCTTCGAAGGAGGTCGTTGACGCCCTTGTAGCAACATGGCGCAAGTTGCACAGGGTTTTCGTATTTGCCCACAAAACGAAGGGGACGGACTACTACTCACTCTTCTCTGAAATCGATCTCCGAAAAGACGACGTCATCGATCGCGCCGAGTTGAGGCTTGGCGCTAGAAGCTTTGGTGTTCGGCTTGACCGCAAAATCACTCGAGCGTACGTCAGTTGAATGGATCCACTTCTCGCATTCAAGTCTCCTTAGACTAACTTTTTTGTTGAACAGATTGATCACATTAGTTCGCACGAAGTGTGGGGCCCCATCCAAACCCCTTCTCATGACGTTCGATCAGTTCATGCAAGGCTTCGAATTGCTGCAGACAGAGGTGGAATTAACGTGCACCAAACCGTCACCCGACACAATGCTTGAGAGCTTCATTGATGCTGGTGGCGACGGAAACAAGCTCCTCAATCCAGCTGGTGAAACGATAGTCGGTCAAACTCTGAATTTGCATCAAGACCAACCAAACAATGAGGAAGCGTTGGTTATGTCCGTCCGTGTGTTTAGAGCAGCGATTTACGAATCAGCGTCGGCATTCTTGAAAGCGTTGGGCAAACCCTCGACAGACTACCGTGCATTCCGAGATGCACTGGCCCACATATTTCATGAATTCGACGCGGATAGGAATGGGGAACTGGATGTGGACGAATTGGTGACCTGCATGACGTCCTTCAACCTTCGGCTCAGCAACGAAAACATATCACTGCTGCGGGAACTATTCATCGGAGACCGTGAAACTGACACCGTCGGTGTTGCCGAGTTCATTTCATTTGTGCTAGCCCACTCGTCTTCATCTTCTGACGAAGACGAACTTGGTCTCTTGGGCTACCGCATCAGAGAAGCGATAATGACTCGTGTAAGTCAAGCTCAGACCCAGGCTGAGGACATCGAAGATGCTGTACGTCTCGTGTTTGGAGCCGCGTACAAACGGAAGGACCAACAGCAGTGCTCGATTCAAGATTTTATGAGGGTTCTCGGACGACTGCAACTTGGCGTGACACGGGCACAAATTGCTCGCCTTGTTGTGCGGCTTGACCGGGGTGGAGATCGAATGGTCTCGTTTGACGAACTGCTCACTTGGCTGCGAATGCGTTCGAAGCTTTTAACTGACGACGATTTGATGGCTAGCCCCGGGCGAACGACTGCGTCCCAGGCGGCACTGCAACTAGCAGCGAAAAAGGCGAAGGCGCTACGAACTCTGCTGAATAACTTGGCATCTGGAGGTGCTTTCTCTTCTTCGCCGGTGACACCTGACGGCAAGAAGATCAACCTGACAGCTTTGTTCCGACAAATCGATCGTGATGACAGCGGCAAAATTAACCAAGACGAATTGCAGACTTTCCTCGAAAACCAAAATCCGCTCTCTATCGTCGGTGAAGAGGTGCTGGTTCAACTGTGTGGTGTTTCAGATTTGCCGCAATATCCTGCTGTCTTTGTAGCACAGGAAATGATGGCCCTCCTTGACTTGAACGCCAATGGCGTCACCACACTTAAAGAATGGCTAACGTTCGCTCACTATGAGGGCATAGAAGAAAGCGAAGACCCCATCGTGATTGAAGCAGTGCGTACAGCTCTGAAGGACTCCGAAAAGGATAACCCCGAGCGTCTGATACGATGGTTTAGCGAGCTGCCTGGGGCTATGCAAGTCACCACCGCCCGAGCAGGAGAACGGGTTCAGATGAAAATACGCGTAGCAGAGTTTAAAACCGCACTGCGCGCCAAGCTAGGAGGCGCACGCTCAATCTCCCTGCGCACAATTGATCGGGTTGTGGCAAGTCTTGATAAGGATAACAGCGGGTGGGTCACGACCAGCGAGCTGTCCTCGTGGGCGTTCCCACCCCGAGACCTCGAAGAAATTCTCCGTCTTGTGATCAAAAGCTGGGAGATCGAGCACCAACAAATCAATCGTACAGATCTGGCTGCCGACTTGTACAAGCGCTTTGACGCAGACGGCAATGGTAGTCTCGCTGTACGAGAACTGCTTCAAGGGTTCTCATCCTTTGGAGTGGTTCTGACCGAGTACGAGACACGAGTATTACTGATCGCCTTCGACTTGGATGGAGATAGCTGCTGGAGCAAATTCGAGTTCATGACATTCGTGGACAAATTATTTCCAACGGAATCACTACATGTAGTCAGCGAACCAAACCAAACAACAAAAACAATAACAATTCCAGCTCAGTCCACAGTCGACGTAGCAGGAACCCTTACTGCACAAGTATCTTCACATGGGAGTGCTACTGGTGGTAATAGCAGCGCGTACAGTGACAGTGACTTGCTGCTCCAATCGGGATCATCGGATGCGTTATCATCAGCATACTCAGACGAAGAGGAAGTTGTCGGCGTGCGGCCCGCGGGGTACAGTGAAGATTAGTTTGACGTACATGCCATTGTCAGCACCGGTGAGTGAGTAGCTGAACTTGTCTATAGAAGCCTGGTGCTTTCCTCAATTAATGAATCTTTTGCAACTGATTCCGTCCTTGCCTTGTGTACCACAGTATGGTGCTCGCACCCTTGGACTACGTGAATGAACGCATAAAATATAACCGTTGGCAGCCCGAGAAGTAGGAGTACGGTGGTGTAATCACCGTCGAAGTACATTTGGGTCCACGGGTTGATCACGTAGTTCAGCAACCCAAAGGAAAAGAGACCGTTGCGAGGAACGCTTGGAGGGTGCCGTACAGCTCAGCAGGAAAACACATAACTGCAGCCAAAACAAATGATGACAAGTGATACCAGCGGTGAGGAGCAATTCTAACATAGGAGCAACGCCAGCAGCAAACGACTTACTGATGTACGCGAACTGCAAAGCGTACAGACAGGTCTGCGCCAGCGCGTAAATGATAAACATGGCAAGCTGTACACGAAGCGAAGGCACCAGGAGGAGCACGATAAAGAGCTGCACAAAGGCAATGCAGGCTACGAATATCACTTTGAATCCGTAGTGATCAATGACGTAGCCGACGATAGGAGAGTAACCAAAAGTCCCGTTCACGAGAATTGGATATAGGACATCCGTGAAGAGGGATGCAGAGCTGGTGTCGTCGCCAGCAAGTTTCACCAACAAACTTGGAATCGCCCCACCAGCAAACGCGAAAATCAGCGAGACCCATCCGAACAAGAGAGCGAAGAACCACAAATCCTGTCGTTTGAGTTCTTCTCGCATGCCTGCTAATAGACCAATTGGTGTCTACAGTGTAGAAACAAACCACAATAAATGCGTCAGACGTCCAACATACAGACAAATACACATGAAACTAACATTAATCCGAGGCTTCTCAACTTGGCAGAGAGGGATAGCGAGATAGTCACGTGGCCTCGTGATGTTGTTTGTCGGAAACACCAAGACACAGACAAAAGCGCACGCGCTAACCAGAATACTGCCCAAACCAAACACACATCGTCAGGCCAACAGCCAACCTCCCAAGACACATTGACGAGAACAAATCTTACCCGTATACGCGGAAGAATACCGGCCGCGTAATGCCGTGGACCCCCAACAACATGTAGACATACCCCGAGCAGTTGAACAAGCTGGAAAGCGTGCTGCACACGACTCCTTGCACTTCGTACAATTGGAGGATCTGGAACGCTGCCAAGTACGCGCCCGTTCCTCCCGTACCCACCAGTGAATACCCCGCAATGATCCACGCTCCACTCCCAGCGTGGGAATCCCCGAACGACAGGGCGAAGTTCCCCAACGCGGACAGTGTGAGCCCAAGCAAAATAGTAGCTCTCGGACCTACCACGTCCAAAAACACTCCGAAGAACGCGTTGGCTGCGCTAAGGCACAGGAACCCCGTCGAAAACACATATTGCAGTCGAACTTCCTGCGCGGCACACAGAACACCTTCCTGTTGCTCGTCTTTCGTGCACAGCTGTGCCCACTGCTTCTCCCTCACGAGCAACGAGTACACGGGCCCAAACCTGTCAGATTAACAACCGAGTCAGTTTAATAACCACCTAAAGTACAGTAATTTACAGTGCAATTTCTACCCTAAGATGAGACCTCCGGACGCGAAGAGCACGAGGAAAGCTGAGACCATGAACATGGTCTCCTTGGACAGCTGCCATCTGTGTACACCATCTCCCTTGTCCTCAGGGTACGTCAGCAGCTCGTCCTCCAACATTGTCACCTTTTCAGCTTCAACTTCCTCGTCCTCCGGCAGCGATTCCTCTCGTTTGGGTACAACTCGAGCGTTCACCTGTAGGGTATTGTCCTGTCCTCCTACGTCCTCATTGAAGCTGTGAGCGTCCACGTACGTCACCAGCAGCGACAAGTCGCTCGTACTCTCCACCAGTTTCCCGCGGGTCGGTGGGTACTCGCACAACGCGCGCTGTAGTGCGTCACGGGGACAGAGTTGATGGAGCTACGTCTGCGTAACTCAGCAGTGGACGCGCGACGCGTGCGCGGGCCCTTGAACTCCCAGAGTGCGCGGTCCTGCAGCATCTGCAGTGCGATGTAGCGCTGCGTCGGCATATGTGTCTGAGTCCGCAAAATGCGGAATGAAGGGGAAACGCTGACCATCACTCTTGCCAACTGGTCTCCCTTCGAGTTGAGGTCGCGCAGACTTAATATTTTGGCCATTACGTCGTCGAGGTGTTCGACGATTCGATACATCCACTGAGTGGACGCACCTTCGAAAAATAGTGCATAAGGAATTACAGAGGAAAGCCAAATGATCTTCGTTTGACTTCAACCGAGGTCGAGCAAAGCAAATTCGCGGCGGGGTGCATGCACTTCGCCCAAGCATCGGTACTTGCATGTTAGCAGTAGCAGCTTTTTCAGTCTGAGCGCGTCTCAGTGGTGTCGAAGCCGGCAGCGTGTCATCGCTCCGTCTCTGTAGCGTCCGGTGGCAGGAGCCAGATGTAGCCATCGTAAGTATTCGGTCTGGCAGGTGTCGACGCACCGGCCGAACAGTTTCATAT
The DNA here is from genome assembly GCA_012656075.1 of Phytophthora hibernalis. Lineage (NCBI taxonomy): Eukaryota > Oomycota > Peronosporomycetes > Peronosporales > Peronosporaceae > Phytophthora > Phytophthora hibernalis. The sequence goes on along the minus strand of JAAKBF010000403.1, from coordinate 313,813 downwards.
CGAGGATGGCAGGCCGCCGAATACATCAGCATATGCCAATGCTCGCGCGAGCAACACGCTACGCTGCAAACCGACGCATAGTACCTGTCAGTGTCGTTGATACATTTCATCAACTACGCCCGTCAGCACCAGCGTACAGCGAGACTGTGGCGGCGGGTACAAATGCTTGTTTCTGCTCTTCTTGGCGTTCGCGACGTCTCTGCGACAGTCGCGATCGGTGGTCGCAGTGATGCACTAGCACCACCATCCGATCCGCTGTGGTCCGCCCCGACTGACGCCCTTTCGAGTAAAACCTCGCCTCTGTCCGCTAGAACCTCGCGACTCAGGCGGACGAGCAGCGGACGCACACTGCCAAAGGGAATGTGAGAGCCTTTCGTGGAGCCCGGGCGGTCCATCTGCCCAACGTCGCTCATTCCGTCATTCCGTCCGCAGCAGCGCAAGCCTCTCGCACCCACCGCAGCGAGCAATGAACTCTCCTCCGAGTTGTGTGCCTCGAGTCGGCAGCCTCCGTCAGCAACTGCACCCTGCACTATCAGCACATGACCACCTTACCGGTGCTCCAGCCAACGACGACCAGACCATGACCGAGGAACCCGAGCCTTCCGCAACTGAAGAGGAGGACTACAGCAACACTAGTGCCAGCAGCTGCAGTGAATGCACCACCGGTAGCAGCTCACTCCCCACGGCCGCCAAGAAGAGTGTGAGGTGGTCCACCATCACTGTACACGAGTTCGGTGTCGGACTGGGAGGCAGCGCCGTGTCCAACAAGGGCGGCCCGTCCATCGGCCTCGCACAGACCCCGAGTTCACGTGGACGACCAAGGTGGGGAGATGGCCGAGCGCGTCGAGGGTGTGCACCGCTTCTCGCCCAACCAACGCATCCGCCTGCTGCAGGCCGCTGGGATCCCCGATGGCATCATCACGCGCCACGCGCGGGAGACCAACATCATCCTGGGCTCCCGTCGCCGCTCGACGACCAGCTTGGACGACGACGAGGAGACCGAAGATGAGGAGGAGGAGGACAAGGACTCCTCTCGCAAGCGCAGCGCAGAGCAGGCGATGCTGGAGCGCCCGTGCGCTGTCTATTTGCGGCGACCACGCATGATCCCGGTCAACTACGTGTAGCTGTGGTGCCGCTCGCGAGCAGGACCGCCGGTGTTCTGGCTCGCTCGCTTCACTGCGTATTTTGAGGGCTTTAAGTTATTCGAGATGAAATGTACACGAACTGAGATTCTACAACGGCGCTGGCGCACTGCCAGCTGAGAGACACTAGCAACGAGAAAGTCGAGGAAACAGGGTACGGCAACCACAGCCACCAGGGCGACCACCATTTTTATTCAATTGATCAATAACAACGAAACTGCTGAGTTTATCCTTTGCTTCGCTTGCTTTGAATGCAGCGCCTCGAAGCTTCTGAGCAGCAGAACCACAAGCCTCCAGTGACAACGCAGTAGCTGACAATGGATAATATATTCTGAATTAAGACAGCAGGAGAAACTGCAAAGTGCAGAAGAGAGAAGACTACTTCAAGTCTGCTGTGATTTCTATTAAATAGCGGGTTTCTATTAAAGGGGCATGGCCGTCAGGCGTTGCTGGAGAGGTCGTCATTCACTCCAGTCCCATCCCTGCCGATCCCGCGCTCTTGCACCGCCATTCAGATCCTGCAGTTTAACAGCCATTCGGCCGCTGCGCAATGGCACGAATCGTGCCGCACGATGCATCAGTCGTTTAGTCTTCGGTGCGACGCTCGCAAGCAGATGCGACTGGAGACTTTCGCCCGCTCGCGACGCGCGACTTGCGGCGATGCTGCTGACGTACGCAAAGTGGACCACACCGTGTGTTTGGTCTCCGTTGCCACAAGAGACAGGCTTACATGTAGCTCTGGGTGGTGAACGCACTGGCCTCGAGCTCCAGCGCAATTCCGAGCTTGAGTTTGACAGCGGTCTGGACAGCCACCCTCTCATGCGCTCCCTCCTGCACTCCGAAACTCTTCAACCGTTTCCTCGGTTTTGAGCTGCGATTGCGATGTACTCTGAAGAAACTCCAATACAAGCAATCCGCTGACAAGGCACAACGGCAGAGGTTGCTGCAAAACTCGCTTCACTGTAGCCAACCGCGCGCAAAACTCACGCTGGTGTTCTCCCGGTCTTCTTTGTTCCCATTTCGTTCACCTTCCTCCTCCCGTCCACTTACAAACGCTAGCATTGCACACGTCGCAGGGACTACCCAGCGTACCCGGGTACGCTCCGAATGGTTCAGCACAACTTAACATCCAGGTCGCCGCCACACGAGAGCAAGCCAAAGGAGGTCGCTCTATCCTTCATGATTCAGAATAGGAATTAAGCACTAAGGAAATATTCACATTGCTCTTTGGTACGATTGGATCGACTTCCATACTACATACCGTATCGGCAGTTGCTAACATATTGCAGGTTCTCATCACGAGGGAGGTGAGGCACATTGAGTAAGATATTCAAACGATAAGCCATTTATTAGCGAGAAGCTCAGTATCGCTATGCCATTTCAGGTAACCGTGGTGATGGTCACTCAACCGATGTTGGGCCGCTACTGCGAAGATCAACTCGTTCACTATAGACGCGGCTCCTTAGGGTCACTGTACTCCACTCTATCCACAGCTACGATCCAGAACACAAAGTTATCTTATTCCTTCGACTTGACAATGCGCATGTACCCGCTTATCGTCAAAGTACAGCTTCAAGCACAACTTCAAGTCCACTCCCAGACTAAGCATTTCGTCGGCGTAATCTTTTCAGCGGTACACTGTACCACATTTGTATCATTCCATGATTGTTTAAACTGAGTTTCGTGGACGAAACTGAAATTCGTCGTCGAAATTTATTGGGGTTAAGGGCATCTCCAATGATGTTTGAAAGTGCTTACGTAGACCAACTATCTCGTTAAAGCCAGGCGAATAACCCTAGTACCTGAGAAGCAACCAAACTCGCCGGCCTTGGCCGGCGAGATCAAGCGCAGCAAGACTAGGGTCAAATGAACGGGCTTGGCCAGAGAGGTTTAGCATCGACGTGCGAAGCGAAGTCTTCGCGCGGTGTGCTAAACCTCGACATTTGCCACGCCACTTCCCCGGAGGGGAGGTTTAGGGTTCAGGGGTACAGTTGCTGTAAGAGGTGCTTACGTTGCAGGATAGAGGGTTTTATGTCGATATAGTTGGTCTACGTAACGAGTGCCATGATGTTTCGTGCATTGTTCAAGGGCGATTAATGTAATAAAAAGGGTAATCGCCCCAAAATTCGTACCCAAATTCACGCGTGCGGCGAGCTGGTCGCGCGAACAGAGCAGCAGACGAGTCATCCTCGAGCGGAGTTTCTGGAGTAATTCAAACTCTGGAGCTATTTTTGATGTTGCTCCAACATGATCGTCCATACGACTTGAAATTTTTGGAGCATCTGGTCAGCTGGTCTGACTGCAGTAAACGTACGGTGACCATGGCGAGGGTCGTGACGTAGATCAAGTTCGGACTGGACGACGCGATGTACTGCACCTCCACAAGTCCAAACGACGATATCGTCGCAATTCCCAGCCAAAGTGCTGCACATACCAACAATGTGCATATAAGTGAGATCAAGCATTCAACAGACACTCGCAAGTTGACAGCCAACCTATTGCACACGACCCTACTCCGAGGACGAAAATGTTCGCACGTGCATAATCAAACGGTTGCCGTCTTGCTGCAGTTTGCGCCACTTGCCATCGATGAAAAATCCGTGAAAGCTGAAAACTAGTGATACAGCCGCGTAGATTAAGTACAAGTTGACCAAGGTCACGTGGCCTGTTTCTTTGTCAAACTTGAGGATGTTTGAGAAGTAGCTTTGAATGACCTGGATAGAGCACAACAAGCAGTACATCCGCCCATTGTTAGACTGCCATCATATCATATTGCATTCTAAGGGAAGGTGAGAACTTACACCGCCGAGCGTGAAGGCTACTACCGATAGGAGACCAATCATCACACCAAGGATAACCAGTTTGGAGTAAGACGAATACAAAAATCAACATATCGCGAAATAGCGCCTCGGCTTTGGAGCCAAAAAGGTTACGGTTTGGTTAGGTACGGCACTTAAGTTATTTTTATTAAAATGCAACTTGACACAAAGGAATTTTGATAGCAGCTTTTAGATGAAACGTAAGAAGAAGAAAAGGAAATGTGCTGCGTTTGGCTAGTGACAACGCAGGCAGTGACGTGGGGCTACCCAGCAGCAGTATCAGCATCTGCTGTTTGTGCTACTGCAGCCTGCTCTAGTGCAAAGTTCACTTGCCTCTCTTGAATGATCGGGTCGACAATGTCGACGAGGTTGAACTGAACGGGATTGTTGAAGCCAACAGGGAGAATAGCACCGTGAGGAATCCCCAGCAAGCGCCAAGGGTCAAACTGCACGATGGTGTTGTTGTCGATGGGCGCGTGCTGCATGTCAGGATTCTCAAACTGCCCGTTCACGATGGAGTACAAACGGTACTCACGAGCGTGCATTTCCCGGCTGATGCGAATACACAGAACGTATTCCACGCCCGGGCATTGCCGCCACGCATCGGCCTTCTCGCTTAAGGTACCAAGCCGCTTGACCCTGTTCCCCTTGTTGCCCTTGTTGTCCAGCTTGTCCCTGTTGCCCTTACTGCCCAGCTTGACCCTGTTGTTGTATACGGGTCCCCCAGCCTCTAGACACCCCAATCTCCACTTTCAACGTGTGGAAGTTTTCCCAGGAAAATCCCGGTGGAAGCACTGCTCCAGGAAGGTTTTGACGAGGACCGAAGCTGGCGTCTGGCTCGAGGAGGGCTAGTAATTCATTAATGTTGTCCGGCAAGGTCGCACGGTTGCCGATATAAGTATCTCCGTACTCCGCCAAGTGAGTCATACCAGTCCCGGTTGCCTCGGTAATCGCATGTCTGACACGAACGACGCATTCCGTGCAGAGCTCCCGGCAACTCGACAATGAAGACCCTTTCGTCCCACCACGCCATCCCGCGTGACTTCAGCGCTTGCTGCTCGGATTGGACGTAGCGATTCCAGTCGTCTCGGGTTGCCGCACACAGCTCGAACGGGGCACCATCGCTGTCGTCTGGAGGATTCAGCACGTTCTCCACGTGGTGGTGTCGCCACTGTCGCTTCCCGCTGCTGCTGCGTGGCTATATCTTAAAAGAGTCCCCTGTGGAGGGCCTAACGTCATCCGAGTCGGCATCTCGAGTCGTCGGAATCCGACGACTCGAGATGCAGTTCGCGGTGAACCACTTGGGCCACTTCTACCTCACCCACACCTGCTCACACGCTCTTCGCTGCAACGGATGCGTCCGTGAAGAGCGGCGACTACTTTAGCCCCGATGGGTTGCTGGGTATCCCAGGCAAGGGCCCGGCCAAGGTCAAATCCAGCACCGCCAGCCACTCGGAGGAAGACGGTGCTGCACAGTAGTGCTGTACATAGGAAAACTGTTGACCTGCTTTACGGGATTAAACCGGGTTTTAACCCGTTATATATACATGAGATGCAGCGATTTGAAACCACAAAGACTATTTGAATAATAAAAAATATTGTGTAATTTTCGGAACATCCCTTCAATAGCATTCACTCCTCATTCAGCACGTGCGCGCATCAAGCTCTCGTCCAGCACGCCTCAGCACGCGCCAGAAGAGAAGAGGAAGCCTACCCATCGCAAGGGGTACACGTCGAGTGCTCTTCCAGCGCCAGAAGAGCAAATCAGGCCTGCTCTGGACGACCTCGCAGGTGGCGTGATGCTAACACGATACATCTACGATGTTAGGACGACAGCAGCGATGTCGAAGACGAAGGCACCACACGCTCACGAAACGTCGACAACAGCTATGACTACGTTTGTTCTCAGGATTAAACCCGATTTGCTTCAGTCTAGTAGCACAACGTTTACTTTGTTTTTGATGCGTGTCATCCGTGTGATGTTTCTTGCTTGCTATCTACACGCTCTGCTCCATTCTGTTGCTTTTGTACAGGCCACTGGCCTTTCGCCGCGGATTAATCCGGATCGATCCAATAAATCTGCAGTTTAAATAGGGGGTTTCAAAGTTGCAAATTATTAGATTTTTTCGCAAAAGATTCGGGAGAGATCAGACCAAAGATGGGCCTCCGGAGGCGTATCGTTTGCCTAATTTTTGAAGAACTGATTTTTGAGCGATTGCTTGAGACTGCCTCACCGCTTTCGTGTGTGGATCGCAGCACTTCACAAAATTCCTTCACTTCTATTTTATTTATTGTTTGGACGCCTTTCAAGATGGTAGCAACGCCCCAGAAGAGTCATACTACGATACTGCAAAAACAGTATATGGTCGAGTGGGCAGAGAGCCCTGGAAACTTCGACGTGATAGTAGGAAAAGTGAGTGAGGAGCGAGCGAGGAAATTTGGCGGCGCTCAGACAAAGATTTCAGGATTCGGTGATATGAGCGACTTTGTCTACAATTCCTGCATCCAAGTCTTTACTGAGGACGGAGAAGAAGTGCCTCCAAAGTATACAACCAAATGGGACGCGGCTACTTGTCCGAGCCGCTGGAATTCCTTTTTCAAGGTTTACAAGAAGACCAAACTACGTGTCGATTCCCAGACTGGTTTTGGGCTTACTCAGCGCCAGGTTCGAGAAGGCAAGATGCTGGAAGACGCTGTGGAAGAAGTATGTCCGTTCTACTATCGCTTAGATGCTCTTTTCGGGGAACGCCAGAATATCCGACCGCATTCTGTGATGGATAGCTTCATCATGGCCACGCAGACGACATCATCCGCGTTAGACCCATCGCTAACTGTCGACGTGGCGCCAGACTGTATTGAACACAGTATGGATCCAAGGATAAGCTTCAACCCCGCTCAGACTTGGTCCGACCCCACCGTTTCCAGTTCGCCTGGAACACCGACAAGCATCGCGCGGAGTTCGTACACGAGCATGTTCAACAATGATGCAGGGACTGACGACCACGATTGCGACAGCGCCAGCGGAACACCGAATGCTACAGCAGCCATTGGCACCATGAGCAATCATAGTCCGGATGCATCTGTTCCTTTGATGGATGCAAGCATGCCACCCCGACCCCAGCCAGAACGTGCCGCATCTAACACTCCGGCGACTTCAAGAGTTGAAACGACGAATCCATGATTGACTGCTAGAGAAACGGGCATCGACAAGGCAAACCAAGCGATAAAACGTGACTTTGCTTCCACGTTTCGTGATTTTAGCGAGAATCGCTTGAAGGCAGAGTCTCGATGGCGCCACGAAGAGCTACTGGAGGCAAGGGCAACTTGCATTGCTTCACAGGAGCAACACGACAAGGAGAGGCTGGAGCATCAGGACGAGCGCAACTTCCGCTTTAAGGAAGCACAGCTGGCAGCCCGCAGAGAGATGTATATGCAGCTGCTCGATCGCGGCCGTAGTGAGGAAGATGCGCTGCGTGTAGTTGACCGTGTTATCCCGTTAGATTAATCACTTCAATGTACCGATTCAAATGCCTCTCAGCATCGCCACTTTCGTTCGCGCTCTCAGTCTAGCGTTCCAGGTCCCACAGTTTCTTCTTCTTCATCATCTTCCTCTTCATCCTCCTCACTTTCAAACGGTTCGGTGTCATTGTACACAATGGCGAAGTTGTGCAGCATAACACAGGTCATACACTGCTCATTTACCCACTTGAATTCTTTCTTTTCCTTGATTTGCGTGCTCATACCCTTAAGAAACGCCCAGCGATTTTGAGAAGACCAATGCAGTTCTCGTTCACCACGCGAGCGGACGCCAATACAGTGTTGAAAGTAGCATTTTCAGGACGGAGTGCGTCGGGCTTCCTGTTTGGAACAAGCATCCGCCGCGATATTTGATAGCCCGAGTCCCCCACCAAGTATTGACCCCGAGAGAAAATAGATCCGGGCGGGTAGCTACACGAGAGTGCGAGAACACCGTGCAGTCTGCGCACGACCCAGGCCACCCGATCAGCGCGTAGATGATGCGCTTGTCGCCGTCACACGCTATCATTGCGTTGAGTGAGTATCGCTTCTTACGGTTGAAGTAGGCCTCGCCATCTACAGCAGGCTTCTGGCTAAAGATGAAGTGAGTTCCGTCCACTAACCCCACCGCCCCCTCCATACCAAAGCGGGCTTCATAAAATGCAGATGTAGCTTGGCGAGATTGGCTTTGGGCCATACGACGTAGTTTCCGTATGTGCCCATCAAAGCCTTCACAACACGCTTTGCATACAGGGTAACAGTGCCTCCCCACGTTTCAAGGTTCGGATAGAACCTCCGGGACGGTAAACGATCAGACTGATTATTAGCAAGAAATTTTTCTAATATTTTGCTACCTTGAAACCCCTAATGGGTCCAGCCGGCCTAGAACAACATTCAAGTAACCTTCGCTAGGTCTTATAGACCACGAGACTACGCCAGCAGGCACTCCACTTCGTCCGTCTCGGGAATGCAGGCCGCTTGGGTCCGCCACGATATGCAGGCCGTGAATGTCAAGATCACGGGCCACGACTCGATAACGTCCTGCTCTTCACGGACCAAAGACAGCACCAGCGCAGTCGTCATGGTGGTACAGGCGCTGATCTTGCAGCAGCCGCATCGTTCAGAATTCAAACACCTATCTTGCTTAGAAGCTCGGGGTTTGAAGGCTTGAACGACTTCGAAGGATGATCTCTATACCCGTAAAGTATACATATATTGCTGTACTCAGCACGACAGCAACCGTATCATGTGGTACAACAGCGACTGATGCCGCAGCACGCTCGGCGCTGCTGATCTCCACCTTGAACTGCATCAGCAGGATGATGATCTACACATCCAACCCTCGCCGGTCCATAAAGGCCTCATTCAACTTCAACACGTTGCTCAAGTGATTCCGTACGTCCGCCACCTCGTACACGCGCACGTAGAAGCTCTCAGCAGGGCTCCCGATTATAGCTTTTATATTTATGAGGAGGCCTCCTCTGACATAAATAATGGCATGAGTAATCTGAAATCGAAACATAAATTATGTCATCTTACTGCACTGAACAAAAAATAAAGAAGCGGTAGTTGACGTTACATTACAGACAACGACAATAAAAGCCGCGTCACTTGCTTGCATTCGACCAGTCGGACAAGCGTAAAGACGGGTACGTCTATCAAAATGCGCTGATTAGATTGGCTAAATTAAAATCAAGCTTAATGACTTTAGTTAACTTCATAAAAAACATTTTCCTTGCGCGGTTTCTGTCCAAACTTCAACTTCTGGGTATCTTGGAATTGCTTTTTCGAAGCTACTAGCAACTGACTCGGGGTCAATCAATTCCCACGCTCTAATTGTTCGTTTAATCGAAATGAGACGCTTTTCACTGGCAGTAACCGAGCCTTTGCGATAATCAGTCAGCCACAGTGCCCGCAGAATTTTTTTAACGGGCCCATGACACCAACGTCAAGAGGCTGGCAAACAGCGGTGCTGTTGGCTGGAAGTGGGACCAAGGTGGCGCTAGCCACCCTCGCAATGACCTCCAGTCCCTCTTCCGACACATGACAATCAAAGTTGTCGGCAAGAAGGACAGAAGGAGTCTCTATTTCGAACTTTAGCAGTTCCTTCGCAAAGATTTCCCATACTCTGCTGTCCATCCAGCCGTTTTCTTGGACGCAGTACACATGCCCTTGCCCTTGAGGATAAGTTGGGAGCTCTTCTTTCTCAATAGTGCCGCCGGGCTTGCCTTTCACGATGAAAAGGATCGGCGACTTCTTGCCTATAAACATAATTATAAACAACAAATAATAAATATTAGCAAACTTTGTCAGTAGAAACAGATAAAAACACATTCACGTACCATCGGCTCGGACCGTTAGGCACGCCGTCAGTCTTGCTGAATGCTTCTCGGTATACTTCACTTTAGCAGAGCCCTTGCGACCACGCTCCGCCAAAATGTGATTAGGCGGGGTGTCGAAGTAGATTGCAGTTTCGTCGACATTGTATATCATAGATGTATCGTAGCTGGCTCCGTGCTTGTCCCAAACTCAATTGCAAACTTTATGCGTGTTTCTTCCATGTCCGCAGACGGCTTCTTGGTATGTTGAGCGACTTGTACTGTAAAACCATGACTAACATCGAATCAAACAATATATTATCTTAAAACGAATAAATAAAATAAAAACACACATAAAATATAATTTTGGTACCGTTTGGAGAAGCGCTGAAGCAAGCGCATGATTGCATTGTCAGCGGATACTAGGCTCTTTTTGCCATTCACGTAGTTGTTAAACCAACGCCTGTGATTGAGCTTGATATACTCTAACAGCATGGTAGTACACAACGGCTTGCAGACGTGCTAGTTAATTTCAACAGTTTTAAAAATAAAGCAATCGCCTACCTCTTCATCTCGTCGCATGTCCTTCATGAACGTTAGCAGCCCATGCGAAAACGGAATTGTCTCTTTTCGACCCTGGCCCTTTAGCGTCTTGCTTGTTCGTGCTCCCTGGAAGCTGAAGATTGCGTTCGCTTGAGCCACCCAGTCGTGCACCGTGCGTCGGGGGTAGCCTAGAGAGTCAGCAGCTGCCTGCGCTCCGATTTCCGAAACCAGTCGGAGAGCTTGGCGCTTTTGTTCGATAGTGTAGGTGCTCTGTTTGGTGGGCATTAGGCCCCTGACGCGAAATCGTAAGTGAGCGCGCGCTGGGTCCGTCAAGTTGGCGCCAAATTGGTCAACTGCAAGCCACTCAAATTAGTTGCAATAGGATTGGCCAATATTGTTATAAAGTCTTACATGATTGGCTATAATAAATTTTCAACGTACTAATACAGTACAGCTTTTAGATAGATAATCTTAATAAATCTTCGTGATGGTGATGCATGGCGGATTTTTCTGTTACGGGGATTTCTCCGTCGTTGTCTGTACACCAATGCACGGCGTTATTCACAAAGTCAACACTCGAATTCAAAAGTGCGCACTCAAAATCAAAATGCACTATATAAATTTATCGTCAGATCAGTATACATTTTCATTGGGTATTGGTTGGTGACAATGCACTTCGCGATGGCGAGAAACTTGAGCGGAGCATGCGACCGCGTAAATTGACAGTTTCATTTCCATTCCGGCATCACATCATCTACCAAGTACATGGGAACCCAATCCAGGTGCGCGTGGTAGTCCATTGTGTCTTGAAGGACGCTTGCGAATAGGGACCGTTTGCAGGTATGGCAAGTCTTTAGATCAAATCAGAGAGTTAGTATCATTTGCAAAGGTAATAAATCTCACAGGTTTTGATTTTGAGTGCGCACTTTTTGAATTCGAGTGTTGACTTTGTGAATACCGCCGTGCATTGGTGTAGTGGTTATCACGGTTGGAAAGTAAGTATGTATCACCAACCAATCAAATCAAATCTTCAACTTTCAACTGTGAGGGTCTTGCTGGTCCCCGCCGGTCGGTCTCCAGAACGCTTGGCTGATACTTGTTAGACACAGAAGAGGGCAAGACGACTGAAGACGGGGACGAAGACGGTGTGATCGATGACGAGAAGTCTCCGCGCAGTGCTTCTAGAGGAGCTGGAGACGACATCGGGCGACAGATTGGTCGTGGTTGGTATGTTGGTCATGGACGGCATGATTATCGTGGAGGATGAGCAGGGTATAGACGGCAAGTTAGTGTCGGGTCTGAACGGTGAGTTGGTTGTAGTGAGCACGGCAGGCGTGGATCTACTGATGTCGACGGGCTGCACGGTGGATGCGGGTAGCAAGGTGATCGTGGAGGCGGAGGTCATCTTCTCCGCCATACTCGTGGGGGCGGCAAGTTAGTCGACACAACTGGCGTGTCTACCGTGCTGGTAAACGCTACGTCGGCGGGTTGACGCGGAAGCGTGACGCCGTTCCGCACCGTTGTGCCAGGGTCTAGGATGATTGGCGGGAGGATGTTGTGCCTCGAGCCAAATATGTCGTCCATCTCGTAAAAATACTTGCATTTTTGGACAGCATTTCTATTAGAAGGCGTAAATATAAAGTTCGTTAGAGCCTTGAAATATACAATCACAAAACGACAGTCGTACCTTTGATGCTGGATGGGTCGGTAGCATTGACGCCGAAGCCGGAGTGGCTGAGCTTGGACTTGTACGTCTTGTAGGAACTCTCAAGCTCGACCCACTTTGATTTGACTTGTGTGGCTGATTTTTGGGGAAGAGCAACTAAGGCGTTTTCGTAAAACTTCGTTTTGACGCCCTTGGTGTACTGCTCGAGGTGCGAGGAGAGGAATTCTAGCAGGGTGTACTCTTCTTCTATACTCCACATCTTGTTCACCACCTTGGAATGCATAAGTGCCACGAGTGGGGAGATCTGCTTTGCTTGCCTTCCTCTCCAACAAACACAGCAACCAATCAGGTCAAATCTTCACCTCCTGCAAACATACGTTCCAACCGTGATAACCACTATTAATACTACTGTAGTATTTCAAAAACATGAATTGACTCTATCGTAAACTGACTCATAAATATCCAGAGCTTCCGGGCAAAGCACGACATTACATGTAGTGGCTGAAGAGTTGAAGTTTCCGCGCGCGGAGTGCGGCTGGACTCCAGGGTCTTTATTACTTAAGTACGTCAAAACGTATTCGAAAATTACTGGAATAGCCATGTGGTCGAGTTCTAAACTGTTCTAAACTCATGCATGGCTTGGATGAAACCGGACGAAATTACAGTAAACACACACTAGCCATGGTTCCCGTGGTGGCGCTCGGCTCGTTGGATCTGGCGCTGTGTATGGGTTACCTGGTATCTGTGTTGCTTGTGGGGCTCTTCTTCACCTTCCGGGAGCAGCGCGCGCGAGAAGCTTCGTCTGACGCGTCTGTACCGCCAGGCGCTAGTGGACGCCGGAGCCCGAGACCCCAAGCGTCTGAACGCCTCTCACAGCCACAAACTGGCCAAGAACGACGACGTTCTGGAGGAATATTACCTCGGGGGACGTCGCATCCCTTGGTACGCGCTGGCGGTTGCCGATGTGAGCTCGTACATCGACATCTCCGGTACGATGATCAACACGGCGTTGGTCTACGCGTTGGGCGTCAAGGGCATGTACATCGAGATCCGCGGTGGATTATGTCTGTTCCTGGCCTTCCAGTTGGCCTACACTGGTAAACTGTCTCGTCGCTGTCCTGTCAAGACGAGGGGGAATGGTACGTGGAAGGAGAGAGCTGAAAGGTACTTTGTTCTCATGGTGTGCTTTTGATGGATGCAGGATCAAATTTCGCTTTGGCACTCGACTTGACGCTGTGCTGCTGCGAACCACCATTGCGATTACATCTTTGACGAGTGGTGTACTTGCAACCACATACTTTGCCGTGGGTGGAGGTGAGTCGGGATTCTGTTGATGCATCTAGTGATTTGGTGGCTCACGTGTTTCATGTGCTGGTAACAGGGAAATTCTTCACAGAGTTTGTCAAGCTGCCAGAGTGGGGTGGGTTGCCGTCAGAGTTCTGGGCGGCGGCTCTGCTGATGGTGGTGGCGATGCTGTATACTGTCGCGTCCGGCTACTCTACCGTTGTGTACACTGACGTGTATCAGAGCTTGTTCATCTTCACTTCATTCATCATCGTTGCTGTAATGGGCTTCATGGTACAGCTCCCAGACCATTTCTCGGTGTTTCTTCCAGGGAAATCGATACGGGATGAACCTGAGTACATCAAAGTGAACACCACGCGAAGTGCGTGGGTATCTGTAGTGCCGCCGAGTTCGCTTGGCTTACCTGATGAGGCCTCCTACTCCATGTACAACTCGTTCAGTCTCATTCTGATCTCGTATTCGTTGCTGCAAATGATGCGCTCCGCGTCCGGTCCTGGTGGATCTGGTCTCCAAACTGTGCTCGCAACCAAGTCAGAGCGGGAAGTGCGGTCGCAGACGTTCCTGGCCATGCTGTTCCTGAGTCTTCGCTGGGCCTTCAGTGGTGGTATCGCTGTGATGGGTATCCATTACTCGATGCAGCATGTGGGCGTGGTGGTGGACCCGGAACGTGTGGTGCCGATCGTGATTGACAAAGTGCTGCCCGTCGGTGTGAAGGGTTTTGTACTGGCGTCGCTGTTGGCGGCAGCACTTACCACGTTCGACACGACTATCAACAGCTCGTCATCGTACTGGACCGTGGATATCTACCAGGCGCTCATCAACCCGAAGGCGTCTGAGAGGCAGCTGCTGTGGCAAGCTCGCCTGTCGTCTGCATGCGTGATGCTGGCTGGTCTCTTTCTTTCGCTGGATGTGAGCACGATCAACCGCATTTGGGGTTTCATGACCATTGCCATGGCCGGAGGTCTCATATGGCCATTCTTCTTTTCCTGGTACTGGTCACGCTTCAATGCGTATAGCTGCCTGTTTGGAATTTGCTCAGGGTACATCGCTGCGTTCGCCATTTTCATGTACGTTGTGTGGGTGTTTAGCTCTGTTTTAGGAACTACGCGGAACTGATTCTGTTGTGTTTATTTTATCCAGCTTCGCCCCACTGCTCGAGGAGTTCCGAGCATTCGTGATCACGTCGTCGATTTCCGGCGTCATCTCCATTGTTGTGTGCCTCCTGACGCGACCCGAGCCTGATAAAGTGCTTCGGCGGTTCTACCGCTTTGCTCGGCCTCCGGGTGTCTGGCACAAAATCAAGCATATCTGCTTCACGCAGGAGGTGATCTCCGAAATCGACTCGGAGAATCGTGCTGATTTGGCGTGCACGGGACTGATTGTCATCGCGCAATTGGCGCTGTACATCCTCGCGGTGAGCGTCGTGGCCAAGGCGTGGACGCAGAGTCTCGTGCTTGCAGGTGTGTTGGTCGTCACACTGCCTCTCATCTATTTCAAGTGGTACGTGAAGCTGAAAGACCGCCCTGTAGGTCTCCGCAAGGAGGACTTGAACGCCTCGCTATTGGGCCCCGCGTAAGAATTCACCATGAACGGATGCATAATTCCAAGTAACACTTAGAAGCCACGCCATTTTTTCAAATGTTTTCTTATGAAGATTGAAGATACTTTACGACATTTTAACTTCAAAGTATGCTATCGTACTTTCGGAGCTTTCTCTCCATTTCCGAATTTGCAGGAAAGATGTTGACGCTCACTTGTGCAATCGTGGCAGTGTCTAAAAACGTGTTCCCTGTGGACATCGACGAGAGTCAGTGCGTGGGTCTCTTGGAGGACGCGATCAAAGCGAAGAAGCCAGACACGATCAAATGCGCCGCATACAAACTGCAGCTCTTCCTGGCGAAGACGGAGAACGACAGGTGGTTGAATGAGGCTTGTGCGGCAGGTGTGCTGCTCGATGAGCACGGGGAGCCGCGAGACTTCGAGTAGATGGATCCCTTGCTGTGGCTCAAGAACTCGAAGTACTTTGGACCTTGACCGAATTTGACCCAAAACAATTGATATCCTAGCAAAAGATCATTTTAATGATCATTAAAATGCGAGTTGTTAGCAACCTTGACGCTGTGGGACCTACATCCAACTACTTTTTGACTCCTCTCTTGGTGGTCTTGGGGTTCGTCGATGACGACGATCTGGGCTTCGTGCGCGCCGAACAACTCCGTCAGCACGTCCAGCAGATCCGTGGCGCTGTCGACCTGCTGCTGCTGGCCCTGTCTGTCTTGGACAGCGGTGAGCTGCGGGCGATCTTCTTGCCCAGGGTCCTTGATGTTGACCTCCTCAAAGTCCTCGAGACCCGTGACGAAAGTTAGGCGCTTGCGGCCCTTGCGCAAAATATTGGAGATGGTCACCTTGCAGTTCTCCTTCCGCTTGGCAGCCTCCTCGACCACGTTGTTTTTCTACTTCTTGACGGTCTTGTCCACCACTTCGAGCGTGATACCCCCTCGATCTACTGCTCCACCTCCAGCAGTTCCACCACCGTGCGGTTGTACTTGGTGAGCACGAGGTCGGAGCAGTGCTCGGCTTGCACTCGTTGAACACGGGGCCGTACTCGCAGTACTCGGGCGGGAACGTGTCGATGGGGGAGTACACCACGCTGTTAAACTTGGACTTGCCGTCATCTCCTCCTCCTCGCCCGAGTCACTAGATTCCGGTCCGTATTTCTTCGCCAGTGCGTCGAAGAGCTTGGACTCCTTGCCCTTGTACTCGGTCAGCACCGAGGGCACGCCGTCGACCTTCTCAGGGTTGTACAGTAGGTGTCGTCGAAGGCCAGCAGACGCTGGTGGTTGAAGTTTGACTCCTTGTCCTCCTCCTGCAACGACAGCCGCAGCACCAGCAGCAACAGCTTCCAGGCGTACTCCCAGTGCGACGAGGACGAGGCGCCCGCCGACTTCCGCCGCGTGCAACAGGCCAGCAGCATCGACGTGGAGCAGATGCTGCACATGCGCGATAGCACGTTCCGCGACAGCCTCATGCCGGGCGGCGCGCACAACTCGAACCAGGATTCGCACAGCGGCGGGCACCCCACGGAGCTGGGCAACGCGCTCATGCGCATGGACAACGGCTACCGCCGCGCGTACAAGTTAACAGAAACTCGCGCAGCCTCAGGTCCGACGCCCGACGGCATTACGCCGCTGCTGCAGGCTGCGCACGCAGGCGACATCGTCCTGGTCTTCAACTGTGAGGGTCTTGCTGGTCCACGCCGGTCGGTCTCCAGAACGATTGGCTGATACTTGTTAGACACAGAAGAGGGCAAGACGACTGAAGACGGGGACGAAGACGGTGTGATCGATGACGAGAAGTCTCCGCGCGGTGCTTCTAGAGGAGATGGAGATCACAGAAGCGGCTCAGCTGCTTGTGGATGACGATAGCGACGCAGAAGACGATGAAGAGGGCCTCTTTCACGATGCAACTTGCCTCGTATCGGTACCTAACTCGCTCAACTGTCTTCAAAGCTGCTTGTTGAACCCCGGGCAGGATATTCAGGAGCGACCCGATGCGAGCTCGACGCGACCTGCGTATGAGCAGAGGGACGTTTTTACTTTTACTCCGTCGCATTCTAGATGATGCGGTGTTTGCCCGCGTGCCCACCAAACAAGAGCAATCCCCGTGCAGCTGCAACTGGAAGTATTTTTGTTCGCGTTGCAGTCCTTGTCTACACACCGTGTAGCGCAGCATTTGGCATCGCCGATGTGCTGTTGCTATTTCTACCAGGCATGTGCTCGTGATCTAACTTGTAGTTTGATTATATCTACAGGTTCTGTATACAACTTTAGAGACCGTGTCACTAGTGCCGTACTCGCATTAGAAGAAGAGTTTGTTCGCTGTCCAAGTAAAACCGAGAGGACTAAAATCGCACAGGCATTCGAAGCTCGATCAGCATTTCCGTCGTGTGTCGGTTGCGTTGATGGCACGGCATTTAAGCTGCTGAATTCCCCACTGTGAATCCGGAGTGCTATTTTTCGCGAAAGTCTGTGTACTGCATTGGTGCGCAGATCATATGCGACCACCGTCGCCGCATTACGTACTACCAGGTACGAACAACTTACATGTTGTCGGTATACACTCAAACTCATATCTGAACGTTGCAATGTGCAATTATAGATTGGACAGCCAGGATCTTTGCACGACAAGAGAGCGATGAGCTTGACCGTGATGTCAGATGCCCCAGGAAAGTTTTTCGATCCTGGTCAGTATGTGCTCGGGGATACTGCCTATTCGTGCTGCTTTCCCTTTATCCTAACGCCGTATAAGATGCCTGCAAGTGCCAAGCCGCGCAACAAAACCTTCAATTGGCTCCTGGCGCAGCAGCGTATTGTTATTGAGCATACGATTGGGATTCTGAAGGCTCGCTTTCCGGTGCTGGAAGGGCTTCGCGATAGAATTCGCGATGAGGGTGACTTGCTGAAGGTGTCCAGAAAAATTGTGTGCGGCTTTATTCTTCATAACATGTGTGTCGACACTGAAGACACGTTTGAAGTATTGGTGCAGCTGGATGGAGTCAACGTAAGCCAAGACGAAGATGAGACCATACCTATAGACTGGTCAAGTGATGATAGCGAAGACCTACGAACCTGCACGCAAGAAGTAGTGTTGAGTCGCCGAGGCTTTTAGTAATTCTACATAATCACATGCAAAAAGAATTGGTGCAACGAAGTATGCTTTTATTCAGATTTATTTTCACTGCCACGAAGCTTGATGAGCTCCATCTCCATCTTCTTTGCTTGTAACTCCATCTTCTGAGCCATCAACGCAAACATTCGCTCCATTTTCAGCTCCTTCAGTTTGAGCTCCGTCTTGTACGCTTGAAATTGTTCTTGCTTTAAGGCCATCTCTTCGCGACGCAAACTCATCTCCTCTCTGTGGCGTTTTGCTCTAGTTTCCTCACGCTCGTTCCGAATACTGGATATCAGCTTTGCCACAGGTGATCCTTTCAGCTCCTCGTAGTTGCGCTTGTTCCCCGACACCGACGCGCCCGTCTCGGGGGCGCGAAGTATTCCGAGGCAGACACGGGGTCGGCCCAATTTGTACTGTCACTGCCCTTACCCCGTGGGCTGCAATGCCTGCGCTGCGCCAGACGAAGCCAGCGAGATTGCCGTGAGGGACGTGGTGGCCGTGACGACATCGGGTGACAAATTGGTCGTGGCTGGTATGTTGGGCATGGACGGCATGTTTGTCGTGGAGGATGATACGGGCATAGACGGCAAGTTAGTGTCGGTCCTGGACAGCGAGTTGGTTGTAGTGAGCACGGCAGGCGTGGATCTACTGATGTCGACGGGCTGCACGGTGGATGCGGGTAGCAAGGTGATCGTGGAGGCGGAGGTCATCTTCTCCGCCATACTCGTGGGGGCGGCAAGTTAGTCGACACAACTGGCGTGTCTACCGTGCTGGTAAACGCTACGTCGGCGGGTTGACGCGGAAGCATGACGCCGTTCCGCACCGTTGTGCCAGGGTCTAGGATGATTGGCGGGAGGATGTTGTGCCTCGAGCCAAATATGTCGTCCATCTCGTAAAAATACTTGCATTTTTGGACAGCATTTCTATTAGAAGGCGTAAATATAAAGTTCGTTAGAGCCTTGAAATATACAATCATAAAACGACAGTCGTACCTTTGATGCTGGATGGGTCGGTAGCATTGACGCCGAAGCCGGAGTGGCTGAGCTTGGACTTGTACGTCTTGTAGGAACTCTCAAGCTCGACCCACTTTGATTTGACTTGTGTGGCTGATTTTTGGGGAAGAGCAACTAAGGCGTTTTCGTAAAACTTCGTTTTGACGCCCTTGGTGTACTGCTCGAGGTGCGAGGAGAGGAATTCTAGCAGGGTGTACTCTTCTTCTATACTCCACATCTTGTTCACCACCTTGAATGCATAAGTGCCACGAGTGGGGAGATCTGCTTTTGCTTGCCTTCCTCTCCAACAAACACAGCAACCAATCAGGTCAAACTTTCACCTCCTACTCATACCTTCGCCTTTTGCTGGAAGGTTTGAGTTGAAAAGACGGTACACGAAGGTTTGATCTTATTGGCTGCTCAAACATACTTTCCAACCGTGATAACCACTCATGTATATCAGCTAGAAAATGATGAATTTTGTGAGTTCGTTATGCGATTGATGTTTTAGAGATACACTGTTATTTTAATAATTAAATAGTCTCCTATAACCAAAGCTGTGACATTCACGCTTGTAAGTGTAAGCTCAGTTAAGCTTAACATGTACATGTAAGTGTGCACACGTCACAACCACAGTACCCCAAAAGTTACCAACCGCAAGCATGTTTCACCTGTTCATCGAGGTTCGCTTGCATGCAGCATATTGTTTGATAATTTACAACCGACAACTTCATGCATGTGGACTGCGTTTCATTCGTGTCGATGTCATCGACTCGATGACAGACAACAATGTACGATAGCAGCTCGTCTGCTATTGTCGGATGTTGGAAAAATATCTGACGTCGCACTTTGTTGGTCGCTCTGGTTTGCGTAGAGCGAAAGTATCAGTTGCGCGTGTGTGCAGTCATTGTCAGCACGAGCGGAGGCACTGGCAACGACTAAGACGCTGAACTAAAGTCAGTAACGCGGCTCCATTGCAAATGCAAGTTGCGGAATCCAGCGGACGATAGCCGAGAGGCAAAGCTTCTTCGTGTGTAACTACGGTAACCACCCGAAAGACGCGCGACGCGCGTCGCGGCGCGAGTGGCGAACGCCAAGGTGCAGCATTTCACCGATCCTACGATCGGACCCGCTCAAAAAGTCAGTTCAGATCAATAACTCGGAGCGCTCATAACGAGCGAGCCAGCTGGTCGATCCAATCCAGTGGACAGCTAATACGGCGGGCGGCAAAATGAAGCGGACCATACATTGCCTCGATGCCCAGTGCCATCCGCACTGACTGAGGCTCCACAAAGAAACGACCAGCGAACCGGTACATTGTACCCATTGCACTACCCAAGCGGACATGCACGTCAATGAGTGAGAATGGATCGCTGTCAATGCCCCGAGCAGCGAGCGCCTATGTCTTGCTGGCAAACTAAGGTCTGCAGTCATGCTGCATGAGTACCGGTAGTCAGTTGCTGTCGTTGCAAGTCCTGCGTTGGTTTGGTGGTGTGCTGGTTGGTGGCGCCATAGCGGACGGCGGTTGGGGTTCTGTCCGCTCGGCGGACGAAGACTGGAATTGCAGTCAAGTGCGCATCAGACGGGTCTCAGCGTCCGCCCGCCGTCCACTGCACCAGATACATGTGGGAGTCACATCCCAAAACAAACCACAGTCAAAACAGCCAGCGGCGCCGCACAACCCGAAGCGCGGACCGACCACCAAGCGAAACACAACAACAAGCAACGCTCCCCACCCTTCGCTCCACTCCCCACCACATACACAACCATGGCACCCAAAGACGTCGCAGATATCTACGAAGGCGACGACCAGCAGCAGCTCCTGGTGCCCTCTACGGCGCCCAAGAGCTCCTCCACTTTCCCTGAAGCCACTGCGCCTGCCTCACCCGAGCGTCACTTGAAGCGCCAACGTAGTGCGTCCACTGCAACTGAGGACGAGGCGTCCCCCAAGAAGACGAAGAAGCGTCTGCGCTGGTCCACCATCACCATCCACGAGTTCGGCGTGGGGCTCGGCGGCAGCTCCGTGCCCGGCAAGGGCGGCCGTCCATCGGTCTGAGCGACAAACCCGAGTTCACTTGGACCACCAAAGTGGGCCACATGGCCGAGCGCGTCGAAGGCGTACACCGCTTCACACCCGAAGAGCGCGTGCGGTTGCTGGCGGACGCGGGCGTGAGCGAGGCATGATCCTGCGGTTCTCCCGGGAAGCGAGCATCATCAACTGCTCGCGCCGGAGAACGCTCGTGGAGGACATCGCCGAGCGGAAAGAGGCCAAGAGGCAGCGACGGATGCAGCGGAGGGTCGGGGCGCCCCGCCCCATGCTGGAGCGTCCGTGCTCCCCCTCCACCTCGTTCCTCAACCGCCCGCACATGATCCCAGTCAACTACGTGTAAATCGACCGGTGGAACCAAGGAAGTCACCACCAGCTCACTGAGGACGCGGGTTCCTTCCGAGATTGGCGTTTTACACTGACAGCGCGCCGTCGGAAAGACGTCGATCGAAGGTCTGCCGAGGAAGAGCTTAAGTTATTTGACCTTTATTAAAGGATATCGCTATCAATACAAGCTGCATGCATGAACAACATTCGAGTTGTAGGCGGTATTCTCATAGTCTCTGCCAGCATGGCGTTCTCGTTTGAAGCCACGACGACATGTCCGTCAATAATGTCGCTGCTGGACCAGTATCCAGTGCTGCCACCGGAACCTTATTCCCCTATTCAAAGGCAGCGGAGACCACCACCACTAGCTGCAGCAGAAAATGGCATTCGTCGATTGAGCCAGGAATATCGGGCCGGACGTGTTTGCAGTGAGACCACTTATCGATCTTGCTCCACGGGCGCCACTGGTCTGGCACTTGAATTTTAGTAAGTCGCTTGAAGTAGGGGCAGGTTCTAATTTCGGGCCGGAGGTCGCTATCTACAGGGAGTGGACGGCGTTTCAGCATCTGCAATGACATTGAAGCCGTTAAAACGAGGTGAATACTGCGTCTCGCAGACGACAACGGCAGCCTTGGGTTCTGCTTTGGTCGATGCCGGCAGTGCTGCTGCATGGCATGGTTGCTGCAGCCGGCCAACGTGCCCAGCAAGTGATTTCTTCACTTCGCGTCTTTATGCACGCATCTCGGCATTTGACACCGAGCTTTTCGCGAGCGCCACCAGCTGGCATCATGCTGATGGTTGCGATCTGTCTGTCGGTCTCGTCAGCGCCATGCTTGAAACTGGTCAAAAGTCTGCATCCCGTCGCAGTGCGGACCAACGCAGCATGGCATGCAGCCCAATGCAATGCAGTCGTGCTGGGTGAAGCGCTCCTCAGCCGGGGTGTCGCTGCCTCAAGCCATCTTGGCAAGATTTCGTCTTGGTCGCCGCGGCTCTGCGCCGGATATTCAGATTACGCGATACGTCCACTGGCGGGCGGACGCGGCAGCAGTCGTAGCGCGGTTCAACGTCGTCCGCTGCCACGTCCGCCCGCCAGTGGACGACGTTGAACCGCGCTACGACTGGTACGCTGCTCGCACACTGGGCGTTTGTAAGTGGACGGCGGCGGACGGGATCCCAAATCATCGCATGGCGGCTAGAGGTAGTGGTGGGTGAACGCCAGCGAGCGAGTGGCAGGCAGCAAGCGGCGGGCGGCTGGGGACGCTGCGGCCCTCGGCTTGAGCGCCTTCTGGGCTTTTCTCCATTCCCGGCTTCCAGATCCTCCCGCCCGCAGCTATGGCGACCAAGAGCGTGCGCTGGTCCACCGTCACAGTGTACGAGTTCCCAGTGGGTATCGGCGGCAGTGCTGTGCCTCGACGCGGTGGTCCAGCGGTGGGACTCACAGGCGCACCACAGAGTGTGTGGAGTACGTCAGTGGATGCAGCACAGAGCAAGTTGGCGGCACTGGAGAAGACGCTTCGAGTGCAGACGCAGAGCAGACGACATCGCAGACGCGTGCGCTGGCTCAAGCCCCTGGAGCGCATCGTGATGCTGGAGAAGGCTGGCTACAGCGAGGAGCGTATCTACCGCATGCTCATGGAGTCGTCCAGCATCGCCCAGTCACGACGTCTGAGTCTGCGACTGGCCTCGCTCGAGTGCGCAGCCTGAGCTGTCGACCGAAGACGTCAGTGATGAAGACCAGCAAAGGTGAAGACCAACACGGATCGAACCGAGGAGCAGAGGCGAAGACCGTATTGAACAACTTAATTTATGAGAATTTAAGGAGCGAGCGCTTGAAGCAGACGTGTGATGCTCGTTACGTTGGCGGAGGAATTGACTGCTGAGTGCTGCAGATTGAGCAACAACCTGAACGAGTCTCGTAGCGTAACAAGACGACTCGATGCGTACTCGGTAAATAGTCCTTCATTCATGCATACTCTACTCACTTCTCGTCTATTCAGTCGTCTCATCCTTCATGCAGCCACTTGTCGCTGGATCGAGACGCAGAGCCTCCTGGACATGGCGATATCCGAGCTCTCAATCATCATGCGGTAGATTCTCTCTTCACTGCAGCCAGCCTTCTCCAGCATCGTAATCCGCTCCAGGGGCTTGAGCCAGCGCACGCGGCGGGCGCGTTGGACGCGACGTTTGCGCTGCTGTCTGCAGTCTGCGCTCTCCTTGCCCTCGACGTCCGAGCCAGGCTTGGTGAGCGCCAGGTCCCGCAGCGCCGCACCGTGTCCAGCGTCGTGCTCCAGACCTGCTGCGGCTCGCGCGCCAGGCCGATGGACGGACCTCCGTGACGGGGCACGGCACTGCCGCCTAAGGCCACGCCGAACTCGTACACGGTCACGGTGGACCAGCGCACGCTCTTGGTGGTCTTCATGTTTGTATGGGGGAGGGTGGGGCGGGGGAGGGCGGACGCGATCGAGAATGGCCGAAACCCAAGAGCCAAGAACGGAACGACTCTCTTCCCTCTCGTCGCTCTCTTTTTCGCTCCTTTTCGGGCGCCATACTCAGACACAAAGGCCCGTCACTAAACGCCACCGCCACCTGCCCCTGCCCCCTTCTGTCGACGCCCGTACTGGCTCCGATGGTTTTCGGGATTCGGCCCGAATTGGCGTCTGCTTATTCAAATTGCAGCACTAAACCAGCATCGGATTATCCGACATAATTCCGCTTGAAGGGTTTTATTAACTCCCTAGACGACACGCAACCATTTAGTATCAGAGGTAATTGGATGTACCGTTTCGATGCTGGGACGGGGTTATGCGACGATGCGTCGCACTTAGACGAATCCTCCCAGTACGGATGAAAATTGCAGACAGCGGACGACCAAAGCCACGATGAAGCGCCGGATGGGGAGCGACGCGCGGAAGCGTCTGGGCGCATACGAACAGCACGCAGAGATTGGACGCGGCACCTTTGGCACAGTGTACCTAGGCTACCACGTTGAATCTCGGGCGCGCGTGGCCCTGAAGAAGGTGCTGGGGCCGCTGACAGCGGGGCGTCACGAGGCAGATATCCTCACCAAATGTCAAGGCGCCACGCGCGTGGTGCAGGTGCGTTACCAGCCGACACCAATTGGTGTGTCTCTGCCAAGGGTATGAACTGCTCGTTGCTGACTTTTGGCGACATTGGGGCGTGGATTGTAGCTGCTGGAGGTCGTGGAGCGCAAGGACAAGCTGTTCCTGGTGCTGGAGTTCATGGACAGCGACCTGGAGACACTGATTGGCGCCACCGAGAGCGTCCTGCAGCTGGATGTGGCCCAGGTCAAGGCCCACTTGAAGATGCTGCTGCTGGGCGTCGAGGAGCTCCACGCGCGCGGTATTTTGCACCGTGATTTGAAACCCAACAACCTGTTGCTGTCCAAGACGCAACACTGCGCCAAAATCACCGATTTCGGTATGGCCACGGTGATCGAGAAAGAGAGCGAGGAGGAGGAAGGGGATACCGATGTGGACGAGGCGTCCTCGGAGAAGAAGAGACCCAAGAGGTCGGTGCAGGTCGTGACGAGGGCGTACCGAGCGCCCGAGATCTTCTTTGGCGAAGAGAGGTATGGCTTTGAAGTGGACATGTGGTCGGTCGGATGCATCTTCGCCGAGATGCTGCTGCGGCGGCCACTGGCTGATGGGTCGTCCGATATTGACCAGCTCAGCAAGATCTTTGCTGCGTTGGGCTCGCCGGACGAGAACGGGTGGGAGGAAGCGAGCCAGTTGCCCTTCTTCCTCCGATTCAAGGACACGAACCCGACGCCGCTGGCCGAGCAGTTCTCGATGCTGTCGCCAGCGGGCGTTGACCTGTTGGCTCAATTGCTGCAGCTGAACCCGAAGAAGCGCATCTCAGTGCACAAGGCGCTGCAGCACGAGTTCTTCAGCGAGATGCCCGAGCCTGCCGCCCCCGCTGATCTGATCATTGTGGATGCTCCTGACCGTGTCGAACCCCCTGCCATCGACGGCGTGGACGTCGTTGTCGCGGAAGATTCTAGTCACACCTTTATGATCAAAGGCCGACGGCTTTTGTAGACAAACAAGGCGCCATCAATGTCACAAGCGAGGAAGCGTATTGCCGTTAAACGATCCACAAGCAGGTCCAATCTCTAAAGCGACCGTAGTGGACACACGCGCGATCTCTCATAGTGCGTTGCTAACTCTAACTGAGACGCGCACCACTGCAGCTTATCCCTTCTTGATCTTGGCCTCGTTAAAAATCACGTGCTGCCGGACAATCGGATCGTACTGCAACAAAACACAAGCACTCCGTCAATAAAAGAATCTCTGTGCCAATAACCATTAAGGTAAATAGCTGTCTTATTTACCTTGCGGAGCGAGAGCTTCCTCGTGATGTTGCGCGGGTTCTTGGTCGTGGTGTAGAAGAACCTACGAAACAGCCAGGACGAGTCAGAAGACGCCATTTAACAGGCGAGAACACACAGAACTATACACACCCAGTGCCTGCTGCACTCAGCATCTTGATCACCACGTTCTTGGCTTTTCCCTGTGAGGAAGCAGCAATAGAGCGAAAGGTCAGCCCTTTTGTCATAATGTTTGAAACGTCATCACTCGGAGAGTTCGGCGTGCAATTTGACACGAGCGACGGCGACAGCAAGAGGAAACACAGGTTAACACGAGGATAATACAGCGCTCCCCCACCGCCTCCTTGCTGCATGCACACGTCGTCGAGATGAGCCCATTTCACGTACCTTGGCCATGGTCAATTGTCTGCTCCGCCAATGAGGACCACAAAACCTGAGGCCGCTTGAATTCGTACTTATTCTGAATACAACAGTAAATGTATCCGGATAAACAAGTTTCGGTGATCGACATCCTGTAGACGAACTATTTCGGCACCACATGATGCAGGAACATGGCGAACGGTATATTTAGTGTCACCACTTGGTTTCTGTTGTTTTCTGCGAGTTTCTACCTTTTTGCACATAGTTGATCTGCCTCCTCTCATCTGTCAACATGAAAGACGCATTGGCAATGGCGTCGAACTGCAATCGAAGTGGCCTCGCCCTCGACTTCCCACAGGACGAGTATTCGCTCATGTTTCCTCCATCTCCAGAGCATTCACCGAGTGGCAGTAGCTGCAATAGTTGGGTATCTGCGGCTGCATCACCGACGCCCAGTGCCAAGAGCTCTTCGAGCTCCGATGTTCACAGTCCCGACAAGACCAAGAAGTGGGTGCGCAAGGAGAAGATCGGACAGGGGTAAGCAGCACTTGAAACTTTGTGTGGTTGATGTCGTTGAGACTGACAAAGTGTTGATGTACAGCGCACAGGGCTCAATCTATCGCTGCGAGGAGACGAAGACCGGACGAATGGTGGCTGTGAAAGTCATTTGGACGCGCGAGCTGTCACCTGCAGCAGTCGAAGCTGTCAAGAGGGAGGTGAAAACCATGAAGCGAGTGCGACACCGACATTTGGTGCGCTATCTGCAGGCGACCGAGAAGAAGCAGAGCGAACTGCGGATTTATATGGACTATGCAGCTGGCGGGTCGCTAAGCTCTCGTTTGTCCCGTTCAGGGGCGTTACCCTTGACTCTCTCAAAGCGGTATACCCGCCAGCTATGTGAAGCTCTGCAGTATCTCCATGAAAACGGAATTGCGCATCGAGATATCAAGTGCGCGAATATTCTCCTTACAGCACCGGGTGACAACTCTGATGCTGACATCAAGCTGGGTGATTTCGGTACTTTCAAAGTGGTCGGCTGTGCTTCACTCGTCGGAGGGCTGAAGGGCACTCCCCACTGGATGGCGCCCGAGGTGATCCGTCAACAGAATATGGAGGATGACGGCAGTCACGAGCGGTGGTTCCGTGCTGACGTGTGGAGTCTCGGTTGTGCGGTGCTTGAAATGATCACGGGTCACTCACCCTGGCAGCAGTACAGTAACCCGCTCACAGCCATGTACCAAATCGTGTCAAGCGACCACACTCCGACTATTCCAGCCGATGTTCCCGAAGAGGTGCGTCAAGTAGTGAAGTTTGACCTGTTGTCCTGATGTCCAAAAATGTTCACGCGTGTTTTGCATCGTTGTTCAATAGACTGCCTCATTCCTCAAGCTCTGTTTACAGCGAAACCCAGAGCACCGCGCAACTGTAAAGCAACTTCTTGCGCATCCTTTTGTCCGAGTTGCTGCTGAAAACTTGGGCAAACCGAAAACTTCAAAACACCGGATCAAGCGTCTTGGGGATGCAAAACTCAACAGAGCTGCTGCGGTATGCAATCAACAAAGCTCGCAATCATTGCCGTCGACACCGAACAGGAGAACTCAAAAGCAGGAAACGATTTGGCTCCAGAGCCAGAGCCACACGAGGATTCGACAACGCTTTCGCATATGGAAAGCCCTAGCAGACCCAAAGCTCTCTGTTTGAAGCCTTTGTCCCCGCGGATGCCATTGCAGCAGGATAACAAGAGGATACCCCAACCGCCAGCACTTCAGCTCGCCCGAGAGAACGTGTTGGGATCTCCTCAAACAATATCTCCAGCAAAACTTCGACTGACTCGAGCTTCCAGGTAAGAAGTGACGAGATGGTTCGACGTCACGCGCCAAACTTGCTCACGTCTTCCATTTTCTTGAAATGTTGCGTAGGTTGAAGCCGCTTGAGGTGATGAAGAAACCAATTGCATCGACGATCACAAACCAGGACACAAACGCCAAGCCTCCATCCAAGAGCTCGGCAACAGCAAGCATTCTGGTGCCGAAAATGCCCGCAAACGTTTCACGAGGGACGTCTGCTGGATCAAGAAGATTACCGAGGTTGCTCGACCTGAAGACTGGAAAGGCTCGTGAACACCACTCGAATTCCCCATTAGACTGAGACGGATCGCCACCGCCCCATCGGCAACGACGAACTTAAACTCCAGCGAAGACGTCTTCCCAGATACCATCCGACTGCCTCCTTTGAGCGCCCGGCCTACAAAATCTCGATCCAGTTCAGCGTCCA
The DNA here is from genome assembly GCA_012656075.1 of Phytophthora hibernalis. Taxonomy (NCBI): domain Eukaryota; phylum Oomycota; class Peronosporomycetes; order Peronosporales; family Peronosporaceae; genus Phytophthora; species Phytophthora hibernalis. The sequence goes on along the minus strand of JAAKBF010000403.1, from coordinate 285,485 downwards.
ACACAACGCGTACTCTAAAGCCCAGCGCGCAACCATGACGTCTGCAACCAAAGCGAATAAATACTAAAGTCATACAATTCTCCGAGCTCTGTACCTCGGGTTCTCCTCCAGCTATAGGCTTAGTTTTCACAGTGCTTCACGGTCGAAAGAACCCGTCTCCACTGCTTGTGTGCACGAACAGATCTCTGCTAAACCCTGCGTCATGTCTCCTGGGCTCCCTCATAGGCTCCTCCTTGTCGTACTCTTCGTCCTCCAAGCTCGGGCCGCTAGCAGCAGCGATCTGATGCCACGGGATCTCAATAGACAGCCACATGGTCATGAGCAGCACCCCCACGAGTGCCAGAGGCGACATGCCGGCCAACATCGGGCCGCGCAGCACTTGGTCCAGTTGTCCGGAGCTCTCCAAGACCCCTACAAGCAGCGCCGCCAGCCAATGACCGACGCGTCTGCGCCAGAGATAAGGCAGCTCTTGGTCTGCAAAGTACAGCATCACCAGCACCTCCACCAGTTCGTAGTAGAAGGCTAGAACGACCGCTTGACGCCAATAAGACGTCGTTTCAGTTGCGAAGACCGCGACGCCGCCCAGAGTGGCGCCCCAGATGAAGACGCGCGCCCAGAAGAGCAGCCAGAGCACCACTTTGTGGTCTTTGCGGCGCTCGAAGACGCACGGGAAGCTGCGTTGCCATTGGCGCAGACCTTCGGTCATTCCGTGGTACACGACGGCGCAACACGCGGCTTTGAGCTGCAGATCGGGAGGCAGCAGACGCCCCCAGGCCAAGAGCATGACGCAGGCCCCGAGGACACGTGCGAGCAGCAGACGACGCTGGATCTCGAGCGTCAGGACGACGGCGCTAAGCACCACGAGCCACGCCAACAGCTCGGGCATGGTGAACGGTTATTGTTGCAAATGGAGAGCGGTTGTGGTGCAGAGTGGGAGCGGAGGAGGTGGGAATGAATGAAAGGGATTTGGTGCAGAGTGGGAGAGGAGACGGTAGTTGTTGCAAAGTGAGAGCGGAGTGTTTTACCAAACGCAGTCTGAGAAGCGTGCGATGATAAGCAAAGGATCAAGGGCCATCAGTTCAACCACGTCAGAACAGCGAGGAGCTTTGCACTGCATCGCGTTGAGTACTTCGAAACTTCCAACTTCTAAGCTGTCTGAAGTGAGACAGGAGGTGGTGCTTGCAGGGGATACCGGTATATACACTTTCAAAGGCAGTGGACAGAAGAAGACAGCGGCTGCAACCGCCAGTGTCTTGGCCGACCTGTGCAGTCGGACAGCTGGAGCTGGGCTGGTTGCAGTGGCTCGACGTACGACACCTTTGCGTTGTGATTGCCGCCCTTCCGATGCAACCGGACGACGGCCAAGCAGAGAAGGGTGGCTGGAGACTTCTCAAACTTCGGTGGCGGGCGAGCCTCGACGTACACCACTTTGTCTCTCCGAGACGCAGTTCGTTGAACCCATTCGCGTCCAGCGTGGCGACGGTCGACACGTCGCCATTTGGCGCCGACACTTTCTCGCACGGTGTGTAATAGCGAGCGTCGTACAGTTGGTCCCTCCTCGTCCCTTAGAATCAATTCTAACAGGCTACAAACCATACAAAACCCAAATCCTCTCCACCTTCCCGCGTATCAATTCCCACAGTCCACCCTCGGCATCTGATACTTTAGCCCTTCATTATTGAGATCGACACCAACAACACCCGACAGTCATGGCCGACGCTGCCGACGCCCTTCAGACGGCGCAAACGGGCGTGGAGGTGCGTCTGGACGAGCGCAAGATGTACGTAGTGGAGTGGGCGGACGGCGCGGCCTTCGGCTTCACCGTGACCCCCGTGCAGTCGGATCGAGGAACGGTCCTGTGTCTCGCTCGCCGCACCGCCACGAGCGCCACCGCCGGCCTACAGGACGTCGTACCAGGCGACATGCTGATCGCCATTGGGGACGAGAAGGTGTACCACTTGGGTGCGGGAAACGCCACCAAACTGCTGCGTTCGGTGCAGAAGCCCGTGCGTCTGACGCTGCAGTTGTCACCCTACGGCGCCGCCGCCAAAGACCTGCCGGACCTCGCCCCCAATGAGTACACGTACTTATGGGAGTCGGGTCCGCTGGGTATCGTGCTCACGACCGACCCCAAGAGCAAACTGCCATTGGTCAAGAGGTTCACAGGCAAAGCCGACAGTCCTGCGCTCGAGAGACGTCAAAGTCGGTCATGAACTCGTGTACGTCAACCAGACGCCCACGAGCGACCACTCCATCTCGGCCATCATCGGCATCATCAAGGACCTACCCAAGCCCATCACGCTGCGGTTCAGAAACCTCTGGCTGAGGAGCTGCACATGCAGCTGCCGGAGCTCGCGGAAGGCGAATACGACTTCCTGTGGGAGTACGGCTCGCTCGGCCTTGTTGTAGGCATCGGCCGACGGACTGCCCTACGTACGGTCGTTCACGGGCAAAGGGACATCCAAGCAGCTCGCGCAGGTGCAGGAGAACGACGAGATCATCCTCGTGAACGACAAGTCGGCCCAGGAGCACGGCTTCCACGAGACCATGCAGTACATTATGAACGTGCCCAAGCCGGCGGTCATCCGCTTCCGTCGACCGATGGCCAACAGGAGCAAGGCTAACAAGTCGGTGGAGGTCCTGACTGCGCAGATGGCGACTGTGAGCATGGCCACCCCACCTCAACCGCAACGAGCACCGTCTCCAGTGCATCGCTCTTCGAGTGCTGCAAGCGCTCCTGCACCGGTACCGGCACCGGTTCCTGTACGGAGCCACTCGTCTTCGCGTAGTAACTCGGCTGCTAGCGAGAATGAGGCCACACCTGGTTTGCTGGGATACCGAAGCGCGCGCAGCAATAGCTCCTTCAATGGGTCTCGCCACCAGCATTCCAGCAAGTACCAGCTTCAGCCTCAACACCAGCCAGTGCAGACGGATGAAGACCTGTCGTTTGGGCAGACGCAGAGCTATGGAGACAACGGCTATCAGTCTCAGACACCACCGCAGCGGCAGTCCCCGTATCAACCATCGCCATTGCAACAGCAGTCGTCGTTCCAGCAGACGCCGCCGCCTCAGCAGCAGCTCTATCAGCAGTCATCATTCCAGCAGACACCACCGCAGCCCCAGCAGCAGCTCTATCAGCAGTCGTCGTTCCAGCAACCTCAGCCTGCGCCGCAGATGGAAGAAGAGGAGTTCTTCGAGATTGACGCGAACGCGTACTACCAGATTCAGTGGCCCGATGGCCCGTTCGGCTTCACCGTGCGCGAGGCGCAGTCGAAGCAGGGTTCGGTGGTCCTCATCACTAAGCGAACGGGCAAGAGCACGTGTGCTGGTCTGCGGCGCGTGGCCGTGGGTGACCTCCTGATGAAGATCGGCGACAAGGACGTTCGTCAACTTGGGTTCGAGCGCTCTACGATGCACCTGCGCAACGTGCCAAAGCCCGTGGTGCTCACTTTCCAAGCCATCGATTAGAAGATGCAACGGACAACAAGAAAAGATCAGAGACCAGCAACGGTTTGTTTGTTTAGGGGTCGCCATCGGGTAGCGAAGCAGCGGCGTAGAGGATATACAGGACATATTGAGTCAATCGTTATCACAGCAAAATTGCATTGTGTGAGAACCGCTAAGCGGCGATCTACCACAGGAGAAGTCATTACCTGTAAGCTTAGCCCAAACAAAGCTACTCTAACGTTTCCACACCTCTGTGGTGTGGACACCGACCGAGTCGAACCAGAGGACAGTTAAAAAACACGATCACGACTATCAAATTATATTTTTGCTGTCGAATAGGCTCGAGTCGTTACGGCTCCTCACTCTCTCCTTAGCGGCTCAGAAGTGGACGCCTCGCATTCTTGGCGGCACTCTGGAAAACAGTCGAAAGAGCTCAGAGTCGATCTCGCAGCTTTGAGGCAACGGACATGACGGACCAAGTCCCTGCAGGTTTCAATGAGAAGTACCGCATCGGACGCGTCATCGGCGAAGGTGCTACTACAGTCTACAGTCTTTTGAAACGTGTCCTGATCTAACCTCTGCATGCTCAAAGGCAATTTTTCCGTCGTGAAGGAGTGCACGAACCGCAGCACAGGTGATCGGTTCGCTGTCAAGTGCATCAACAAGGCGGCACTCAACCCGAAGGATCGCAGCAACTTGGCGCAGGAGATCGAGATCCTCAAGGACGTACGTCTTATGCCCTGCAAACTGAAGTGGTACTTTCGTGCTAACTGTCCTATGACTGCAGATGAGTCACCCGAACATTATCAAACTATTCGACGTGTACGACGGAGACGGGCCCATGTGCTTCTTGGTCATGGAGAACGCCGAAGGAGGCGAACTCTTTGACCGCATCATTGCCAAGGAATACTACACCGAAGCAGAGGCCAAGAAGGTGGTGAAAGTCGTGGCCAAAGTTTTGCGGTACTGTCACTCGGTAGGAGTGACCCACCGCGACCTCAAGCCGGAAAACCTGCTCTACGCAGATGAGACCGAGAACTCGGTGATCAAGATCGCCGACTTCGGGTTCGCCAAGTTGGTCACGGAGGAGACCAACATGTCCACAATGTGTGGCACTCCGGGTTACTACGCGCCCGAGATCGTCCGCAAGCTGCCGTACGACAGCAAGTGCGATATCTGGAGTCTCGGTGTCATCGCCTACATCTTGCTGTGTGGGTTCCCTCCGTTCTACGACGAGAACCAAGTTGAGGAGATGCGGAAGGTGCGTTGTGTTGGCTGAGTACGCTTGTTTCAACTTACGGAGTGCTGACACTTTTCCTTTCGTATATAGATTCTCAATGGCGATTTTGAATTTGTAGAGCCGTATTTTGATGGGGTATCGCAGCAGGCCAAGGACCTCATCTGCAAGATGCTGGTGGTGCAGCCGTCGAAGCGTTTGACGGCTCAGGAAGTGCTCGACCACCCGTGGTTTAACGACATTAAGGATGCAGACGACGACGCTCCAGTACTCTCGGTCGGAAAGAACATGAAGGAGGCCCGACGTCTGACTGCGCGCAGCAAGTTTCGCGCCGGCGTGGGTGTTGTGATGGCTGTGACCAAGACGCAGCGACTGCTGAGGGCCGCTCGCAACCCGCCGACTTAAGTTGGATCCGCATTCACCATACAGAACTGGGCTCTGCGATGAGCCGACTACTTGGCCTTATTGAGCGTACAACGTGGATTGCTGCGAGCGCTCGCTAATAAATAACACACTTTATTCGCGAAGTCTTTGCTCGCGAAGCTTGGTTTTAGAGAGGTAAGAGACGACAACTTTGTCAACTACGCGAATTCAGATACGCTTCAGTAGGACTAAGGTGCAGTCTTCCGACGCAGAGTCTGTTGCATATCTGTGGATCCCATTGGGGGCCATTCTCCTTGGTAGGGGGTCTATACACTAAGTGCCCACGAGGGACCTTGTGCTTTTACTGGGCTTTCATGTAACCGGTTTTGTACCCCGATCCCGCCTGTTGAACGTTAAAGTAGATGCCAGCATTTGGTTTGCAGCAGCAAAATATCGATTATCGGGTGCTCACGGATTCCTATGCCTCTGCTGAACACCCTACACAGCGGGCCAAGGACTCCTTGATGCACCCGTGATCAAGATCACCACGAAGGATGAACCAGCTAGCAACAGGTTTCGACCATACCGGGTGGGTGGAGGTAAATAAATACCCATGCATCTGGTGCGTTTATGTCATTGTGGGGATTGAATCGATACTATTTTCTGCCAGACCTTCAGCGACAGCCAGCCACCTTCTGCTCCATCACCCGTTAGATTTGAGATGCGGTCGCAAGTGGTGACCCCAATCTTTCAAGGAAACGAGTGTTTAAGGTTTACCAGACACAGGCCGTTATCCGCCATCTAGCCAATAAATATCGATGAATTTGAACTCCTGCCTGAGGACGACAACGCGAGGGGTGTTGTCGTTGAGATAGGTGGCGAGTTCCTTGATACTGGTTGGGTACACATGCTTTACGCTACCTCCGCCCGTAGTGCCAACCGCGAAACCTGGTGGAGTGCCAGTGACAACGGACGCAACGCAATTCAAATTGGCTTGTGCTAGCGTGAGAACGACTAGGAGCACAGTCATTCGTCGAGTGGCAGGCATGATCTTGTTCGACTTAGCGCGGTAGATCGGTGTTGATTGTGGGGAGCTGGTCAATTTGCAAGTGAGTGAGCTGATAGCCCAGGTTGCTGCTTACGGAAGGCTCAATCACCGAAAAAGGCTGCCGTCCGAAAAATAATATCGTCTGCATCGCCAAAAAGAACGGCTTCCAAGGACAAGACGCTATTCAACTGAGCTCTAGCCAGTGCGAAGGAAAAACGATCGATGTGACCTATGACAAGGCCGCTATTACTCCCCTTTCAATCGGCAGCAACAAGACATTGGTCGGAGAAGGCGCCAAGGGTGTTCTTAACGGCAAGGGCATCCTCATCAAGGGCAGCAATGTCATCGTTCAAAACATCCACATCACCAACTTGAACCCGCATCTCGTTTGGGGCGGAGATGGTATCACTATTCGAGGTGATGGTGACGTCGCGCCGAAGGGCGTCTGGATCGACCAGGTGAAGGTTTCTACATGTAGTGCCGGGCGGCAAATGGTCGTCATCAACTTTTCAGGAGCGACCGGCGTCACGATCAGTAATTCTGACTTTGATGGCAACACGAAATATTCGGCTTCTTGCGATGGTCGTCACTACTGGGGATTCTTGATTCTTGGTAAGCACACGGAGCTGAGTTTGCTTGCCAACTACATTCACAAGACTTCAGGACGTTCCCCAAAAATTGGAGGTCACGACGGAGAAGAGTCTATCGTTCACGCTGCCAGCAACTATTTCGCCGACAACTCCAGCCACGCCTTTGATGTGGCAACGGGTGGATACGTCTTGGCGGAGGGAAACTACTTTGACTCGGTCAAGATACCGAGCCAACCTGACCCATTAGGAAGTTTTTTTATTCCGGATGCAGCCGAAAACTGCCAAGCGATTATCGGACGTGGATGCAAACTGAATGTGCTTACCAAGAGCGGAACATTCACGGGCAACTCGGCAGACGCTGCGACCAAGAAGATTAGTAACTACATGTACAAGGCGCGTATTTGCAGTACCCGCGTGGTGCCCCAGCTCAGTTGTCAGCAGCAACCGGGAACTACGGCGCTGGTGTTCTTGATGATAGAAGTGTTTCTCCATCTAGTACTCAGCGAACTGCAGCGACAGCGTGATTCGTATTCGCCGCGTACATGTATATCATATACTATATAAACATGTATACGTGTACTGTAGTATCCGTTACAGTACTATTGTACTAAGTATTATAGAAGTCCCTCTCATTAGCCGCAGTAGGGTATTTGAATGCGATTTCACAGGGATAAGATATGATTTAAGGAATGACTGATTGATTTGAATTTTAAGCGATCGGATATCTCATATCTCGGTGTATGTAATAAAAGAGGTGCGGCTCTGAATTGATTTTTCGTAAACAAGTATTATGCATGTATACGAGCCAATGTCAAATCAACAATGACACGTTCGCATTCGTTCGTTTTCGTTTGGAAGCGCGTCGATCGGCCCAGTTCTATCATAGCAGCAGGTACCAGCGCAAGCTAGGCGAGCGACACATGAACTTAGCTGTAAACTTTTGCTGCGAGTTTGCTCAGCCTTCGGGACCACCTTATCGGCGGCATTCATGAACACTCGTCATGTCATACAACTTGTGATCCACAACTGGCTGTACACTTCGCTACGAGGTGACGATGCCAGGTGTTTTTGAAATTTGTTTTGCACCAGCAGTGCCTGTAACAAAAATATGCCCGTGCACCCTTTTAGAGAGAAAAAATGACTTTGGTTTGTAAACTACATGTACACGGGGGTTGGTGTTGTTGTCAAGAAGGCGCCTCGGGCAGCTGCGGTATACCGGTAGGATACCGGTATGACCTTCACTCAGTGGGACCGCAATCATTCCTGTGTTTACGGGACACTGATGATGGGACGCGGGACACTGATGATGGGACGCTGTTTACGCTACGGGGATTACGGGACACGTGGGTACAAGATTGTGGGTACAAGATGGGCATCCACGTGGCAGTCGCTGATTGGCTGAAGCAACTCAGTATCCGGTAGAGAATCCAGTAGAGTGTATCCAGTAGAGAATCCAGTAGGCTTAGAGGTAGCAAGGAGTTTTGCGAACTAAGGACCTAAATCAATCACTTTGCATTTTGCCATCAACCGACCAAAGCCTTTTGGTTATGAGCCCAAGCCCCGTCTTCCCTGCCCAAGACCCCGACTACGCCTTCGCCATGGACGCCACCCCGACCACGACCGCCCGCATCAACAAGTTCAACGGAACCAACTTCCACACGTGGAAGTTCAAGATGCAGATGGTGCTCGAGGAGCGCGAACTGTGGGAAGTGACGAGTGGGGAAGTGAAGCTGGAGCACTGCACGACCACGGCGGATCAAGCGACGTTCAAGAGGAAGTCGCGTAAGGCGCTGGCGATCATCTGTCTCGCGATGGAGGACTCGCAGCTGCCGCTGGTTCGCTCGGCCAAGGACGCGCATGATGCATGGTCAAGACTGGAAGGACACTTCGAGAAGAAGAGTTTGGCCAACAAGCTCTTTCTTCGTCGGCGTTTCTTCACGACGATGATGGAGGAAGGTGACGATGTGCTGGAGCACATCAACAAGCTCAAGACGCTGGCGGAGCAGCTCGACGCGGTTGGCGCTCCGGTCAGCGAGGACGACTTGGTGATCACGCTTCTGGGCAGTCTGAGCGAGTCGTACCAGTTCCTGATCACGGCGTTGGAGTCGAGAGCCGACTCGCTGTCGTGGGAACTCGTGACGTCTCGGCTGCTGCATGAGGACATGAAGCGCAAGGAACAAGGTGGCGGTGCCGACGGAGCCGCGCACGGTCAAGGTCAAGCGTTCATGGTCAACAACAACAAGCGCAAGGGCCGACCGGTGAAGAAGACCGGGGCGTGCCACAACTGCGGCAAACAAGGACATTGGATCGCGGAGTGTCCCTCGCGGGTCCAGAACGACGCTGAGCGATATCGGTCGCAGCGTGCGAACGTCGCGCAGGACGAAGAAGATCCTGGCGACTACCTTTTCTCGGTTGGTCGTACGAGCAGTACCGCCAAGTCGTGTGACATGTGGCTGGTCGACTCGGGTGCGACGCAGCACATGACGAGTTCCAACAAGTACATGAGGAACTACAAGAAGATGGCTCCGGTGGACGTGCATCTCGCGGACGACGGTGTGGTTCAGGCGGTGGGGACCGGCGACATTGTCATGTCGATGAAGACGCCGCGCGGCATGAAGAAGGGCGTGCTCACGAATGTGTGGCATATCCCGAAGCTGTCGCGCAACCTGTTTTCGGTCGGCCGCTTCACCAAGGACGTCGGGCCAGTCACCTTCGAGAGCGACGGGTGCTTCGCGGACAACAAGGGTCTCAAGTGGCAGCTCGGCGCTCGTGAGGGCAAAGGGCTGTTCAAGCTGTGCATGACTCCGATGATGCCTGACGAGGCCAATGCGGCAAGTTCGAAGGATTGCCAAGGGGACACCACGTCGTACCTCTGGCACCTCCGACTTGGTCACATTGGCCATGGCGGTCTAGACGCCATCGTCAAGAAGAGCTACGGTGTTGGCATCGACATAACGTCGGTGAAGCAGTGGGAGCTGTGCGCCGGGTGTGCACTCGGCAAGCAAACGCGAGTGAGCTACATGAAGTCGTCCCCGAACCATGCGAAGCACGTGCTGGAGGTGGTTCACAGCGATGTGTGCGGCCCCATGCAGACGCCAACGTTTGGGGGCAAGCGCTACTTCGTCACGTTCATCGATGACAAGTCGCACTTCTGCGTCGTGTATTTGCTGAGGAACAAGTCCGAGGTGGCTACCAAGTTCGCGGAGTTTGTGGCGTTTGCTGAAACTCAGACCGGCAAGCGCGTGAAGACACTCCGGAGCGACAACGGTGGCGAGTACACTTCCGGCGCGATGGCCAAGTTCTGTGCGGACCGTGGTATCGTGCAGAAGTTCACTCCGCCGTACACGCCTCAGCTGAATGGAGTCGCCGAGCGGATGAACCGGACGTTGGTGGAGTGTGCGCGCTGCATGCTGGAACATGCCGGATTGCCCAAGACGTATTGGGGTGAAGCGGTGATGACGGCTACGTTCCTCCGTAATCGGTGTCCGACACGCGCCATCAGCCACGACAAGTCTCCGCACCAAGTTTGGACGGGCAAGAAACCGCTGCTGGCGAACCTGAAAGTGTTCGGTTGCCACGCGTATGTGCACGTACCGAAGGCGAAGCGCACCAAGTTTGACGCTCGGTCGGTGCGCTGTCGGTTCCTGGGGTACTCGGAGCACGAGAAAGCGTATCGATTCGAAGAACTGGAGAGCAGTCGCGTGCTGGTGAGCCGCGACGCGCAATTTATGGAAGACGTCTTCGACAGTGGGAGGCGTGACTACCATCAGAGGGAGGTGGTGGTCATTCAAGATGAAGAGACGACGGATCATGATTCGTCGCAGTCGGATGAAGACGACAACGAAGAAGAGGAAGAGGAAGAAGCTGCGCGGGACGAAGACTTCGAGCCCGGCAGCAAGCGACACCCGCGGACGCAGTCGCTGGAGGAAGTCACGGAGGTTCCAAGTGCCAAGCGGTATGCGTCGCAGAGTCGACACCAGACCCTGGACGAGATGTCGGCTGCGGCTCAAGAAAGTCAAGACTTCGAAGCTGCGTACGTCGTGGATTCAGTGGGAGAAATGCCGACCACGTTCAAGTCGGCGATGGAATCCAGCGACGCAGTCAAGTGGAAGGAGGCGTGTGACTCGGAGTGTGACTCGCTGCTCAAGAACGACACGTGGGATGTCGTACCACTGCCGAAGGGACGCAAGGCGATCGGCTGCAGATGGGTGTTTCGCGTGAAGGAGAACCAAGCTGGAGAGATCGAGCGGTTCAAGGCGCGACTGGTGGCCAAGGGGTTTTCGCAAAAGTACGGCATCGACTACGACGAGACCTTCGCACCAGTGGCCAAGTTCACGTCGATCAGGATCGTACTGAGTCTAGCTGCCAAGTATGGTCTCAAGCTGCACCAGATGGATGTCAAGACTGCGTTCCTCAACGGTGTGCTGGACGAAGACATCTACATGGCACAGCCGGATGGCTATGTGGACGAAGACCACCCGGACCACGTATGCAAGCTCAAGCGGTCGCTGTACGGACTGAAGCAGTCGCCGCGCATGTGGAACCAGACCATCGACGACTTCATGCTCAAGCTGGGGTTCAAGAAGTGCGAGTCCGACCACTGCATCTACTTGAAGCGTGACGGCCAAGACATGATCTTCGTGGCGCTCTACGTTGACGACTTGGTCCTCGCCAGCAGCAGTGACAAGATGGTCCTCGACACCAAGCAGGCGCTCAGTCACCGCTTCGAGATGACGGACATGGGTCAGCTCAAGTACTTCCTCGGGATGGAGATCGAGCAAGACGTGGTGGCTGGGAAGATGTCGATGCGGCAGACCAAGTTCGCCAAAGACATCCTGCAGAAGTTCAGCATGGACAAGAGCAACCCTGTCAAGACGCCACAGGATCCGGGTCTCAAGCTGACGAAGGCCATGTGTGAAGGTGGCTGCAAGCACGACGAGACCATGGTCAACGTGCCATACCGGAACGCAGTGGGATGCCTCATGTACCTCATGGTAGGCACTCGTCCGGACCTGGCAGCTGCAGTGGGAGTGCTAAGTCAGTTTGCAGCGGACCCGTGCCCGACACACTGGCAGGCGCTCAAGAGGGTGTTCAGGTACATTCAAGGCACCAAGACGCACGGCATCGAATTTCAAGCAAGCTGCCACGATGGACTTCAAGGCTATTCGGATGCGGACTGGGCAGGCGACATCGAGTCTCGACGGAGTACAAGTGGCTACGCGTTCATGATGAACGGCGGATGCATCAGCTGGAGAAGCAAGAAACAGCGGACGGTGGCGCTGTCTTCGACGGAGGCCGAGTACATGGCGCTATCGGAGGCGACACAAGAGGCAGTGTGGCTCAAGGTGTTCCTGTGCGAGCTCGGCGAGATGGCAAGCGATGAAGCGGTCAAGATCTACGAGGACAACCAAGGCTCCATCGCGTTGGCCAAGAACCCGCAGTTCCACAAGCGCACCAAGCACATCGACATTCGCTACCACTTCGTGCGTGAGAAGGTGGAAGCACATCAAGTGGTGCTACAATATGTGTCGACAACGGACATGCTGGCGGACATGATGACGAAGCCAATTCCTGCAACGCAGTTCAGTGTGCTCCGGACCAAGCTCGGGATCCAAGGTGCAATCGCTGTCGAGTCGAGTGGGAGTGTTGTCAAGAAGGCGCCTCGGGCAGCTGCGGTATACCGGTAGGATACCGGTATGACCTTCACTCAGTGGGACCGCAATCATTCCTGTGTTTACGGGACACTGATGATGGGACGCGGGACACTGATGATGGGACGCTGTTTACGCTACGGGGATTACGGGACACGTGGGTACAAGATTGTGGGTACAAGATGGGCATCCACGTGGCAGTCGCTGATTGGCTGAAGCAACTCAGTATCCGGTAGAGAATCCAGTAGAGTGTATCCAGTAGAGAATCCAGTAGGCTTAGAGGTAGCAAGGAGTTTTGCGAACTAAGGACCTAAATCAATCACTTTGCATTTTGCCATCAACCGACCAAAGCCTTTTGGTGTTCCCTCTGCAATGCAATTCCTTGCAAAAGATAACATTATCATTGATTAATAAGTTTATTAAAAAATACACATGACATGTGTATTAAATACAATTTTTTGATCTACATTGTAGATCAAGCAGAGTGGTCGGAAATATGTAATTCTGATACATGTAGCGAATCGTGTTCAAATGTAGAGGAGTCGGATCCTGAGTTCCAGCCGCGATCACGTCGAGATGGACAGTTTAATCGTTATCTCAAGACGCGTTAGCTCTGGCGGTCACAACAACACTCTTGAGTCAAGAGTCTTGACTGTACCGGTACAGTATTCTATGCGCATTACTACAGGCAAATCTCGGCGAGAAGCTGCCCTCCCTCGACGAGGGCCTCGTGGACTTTCGATCGAAAAAGTCTTTCGCGGTCGATCTCGCTAGAGAATCATTTCCCGTTTTGCTCCCCTCCCTTAAGTACGCCACGTCCATTACTGGGTTGACTCCACAACCAACTCTTTAGACGAGCAACATGCTGAGCTTCGTACTCGTGGGTTCGCTTATTGCGATGGTGCTGGGGCAGAACTCCATCGCTAGTGCAGCCTCAGTCGTCACCGGCACACCAACAGGTTTTGCGGCCGGAACCACCGGCGGCGGCGATGCCAAGCCTGTGTACCCCACAACCATCGAGGAGCTTTCGACGTTCCTCAGCGATGAAGAACCTCGTGTGATTGTCTTGAAGCAGGAATTTGACTTCATCGACTCGGAAGGCTCAACCACCGAAGACGGCTGCCGTGGCAAAAACAACCTTGACTGCCTCGCCAAGAAAAACGGCTTCGAGGGGCAAGATACGCTTGCAACGTCTTTCAGCACGTGCGATGGCACGACGATCGAATTGACGTATGACAAGGCAGCTAAGACCCCACTCAAGGTTGCTAGCAACAAGACCCTCGTCGGCGAAGGCACCAGGGGCGTGCTCACGGGCAAGGGTATCGAAATCAAAGGCAACAACGTTATCGTGCAGAATATTCATATCACGAACCTGAATCCGCACGTTGTGTGGGGTGGAGACGCCATCGGTATTAGCGGAGACGATGATGTTATCCCTACAGGTATTTGGATTGACCATGTCAAAGTCACCAGTGTGGGGAGGCAGATGATTGTGATAAATTTCTCGGGTGCTTTGGGCGTCACGATTAGTAACTCGGACTTCGACGGTATCACCAAGTACTCGTCGTCATGTGACGGACACCACTACTGGGGATTCATTGTTACGGGTGCTAAGACAGAGGTGACAATGGTAGGAAATGCCATTCACGGAATGTCGGGACGTTCACCCAAGATCGGAGGCTCGGATGACAACATCATCGCAGTCCACGCCGCTAACAACTACTTCTACGACAACACTGGGCATGCTTTCAGCGTATCGCAACGGGGATACGTCCTGGCTGAAGGCAACTACTTCGATTCCGTAAAAACCAAATGAACCTGACCCGGATGGAAACCTCTTTGTGCCTGCTGCAGCCGGAGACTGCCAAGCCACCATTGGCCGCGACTGTGAGCTGAACGTGCTCATGGATAGCGGTACCTTCAGCAGCAATTTGGAAGACGCGGCAAAGACGCAGATCGGCACGTACAAAACGCAGATCGGTGGGTTCACGGTCACGGGTGCCTCGAAATTGTCGTTGGCGAGTGGCAACTTTGGCGTCGGCGACTTGGAAAGCAACAGTGTTACGCAGTCGAGCGGTTCGGGTGGTGTTGTGGCGACGAGCACAGACTCCTCTGCAGCCACCCAAGTAGGACAAGAAACGTCTGCTCCGGCAACGACGACAGATTCGTCCGCTTCAGCCACAACGGATGCAACGGTGTCGCAGGGATCGGCATCGACGGAGACGACAGAAACTCCAGCATCGCCGGCCTCGGGTTCACAAACAACGGACTCCCCAACATCAACAACCCAATCACCGTCTACCGACACTCCAGCAACGACGGAGGCACCTTCAACGGAAACCTCTTCAGCATCGGGTCCTAACCAGGCTGACACTCCAGCAGTGACAGAGGCACCTTCAACAGAAACCTCTTCGGGATCAGACCAAACCAACGCTCCAGCAACGACAGAGGCACCTTCAGCGGAAACCTCTTCGGCATCAGGCCAAGACGAGACTGACACTCCAGCAACGACAGAGGAACCTTCATCAGAAACCTCTTCGGGATCAGGCCAGGCTGACACTCCGGCAGCGACAGAGGCACAATCAACGGGAACCTCTTCGGGATCAGGCCAGGCTGACTCTCCAGCAACTACAGAGGCACCATCAAAGGAAACCTCTTCGGCATCAGGCCAAGACGAGACTGACACTCCAGCAACGGCGACCTCTTCGGGGTCAGGCCAGGCTGACACTCCAGCAACGACAGAGGCACCTTCAACAGGAACCTCTTCGGGATCAGACCAAACCAACGCTCCAGCAACGACAGAGGCACCATCAACGGAAACCTCTTCGGCATCAGGTCAAGAACAGACCAGCACTTCAACCAGTTCCAGCGTTGTAGGCTCTGCCACCGGTTTTGCGGTGGGCACCACGGGCGGCGGCGATGCTGAACCAGTGTACCCGACCACCTTCGAGGAGCTAAGCACCTTTCTCAGCGACGCCGAACCACGCGTTGTTGTTCTCAAGCAGGAGTTCGACTTCATTGATTCGGAAGGTTCGACGACGGAAAAAGGTTGCCGTGGAAAAACAACCTTGACTGCCTTGCCAAGAAGAACGGGTTCGCAGGACAAGACACAATCCAGACAGAATTCAGTACCTGTGATGGTACTATAATGGACGTGACGTACGACAAGGCGGCCATCACACCGATGTCCATCAGCAGCGACAAGACACTCATCGGCGAAGGCACCAAGGGCGTACTCAACGGCAAGGGAATTATCATCAAGGGCAGCAACGTTATCATCCAGAACATCCACATCACCAACTTGAACCCGCATGTCGTTTGGGGCGGAGACGCCATCGGTATTAGTGGGGACGATGATGCCGTGCCTACAGGGATATGGATTGACCACGTGAAGGTTTCTAGCATCGGGCGTCAAATGGTCGTGACCCACTTCAGCGGCGCCTCGGGTGTGACGATCAGTAACTGCGACTTCGACGGCAATACCAAGTACTCCTCGTCCTGCGATGGTCGCCATTATTGGGGACTCATGATCCTGGGTAAGAAGACGGAGATGAGTTTGCTGGGCAACTTTGTCCACATGACCTCGGGTCGGTCTCCGAAAATCGGAGGTACTGCTGGAGACGTTTCTGTCGTCCACGCTGCCAACAACTACTTCGATGATAACGCCGGCCACGCCTTCGATGTGGCTACCGGTGGGTATGTCCTTGCTGAGGAAACTACTTTAACTCCGTCAAGACTCCGAACCAGCCCGACCCGGAAGGAAGCATCTTCGTGCCTGTTGCTGCTGGAGACTGTAAAGCGAGCATCGGCCGCGACTGCGAGGTCAATGTACTTACGGACAGCGGAATATTCGCTAGCAACTCGGAAGACGCCGCAACCCAGCAGATTGGCACGCTCAAGACGCAGATCGGCGGGACGAAGGTGACCGCTGCAGCTCAAGTCTCGGCGGCCACTGGTAACTTCGGTGTTGGTGAGCTGTCCGGCGACAGTGTGACCCAGCAATCCACCACCGCAGGCAGTAGCGATGCTCCTGCAGCCACGCAAGAGACGACGGATGCACCGGATGCTACAACAACGGAGTCGTCTTCCGCGACGGATGCATCTGATGCTACAACAACTGAATCGTCTTCTGCGACGGAGACCTCGTCAGCGACGGATGCACCACAAACCACCGACGCCCCTGTGGCAACAACGGCGACGGATCCTTCGCTGGACATGCCGCTGGGCACTGTCACGCCCCACGCAGACGACTCTGGCAGCTCGATCCTGCAATGGGGTCATGTGAGCCAAACAGCAGTCTCATCGAGCTCCAGCAACTAGATTATCAACGCTTAGGTGGATCTGACACGCAGAGTGTAGTGAACTCACGAAGGAAGTGAACAATCTTGGGGTTAATGTTCGTAGTACAGTAATGTGCGTCATCAATAAAGAACGGGGTGTCAACTATTATCCTTTGAAATATTATATGTCTGGAAAGAGTAACATCTGTGTGTGTCTTGTGGGCAACTATACCCTCCTTAATTATTTTCATCAGGTGTTCCTTATTGACGCATACTACAGTATGACTGTACAAGTTTTGCTGTTTCGGTATCGCACTTTTGGAAGTGTTTTAGCACTTGTTTTAAAAAAACAAGTTTTTGCACTTTACGGAGACCAACAACAAAACAAAATGGCCGGCCGACCGCGCGTGATGCGCGTGCAGGCTGCCGACGCGCCCGCGCAGCCCACTCGGCCAGTACAGCGACGCGAGGCCGTGAGTTACGTGCGCAAGCTGGAGGTTGTGGCCTTCTACGAGGCGCGCAAGAGTCTGGACGAGACGGTGGCGCACTTCTTCCCGGACGCGTCCCCGGCCCAGGTGCGCGCCAAGAAGCAGCTCGTGATGCGCTGGCGACGCGAACGCGGCAAGATTGCAGCCATCTGCGAGGCTGGTGGCGGCCGCAAGACCAACGACCGCAAGGCCGGCATGGGCGCGACGCTGTCGGCCGACGCAGAGCGGCGCATCGTCGCGTGGCTGCACGAGGAGCACGCGGCCGGCCGTGCCGTGTCGGCCAAGCGGCTGTCGGAGCGCGCCATGCAGGCCGCACAGGAGGATAAGCTGCTCCCGGACTGCTTCAAGGCCTCGTGGACGTGGAGACAGTCGTTTCTGAAGCGACACGGCTTCGTACAGGAGGTCAGGGGCTGTCGACAGAGATGACACTGACAGGAACGACGTTGTAGGAATGGAAGTAGTTGAGTGTTATATTACGAGAGGTGATACATGTTAGTAGTAGTAGACGCCGGCTTTGACCATGGCGGAGGCGAAGCGCGTCTCCTCGCAGCTCTTGGTGGGCTTCCGCTTGGTGGTCATGGTGGGCGTGTTCCACCCGACCGTCAATGAGTCTGTGACGGGGGCGAGCGCCTTTTGTTGTGGGTCTTTCTCCATGCGCTGGTGCTTGATCATCTTGCCCCGGAAGTCGACGTTGGACACGAACTCGCGCGTTGGGAGCCCGTCTTTCAGGTACGCGTTGTGCGCGGCGGCGGTCGTCATGGACTGCGAGTGGCGACAGAGTTCTTCCATTTGGGCCAGGAAGTGGGCGAGTTTGATCGGATGAGCGTCGGAGATGTTGTGCAGACGGAAGGATTGATCGACGAGAGCGCGTACACTGGCGGGGACGTTGTCGACGCCTTTCGGACACTTGTAGAGGACCCGCAGCATTTCAGGGATCTGCGCGAGCGTGATGGTGGCGGAATCGAGTTCTGCGTTCGCGGCCACGGCCTCTTCGTCGCTCTCGGAGTACAGTGTGAAACTTGGTCGGTAGGCTTGCATGAAGGCGGCCTGGAAGTCGTGCGGCTGGAAGGTATGGATGGGTGTGTCTTTCACGGGGTCGAAGGGGCTTTGTGAGCCGAGGAGAGTGAGGCCGAAGAAGGCTGACATGCTTGTCGAAGTAAGTGGAGCGCTTGCGTTTGGTCACGGATTTTGAGCTGGTCTTTCGCGGTGTGCGCCGGAGAGAACGTGAGGCAGGTCCAAATCTGGAGTGCTGCATTTCGAGGAAGACAAACTTGCCAGGCTGCAAATAGTGAGTGACCAGGGTGAACCACTAAAAATATGAACCAAGAAGCTTCCACTTACTGTGGGAGGATGTTAAGAAGATTCAACTACTTTTGTAAGACCAAACTTGTATTTTGTAAGCCAGCGTAAGACAGATGTCGTATTATTTCTCGACAAAACTTTTGACGAGAGCCAATAAAAAGTTAGTTTTGTTTAGTGCGGCGTTCAATGAGTTGCCAGGAGAACCCGTAGCCTGGTCGTCTTACGGCCCAAATCCGTATCCTATTGATTCAAATTTCGACAAGCCACGTTGAAGCGAACATGGCGACCGTCAGCCATGGCCTGGGCTCGGCAAGACCTCCCGCACAACGACTTCGGGCCCAAGCCCGGACACCTGCACCTGGAACTCTCAATGCTGCAAACGTCCGTGATGCTTGCACAGCATCATCAACAAAAAGGCCTACAAGAGTTACGTCAAGGGAATTACCAGGTGGATTAAGGAGAAGCTGCCATCCCCTGAAAGCTACTTTGATGCCGACGGTGGAATTAATGTGGATATGTTCAAGCCATCTCACTTTGAAACGTTTCTACTCGCTTAAAGTATCGACTCTAAGTGGCTACCGAAGTGCTGTTTGGGATATATATCGACGGAAGAAGATTCCACTCCCTCCCGAGTACACAGACGATCTAAAAATCTTTTTCGTGGGCTGAAGCGGATTGAAGCGGATAATGATCAAAATGGGACTGGACGCACCACAGGAAAGCGCCCTCTTTCCTTCTCCCTCTACAAAGTTCTCTGCAAGAAAACGATTGGCATGCTTGATAGTGGATTCGCTCATTTGTACATTGTGCTGCAGTGGAATTTAATGTGCAGATCTAAGTCGATAGAAACAGTGCACGTGACGCACTAAATTGTGTTGACGACAGCATTGGCTGTATTCTTCACAAAACTAAGACCAATCAAGAGGGCAGTGGCCCAAAAGACCCCCGACATATTTACGGCAACCCGCTAAATCCAAGCATATGCTGTATTTTGGCTTTTGGCATTTATTTCGCGTCAAACCCAACGCTAGGTCCTGGTAAGCTTTTTCCCGGTTCGAATGAGAAAAGCAGATTTCCAAAGAAGCTGGGAGTGCTATTACAGGAGGAGACCAGTGACAAGGCATATGGCACACATTCTATACGAAAAGGGGTGGCTACTTTGCTTCAAGTGGAAGTACCGGTGGTCCGTCAATGGCAAGTGTGTGTCTGCGCTGCGGGTGGTCGCTGGGTGGAGTACAAGACCGCTACATTCGCTACGAATCTGCAGGTGATCAGTTCCTGGGTCGTGTTGTGGCAGGGCTTCCACTCAACTCGCCCGATTTTGCTGTACTACCACCACACTTTGCTGAAGTAAACGACAGTGCTATTGACGCAGCACTACAGGTAATGTTTCCAACAATAAATAAGGACACAAATATACACCCGATTTTAGCACTCTGTTTGGCATCACTGGTCGAGCGCGCCACATTCCTGAGGCAAACAATACCAGTCAAGCACCCAGTATTGGCCTCGGCCATATTTCGGGACGACAATTTAATGGATTTACTGCAACACAAACTGGTGCGTGGTAATATGTCCTCGCTGCCCCCAACAGGAATTCCGCCATATATTCATCTATATGAGCAGCATCGGGACACTCAAGAAGCCGTTGAACGCATGCCTGATGTACCGTTGAGCGGGATCTCGAAACTTTTGGACGAAAAGGGGTTGAAACTGGAGCAATGAGGAAAGAGGAGCTCCAGTCTACCATACGTCAGCTCCTTACTGAAGCGAGGCTGTATCAAAGGGCCAGAGTCCAGACAGAGGCGTGTCCCCAAGCAACGCAAGGCACAATCATTTACTGGAGTCGAGATGGTAAGTTTCATCGGCTGCCAGATGATTTTGAGTTTCCTGACGTTGATGCTCTTGGTGTCTGGCACCTATGGTGGTTTGGAAATGCATCTATGGGTTATCCTCCATTTAAAGGTTTGCAGCCGTCTGACTTTGCCACGAAAATCAAACGTAAGCGGTATTCAGAGTGGACAACATTGGTGAAACATCTACGCGATGCAGTAAAGTCTGCCACTGGGCGAGATCTCAAGCCACCTCAGAGTCAACATGAAGCCGACGTTCTTTTCGACACAACAATCAAAAACGTGCCCATGAAGATGGCATCAGACGGAAAGACACCTAGTAGGGCGGATCGAGCAGCAACAACACTTCGAAGGATCCGAGAAGCTCTTCATCAAGCAAATCCCGAGGCGCGAACCGTGCCATTCCGTCGTCGAAAGCGCAGGGCAACTAATGAACTTCACGACTAATCAACTCATTTTTATCCAATCAAATTGATTTATCTTCCAGTAACCGATCCGTCTTACGAATGCTCGACACAAGTGATTGATGCATTCACAGTGAACTTCACGTGCGATCCAGAGCAACAAAGGTATTTTGCGATTGGCAGCTTGGTGACCCGGACGCGGTGTTGTTCGACTTGGTAAAAACATTTTTCCGTTAAGTAAAAGTGGTTAATAACGCTATTTTTTACATTTACGTTTTATTTTTTGCGTAAAAAATAAAAAGTGACCTGCGTTGCTTGGCGATCTCTGTATCGCTCACTTCGTTTTCTCCTCTTCAAGCCGGGGGCTCCCCTACCCTCACGAGAACGTCCACTACTCACGCAGTTGACAGAGTTGGAGGACGCGTTGTGTCGGACGTGTCTTCCAGCGTTGCACACCACCACGGTCTTGCCGCTGCAGATGAGCATATGCTACAGAATAACCACCACGCTCTGTGAGATACAGCCGTGGCTGCGGTGCCAAGCCGGCGCGCTGCACCGTACGCACATACGAGCCCTGGGCCGAAGACTGCAGTGTTGACGCTGCATCACGTGCAACCTCCGCCAGAACTCATCCAGACGCGATGCAACGGACGCTGCCGTTGCCCAGAGCGCTGACGTCGCTGCTGCCCAGAAGCCGCCGCTGCACAGGCGCTGCCTGCTGCTGGACTTCGCCTGCGAGCGAAACTCCTACGTGCTGCTGCGACAGTACGTGGCGCTGCCTGGAGCGGGACGTTGCCAGTGCGTTGAAACCACTGCGCCTCATGCTGATGATGCTGCACAGACGCTGTCTGGTGCTGGATGTTTACCTGCCGGTGAAACTCCTGAGTGCTGCTACGCACACTCACAGCAAGCAAGACACAGACAAGTACGTTAGATGTAACCACTGCTAATATAACGTACGGGTTGCGAAGGTAGGTTAGGCGGAAACAGACAGTACGCTGCGCGCACAGCTCACCAGAGCTCACTTCTCGAGTCACCTCCGCCGAGCCAAGCCCTTCAAGTCCCTGTAAGGTGTAAGCCCTTGCTACCTCCCGTGTCAACGTAGTTTCCCCTTCCTGCGGAAGTCCTGCAGTAATGGCGTGCAGCAACGGCGAGGGCTCTGCGAACCCCAGCCCTGATACCACGTCGCACGCTCACAATAATGCTCACGAAGCCCAGCGAGAACTTGACGGGGTTTCAGGTCATGGCCGTCCAGTCGTTCGTGGTCGTTGCGTCCAGCTCTTGCTGTCCCATAGACAGCAGCCCCTCCCGCAACGCCTTACAGCACGTTCCAGATGGTCCAGCCGACCGTGGACTTGTGCTGGTAGTTGGGTGCGATGTGCGGGAGACACTTGAACAGCGTCGTCATGAGCTTTACGAATCTCAGCAAGTACAGAAAATTGCCAGTGAAGACCACGGCAAGGCCGAAGAGTACCTCAGCAACAACAGCCCCGCTCGTCCACAAGATGATGGGCTAGCTGACCGTCTTGGAGCACTGGAAGGGCGACACGGCGACCTGCAGAGCCGCGTGCAGCGAGAAGAAGACGTCGTCGAGCTCCACGGCATTGCGGTGGCCGTCGTGGTGTCTCATGTACTGCTGTTGGACGCTCTCGCTGTAGTAGAATGTGACGTTGAAGATGGAGTAGAACGTAAGGCCCAGCATGTTGAGCACAGTATAGTTCAGCGACAGCCCCACGACGCTGCGTCGCTGGCGATTGAGGAACACTTGCGGGTAGAAGCTCACGCTCCACGGCCTGAACACTGTGGTTGGGCTGGAAGGCCTGCGTAGGAAAATACTGTAGTACATATTAATACAATAGCATGCATAATGTGATAACATTAGTCTCAACAGGATAAATTGAGGGCCGTAGAGGAGGGTGAGAGGGGTAGAGGCATACCTTGAACTGGTGGTGGTGGTCGGGGGCTGTGAGGTATAATAGTGTGGGCAGGGGCGGAGGCAGACCCCTCAAATTTATTAGGTAGTAAACACAAGGAAGATTACTATTAACCATTTAAAACTTCACAAGAAGTATGAATGTAACCCCATACACTGTGGCCCCCTCTCTATTTTGGGCTGCCTTCGCCCCTACTAGGAAATCTGGCAATGCAGAGCTCGATTCTTACTTAATAAGTCAATTTTTACATTTTTACCAAGCCTTTTTACGTTATTAAGGTTTAATAAAACTAGGTAAAAAACAACACTGCCGGACGTGGCTCACGTTTCTTTTGTACCTGACTCAACTTGAAGATGGCACTCGATCATTCTACGTTAGCCGATGGACTGACACCACGAGCCGACACGTCCGTATCAATAACTACAGCTCGGTTTCGTCTTTTGTAAGAGAAGCAAGATACAAGCTGCGACTCCTGCCACCAGACACCAGCGTGCGACAATCGTACAGGCACTATGTGGCTGAGATCCACAGAGGCCGCGTGGCCCTACCCAAACTAGTTCATTTCGCGAGCTACCGGGTCGAGAACAAGCTAGCCTAGTAAAGCAAATCCTTTGCCCGCGGAAAGTCAAGCTGTTACCTCTTGCGTGTGTATTGAAGTAGCTGTAGATCATGGTTATGAGCCCAAACGAACAAGACCTGGACATGCGTCACATTGATACTGTTCAGTCGCTGCGCTTCGATGGCAAGAACTTCCTGGCGTACAAGGAAGGGCTAAAGGCGGCGTTGAAGACGCGGAAATGCTGGAAAATCCTGATTGGGAAGGATACCAAGCCGGACCGGGATGGATCTTCGGAGACGAAGCGTTAACATAAGATTTGGAGAAACAAGATGTTGCTTTTGAATGACATTCTCACCAATACACTTGATGATGGAACTCGCGTGCGACTGGCTCACTTGGAGACCCCGCAGGCGAAATGGACGGTTCTGGTGGAGGACTTCGAGAAAACGTCTTTTGCTGTAGCGCGAGTTGCTTAATGTGGATTTTGACGGTGTTAATGAATCTATTCGTGACTACATCCACCGTGTTGAAGCGATTCGGCAGGAGTTGACACTCATGGGAGAAGATGTTTCAGATCGTGAAGTGATTACTGCTCTTCTGACTGGCCTTGGAGACAAATATGAGAGCATGGTGGAGACCTTTGACAATCTTGATGATTACACCCTACAACAAGTCAAGGTTAAGCTCACTAGCAGAGAGGAACGAATGATGCAATCTAAGGCTGTATCGGAGGCGCGAGCTAGGAAAACTGGCAGCCAGAGGTGCTGAGTTTGCACCGCAGCAGTCACATAGCGAGTACTTCCAATTCCCAAGGTAGCAGAAAGCGTCGTTCCGGTGGTGGTGGTGGCGGGCAGCCCAAACGACGACGGACAAACATACAGTGCTGGAACTGCAGCAAATGGGGTCACTATGAAAGAGAGTGCACAGCATCAAAGACAGACCAGTCGAAGAAAGGCAAGAAGGGTAAAGGCAAGCTGCAGGCTAAGGGTCGGAGTGGTGATGATACGACGATGTGCCGGGTTATTATAACCCGTACGAGGGCAAATCAAACGCCAAGCCTGTTCACATGATTGAGGTCGTGATGGATGACAGTGCGCCTTGCTTTACCAACGCCTCGTCTAGAGCTGAGCCTACAAATGGATTCTGGTTATCATTTGTGTTGAATAATGCGTCGGGTGTGAACATTTGTGGTTGTCACGACGCGTTCATTTCGATGAGCGAAGACAATGAAACTGTGATGAAGTGGATAGAGAAGTCGACGATGCTGAAGCCGGCATGATAAAGCTGGCGATGGTGGATGAGGCTACTAAAATGAAAGTGTCGATCACCATTGAGGCTCTGTTTGTGGAGGGTGCCACGAACATTCTTTCGCAGCGTTTGATGTTTCTCCAACATGGATTCAAATCGTAGACAAGTGACGACCAGGAAACAATTACCTTGACGAACCCTGTGATGAAATACAGTTGGAAGTTTGACTTGGCTGATGATTTGTTTCAGTCAACTGTGGAGGTGCCCGACCAAGAGAATCCGTGTCCATGCTGCAGGTTGCTGCCCAGTCGGCTTCGTCCTTGAAGATTTGGCACATGCGTCTAGCCCACGCGAACTGGCAGACGATTAAGGAGATGGAGGCAAAGAAATTAGTGACGGGGATGACATTAACACAGCAGGAACGGAAAGTCAAGGGGCCTGATACAATTGTGACATGCCAAAATAAAAAGAATGTCTTTCCGAAAGACATCTCCGAAGAGAACTACTGTACCGTTCGAGAAGGTGTTTATGGACCTGGGCTTCATCCAAGTGCCGACATACAGTGTACCTGCACTTACTGGACGGGTTCACGGTACCAGTGGCTCTATATACAACAGACTAAAGACGAAACTGTTGATCGACTGCGTGACTTTCGTGATTTAGCCAAGGACAAATATCAGAAGGTCGTGAAAGTTTTCCACTCTGATCAGGGAGCCGAGTTCAGGAATACGAAGGTGGCAGAACAGTTGGCTGGCGAATCCCTGCAGGTATTCTCTCATCCTCGTACACCGGAGGAAGCCTGTTTGATAGAAAAGGCTCATGGACTTTCTTTAACAAGGTGCGAGCGGTACTATACAGCAGTGGGATGCCCAGCATGTTGTGGGGAGATGCCGCAGCGTACGTGATCAAGACCATAAATCGTACCAGCACTAAGGGAAACAAGGATAACCTGACGCCACATGAGAAGGTGTTTAGACGGAAGCCCAGCGTTCAGCACCTGCGTGTTTAGCTTTGAAATTCGTGGACAAAGTGTATCGGGGCACAACCTGTCACGGCGAGGTGCACCGGCATTGATGATGGGATATGCAAGCAAGACTAAAGGCTATCGCCTACTGGACCTCGCTACTGGGGTGATAAGCGAGCACCGAAGGCAGAATGTGAAGTCCTTTGAGGAGACTACCGTGAGAGTGACTATGTCGAGAAGCTACTTAATGTAGTATACGCCAACAATGAACTTACCGGTATGGAACCAGTTAGCGCCCCGGATTGGCTCCCTTTTTAGTCAAGGTGAATTGACTCAGTAATACCGATATACTGGGTTCGTGGGTGGTTTCGTGACTTTTCATGACTCGTGAAACGTTTGACCTTTGACTCACGGTTTCGCAAAGGGTGTGTCGTGGGAGATAAACCACAACACAGTCTATCGAATAAAATACGCCTTCTGTGAAATCGCACGACTCTTCAACATTGGCTTGCCCGACCCTTCGCCTAATATTGGACCTGCGTTTGGTTCCTAAAGCCGCATAGATTCAGGAGTTACATTCAAAATATTTGTATACAATCAAAGGTGAATAAAGTGAGCCAGCAGCGGTTATCTCACGTACTCCCGTTTAAGTTAAGGTTCTATTTACTTAAACGGGAGAAAAAATCTGGAACCAAGTTCCTGAGTCTTAGAGGTTCTGAGTATTTATCAGAACCCTGGTTCTAGTTCGGTTCATTGTGGCCGTGAGTATACCATCAGAGGCGTAGACCTGATCTCGATTGCTCAAATTGCCATTTACTTCGTTGCCGGTTGTGGAGGTGCCACGTACTGAAGGAAGCGATCACGAAGACGGTGGACACACCCATGATGAAATCGGAAGCTCAGCGAGATGTCTTCCAGCACAAAGGGAGTGATAGCCAAGAAAGTTGCGTGGAGACACATGAAGATGAAGAAATAGAAGAGAGTGACGGTAAAATGCGACCTGTGCACAAGCGTAAACGCCATCTACCAGTCGAAGTGAAGAACCCGCGTCGGTCTAAGCGGGAAAAGAAGAAACCTGAGCATCTGAGAGACTTTGTGGCCAGTGCGCTGAGCACGTCTACATCAGCGACAGCTCCCATGAAACTGCAGGTTCTGTTGACGTGGGAGGAGATGATATCTTCTCCGCAGTGTACTGAGTGGATTGAGGCCACGAAGGAGAAATTTCTAGTTCAGCTGAAGAACGAAACCTGGATATTGGTACCGCGGCCGAAGAATGCTCACATACTCAAGAATAAAAGGATCTGGGTACTAAAAAGAATGGGCAGCGGCTGCTGAGGTTCAAAGCGAGACTAGTTGTTCTGGGTTGTCTCCAGATTTGGGGGCTGGTGTTCGACAACACGTTTGCTCCTGTTGTGCGGATTGAGACGTTTGTGCTCTTGTACGCGGGTATGACCAATGCGGTGGTCAGGCAGTTCGACTTTGTCACTGCGTTCTTAAACGCGCCTACGGATAGAGTGATTTTTATGGAGCAACCACTAGGACATATGAAGAGAGGCTTTGAAGACTGGGTCTGCCTTTTGAAGCGAAGCATCTACGGGTTACGGCAGTCGCCAAGAAACTGGAACAGCACCTTGCACTTGGTACTGGTGGAGTTTGTCTTTCGTCGCTGCTTTAAAGACGAAGAACTGTACTGGATTCGCGTAGAGATGCGACTAGTCCTCTTGCCGATCTATGTAAATGACATCTTGATTATTGGCAGTGATTACGATGCGAAGGTCATTGCAGACAAGTTGATGGGTCGATTTAACATGAATGACTTAGGGTCTGTGAATTATCTGTTGGGGTTGCAGATCACGTACGACCCTGATAAGTACGTGATCTTCCAGAAGACGAAGTACGTGCAAGACATCGTGGAGAAGTTTCACATGGCCACTGCTTATCCAGTCAGCACTCCTACGACAACTGATGCTGTGAAGCTGGAGCCAGCTACCGAAGACGAGCATAAGCGAGATGAGCGCTTGCCGTATCGAAACCTGGTAGGATGTTTACAGTATATGGTCAGTGGTTCACGTCCGGACTTAGCAACAGCGATGCGAATGCAGAGTAAGTTCCTGGAGACATACAGTGTTGTGCATTGATAAGAGGTCAAAAGAGTACTGCGCTATCTGATTGGCAGCCAAGCCATGGGACTGGCGTACGATTTGGTTGGAGCTAAGAAATACGAAAAGCTCCACATTGAGGTTTTTACAGATTCGAACTTTACGCCTGAAGGGGAGATATGAAGTCTGTGCGTGACTTTGCGGTGTACTGCAATGCAAACCAATTTCAGCTAAGAGTTGGAAGCAAGAAATCCTCGCAGAAAGCACGTGTGAAGTAGAGTTAATCGCGGCAAACACAGGCGTGCATGACCCCGTGTGGTTGGAGCAGTTGGTGGACGAGTTGGTGTTACCAAGGGAATGCACTACGATATACTGTGACTCTAGTAGTGCACGTGAACTGATGCAACACGCTGGCAAACACCGTCGCACCAAACAGCTCAGAATCAAAGACCTAAAACTCCGCGAGTACGTGGAGATGAACGGCGTGGTCGTGAAGTCTGTGGCGTCAAAGGAGAACGTCGCTGACTTGCTGACAAAGCCGTTGCCTGCTGCATCGTTCAGGCGCCACCGTGCAGAGCTGGGAGTGCGTGTGATAGAGTGTGCAGCTAATGAAAATGAACAAATCTCCGACGAAGAGGAAAAGTCGGAGTAGCTGGATCCGTGGCGCATACGCCACATGGGTGATGTGGACCAGTTGAGAATCCAGTACGCAAACAGATGAGAGCCCACATACTGATGAGTTGAGTGACATGAGGATTTGGCATTTTGTGGAGCTCAGC
The DNA here is from genome assembly GCA_012656075.1 of Phytophthora hibernalis. NCBI lineage: Eukaryota > Oomycota > Peronosporomycetes > Peronosporales > Peronosporaceae > Phytophthora > Phytophthora hibernalis. The sequence goes on along the minus strand of JAAKBF010000403.1, from coordinate 257,239 downwards.
GACTGGAAGAAAAGTTCTGATCCGCGCACGAGCGATGCTGTTGATGTTACGTTTGAAGGTGTACATGAACCTGCATTGAAATTCATGTTGTTCAAGTGGCCATCAGACTTGAAAAGAGTGTTGACGTGTGCATTTGTTCTGAATGTCTAGTGTTGTGTGTGAAGGGCTCTAAGATGATGACGGTGACGAAGTCGAGAAGAGAGTAAGAGAAACAAGATACAAGCTGCGACTCCTGCCACCAGACACCAGCGTGCGACAATCGTACAGGCGCTATGTGGTTGAGATCCACAGAGGCCGCGTGGCCCTACCCAAACTAGTTCATTTCGCAAACTACCGGGTCGAGAACAAGCTAGCCTAATAAAGCGAAGCCTTTGCCCGTGCAAAGTCAAGCTGTTATCTCTTGCGTGTGTATTGAAGTAGCAATAACTCATATTTTGCTAATGCCAAAGGCCAAGGCTTCTCTCACCAGCACACGCAAGGCGCGTATGATATCTAGAGTGCCAGTGTTTCGTGTTCGGTATTTACGAGCTCGCTTGTTGGTGCGTTTCGTAGCACGGTTAACCTGAGATGGACCGCGCCATCTGACTCGTGCAGCGGAGGCAAAAAAATCAGGTCGCGTTCAAAATGCTGAGAAATGCGATGTAATTATGGACCAAGATGCGGACGACAACGGTGACCACGCAACGGCTGTCAGCCGTTCGATATTAAGGGTCTGATCTCTTAGTCATTCTTCGATCTGCTTGGTCTCCTCTCACGTCCATCGTAGCATTGGCGATGGCTTCGAGAAGCTACGCAAGATGATCCGCGGACTCCTCTGCGCAGTTCTTGCGGTTGGATTCGCAAATCATGGATTCACTGATGCACCCTCAACTAACAATGACGTAGCACCCGGATTCGCCGTTGGCACCACTGGCGACGGCAGTGCTGAGCCTGTGTATCTCAAAGACGTCAAGGAATTAACAACTTTTCTCAGTGGCGCCGTGCCACGAGTCATCGTACTTAACCAGGAGTTCACTTTTATCGATACAGAGGGGTCCATCACTGAAAGTGACTGTTGACCAACAAATAATCAGCAGTGCCTGGCTAAGAAAACTGGATTCGAAGGACAAGATGCAATCCTCATGGACGGCGACTCGGCCATGCAGCAGACAGGTGGGTGTGATGGTGGCGCCATTTCCGTGGATGTGACGTACGACAACGCGGCGAAGACACCGCTGACTGTGAAAAGCGATAAGACTTTGGTTGGCGATGGCACGAAGGGTGTCTTGAATGACAAGGGTCTCATTATCGCCGGCAGCAACTTCATTATCCAGAACATTCACATCACTAACTTGGATCCACATCTCGTGTGGGGCGGTGATGCCATTTCCATAGGCGGTAGTGGAGAGGCTCCCAAGAACAATTGGATTGACCACGTGAAGATTTCGAGCGTTGGACGTCAGATGATAGTGGTTCACTTTTCCGGCAGCCCGAGCGACAATTACTAACTCGGACTTCGACGGCAACATGTTGGATGCGTGATGCAAGCAGCTCTTTACACAAACAGGGAATGTTTGTGCAAACACTGTCGTACCAAGCTACATGTACCATCCACGCGGCAGTTCCCACTGCGCTTGCGAGCTTAGGAAGATCACTTTTGAATCTACGCTCTATTCACCACTTCACTCTTCTACCTCTTCATTTGGTTAACAGCCGGAACATGGCTCCCCAGACCCGCAGCTCCACCCCTCGCAGCCATGCAGCGGCTCGCGTTCCGACTACGCCGACGAGTGCTGGATTGCCACATCCCCACAAGGAACCCCCAAGGAGGTCAACCACAAAGGAACCAGCGTGTCTCCATTCACGGGAGCCGTGTCCGAAGGTGGATTTGACGCTGGTGTTCGCCAGTGGTGACGGACCTTCCAGGACCAGGTGGAAGTGGCACAGCTGCTGGCTGGCCAAACATGGACGGAAGAACAGAAGAAGGAGTTATATCGTTACATCCACGGAAAATGGCTGCACGTTGGTTTATGGTTCACCAGGAATCCCACCCTCAATCCACCCTGAATGAATGCGGAAAGTCGCTGATCGAAGAGTTCCGGACGCCTCTACCAGATTCCGAGATCATAATTCAAGTGCACAACGAGCGCAAACGGCCTGAAGAAACGTATCGCGACTTTGCGGTAACCGACTACTCAGCATGGTGACCTCCCTGGACGGCAGAGCCCATTCGACGAGCAACGCGCAGCTGGCAGTAGCAGCTTTCGTACGCAACGCCTGACCGAGGTACACCTCATCACTGAAACGCGTGATAGAGGAGCAATCACTGCAACCCTTGGTTGATCTGGAGAAGGCAGTGCGAAAACTGGCCGCACTGGTCGAATCCGACGGGAAACAGCGATCGAACAAGCGCACCAAGTTTGAGGAACCAGGGAGCCAGCAGAGGCCACGGGCAGATGCGCACGCTGCAATCGTAGAGCGTAAGCGAAAAGTGCATCCCGCCGCCGTAAAGGCGCCATCATCTGCTACGAGTGTGGACAGCCGGGGAACATGATGCAGTGTGCGAGACTATCAATCGTGCAGCCACTAGACACGTTCAAGCGTCAGACAGTGGGGCTGGAGATGCTGACTCTAAACTGGATCCCGAGACGGAGCAATGAAGCGGAGGCGTCGGGTGTGGTCGAGTTCTGTTGGACTCTACTTCGTCCTATCACCTGACGGGCCACCTTCACCTGCTCAAGGGCGTTGCAAGAGCAGATGGATGTAAAAATAGCTGACGGAAGGACAGTTTCTGTCAGTATGCGAGGCACGACTTGCCTTCCCGCGCAGACCAACAAAGATGCGCGCCATCCCATCATCAAGGAGCTCGTGATTCACAAGGTGTATTTCTCGCCTGGCCTCCCAGGAACTTTGTTGTCTCAGTGGCAATTAGTCCACTCGGGCTACACGGTCATGGTCGACTCCGACGAGGGCAAGTACGAGGTGCGCGACCCGACTTCCGACGAAATCGCGATGACAGCACGACCCATCAATCGCGTGTATGAAGTGCGAGTGAGTTCACCTCAACGTGACGACTCCAAGTTTGCATGCACCGCCATGTCCGCCGACAAGTCTGTTCAAGCCTGGCACAGGCGCCTGGGGCATCTCAACTTCCCGGCGGTGCTCCGGCTGGCACGCAGCAGCGCATTTTGTGGTCTGAACGTGTCAGGGTCCACCGCCTTCGAGCGATGTGAGGTGTGTGCTGTGAGCAAGTCGACGAAGAACGTCATCCCAAAACGACGGACCAGTCCCGATGCCGCAGCGGATGAGGTTTGCCATGTCGACGTCGCTGGGCCAATACAGAAGTCTATCCGTACTTCATGGTCATAATGTGGAGGGGTTTGCCCGCGTGCGCTGTCTCAAAATGAAGTCTCAAGCAGTCAGACACATTGAGGAGTTCCTCGCGTTTATCGCCCGGCAGAGTAACGTGAGCGCCAGCGCGATCAAGACCATCCGGACTGATGGAGGGACCGAGTTCGTAAACCGTGACATGCGCCAAATTGTTGCTCGCGAGGGCGTCCGTCACCAATACACGAACCCGCATTCTTCACTCCAAAACGAGGTAGCCGAACGGGCTATATGTACACTGACGGAGATGGCCACAGTCATGCTGATCGACTCAGGCCTACCCCATTAACTGTGGGAAGAAGCCATTCAGCATGCCTCGTACGTGCACAACAGAATTCTACGATCGAAACACCGGCGGGAAGGCTTTTCGGGACAACGCCGGATCTTACCGGCATGCCTCTCTTCGGTCAGGCATGCCGGTTAGATCCGGGTGCGCGGCACTCTCGGCGCCTTCGTGGGAATGTCAGACAGTGTTAAAGGGTGCCGCGTGTACGTTCCCGGCGACGGTACACACATCCACGACAGCTGAGATACCACTATATTGGATGACTTATTGGTCAACATACTAGACACTCCAGTGGATGAGCAGGAAGCTGCGGCGGTGGATTCGTCAACGGAAAGCCATGACGACGTCCACGTCAATTCGGAAACCGACACCCCCTCTACATCAACGCGCTTCAGTTCGAGAAACAGAGTTCCGGACGAGAACGCACGCGCCGTTCCCTTCGACACACGAGCGCGCTCTCGAGGTATAGCTGCACTTCAAGACACCACTTGGTTGCGACCGGCTATCGAAGATGCGAACGGTACACTTTCTCTCACGGAGCGGCGACGCTCCGAACGAATATCGGTTCGCGAGATCAGCCACGCGATGATCGCGCTAACGGAAGTCATCAAGGAACCACTAAATTTGGCAGAAGCCCGACGCAGCAATCAGTGGTCATACTGGCGTATGGCCGTGGAAGAGGAATTGACTGCACTCGCAGAAAACGGCACGTTTGAGTTGGTTGACCCCTGCTGGAGAATAGATCTTGGACAATACCGTTCAATTCAAACTCAAAGTTGGTTCGAGTAGCGAAATCATGCGAAACAAGGCAAGAGTCTGCGCAAGAGGAGACCACCAACTCTACGCTAAACACTACCTCGAGACCTGCGCCAGGGCCAAAGGCTTTGAATGTGTGGGACGTGAAAACCAAGTGTGGAGACTGCGGAAGGCCCCTTATGGGCTCAAGCAAGCCGGCAGGGCGTGGCATCAAGAGATCGACATTTTCTGAAGGAACTTGGGCTAACACCCACTGTCGGTGACGCGTGCATTTCCTTCTAGAAAATGGCGAGTGGATTGCTGTTGATTTGCCTGTACGTCGACGATATTTTGGTTGCGCACCCCGACGAGGAAGAGGTGACCCGCGTCATGGACGCCTTAAGTTCGAAGTACAAGGTGAAGGATTTTGGCGAACCTGACCAATTCTTGGTCATGCAGCTCACACACTCGGACTCAGCTGGGTTTTCTGTGTGCCAGGCTGCCTACATATCTGAACTCCTACATAGATTCGCCATGGATGAGGTGCGACCTACGCGGTCACCCATGGTCCCTAACACGAGACTCGACGACTTGCAGCCGGCAACCAGCATGTCAGATCAAGAAAAAAGCGTATGAGCCGTGTTCCGTACCGTCAAGCCATTGGCGGGCTGCTGTATCTATCAAGAGAGTGTCACGCCCCGATCTTTTATTCGCCGTCAATCAACTGGCCAGGCACTGCGCTCAACCTCGCATCACATCTTGGAAAGCTGCCAAGTATTTGATGCGTATCTATCCGACCCAAAAACCTGGAGCTACAGCTTACGCCGACGAGCGAGGACTCAGTGGTCGTAGCAACGGATGAAGATTGGGCGAACGATCTCTCTGACCGCAAATCCGTCAGCGGATTCATTGTGTACGTCTTCGGCTGCTCCGTGCATTGGAACAGCACGAAGCAATCCGTTGTCGCCCACTCCAGTACCGCGGCGGAATTCATTGCTGCCAACGAAGGTGTTACTCAGGCAGAATGGGTCAAACCGCTGCTCGATGAGCTGTTATTGCCTGTGTTGCAGATCCCTCGTGTCGTGCTTCGGATGGACAGCAAGCCCGCAATTCAGCGCATCAAGCATCGCGGGAACTGTGAAGCCCAAAAAGCAGTGGATGTACGGTTCCACTCCGTGAAGGACGCATTTACGGCCGGAAGGCTGTCGATCAAGTACGAGCCCACGACTACAATGCCGGCTGACCTGCTCATCAAGTCGCTCGCGCCAGGACCGTGTATCGCTAAACGGCACCTATGTGGAGTATGTGACTAGCAAAACGTGCGACCATCGAAATGAGCTGGCTCCGTCCCTTTTGTTGCTGTGATCTTTGTGGCCAGCCCCGACCTCGGTCTCCGTTGCCGGTTGTTGTACATGCACGTCACCACTATTAATTGGGCCTTTCTGCGGTGAATTGTTATAAGCTTACTTTTACGTTAGGTTCCAACTGCTGTACCTGACCGAATGCGCTCTGTATTCCATCCAACAGACTTGCTACTTCAACTTTTTGCCCGGCTCACAAACTGCCCGACAACCTTGAATCCCAATGCAACAGTCTTGGGCATCGTCGTGGCGAGGCAAGCAAGAGCACAGCTAACCCCCGGAATAATATTATTTGCACCCCTGCTTCACTCGAGGCCGTCCAGGGCGTGGAATCTGCGCTTCTCGTCGCGGGTTCACTCGCGAGGCGAAAATGAAAGAAGTCCATGCTGCTCTGCTAGTCCTTGGATTATTCGTTTGATTCACAAATCTCTTGCGTTGGGTTGTCTGATGAGAGAGCGCTACTTGCGCGGTTTAACTACGAAGGTCGGTCCGAGCAAAGTGTTTTCGTGAAAGCGGTCAAATTCTTTACTAACGCTACTGTAGTATTTTTATGCTTATCTTTAAAAATCGATATTTTAAAAGACTTTAGTTTGCTAAAACAAAATAAGCTTACAACAAATATTTTAGCAAAACAATTGGTGTTCCAACCAAACTTATCAGATCAGGATACAGAAACTTAACTGCACATTGCCGGGTGACAGAAAATCAATAAAATGGAGCATACGTATCCAGTCAATATTAATTCGATCGGTCAGCGAAAACACAACAATTGAGTTTCCTCTACATCTATTTACCAAAACGAATTCGGGTGCTACGAGTTACTGCCTCGGAACACCTACTTACACTACTTCACATCAACAAATGTTCTATATCCGCGACGACCTGGCAAGCCAGCAGCGCGGTTGTTTGTCGTGGACACTTTGCTACTTCAAACCGATAACCAAACGGCACGCCACGTGTGGTAAGTCACCGTCGAGTCATTGACTTATTTGGAGGACAGCGCACCCACACCGTAGTTCTGGCTGTTGGTGCTGAGCTTCTGAGCACTCGTCGGTTGGTAGTACTTGGCCACGCTCTTGGTGTTGCTCAGTGCCGCCGACTCGCGGTTTCCCGTCAACGCACCGCTCTTCACCACCGTGTTCTCCACACAGTTGCGGCCCAGCGTGGACTTGCAGGCCGACTGCGTCTTCGACGACGGCACAATGATAGCTCCGACGGTCTCGGCGTCGTGCTTGTTGGGGACGGCCGTGGACTCGAAGTAGTTGCCCTCCAGCAGTACGTTGCCGTTCTCGACGGCGTCGTACGAGAAACCCGTGTTGCTGTACCAGTAGTTGTTGGCGGCGTGGACGATGGAGTTGCCGCCAACCTTCGGCGAGCGACCCGACGTGTTGTGCACGAAGTTGTTCACAAGACTCACCTGCGTCTGCGTACCCAGGAAGAGGAAGGTCCAGTAGTGGTTGCCGTCGCACGTGGCCGAATACTGCGTGCGGCCGTCGAACTCGGAATTGCTGATGGTCATGCTTTTGACGCTGGCCGAGCCGGTGGCGATCATCTGGCGACCGATGTTGGAGATCTTGAGGTGGTCGAACCACACGCGCTGCATGGGCGTCTTGCCACTGTTGAGACCCTGGATGTAGATGGCGTCACCGCCCCAGATGAGGTGCGGGTTGAGCTCCGTGATATGGATATTCTGGACGATGACGTTGTCGCCCTGGATCCAGAGTCCCTTGCCCTTGATTACGCCGCTTGTGCCGAGGCCGCGAAGGGTCTTGTTGCTCGAGATCACGAGTGGGTTCTTGGAGGCCGCGAGGTCGTACGTGACCTTGACCGAGGTGCCGTCCACGCAGCCACCCGTGTTGGTCATGCCGCCGCTTTGCAGGATGACGTCCTGGCCCTTGTAGCCATTGTTCTTGGCGAGACAGTCGCGGTTGCTCTTGGGGCGGCAGCCGTTCTCGGTTCTCGTGCCTTCCGTGCCGCGGAAGTCGAAGGTGGTTTTGAGGACAATGACGCGCGGTTGCGAGTCCTTGAGGTAGTTCCTGAGCTCGCTGACCGAGTTGGGGTACACGGGGTTGGCGTTGCCGCCGCCGGTGGTGCCTGCTGCGAGGCCCGGCGCGGTGCCAGTGGAGAGGGCCTGTGTGCCCTGGAGGACCAGTGCAGTGATGGTGACGACGACGAGGTGGAAGATCTTCATGGTGATGGCTGTGTAGTGTGGTGAACTGCTTGGTTGAGCCGAGCCGAGTTGGTTGTTGGTATTTGTGCTGTGTGAAGCAAAATCGACAATGAGTTTGGTGCTGCTGGGCCGTCGGTTTTGGAAGGAGATGCACGCTGAATCAGGTGGCAAGGCGTGAGTCAAGTGGAGGGGTGGTCTTTTGCTGCTCGTAAGTTGCTCGACGTTGTACAACGAACTGTTGGCGAGAGAGCACAGGTCACGCATGGTGGGGCGAAATTCGTTGAGGCAAGGTGCGGTTGAAATACGATCGGGGTCACTGATGCCGACCAAGTGGTCGTGGAGAAGGGGTACGCCATTTCATCACGCCTGCTGGATTCACAGAGGTAGGTTCAAGTCGTCAATAAACCCGGGAACATATCTGCGGCAGGTTTGGTGTTTGTACTCCACTACTGCTGTTGGCTGTGTGATGCATGATGATCGACCACATTGCTTTTTTCCAGCATTATTTTGACCCGGCGTCACTGACTGGCATCTGTAGCGGTTTTGGGAATGAAGACAGGTGATGTTGTTTCGCAATGCATTTCATGACAGGCTGGTCAACACACCCTACGCCACAAGATGTTCAGGGAGTTTAGCTTCTACAGTATCCAAACATGGGCAGAGTCTTGGAGATGCACCGTTCAATTAACCCGCAAAACATGTTTTCACAGGTAAGTTAAAACATGTTGTCGCATAAGTTCACACTTGAAGCATTTAATTTTTGGTAGTGCTGTTCCGCAGAACACAAGGCATCATGTAACCCAACCTCACTAATGTTTCGCGCCTTCGCCCTTCGCGCTGTTATTATTAATACATTAGATACTCACTCGACCTTGGGGAATTGATTTGAAGCTGACCATCTGCAGCTTTATTTTGCGGACAGCTCTCCAAATTCTCCGCTTCAGATCGCAAAGCACGCAATTTTCGCGGCATATGCGCAGCAATAGATCATGTATAATACTGCAGCATTTTCCACAATGGTAAGGAGATCGAGTTGGTGGACCCAGCGCTCAAGTCTGTGTCGACACGTGCGCTTTCAACTATAATACGTACACATTCGTTGTCAAGTCTCTCAACGTACAACGATTGTCTGCAAGACGAATCCTTGAAACCTCCTGGACTTGAAGAAAATGGATGTGCCGATCGCTGTTTGCAGAGCTCTGTTCCTCGAGGGTCAATACAAGGGACTGACACGCGCAAGCACGCAAAACTCGGCACAAGTGCAGCAATAGGAAACGTTCATACGGCACATCCACGAGGATATGGAGCTGTGGGAGGAGAAAGAGGAGGACACAACACAAGAGTGGTCGCCAGGCTGCCGGCACGAAACGGAGAAGTGAAAGCTTGGACCATGGAGAGAGCTATTATATTAATAGACATCGATCTGAGGATGGTAGCTAGACGGGCATAGGACGTCGTTAGAAAGACTAAGTGATACCAATGTACATCACTAAAGAACGATAAAAACGATACAAACGGCTGAACAGCGACAGTGGCGCCGTCACGGCGATTCGCATAGCCGAGAACTCATCAGCGGCTACAGTACAATGTACTGAGTACATGCAGGCGACGTGCTTCTCGGCAACTCGAATGGTTGCGGTCCCACAATTGACGACTTCAACAACCAACTGAATTCCCATCGTACGGACATCTAACTGTGTGGTGATCTTTTTAATTTTCAAAGACTACTATAATAGCTGGCAGGAGCCGAATAACAACCGCACCTTAGCTCACTATTTAGTGTGATATAATATCAAAAACGAGCACAGTTTCGCTTCGAACGCAACTAAAATCCTTCTAAATTAGCTGTCACGATCAATCCTTGCCTATATGTAACCAGCTTAAGTACCCAAGCGCGCACAGTTCCGGGCCACTTTGTTTTGGGTGCATGTTAGATTGGATTCCTGGCCGTTGGACTCGTCGATCGTGGTGACGCAAATCAGAGCTACGTTGTTACAGACCCCACCTGCACTTATTGATTTGTCTTGAATGGTGCAATGCATGAATTACAAGATACAACTTCGTATTTGTTTAAGTCGTATTGAGTCAGATCCACGAACAGTGAATGGGCACTTCAAGTTCCTTGTTACCAGGAGGCAATGTACCTACAACCGTGCAATGATCAAATCTGCAACTTGAGCACCGTGAAGTTCACGACACGAAACCCCACCAGAGGTGACACCACAGTATTATTAAGCTACGTACAGACGCAATGTTGCTTCCGGAGCAGCTGGGAAGTAGTGGGATCATCTCGACACTCGACGGTCGCGTCGACCGCCCAGCCGCAAAGCTCGATTTCAAATCGACAAGGATCTGTCGACTAGTGCAAAAGAAGTGTTGCTGTAATACAGTACCGTACGGTACTGTACATGTACAAGTCTCAAGTAACTTTATCCATTTAGTAACTTGTATTCGACGTCGTTGGCCGTGTAGTAGCTACAGTATTTGTAAAGCATACATATGAATCGCACGCTACACCCCTTGCAGCAATTGGCACTGCAAGGTGATGTTGCGTTGCAAACTTCAGTACATGTGTGAGCTGGGTAATAAAATGCACTTCAATGAAAATTCGAAACGATGGTACATGTACATGTATTACATGTAATATTGTTAGTTCAAATCTTGGCTTTTAGACAATCACCTTCTTTTCTATTAATACATAACTTCGTCAAGTAATAGACACCGGCTTCAATTTTCGGCTGTCTATTATAACAATCATTGCCTGGACGATTTTTCGTGGCTGGTCTCAGTATTCCCTTCACGGAAGACAAAGCACAGATGCCCAACCGGCAACCACTGCTGTACAACTTGTGGCGCTTGCACTATTAGTACAAGCTCCTCGGCAAATCCAGCAGGCGTGATGAAATGGCGTACCCCTTCTCCACGACCACTTGGTCGGCATCAGTGACCCCGATCGTATTTCAACCGCACCTTGCCTCAACGAATTTCGCCCCACCATGCGTGACCTGTGCTCTCTCGCCAACAGTTCGTTGTACAACGTCGAGCAACTTACGAGCAGCAAAAGACCACCCCTCCACTTGACTCACGCCTTGCCACCTGATTCAGCGTGCATCTCCTTCCAAAACCGACGGCCCAGCAGCACCAAACTCATTGTCGATTTTGCTTCACACAGCACAAATACCAACAACCAACTCGGCTCGGCTCAACCAAGCAGTTCACCACACTACACAGCCATCACCATGAAGATCTTCCACCTCGTCGTCGTCACCATCACTGCACTGGTCCTCCAGGGCACACAGGCCCTCTCCACTGGCACCGCGCCGGGCCTCGCAGCAGGCACCACCGGCGGCGGCAACGCCAACCCCGTGTACCCCAACTCGGTCAGCGAGCTCAGGAACTACCTCAAGGACTCGCAACCGCGCGTCATTGTCCTCAAAACCACCTTCGACTTCCGCGGCACGGAAGGCACGAGAACCGAGAACGGCTGCCGCCCCAAGAGCAACCGCGACTGTCTCGCCAAGAACAATGGCTACAAGGGCCAGGACGTCATCCTGCAAAGCGGCGGCATGACCAACACGGGTGGCTGCGTGGACGGCACCTCGGTCAAGGTCACGTACGACCTCGCGGCCTCCAAGAACCCACTCGTGATCTCGAGCAACAAGACCCTTCGCGGCCTCGGCACAAGCGGCGTAATCAAGGGCAAGGGACTCTGGATCCAGGGCGACAACGTCATCGTCCAGAATATCCATATCACGGAGCTCAACCCGCACCTCATCTGGGGCGGTGACGCCATCTACATCCAGGGTCTCAACAGTGGCAAGACGCCCATGCAGCGCGTGTGGTTCGACCACCTCAAGATCTCCAACATCGGTCGCCAGATGATCGCCACCGGCTCGGCCAGCGTCAAAAGCATGACCATCAGCAATTCCGAGTTCGACGGCCGCACGCAGTATTCGGCCACGTGCGACGGCAACCACTACTGGACCTTCCTCTTCCTGGGTACGCAGACGCAGGTGAGTCTTGTGAACAACTTCGTGCACAACACGTCGGGTCGCTCGCCGAAGGTTGGCGGCAACTCCATCGTCCACGCCGCCAACAACTACTGGTACAGCAACACGGGTTTTCGTACGACGCCGTCGAGAACGGCAACGTACTGCTGGAGGGCAACTACTTCGAGTCCACGGCCGTCCCCAACAAGCACGACGCCGAGACCGTCGGAGCTATCATTGTGCCGTCGTCGAAGACGCAGTCGGCCTGCAAGTCCACGCTGGGCCGCAACTGTGTGGAGAACACGGTGGTGAAGAGCGGTGCGTTGACGGGAAACCGCGAGTCGGCGGCACTGAGCAACACCAAGAGCGTGGCCAAGTACTACCAACCGACGAGTGCTCAGAAGCTCAGCACCAACAGCCAGAACTACGGTGTGGGTGCGCTGTCCTCCAAATAAGTCAATGACTCGACGGTGACTTACCACACGTGGCGTGCCGTTTGGTTATCGGTTTGAAGTAGCAAAGTGTCCACGACAAACAACCGCGCTGCTGGCTTGCCAGGTCGTCGCGGATATAGAACATTTGTTGATGTGAAGTAGTGTAAGTAGGTGTTCCGAGGCAGTAACTCGTAGCACCCGAATTCGTTTTGGTAAATAGATGTAGAGGAAACTCAATTGTTGTGTTTTCGCTGACCGATCGAATTAATATTGACTGGATACGTATGCTCCATTTTATTGATTTTCTGTCACCCGGCAATGTGCAGTTAAGTTTCTGTATCCTGATCTGATAAGTTTGGTTGGAACACCAATTGTTTTGCTAAAATATTTGTTGTAAGCTTATTTTGTTTTAGCAAACTAAAGTCTTTTTTAAAATATCGATTTTTAAAGATAAGCATAAAAATACTACAGTAGCGTTAGTAAAGAATTTGACCGCTTTCACGAAAACACTTTGCTCGGACCGACCTTCGTAGTTAAACCGCGCAAGTAGCGCTCTCTCATCAGACAACCCAACGCAAGAGATTTGTGAATCAAACGAATAATCCAAGGACTAGCAGAGCAGCATGGACTTCTTTCATTTTCGCCTCGCGAGTGAACCCGCGACGAGAAGCGCAGATTCCACGCCCCTGGACGGCCTCGAGTGAAGCAGGGGTGCAAATAATATTATTCCGGGGGTTAGCTGTGCTCTTGCTTGCCTCGCCACGACGATGCCCAAGACTGTTGCATTGGGATTCAAGGTTGTCGGGCAGTTTGTGAGCCGGGCAAAAAGTTGAAGTAGCAAGTCTGTTGGATGGAATACAGAGCGCATTCGGTCAGGTACAGCAGTTGGAACCTAACGTAAAAGTAAGCTTATAACAATTCACCGTTTGGTATCACTTCGAAGTTCAAAATACATAATATGTACTAGAAATTGCCATATTATGGCTATTGAGGGAGATTTAATAATTCCTCTGAGCAAAATTGGCGCTGGGGTCAAAACACCAGTGGCAATGAAAAGCTCAAGCTACCGGCATAATACATGTAGCAAGGTAGCGCTCGGACTGCGCTGCGTAGCCGTCGAAAAGTGGTCATTCGGATGCTCTTACGTAGTATTATTAATCCTAGGACTTGGCTGAAAGTTGGCAGGTCTCGTAATCGACAACGAATTTGCTAACCTAAGAAGGTAAACTAAAATACATGTGGCACGAACCGAGTATCGGGCATGACAGGGCGATGTTCGTACTGAAAGCTCTGATACATGTATGTGCACAATACATGGCCATGTTTTGGATGTTGTTAGCCGACACCAATAAACCGCATCAAATCAAGTAACTGCGCATTATTGGACCATAGAATCCATCACCTTAAGGCTACGCGGTCAACCCAGGCATCGTCGGTTGATCTCGTTCATGTATTAGTAGCGCTGTGGCATTGGTAGCACCAGATATCGACACTCACGTCTACAGAAAAACGAGTTTGCTGCTGGGGCCAGTCATTGAGCCAGGTCGACTAGGTATTCGCTGTGACCAGAGGGTTTCACAATGGTGCACAAGATTTGACCGTCGACTTGCCGAGCGTTCAAACTACCGGTACCGGAGCAGTAATTCGGCACCACAGGAAGAAATGTTGCGAGTCTCGCGGTTTGAGTTGACACAGAGGGCGCTGGGGAGCAGGGACACAACACGCACGACGCACGGGCGAACTAGCTGAAGAAGCGGCTGGAAGGTGCTGCTACAGTACATGTAAGTTTAGCAGCACCTGTCTGATCGATCGGCATGCAAATCTGGACGCTACTTTCAGGTGACGTCTTGAGATACTCCCGAGAGTTTTCGCCCTTCGTGTCAAGTCAAGCGGAATAGAGAAGTCAAGCGGACTAGATTGACTACAAATAAGGCATGGCATTGGTCTCAGCCCTATCATATACTTTTTGATAACCAAGTTTGTGGATCCTAAGGTATATGCATCACTGTGGATCCATCTCGCCGCAGCGTTTACCACAGGATATGTTGTTGACTCATCAGTTCAAAACTTGAGCGTCAAGCGCTTCAAGTATCTACCGCATGTGTCACGTCGATCCACTGTTAGGTGTGCCGATGTAAGCCTGCAGTTTTGGTGTTCGTATGCACGTACATTCGCAGTGGGTCTCGAGTTGAGCGCCGACGAAAAATCAATGTTTGCTGGCAATTTTCAGCCCAAGAACTAACGCTTGGTGGCATTTCAGCTCAACAACGCTTTTATAATACCGTATATTAATAATAGTAGCTCAGACCCTGTCCTATGAGTCAGAGGTCTAGCATGTGCTGCTATGTTGCAACGGCTGCAATTCCAGCAGGTACGATAAACGATGTACCCCCTTCCTGCCACTTGCTTCGCTTCGTCAATGTTGGATGTTTGCTAACCTGACTCTCTCTCTGTCAACCATCCCCATCGCACGACGTCAAATAGTTCCGTCTCGTTGGTCACTGACCCCTCCCTGCCTCAGCGCAGTTGTACAAATGCCACCTCGATTGATGTACAGCCTACTCATTGACAACTCATTGTCGATTTTGCTCCCCACAGCATAAGTCTCCAGACAACCGCCATGCAGATCATTCGCTTTGTCATCGTTGCCGTTGCTGCGTTAGCCATGCAAGGTACGCAGGCTCTCCCGGCCAGCAACATCAAAGGCTCCGTCGTGACCGACAACTCGGCGCAGGTTGCTCAGACAGCGGCTCAACGCCCCCACGAAAAACTCCATCTCCACTGGCAGTGCTCCTGGTCTTGCCGCAGGCACCACCGGTGGCGGCAATATTGCTCCTGTCTACCCCAGCTCGCTCACCGAGCTCAAGAACTACCTCATGGACTTGCAACCGCGCGTCATTGTTCTTCAGAAGACTTTTGACTTCCGTGGTACGGAGGGTACGAGAACCGAGAACGGTTGTCGTCCTAAGAGCAATCGCGACTGCCTCGCCAAGAACAACGGATACAAAGGTCAGGATGTCATCTTGCAGAGCGGTGGTATGGTTAACACGGGTGGCTGTGTGCAAGGCACTTCGCTCAAGCTTACGTACGATCTTGCAGCCACCAAGAACCCGCTCGTTGTTTCGAGCAACAAGACGCTCCGCGGCCTCGGTACCAACGGAGTGATCAAGGGCAAGGGTCTTTGGCTTCGAGGCAACAACATCATTATCCAGAACATCCATATCACGGAGCTCAACCCGCACCTCATCTGGGGCGGTGACGCCATCTACATCCAGGGTCTCGACGGCGGCAAGACGCCGATGGAGCGTGTGTGGCTTGACCACGTTAAGATTTCCAACCTCGGTCGTCAGATGATTGCCACCGGCTCGGCCAGCGTCAAGAGCATGACCATCAGCAACTGCGAGTTTGACGGCCGCACGCAGTACTCAGCTACGTGCGACGGCAACCACTACTGGACCTTCCTCTTCCTGGGTACGCAGACGCAGGTGAGTCTTGTGAACAACTACGTGCACAACACGTCGGGCCGCTCGCCGAAGGTTGGCGGCAGTTCCGTCGTCCACGCTGCCAACAACTACTGGTACAGCAACACGGGCTTCTCGTACGATGTCGTTGAGAACGGCAATGTGTTACTGGAGGGCAACTTCTTTGAGTCCACGGCCATCCCTAACAAGAACGACACTGAGACCGTTGGCGCTATCATCGTGCCGTCCCTGTCGACGCAAACCAAGTGCAAGGCCACGCTGGGTCGCAATTGCGTGGAGAACATGCTTGTAAAATGTGGCGGCCTGGTGGGTAACCGCGAGTCGGCGGCTCTGCTTAATTCGAAGAAGGTGGCTCCTTACTACCAGCCGACATCTGCGAAGCGCTTCAGCATGACCAACCAAAACTACGGCGTGGGCTCGCTGTAAATCGTTCCCTCACAGCCAGCACTGTACGAGAAGGTATCGGCAATAGATTTCAGTGCTGCTGGCTGATATCGCCTGCAAATCACCGATAGAAAAGTTTGTTGGTAGGAAGCAAACTAGTTCATTTTGCGTTTCAACATAGACGTTTGTCGGAGGTCGAAAAACGACCCAGTTTACAAGATCCAACCAGTATCCGAGTTGTCTTGGATCAATAGTGCGCGTCACCCAGGCATTATCCATTCTTCTGTCCCAAGCAACATAGCGGCATGTGCTGAAGCCCTGCCTTCATCAACAGGCAATCGAGCGACTCAAAGCCATGCCACTTCAACTTGTTGTAGTCGGTCGTTCTAATTAAGGTCTACCCCACCCGACTACATCTTAGATGCGAACTTAACGAGCGTCCTGTTTATGCCGCCAGCAATAAAATCGTACATAAGAAACTACCTCCGGTACGTTCAATTTGTGCGGCTCGCAGCTTTCGCTCCAGACGACACTAGCAGACGGACATGAGCTGGCGCGCGCAGATCTCCCGCAGCATCCAGGAGCTGCGCTTCGTGGCCTGCGACACCTCGCAGAGCAGCGCAGGCTTGCGGTGCGTCCCGTAGTTCTCCCACCTCTCACCTCACCGTGTGGACTACGCTATCCCTCTCCAAGTTACTGACGTTCCGGTGGTTCTTGTGTTTATCAATGTAGTACCTTCTTCCGCAAGAACTACACTGAGCTCAAGATGCTCAACCCTTTCACGCCCTTCGTGTACCGTGAGGCGGAGGAGATGGAGCCGTTCGTGTACGCGCGGTTCGACTGGGGCGTGGAGAAGAAGGTGCCGGTGCCTGGCAAGAGCGACAAGGAGATCCTGTTGCTGCTCAAGGACCTCGTGGACCACGGCCTGACGCTGCCCAAGTCGCCCGAGAGCGACGTCGTTCTGGCTGCTCCTATAATTGAAGCGGCTAAGGGTGAGGACGCCTACGAGCCCATCAACCTCACGTGGGACGGCAAGACGGTGCGCCGCAACCCGGACTTCGACATCCCATTGGAGGAGGCGCTCAAGCCGTAAGAGCTGCAGAACAGGACAGGATGGAGCGAATTTGCTGGTGGAATTACAGCAGAGACGCCCGGGAAGGTCGTGTACGTACCTCAATGTGGCAAATCAAACCAACAGGATGAAACAGTATGTAGCTTCAGATGGACACCGTGTTTCGTTCGCACATCAGAATTGTCTACGATGAGTCCGGCACCGTGCAGAACAGCAAGGACTGCAGGAAAGAGTTAGGAAGAAGGTACGGAGCCCACCACCGCCGGACCCGGCGCGGAGTGGAGCTGCTGCTCGATCAGCTGCGCTTCGAGCTGGGGAGGCAGCTCTTCGCCCTCTCGAATCGGTGGGACTCCACGGTCGCCGCGAATCGCACGCATCACACGCTCTTGCTCGTCATTGTGGTGCTCGAGGTCGTCCAGATGGAGGCTGTACGTCTCGATGAGCCCCTGACGGATCCGGAAGGGCAGGAAGCTCGCGATGGGCTCAGTCAGCAGCATCGCATCCAACTCGAGAGGCACACTCTCCTGCACATAGGAAATAACACAACTGACAGTTAGCAGAGGAAAGTTGCGACCGTGAACTTCAACACGAGCCACCCACCAGGAAGGAGGCAATTGCGGTGAGCCAAATGGCCAACCCCACGCCGCATGGGAAATCGTTCCGAAGACGCTTGCCCAGGACAGCTCCATGACGTGGCGGAAGCGGAAAATGTAATAAATATACTTTGCCGTGCCCACGCCAATGTATCCGAAGCCCAACAGCAGCAGACCTGCACCATGCCACACAAAGCGAGGTCAGCACCAAGCATCCTTCTTCGACGTAGACTTACAGACTCACCGGCGCCACTCAGTTGAGCTCCGCGGTGGTGCTCCTGCGCGTACATTGCAACTCCGACGGCCGAGGATAGCACGCCGTTCCTCGCCCAGTTAAGGTACGAGTTCTCGTTGCTGAAGCGCAGCACCTACCGGTACACAGCACAAGTAAATACATCCATCCACCCATTTCCTCCCGTCCTGGAGGCTCACCAACGAGTTCCGCAGTCGGTGATTGGCGTCTGCTTCTACAGCCGCCGCCGCCTCCTTCACTTCCGTCTCCGCCGCCTTCTTGGCCGCCTTCACAGCTGCAAACACCATTAAAACCAATGAATTAGAGCACCCAACCACGCAGTCATCTATCTAGTACCTCCCTACCCTCGTTCTGACGCAGTCGCAGCAGTCGGTCCACCTGGTACCTGCCCAGCAGCACGTATGCGCCTTTGCTCACTCGTCGTTTGCTCTTAATCGCCGCAGCCGACACTGAAGCGGGCGGCACAGCAGCGCACTTAGCCGCCACTGACGGCTGCAAACCCGCCTTGCAACGCAGTCCCATACAGCCACGAGGTACAGCAGCGATGGGGGCACTCGCAGCGCGAAGCCCCGCGCAGCAGCAGCCCAGCCCATCATGCTGGATGATACGGGCTGCAAAATAAAATGCTCATAATTAGTTTACCGTGAAATTCATGACTTCGGTAAAGTACGCATTATTTTACATTTGAATTTGCATTTTTGGGAATCAATTGTAAAAATGACGCGTCAGGACTTCCTGTCCGAGTTCGTGCTGCGGGAGCTGCTGGTGGCGCTGGGGGCGCCTCTACCGGGACCCAATGGCGCCAATGTGACGGCGGACAGCTTCTCCGAGAGTTTGAGCGAAGAAAGCGAGTCTCAAGCTGCGTCTACGGCTGCAAACGGCCGGTCGCAAGTCATGCTTGTACGCCGCACGAACAGCTCGCAACAGCGCGTGACGCTCGTGGACCGCCGCGTGGACGTGGAAGCTTTCGTACCTAAGCACGTGACGGACGTTTTGAGGCAGACTCGTGGCTTCCAGACCCTCGGACGGCTACGCGGCAGCGTCGTGCGCGTCACCAAGTACCACTTCGCCACGTTGCCACGCTGCTTGGCGGCGGACGGGCGTCGTAGTGACGCGTCCGTGTCGCTTTCGGCCGTGAACGCAGACAGGGCGCGCGTGTATCTGTATGTGGACGCGCTGGCCATCGTGGAGGAGAACGACTTGGCAGCAGACCCCAAGCCGGACGTGTCCAGCCATGAACTGGTAGTGGAGCGACTACGGACGCTCAGTGATGCAGAGCTGGAGAAGCAGCTGATGATTCATCAAGGACTGCCGCCGGTTCAAGCTGCAGAGATTGACAGGTTCGATGACGAGCGCCCGCTGATGGACGAGGACTGCGTCATTCCGGAGGATCAGGAACAGGAATTGGAGGAGCAGGAGTGGGGTCTACCCACGACTGTGGATCGACAGCCGACGGACTCGGAGCTGATTGACGAGAATGGGTCGGTGCCCATGCCAGAGTCGCAGGTGGTAAGGGGTCCTGCCTCTCCGGATAAAGGGCATTGGACAGAGGATTCCTTGACGTTGTCCGGGAACCCGTCAGTCGGGATGAGCGACGAAGCGAGTGTCAAGTCGTCGATGGACAGCCAGAGGTACCCGTTCCAGCAGGAGGATATCCAAGAGACGTTCGTCGTGGGCAGTGACGTGGAGAATAGCGACACGGAGGAGGAGGATGACGGAGTTCTCGGGACGCAAAAACCGACGCCTAGCACGCAGAGATATCAAGCGCGCTCGGACTGGAAAACGCGCCTGTTGACTCCAGTATTTCCCCAACGACAACAAAAACCTCACAAAACTCGTGTGTGGTCGTCGATCTGACTGATGACTCACCTGTTAAATCCCCGCCTGCTCCCCAGCAAAGTCCGATTCAGGATCAAGAACCCAAGATCGAACATATTGAATCTCACGAAAAGATATTGTTGAAACAGCCGCTCTTGCGACTCAAGGCTCGCCTCTAAAAACAGGAACCATCCGAGAGGCAAACACCAGCAAAAGGCTGGGGTGCCAAGTTAAGAGAGCTGGCGTCGACTCTCCTTGGAACCCCTCGGCGGAAGACTCCAACCAGAACTCTGATCCGCCTGAGCGTGAT
Organism: Phytophthora hibernalis; assembly: GCA_012656075.1. NCBI lineage: Eukaryota > Oomycota > Peronosporomycetes > Peronosporales > Peronosporaceae > Phytophthora > Phytophthora hibernalis. Next base: position 236,986 of record JAAKBF010000403.1, on the reverse strand, counting down.
TTTGTTAAAAGTGACGAGGTTCCTACACAGCGTTTTGACGAGGGGGAAGAGGAAGCCAAGGAGAGCAATGATGACAAGCATGCTGAACCAGAGGAGTTCATGTCTTCCCAGGCAACCGTGGTGCTGCAGTACAGCATGGGCAATGACGAAGATGCTAACGCGTTTGAATACGAAGGAATGCTATCGGACGATATGGAATCTCCCCGATCGGTGGCGCACGAGCATGATGAAACGGCGGGTGACCAGACACTAACTGAGGAACGAGTTGAGGTATTCACCCCGCAAAAGGAATCAATACCAAGAGAAGATAACGCAGAGGTTAAGACTCCCTTCCCGTCTGCACAAACAGCCACGCCAGGCACGGAGAAAAGGGCGGATGTAGCTGAGCATCAAAAACCAGTCGTCTCGACAGCAAACCCGGTGGACTCAGTTCGCGACCATCCAGTCTCTCCTCCCAACTCTAAAGAACCTGTTCTACCGTCAGAATCTCCTTCCAGGAGCCCGTCAAAGCTGGTCATTTCGGTTGGCACTGTCGGCCGCCAGGCAGGTCACACTGTCTCAGCGGCATCTCGTGGCTTCAAGCGCCGCCAGCCGACTAACTCGAAGGGACCATCACCTTCTACCTCAAGTGAGCAAAGGGGTGACATCTCAACTGAATCAGAGCCTGCGAACACAAGTGATCAAAGTGAATCAGAGCCTCCGACTCAAACCTCCACAGATGATCACTCACGCGCAAAATCTCAAAAGCGTAGGCGTCGTGAAGCTTCTATGGATGGTGGATCCCAATCGCCTCAATTCGAGCAACCAGCAGCACCAACATTACCCCGACGAAGACCTGAACCTCATAACAAGAATGCCATCGCTGATAGTTATTCGCTCGATGCAGTGTGCCGATCGCTCGACTCGAATGCACGAGATCACACCACCGAAGACAATCAATCGCGCCCATCACAACAGCCACGGCGCACTTGGAAGCGATACGAGAGTCTCTTTCCACCACTCAACATGACTCGCCTGAAGCAGATGATGACACAAGGCAATGGCAAGGCTCATGTATAAAAGCTTCAAAATGTGATTGTTTTTATGACAAATACGTGTGTGGACTCAGCAACCTACATACACTTGCACTTCGAGGTGCTGCATTCAGCTCGTCACGGAGCGACTACCCAATCTTCTGGCTTGTTCAAAAACTATATTTTTTCCATTGAGAGGGTATTCACCAAGTGTATGAAAGCGAACTGCGCAGTATGAAAAGCTTGGACAGTTTCTCGTCGCGCGCGCAAGAATTGCTGATATACTGCTTGATCGATGCAGATAAAAGCGACGTTCATGCTCCAGTGTGGACGAAGCCGAATCAAGTCACGAGTGTTCCCGAGTATTGTGGTCTCACGGCGGACTACATGTAACTGTCGGGTCAAACTCTGTCAACTAGTGACCATCACTCGGAAACAGCTTCAACATGCAAGATCCTTGTTAAGCTTAATGCAGTACTTCACTACTGTTAACATGTCTTTTAAATTTCCAGTAGTGCATCTCGACCCCTGTTTAAGTTGGCTATAAAGCTGAGGAGCGTGGGTTTAAAAGGTTTCCCAGTTGCTGGCGGAAGACGTGTTCGAGAACCCCAGCAAGTCTGCTTCGCCAGCAGCGCTGTTAGTGCTGGTCTTCTTTGGCGACTGTGACGTCTCGAACGGATCAACATCGTCCTCCTCCTCCGCTTTCTTCTTTGTGTTGAGTTTGATCCGGATCGTTTGGCCTTGCTTCAGAGAATAGTCGACGGGCGGGGCCGAGGTGGTGCTTTGAAGTTGCGTCTTCTCGCGATTCAACTCCCTGTACAGCAGAATTGTTAGCACTAGCCACTGAATTCTGAGCCACAGCGTCCTCACGTACTTGCTGAAATCGTCGATAGCGACGTTGAAGTCGAACGCGTCGCTGCGGTTGTTGAATGCAATGCCGATGAATGCGTGGCGGCCTGAAGAGCAGCAAGTGTGTTAAAGACTCGAGTTCAACAGCATGAGAAAGTCAATTCAGTGTGAAGATAGCGTACCCGACACGCGATCCACAGCACGCAAGACGAAGTAGCGACTGCTGTCCACGACTGATTTAACAGCCCACGATGTTATGAGAGACCGAAGATCAAGAAGTCTCTGGTAGCAGTCTTACCTTTCTGGATCGCAGGGGGCCACCAGCCTTGATCGGGCACGCAGCAAACAAGACGCCCGTGTTGGGGTCCTTGAGCTCAATGAGCGCATCTTCGCCAACCGAGGAGACTTGTAGGCGACCGGTCCATGCTGGCGTGCTGGGCCACGAGTCCGCTCTGCAAGAATTGATTCACGCACACGACGTTAGATCACCCTGTCAATTGAGCTGTTAGGAGCTCAAACTGCTGGATGCTGCACCTGTGACCGGCAGCCGACGTCTGCGGTGGAATCTGGAACACGAAGACCTGGTTGATCGTTGCCAGGACGCGCTGCACTTCTGTCTCGACAGCAAAGCGAATTGGTGAGCGCTCACTCGACTTTGGACTCAAACACCGTCCGACACGTACCAACTTCCGCCATGATGGAGCTGCGAGCAACGAAGCGATGTCGAGAAGATGGATAATATCCTAGTGCGAAGTGCTGTCTGCTAGAGGCGCACCGAAGGCAACGGTTGAGTCCGTTACGCGCCCCTTGAAGCTAAATGCAGGCTAAACTACACCAACTTCTCGTTCTGATGCTCATGCTCAGTTCACTTTACACTCACTTTCAAAAGCTGCAAGTGGTCGTTAATGACAGCACCAAGTTGAAGTGGGAGGGTGGCTCAGTCGTCCCGTTTCTGTCACCTTGACCACGTACCCATGGCCCTTCGCCCAATATCTCATTTGGATCATGACGTTGATGCTGTTGCTGCTGGTCGCGGCGCTCTCTGTGTGCGTCCAAGGCTCCACGTTCCCTTCGCATGCCAAGGACGGACGTCTGTGGCGACTGGTGCAGGCGGAAGACCAGCTGCTGTTCCAAGCGGGTGCACAGCAGCTCTGGTTCAGTCAGCAAGTGGACCACTTCACTTCGGACTCCAACGCCACATTCCAGCAACGCTACTACCAAGTGGACAAGTTTTGGAAGGCCCCCAATGGGCCCGTGATCCTCTATATCGGAGGAGAAGGAGCACTGGAACAAGCCCCCGCCGGCTTCGTGCACGTCATCGCCCAGAAATTCGGCGCCAAGGTGACTTCTACCACGAAAATGGCGTTGAAAATGGCTGTTAGACTCATTGTACTATTGTGTTTTGTGTATGGCTAGATCCTGGCTCTGGAGCACCGGTTTTACGGTAAAAGCATCCCGAATGGAGACCTTACGACGACCAACTACCGCTATCTGACGGTGCAGCAGGCGCTGGCCGATCTCAAGCACTTCAAGGAGAGCTACCAGAAGCAATTAGGGACAGAGGATGCCAACCAGTGGATTGCAATTGGAGGCTCCTATCCGGGAGCTCTGTCCGCGTGGTTCCGTGTCGCCTACCCGGATACGACGGTCGCGTCGTTGTCGTCGTCGGGGTTGTGCAACCCGTGTACAAGTTCCACCAGTTTGATGAACAGGTGGCTCTAGCTGCTGGCCCTTCGTGTGCGGATGTTCTGCGTTTGACAACAGCAGCTTTTGAGAAGGAACTCGTTGGTGGCAATGCGACCACGGTGAAGGGGCTGTTTGGCGCAAGAGATTTGGCTGATGTCGATTTCTTCTACATGATCGCGGACGCTGCTGCGATGGCTGTACAGTACGGACACAAGGACGTTGTGTGCGACAGCATGGTTGGCGCCTTTGAGCGCAATGATTCGCTAGTGGACTCGTTTGCCAGCTTCACGATCGACATGTACGGCTCTTCGTTTGGCAGTGGATGCTTCTACGACACAAAGTGTCTTGCTCACGACAGTGCACGTTGGGGAGACGGACGTTCGTGGCGCTGGCAGAAGTGCTCACAGCTCGCGTACTTCCAGGTTGCCCCCAAAGAGAAAAGCCTGCGAGCTGCAATGGTAGACCTCGACTACCATCTGAAGCAGTGCCATATCGTTTTTGGCGACGTCGTGCACCCGTCCGAGGGCGTGGAGGAGATCACCAAGCTGTACGGTGGAGATCACCCGAATGGCCACAAGATTTTCTTTTCAAACGGTGGGGATGACCCGTGGCAGCGTGCTTCGGTGCTCGACACGCTGTCTGACGATGAGATTGCTAACTTGGCCAAGTGTGACTTATGTGGCCACTGTGGTGACCTGCGTGCCAATCCGAATGTGCCGGAGCCGTTGAAGAAGCAGCGCGAGCAGATTCTGGAGTATCTGGTTAAGTGGCTTGGTGTCTCCAATGAGGTGGAATTCGTTGAGAACATTGTGCACGAGGCTGTTGCTATTCCTCACACACAAGAGGAAGATGATGGTGCGCAGGAGATGGCAGGATTGCACCTTGCGGGACTGCACAAATCGTCACCACTGGTCCTTATTCCCATTGTTATCGCGTTTTTAGCATTAGTGGGAGTCCTACACGCTGATGTCGTTCGCGACGCTCCCGGGCGTATGGACATGATACGATACCGGCTTGCGCACACGCACGAGTTTTGAGAATTGCACCTCCTCAACTCGCGCGGATCGAGGTGGGCTATAAAAGTTAGAGGGCTTGTAGCCTGCCTGACGTACACTACGCTCAATAACTCTGCTTGTATCTTCACCTTTTTATTTTTCTCGAAAATGAACGTGCATGTTCATTCTAAGCCTGTGTCTATAGCATACGCATGAATATTGAGGAGTCTCGCGCACTAGCGTGACGATCAGCAGCGGCCGACAGTCTTATGCGCTCTGCGTCTGCACCTTGGATTTAGCTGGTGCGGGAAGCGTGGACTGGCCCATCGTCTCCTTCGTCGAGATGTAGGCGTACGTGGCGCCACCAATAGATACAACGACGATGCCGATGGCCTTCTGCACTGTGATCACATCGTTGTTGATGAGGATGGACATGACGATCACAACCACCTGCTTCATGTTGCCGCATACACACAGTGTCACCGGCGACGTCACCTTGTTGGCCATGAAGCTCGTGACGTTCAGCATGAAGCTGATGATGCCGGTCAGGATGAACCAAAAGCTAGCCGACGGCACAACCTCCCAGTTGTTCATGACCGTGTCAACTTCGCCCGACAAGAACATGGTGATCAAACACCAGCAAGCGGACAGCGGCGCCTGGTGCAGGATGAGGTCCACCGGGTGCAGCTTCAAGTCTCCACTCAAGAACTGCAGTCACCAAACACGAGTCAGTTACCTAGATCAACTAACCACACAATAATACACTTCTGGCGCACCTTGTTGGAGAGCACTGCCTTCAATCCAGCAAAGATGATAGCCACGACCGTGATGACGAAGCCCAATACCGTGCACGAGTTGTCTCCTGTGCACGCCAAGTAGACGCCAAAGGCCACAGGCACCAGCGACAGTTTGCGCTTGAGCGAGTACGACTTGCCAAGGATGAGGATGCTGAGCACAACAACCACTGCCGGCACGAGTGCGCGCATGACCTGATTGAACGAGATAGACACAAGTCCTAGACTCCAGTTGCCCGTGATGATGTTGCTCACGAAGATGAGCGAGAAGTAGAGCATGAGTTTCTGCTGGCCGGGCTTGAGCGGCTTGCGCTCGATGCCCTTGTACACGTGGATGTACAGGAAGGCGCCCAGTGTGTTGCACACCATGTGCACGAACGTGAGCGTCACGGGCAGGCGTAGAGCGCCCAACGCCTTCTTGTTCCAGAACGTCACGCCGATGTTCTGTGTGAACCACATGCTGAGCCAGAAGACGACCACCGAGGGCGCCACGTACGACGTCTTGTCCTGTTTCTTCTGCTTCTTCTTCAGCTCCTGGTCGTCGGCGGTCTCTAAGTCCACATCCAGTTGCTTGTTCTTGTTCTTGCTCTTGTTATTGTCTGCGTCTTCGTCCAGTAGCTGCGACGTCTCAGTCGTGGACGCCTCTTCGTCCACTTCAGGCCGCACGTCAACGACGGACACGTGGCCGCCCTTGCTGCTGGACTGGAGCAGACCGGCGCCGCCTGATTGGGTGCGTGGCCGCGCGCTGAGCGTCTCCAGAGCCATGGCGGGTGCTGCTTGGGTGCTACGGGGAATCCTCCTGTGACTGTGAATTGAGCTGCTCGCAGTCGAAACTGCGCTTGAGACTTTGGCTTGTGCGATGTTACGAAAGAGCGAGTGCGAGGGATAGTGCGGGAGAAACGGGAAATATGGGGAAATGCGTGTACATGTAGTTGTTTGTGGAGGCATGTTTATTATGGTTGTTGTGATTTTTGACTAAAAGCGCCGGCAGTTGTTTGCTGCCCCCGTCAATGGGATGCTGCTCCAGCAGTCCGTTGCTGCTTTTGAATTTTCAGTGTCATCTTCCAAGCGGGTTCTGCTGGTAGTGGATTTTAAAGAGACGTAGTTTGCTTGATATCTCGTGCTGCGTCGTCACTGCAGCCCTGTTAACTCGCCTCGGGCTCCATGATGCTGACGTGGATGTTGGTTGTTGCCCGCAGCCGCTGGATCGCGAGCTCCACCATACGCTTGAGTCCGGCGCCTGATTCGCATGTTAGTCATTTCTGAACTGAGTCAATCCGAACTGGAAGATCCTGGGATTAAAGCAGATCGTACCGGTGGTTGTGATCCCTGCTGCCGTCTGGAAGCTCGAGAATAAGTCGCAGAGCGGACCGAGCGCCACGAGTTGGATCCCTGTTGCTTGGTCCTCCTGCTCCATCTCAGAGCGTTTCAGCCTCTTCCTTAAATGAAGCTCTGTTGGCCGTCAATTTACCTGCCAGTTCTGCTGCACGCGATCCAGCTCACACAGCAGCTCGTAGACGCTTCGACACGGCCGGAAACGCACGCGGTGAAGACACTCGGCAGCTACCTCCGTCGTCATCGCTGCATCCGGCCGCGAAACAGCCACCGCCAGTCGCTTGGTTACCATCTTCGAGTCATGAACCAGGAACAGAACTTGACTGCCTTCCCTAACCACCATCAAAATAGCCTCCACGCATTGCTGGCAATGACGAAAGTAAAGTCAGCACAACTCCCGACACACAAAGCTTCAGGGCTCTGAACGCACCTCAATCCTGCAACTCTCAGCCCTCTCCAGAACATTGTCTAGTGCATCGCTAGCAGCGAGCATTGCAATGTACAATAATAGCTTCTTCAGTCAACTGCAACACTTGAAACTCAATGGACAAACCTCGAGCGCGTCACTAGCGACGACATGGACACCAACGGGGCACTGCACAGCGCAGCCGCCTGCTGGCGCTGTGAGCGCATTTCCTGCGCGTAAATGCTCGAGGCTAAGAGCTGTTCGGCCGTCGAGGTGGCGGACGCATCGCCAAGTTGCTCTGACCGCAATAAGCGTTTGAGCAATGGCATTGCTTCCTAATGTCGTATTTTTTTAAAAAGGACATTAATTTCCAAGGCTTTGTTCAAAACCTTTTAATGTTTTTGGCGATATTTTTGATAAAATTACACATCTGCCTTGCTTTCTATTGTCAACTTTCAAATAATCAATCAATTTTTTGGAAGTGTCATTTTCTAATTAGAAAGTGTCGATTCTGATTACCCCTCCTTCTAAAATCGGTGGAAGCTACCGGTATTTTTAATAATGGTATTACAAGCCGAGTGGAGCCCCGCAAGCGTGGCTCTTTGCGCAAGGTTTAAGCCAAGCGGCCTCGCTTCGCTCAGCAATAGTGACGGAGTTTAAACAGTCATAACGGTATCATACGGCGAAATTGCTATTTTGTGAGTTTTAATAGTGATACTTTGAATGATTACTTAAGGAAATTTGACGATTAACTTTTGAGACAAATTTAAAAATAGCGGTTCCCTAAGGGTAAAAAGGTCAAGGGAACATTTTTTACAGTCTAATTGATTACCGCGCTATTTACAATACTGCTCACACTTTTGTTGTATCTCATTGAAGCTGTAGGATCCTTTGCATATTTCTCACATCTATAGTGCTCGAGATGGTTGTGGTGTATTCAGAGAAGCTGTGAGCGTCTCATGGGTTGTGGTTGCTGCTATAGGGTACAGAATGGTAAATCTGAAGTGTGCCCTTGACTGTTTTAGGGTGCCCTTATCCCTAATTTTAACAACATGTATTGTGCCTTTCACTCCTTTTGGCTAAACGGTCCGAAAATACTATCTGTAATCTGAGGGGTAGGTGTTACATGTGAAAGATTAGCAGACAACCAACAGATGAATAAGAGCACGCCGACTTAATTCGAGCCAATCAGAGATCTTTACGAAATCCGGACTTCGTTTTGAAACTTAGAGCAAACTCGGACCAAAAGACTGATGTTTAGTGCAAAGGCCTCAAATGGCGGTGAATCGTCCGCCAACCATCACTTTATTGACAAACGAGCAGAAATATCGCAGACGCTTCAGTAGAAAACAAGAAAGCAAGAGAGCAAGAGGCATGTATTCAGTGGACTTAAAGTGGAGAGGGTCGTCCTCATGTACGTCTACAACATCGACATCGCTACTGTGTCGTGCGTTTTAGGTGTTTCAGAGCGCAGCTTAAGCCGCTGGCATCTAGACTTTAAGAGGCAGGGAATGCATTGACAGAGGAAAGTAGAAATAGGTCTTCTCGTTGGCCCGATGACGTTTGTAAGTTTGTACGCGAGTACATCAGTGTCCATCCGTGCTTTATTTTGAGGAGCTACGGAAAGAGCTACAAGCGCAGTTTGGGGACTCAATTAGCGTGACCGACTCAACAATGTGCCGGGCACTCCGTTTCGATTTGGGGTTATCGCGCAAGGTGCTGACGAAACGATCAAAAGAAAGCGTACCAAGGGAGCGCCAAGACTATATCAATCGTTTGCTCCCATTTTATAGTGGTCCAGACCAACTCGTCTTCGTAGACGAAGCTTCCAAAGATGGACGGTAAGATTTAGAGTTGTAATTTTTTATTGACTTTAAACTAAGTTATGACATGCTTGTGTGTTTGTAGGTCCGTGCTGCGAAAATACGGTTGTTCTGCCCGTAATACTCCGGCCTACACTCTTCTCCCATTTAGTCGGGGAGAGCGCGTGTCACTTCTGGCGGTCGTGGACGTCAACGGATTTTTCGGGTGGGGTCTTACTGATGGACCTTCACGCGCTACATTTCACGAGGTGTTCAAGACAAAAATCGCTCCATTCCAAAATCCATGGCCTCTACCCAGATCAATAGTGGTCATGGATAACGCAAAGATACATATGTATGAAGAGCTCCAGGAATTAGTACACGCAACCGGTGCGTTGTTGCTGTTTCTTCCTCTGTATTCGCCCGACTTGAATCCTATCGAGGTGTCGTTTTCACTTTTGAAGAGATGGATTCAACATCATGCCAACATGGCGTTTCACGCGGACCCCATCACTGTGATGAAGGTTGCGCTATACTACTGCACAGGACAGAAAGACTCAGTAGGTCTGAACCTGTACAAACACTGTGGATATCACTCCAATAAAATTGAAATACAGATCGACTAGATGTTTCCTAGGTTTCTTCGTTTGTGCTTGGCTCGATATGATCCGTGTCTTCAATGTTTACTACAGGGTCGGGTGTGGCCACCGAAATTGGCCCTCTAAACGGTGGGCACAGACTAAGGGGTAGCCCCTGTACACCTCGAAGACCACCATGAACTTGTATCGGAACAATAATTCCGTTAATCTGTACACGGATGACATGGTATGCTGCTTGTGATTGATGCTGCGCGGCTGCCATCTCGTCGTTCATATCTCGTTCTTGTTGATCAATGTGCTGAAGCTGCTGAAATGTGGTGTTCTGCGGTATCTCAATTGGACTGCCTTCTGGGAGCCTCGCCTGCGTAATTGCCATGTAGTTCTGGGTTACTGGACCGGCAACAACACCCTCAATGCTGCTACACGTGGCATCTGCTCTTCAATACGTGGTGCCGTAGCTCGCCGAAGAGAGGTGGTAGCTGGGCGTGAAGCCTTTGGTATGTAGACAAACAGCTCGAGTACGAACCTGGCTTGGCCATCTTTCCGAAGTCGAGCACGGTGCCACACCCGCTGTAACTGCTCTCGGAAGGCGCTGCTCTCAGCTAACGACACATACTCTTCACATAAAATTAGTCCCAGGAGCGGCAAATTCTCTGGCACTGCCAGAAGCGACGCCAGCATCAGCGACAAGTTCTTCCCCGCCCGCACCGACACCAGCGGCGCCAGCATCAGCGACAAGTTCTTCTCCGCCGGCACTGCCAGCATGAGCGACAAGTTTTCTCCGCCGCCACCGACAGCGCCAATGGCTCCAGCACTGCCAGCAGCGGCGCCAGCATCAGCGACAAGTTCTTCTCCGCCGGTACCGACAGCATCAGCGACAAGTTCTTCTCCGCCCGCACCGACAGCAGCGGCGCCAGCATCAGCGACAAGTTCTTCTCCACCGGCACTGCCAGCAGCAGCGCCAGCATCAGCGACAAGTTCTTCTCCGCCGCCACCGACAGCGCCAATGGCTCCGGCACTTCCAGCAGCAGCGCCAGCATCATTAATCACCAGGAGCACGGCGCTCTTCTTCACCGCAACCGCCAGCAGCAACCTTGCATCTTCAGTCTTCAGCGCCTCTATGCTCAGCAAAAAATGAAGGCGACGCGAACCAATGATGGGTACCCTAACCAACCTTACTTTACGGCGTCAGCAGCCTACTTTAACAAATCAAAAAGCGGAGTACTGAAGTCCGATTTTACCCCAAAATCGGACGGCAAATAAACTGAAAAGGACAATAAATTTCAGATGTATTGGTCGGGAATAGGAGCCGGGGGACAACAAATAGTGATAGCGCAGTGCATTTTACATTGAGTAACATGTCGGTGAGCTCAGTTAGAGACTCTAACTGAGATCATTTAACTTAGAGTGCCACGACATGACTCATAGAAGATCAGTGCTAGCCCAACTTCATTTCTAAGGTCTAGGCTCACGATTTTAAAAGCGCTTGGAAGGGAGATAATTTAGTGGCTATCGGATTTGCCGTTTTAAACCGGCAATTACGATTGTTCGTAATTATATAGAACCCAGCCACAATACAGTTTTATATGTACAGTATTAGGCAGTATATGTACTGTACATGTAGAACTCCGACTTACTGAAGTATCTCAATTAAAACCATTACAAAGCCGCGGAACAGCTCTGGATTTTACTTTTGAGCTCATCAAACTAAGTTTCAAAGTAGGTGAGGTGTAACTTTAAAAAAGTTGAATGGAATTCTTCGTGCAAAATTCACTGCACATGTACGCCATTTCTAGGAACTGTACAGATTGCATTGATTGGGAAATACTGATGCGAACAATACTCAAATGGAGGGCGGAATGAATTTCGTGGATCTAGCTTCACTTCGCTTCAAGATGTGACTGGTTGCTACTTGTAGGTATGCCAATCATTCCTGGTATTTACTCAAGCGAAACACCTGCCGAAGTGAGGTCCTTGTAGGAGCTTTCTTACCGTGTATCCATGGCCACCGGTCGGATTAAATCCTCTTAATTTTGTGCTGGCCGAAATAACTGCAAGTGCACGAAGATATTCCGTGATGCGATTTTAGATTTTGTATGCAACCTTTCATTTGAAAAGCAGTTGAATTTAGCAGTTAGATCAATCGGCAATGCAACGATGCACAAATTACACCTATGAATGCCGGACAATAACTAACTTGATGTGGTGTATTCTGCACGCGCTTCAATGTACGCAAACGTACGAAATTATCCACACACCGCTGCAATATACGGTCACTGTGTTTTACAGTAACGTTTTAAGTGGGTTGCTCTAAGAAATATAAAATAGACAAATGATGCTCGAACGGTACAGTACTGGATAACCCATTTGCTGCACGTAAAAGACGAAGGTTCTAAACGCTCATTGTGTTACGTATCCATATCGTATTATAATAGGAAGGAAATAGAAATGCAAGGAATCAAAACTCGTTGCAATCCCTGGTAGACTCTGGAAATAAAAGCCAGAGAATGTGGTGCATTTGAAAGCAGCAATTGACCCTATACAGTCTGGGAATTTAAAAAAGTTGCGCGAAGAGCCCTGCTTCGCTCGGCTAATGTGAAAAACACTACAGATGATCATCTGGGACGTTTTATCCCTGATTTGTAGTTCACTTCATAGAAAACGAACAACTGTTACGAAGTCATGCCAAATATACCTCGTACCTCTCGCTGATAGATGTAAATGCAAAACCTGGAATATCATTAATCCAAAGTATTTAACTATTTGTATGCAATTATCCAAGGACGCCCGCCATCGACTTCTACTGTGTGCGGTCCTCTTTCGGTCATACTCATCTCTAAAGTTAGCTATATTGAAAAAACCCAGTAACAGCTCTAAAACACATCACATTGGCTCGAACAAAAAGCTAAGTCGTATCCATACGAATACATGCACCGGTAGTAGAGCTTGTAATGAAGAAATATTGGTTTCCGGTTTCTGGTCATGCTGGGTTGGGTGTGAGAGGCAATGCAGCTAACTGTGCGAGCGTTGAGTCGATATTTTAAAATCCTGCTCGTTTGTGGGGCTGCTGCGTTGCATGGTCACCCTACTAAGCCCCATTGCAAACTTCCAGTCCCAAGTTTGAATATATCCAGTCATTATCGTTTGCCTCCATTCAGTAATAAAATGCTAGCCCAGAGGAACGTCTGAAATGTGGTGCACACAGCTGGAGACATTTAAACCAATTAGGATCGACACATTTCGTAACTTCAGCCAATGCAAACGCCGGATTGTGTGACATCTCGTCCCCATAGTTAAGGAGCTCGAGACCGCAGACAGCTCACTTCTGTCTTGATGGCCACGATGGACGAGAGCTGTCTGCGGTCGGCCTCTTTCCATAAGGTATAGTTCTGCTTAGCTATATTGTGAACAGGGCTCCCGATTATGGCGTGGTCATCTTCCTCACGTTTGGCGACTTGTGGGACAATACGTAGCCTGCCGAGGACCCCGCCGGTGGCTACAGTTGCGCACGGACGTTGTTCGTGACGCCCCGAACGACGCTCTCTGGCATCTACGGAGAGTCCAATGGCATCGACGCTCCCGCCACGTACACTGCAAGGTTCTTCCACGTCACCAGTGCTGTGTCGAACTTCACCGCATGTCAGCAATTACAGCCCGAGGTCTGTGAACGATGCGTCCGGGTCTGATGGAGTGCCAACTGCCGATGATGCATCGGTGAAATCTACGGAGAATTAGAGTGACTACGAACCTGATAAGCTGACGTTTGTGCGAATATCAAGCACACTACATTCCTGGCTAATATTCCGGTTAACCCAGATATCCGACTGTTTTACCAGCGGGTATTTCCATTCGTATTGCTTATAGTGATAATCCGACTCCAAAACGCATCATTTGATGGCGTTGGTACCTCGGGGTGACACCCCAACCTTTAATATGGTGTTTTGTAGGGAAGTTTCTCGCTTCAATTTTCTGAAAATCAGAACTCAATGAGTTTATAAACAGACATGTTGCACCAACAATCCCCGATCTGCAGCAGCGATGAGCGTGGTAGAGTTTGGCCAGCTAGTCGCGCTGCAGAGCGATCTACTCCAGCACGTTCTCGGCTCGTTTGATCCACGGTATAACGTCGCTCAAGATGTTGTGGACGCCACATTCGCAGCGCTCTATTACACCTACAAAAATCAGTATTAGAATCTGCAAAGAACATCGCCACCTACCGCGGCTACTTGTACAATCGTGATAGCATCGCTACCACCACCACGCGTCTCGGCTGTCGAATCTCCACTGATACGTGCTGCGAGTGGGGACGCCACCTTGCTCCGCGATGGCGCACCGTCAATCACACTCAAGTCAGCAGTGCTACCACGGGAAGGGGCACACAGCTTGTATCTACCGGCGTTGACCCCAACCGTTGTTCGGAGAGCTTGGAGGCTTAGGCACAAAGTTCCGCGTGGAAGGGAAGCGGCCTGTCGCAAACAGATAGTTACCGATTTGTATGCAATTCATTTAATCAATAATAGCCTTTCCAATTCAATGAATTGCTTTTGAACTTATCCATTGTCAACTGGAATGAATAAGCTGACGATGGTTGAGAATATTATGTGTGGAATAGCTCTGTCGCACTGCCGGAGGGAGCCCCACATAGAAATAGAAATTTCTGAAAATTGTATTCATGTTTAGTGACAGTAGTACTTCTTCACTCCGGCAACTAGTCCCTCGAAGTACTCAGACGGTCGGTCCGACCGTGCCGTCGAAATACTACGACTGCCAAAGATACTTGTCCAGGTATGACGGAAGGAGATGCTTGTCGATACCTCGCATTTTCTTCAACTTGTGCTTGATGCGCACCTCCCAAGTTCCCTCGATGCGATTAGGGCAGACGCCACCACGAAGTTCTTGCAGCGGTTCACCCCCTTGTGTGTGTAGTACATGTTCTTCAGTCATCTGTTGTTCTTGAGGGTGTGCTTGAGGTTGGTAGACACGTAGCTAGCAAATTGGTCCGACATGATCGTTGTGTGAGCCTTGATGCGCTTTTTGATGAGCGGACTCAGTGTCTTCTTCGTGCTATCATCGTACGTCAGGACGCCGAACCAGCATCCGGACGTACGGTCGACTCCGCCGAACAACCAGCAGTCTGGGTGGTGCACGCCCCGGTGGTACTTGCTATTCTTCTTTACACCGGTTTCGTCAATCTCGACGAAATGACCAGGCCCACCTATCTGTACACATTGACAAAACGTATTAGAAAAATCTTATCTTTACAATTCGTTGAATCTCACCTGCATCGGACATGCAAGCATCTCCTTGCTGCACAAATTTCGGCAGAAGGAGTACCAGTCCGTGACGGCCTTGGCACTGACATCAACTCATGCCATCGCAACGCTTGTAGGTAGGCTGGAAGCCCAGAAGTGCATCAGGCACACGCACTGACACAGCGTCAACTTCGCCTTCGCAATGAAGGAGCCGGCCCGCAAGCTCCGCTCCTTCCGACACCCCTTCCTTGAGCATCACCAACGCTTGGCGCGTTCTTCCGCGGATGCTTGACTGGGTGGGCACAGATACATGTCGTCATCGCACATGGAGCATAACACGCGCCGTGCCAGCAGCCCTCTTGCCTGACAGAACGCTACGCAGCTCTTCTCATCAGCCGTGACCCTCATCACGTCGTTGAACGTTCGGAGACGCATCGTGGGATCGGTCTAAACAATTGCTATGACCCAACTACCCTTTGGTATTCGAGATGTTTCAATCGTGCCGCTCCAATGCTGTTTTGTGGCACAGCTGCGTGTCATTGCTTCTTAGCCGAAGAATGCACTAGATCGCTTCAGCTAAGCTGAGTATGGGAAGAAAACTTCGAAAAAGCGCAAGATATTGTCCCGGCCAGCGAACCTTGGACGGACTTTGAGCCACAGTTACGGTCACTTTTTGTGACAAAACGCATAACGATAGTTAGATATGGGGTAAAACCGGGCGCGGATTCCGAATTTGACATCTATTTTTACGGGTTTTGAATCCTTCCCCTTCATTTAGGCTACTGACGGGAGCTACTTTATCTTACAATATTGTTTGCAATCGCAGCCTGCCACGTAGGCGTTATTCATTTTGGGATTGGCTAGAACGAGAAAACAGCTGAAGATGTACAACCAGACCAGAAAATACGCAGTATATTACCGCAGATCGAGATCGTTAAAAAGATGGGGTGCCTGTTAAAATAAATCTTCAAAGAGAATATATTATGAGTAAAGAAAAGTCTTAGGGTCACTTGCTTACTCTCAGTCACTATCATCTCCAGAGTCGTTTTCGCTCTCATCTTCGTCCGACATGAGCTCGCACAGCTCCGCCGATATGGTTTTCGCTCTCATCTTCGTCCGACATGAGCTCGAACAGCTCCGTCCATATAATCTGCTTCGAACTTTTGTGCATGCTTATAGGCGTTAGTCCAGGTTTGTGAGATTAATGAAGCGAAGCCAGCGTCGATTTTTCGTCACAACTCGGGCATGTCAGACGCCGGTTCGTCGGCAATCTGGCCCTTGATGTGGGCCCAAATAAGCTCGATGGGCTGGAGCTCCGGGTGGTATGGTGGAGTGTAGTACACCAAATGCCCACATGATGTAGCGATTTCTGTTGCTCTATAGATCGCTGTGGGCTTGTTAGCACGCACAAGCATTAACTCCGCTTTTGTGTAGTTTGTGTCATACCAGATTTCTAACATTTGCATTTATTAGTATCAACAAATCAATAATATCAAAATAATAAAATTGTAAATACCTTTTCTTCGAGCCAAGTCTGAATGTCTGCTTTCAGGGTCTTGGAATTTGGGGCGGCATTTGTCTGGTTCTTGTGATAACTGGCGCCGTCCATGTGAATATTGCAAGGACCATACTTTGACGCCAATACAGTACTCAGATTTTTGAACCACTTCTCAAACTGTTCAGTGTTGAAGTTTCCGTGGTAATCACCATCGTGCTTTCGTTTTAAGTTGAATTGCAAAACTTCGCGTGATTACTTGATCAGCTCCCCTACAATTCCATTTTTTCTCGATGAATAACACCAGCGGCTATAATACAAAATCTTTTGCAGCAACGTTAAGATTAAATAAAAGAAAAGAAAATAAATAAGCAGAAGAAAACAATACCTTGGGCCTCGCCCACTCATGGTGAAACATGTTTTGTCCAGGTCCACCCAAGACAAATTAGCATCGTGGTGCAAGTTGCAAAATGTTTCGTCAAGAAACACTTCAGGCCGCACCGGAAAATTTCTTCTGTTGAGGTTGGCCAGCTTTTTCTTCAGATATTGCGACCGAAATGCAACATTTGCCGTAGATTCTGCCAAAACATTTCGCGATTTACCTTTTATAAAGCGCATGCCCAAATGTCGAAATACGCGGCGTAGCGATCGCATGGAAATCGAGATATCGTGCTGTACCTTTAACCGTTTGGCTAACTTTGGTGCGGCAACAGGCTTTCCACTCTTGTTCATCTCGGATACCAGCCCACGCACGAGGGGATGTAAAGTCTCTCCATGTCTTGGTGATCTACCAGATGGGTTTGTTTCCTGTCATCTAGCATAAATCATAATACGACCAATGAAATGTTTAGTTTGATATTTAACAATAACAATAGCACACAGGACACACCGAGGCAAACTTTGGGTCATGGTACTTCACCCAGTGGTCCCAAACTGCCGAGATGATGCCCGTTGCGAAGCCTAAGCACTCGTGTACATGGTTGCGTACTTCTCCCTTCCAAAGAGACGGCGTCGCGGCTTTCTTGGCTTGGATGTACTCGTAGGTCTTCCTTCACCACCAGGTAGTTTTCACCAGCCGTTAATTTTTACCGGGCGGCATTTGTGAAATGGAAGCCTCGTGATGCCGATGTGGTGGTGCATTAAGTATATTTCGACGGTGTTCTCCCCAACGGTGCGGTTGCAGATAAATCTGGCAACTGGTTGCCCAGAAATGATTGATTTAAATTTAGCATTTTAAATTACGATTATCCGCCCAAGCCTTTTGGCCGGGATAATAGTGCAAGTCGACGAGTGGACAATGGATTTGAGTCGGCTCACGATCATGAGATACTACCAGAAGCATTCTGCAAAATGCGACAACTTCGTCTTGTCTGTGGTTGCTTCGTGGATGCTGTTCGAGCTTCTTGCACTTTGGTGATCGTATCGTGCTGTGAGCATAACTAAACTTTGGAAAGCCTTTGAATCCAAATACCCCTTCATCGTTGATGGTGCCTCGCCTTGTGATACCACTGCCTTCTACTGGGTTCTTTAGCGTAACAGCGTTCCTTTGCATTACAATCTCGTTTTCAAATCGGATTAGGGTTCGTACACTAAGGCTGAGGGATGCTCGGCGTTTGCGTAAAGTTGTGTGAAGGTGTATATTTCACGAGTGTTAGCGACAGTCTCTTCGAGAATTACGTGATGCTTCTCGTGAAGGGCCCAGATGTCGATTCGTGATGGTAATAACCCTTCTGTGACACCAGAGCATCCATGTAGTTTTGGATTTAAGCGGCCTAAGTGAAATGAATACGTCCTTTCAAATTAAATCCATAATACCGTTGCTTTCATGGAAAGCGCGAGCCTGGGACGCAGCGATAGAGACCCGAGGAAAAGATGCATAAAGTGTAGGGGATGTAATACAAGATTACATTTAGGCCTTTGATCAGCTTTACCGTTTACATCTTTGTGTCTCTGTCATGAGAGAGGAGACTTGCAATAGATTTTCCATCGTGACGTCTCCTAACCCACCCACTTTTCGATAAATTCGTCCCGCCGCTTGTGATATCGTTTACCATGGAGTCGTTTGAAAAACTGACCAGCCGTTCTGTCAGAAGGATCACCCCGTCGGCAAAGACACGCGATCCGGTTTGCTGCATGGTTTTAGTGATCCCAAATTGAAAAACTGGGTAAACCTTGTTTCCGCATTTATGTCCAACTCGTTTGTGGTACTTTCGAAGGCAATGTTCAGACCCATCCACGTCGGTCCGAACATCTTCTAGTTGGGTACTCGACTATGAGTACGATCCAGGTGCATCGTATCTAGGAGAAAAATACGACCACCGAGATCAAAATGTCGTTCATTACGGTTGCGATCACTGACATCGCGCAGTCGTTCTTGAGCTTCCTGTTGAGCGAAACGTTCTGTCCCCACCCCTAGTGACGATAGGATCACTGAGAGTAGCCGTTATGCTACCCAAAACTATGAGAAATGAGATCATCCCCTCTTAAAATAGATAATTGTAAGATTTTAGGAAAGGGGGTTCTGACCACTGAACGCAAGACCATCTTTGGGTAGGGATTAGATACTATCCTGCTCCATCAACCCATGTGAGGACTCCTGATAACCTGAAAAGTGAAGCACGCCCGAGGACGAGGTCTGAAGACGAGCTCATTTTCCACTCTGCCTTAGACCAAGAATACTTCCAGAGAATATCTACATGTAAATAACAGTTGTATTTTAGGGTAAGTACAGTCACACCTGTTTATATGATTCTCCCTATTTGAGCCCCGCCGTTTATAAGATTCAAAATCGAGTGGAACCAAATATTTGACTTGGATTTAGTATGACTGCAGCTTATATGTACACATGTTATATGAGCCACACTGTGCGGCAACAAAGTCTGATCTAACCTCTTTATTTGAGTCAAAAATTTATCGCTCTGGCCTATTTCTCTTCGGGGAACCCTGTACACCCTCATTGAAGGCTCAACAAAATCCATGCTTTAAGATAAGAGCAGGTGGGCGGTACTCCAATTTCGTGTGGGTGAGATTGAACAATTGAGTGGCAGCCAAGGCCAACAAAGGAAAAGAGAGCCCAAGCGAATGAAGAGCTGGGGAAGGCACTCACTTTTGAATTAGCCGCCCGTCTGACGGTTCCTATTCACATCAATACGGCCAAGACAACAACAATAACCGTTTAAAATATACAGTTGTGGGCCTTCGAAATTAAGTCTTGATTTTTTTCATTTTAGCATTTCAAGTAAGGTGCACAAGCCTAATACCGCTGTAATCGACGAGTTGGTCATCTACGAGAAGAATATCCCTTGTTGCGAGTCGGAAGCATAAGATCAAGGCTCATCTGACCGTGGTTAGCGATGTGCTGGTTGTTGCCGATCTACAAACAGGAAGCCGGACCCAGTGGTTCGTTACGAAGATCCCCTGAGTGTGAAACGGTGCTAGACAAACTATTCCGTGGGACCTTGGCAAGATCGTGTTTGATTCGGGGTCCCGGCGGACAGAGAAAATCTGAGATTCGTGGAACGCTAATGGTTTGTGAGGCGTGGTCCCCGTTTGGTTTTTGACCAAATGAGAGGCTTACATACCCTCTAAACAACGCGTACGTGATTAAAGGGTTATGTGTGTGTTATTCAATAACTTATGTATTTTTAGCATTCCCTACGAAAATATTAACCCTTTCGTGGTCAAACGCGGCAAAATGCCGCGTTTTCCTTGTTTTCAGCTATGTACGAGAGTGTACCCATGTAAAACGCAGCAAAATGCTTCGTTTTACAATTTAAGTACGATTTCGACGGGACAATAAGAACGTAAACTACACAATCAAATCTAAGTGGAAGATTTGACGTCGCCCTTTCGCCGCCCTAAAACGCGGCAAAATGCTTCGTTTTACAAGTAAATGACTTAATATTGTATACCATAGTATACACAAGTGGATCACGAAAGGGTTAACTCAGGGATGTTCGACGCTGCGACACTCAAGTCGAGAGGCAGTGCGTTTGGCAAATAATGACCGCTCTTGTCCCAGGCCAGTTCAATGCGGGTGCTCGGTCAGGATGCTATCGCGTCGGTATCCGTAATATCATGGAATCTCAAAGTGGATTTCCCAAGATGAAGCTTGACCGAACTCGATCAGTAAAAGTGTTCCATGGAGAATACTCGATGAGGACATAACCGGAGCAACACAGAGAAAAACGGCTTCGTACATATTTCAGGTAGCACCACATAATGTTTAGTGTGCACACTATAAATTAGTGGTAGGCTACGCCAAAAATTCCTGGCTTGTCAAGGACATATCAAGAGCGGTCACCTGTCAGATTGACCCCAACTTCAACCACTATAAATCAGTTACGTGGCTCGAACTTGACCCTCAAATGCATGTCAGCGATCTCGTTTTATAGGCGAAAATTCAGCATTTCGAGCACCAGCCCCTCCCAACTTTGACCCAAGATGCCCCGGATGATAATTGAGTGCACTGTGAAGATCACACAAGATGAGCTACCGGGTGTTAGTCTGTTCTTCAGAATATGCAAATTGGCTACGCCATAGGAGGTGAGTGCCCATGAATCTAGTTTGGCGATCTGTTCACACGGGCGTCCTTGGTGACCTTGAAGAGGCCGAGCGTTCCGGCAGTCGTAGTCGTAGGCCCGGGAATAGCAGAGACCATAGATGGATGTCGACCCGCAAAGTAGCATCGCAACGACGTCTTTGGTGATGTGATGATCGTCAATTGCGTCAAGCGATTGCAGGGTCAAATCCATCAGGTCGGGATCGCGCCCGCCGAGTAGGTGCGAATGCGTGAAGCGGCCTTGTACTGATGCCCTTCACTCTCTCGCGAAGCGTAACGATGGTCTCAATTTGCCTGATCGGATCGTGCTCGTCGCGCGAGCTGCGTCGTTGCCCAACACGTATCTCTTCCAGTTCCTAGTAACGATCGTCAGTGTCTCCCAAGTCAGGGTCACCCGACCATCGTCGGATGACTTGGGTCGTTAATGAAGCGTGGCGTGCGTTTAACATGGGTCGCTTATTCTCTAGTTCGTGGTGAGTTATCAGGTAAGAAACAGATTGTATGGGCTTGGCGATATCAGTGACGCAGAGCCATTGCGTCATACTTTTATGCAGGTAGGTGCGAACGCATGAAGCTGCACGCTTCGTCTTTAAGGAAGCGTGTCTTGCGTTCTACATGGGTCGCCCATTATCTGGTTCATGGTGAGTTATCAGGAAAGGAACCAATTGAGAGCTGGGCTCTCCATTCGTTCTTTTCCTGCCTCTTTCGTCTACAGAAATCCTGTACAATAGAATGTGTATGACTTTAATTACGTAGAGAGTCACTCTATAGCTTTGTACAATACACAAATAATTTCAGCTTAGTTTCTCTGGCAGATTTCTATTGGTAGCCATTCATAATTTGTATGAGTACCAATATGTGTGGTTATTTCCGCGAATTGCCAAAGTGGACGTCAAGGATATGCGTGTCGCACATCACAGATGGAAAACAGTAGGAGTTTTAGAACACAGATCGACCGGGTTGACAGCAGCGGTCGGCGGCGTCACATTGATATTGGGTACATCTAGCTGGCGGTTTAACACGACGCACCTTTCTCGGCGTGCTGACTCTCATTTGGGTTTTATTGAGCGCCCTTGCAGCCGCGGCTGTCGCGATGATCGAGCCCGGTGGCGTGGCCATTTTCCTCTTACGTTTAGGTACAGTAATGGCCGATCGAATTGGGGGCGTAGACACGGTCGACCAGTCGCAGCCGGGGGTGAAGCGGTACGTGTGGCCTCGTGTAGACCGTGACATGGAGCGAGGTCGCTGGTTTGGATGTATGGATGACGACCCGGCGCTTTTGACGGCGCATTGCCATGAGTCATTCGATCGACTGGCATCACTTGGCATTAGTGGGCCACCTGCGTCCACGTCGGGGCAAATTAGATGCCTCGACTGGCGTGGGAGGTGAAGGCACCATCGACAACGTGAGCAACGCGGGGTCTGTCACATCCTATGGGTGCCTTCTGCCACGATACGTGGCGAAACGGACGGCTCAGAGAACTGAGCTCCGACGTCAGGGCCTGGGGAGATTGGTGCCGAGATCAGCTGGCACGTTGGTGGGGGAGAGAGGGCATGTCAAGCGGAATGTCGGGATGGTTATGTGGTGGTTGGAGCTGCAGACAATGACTTGAAGACAGCCGACGAAATGTGTGACAGCCCTGCATAGCGACGGAGTGTTTCGTGTTGGGTGGTCACCAACAAGTGACGAACTGGCTTGCAGAACGTTGCAGTGCTACTGGTAAGAGGGTGCGATTGAGGCCTCGAAGGCTAGAGTCATCATTGAAGTGCAACGTCGAACGAAGTGTGAGGACCATGAGCAAGATGCTCGTGGATACATGTGGAGCGGTAGCAGGAGGACCACAGGAGGGCTGCGGAATAGCCGCAGCTCGTAGTTAGCTTGTTTTGTTATTATTCCCCGCATCAATTACTTTCCAACTTACCTCGTCGGCAACAACCGCCTTCTCTAGCTTTCCCTCACCACCTCGTCGCCAACCTTCCTCGCCAACGACCTTCCAAGGCGACGACATCGACCTACACAGCCAAGCTCAAGCAGTTTAACAGAACTGACTTCCCGGCTTGGGGCGCTCAAGTCAAACTGGTGCTCGAGATCAAGGGCTTCGGGGAAGCTGTGCAACTTCCGACGCGTGTGGAAGCATACCCCAAGGCTGAAATTGCGGCTACTGAAGTTGGGACGTCATTGGCCTCTGGGACGCGGCAGACACGAGGGGTGTCAGCCATGCCGCTGTGTGATCTCGTGATGAAGCAGAAGCTGGCTTCGTCAATTATTCTCTCCGCGCAAACCGACAAGATGACCGGGGAGGTGTACCTGCTGGACCACCCGCTGACCATGCTGCACCATTTCCGCATGACCTACAACGTCAAGTGCAGCGCGAGTGTCAGAGCTGCCAAGCGCGTGTACTTGAAACTGCATCTCGACGGTGATGAGCCCATGGTCGACCACATCAAGAGCACGCGTCATGTACTTGACGAGCTGCAAGAGCAGCACGTGGATGTCGCTGATGACGAGAAGAAGCAGAATTTCCTGCGGAGTCTGGGACCTACGTGGAACGGCTTCATCGGTGCTCGGGAAGGCTGTACTACGTTTGAGCTGATGATCCAGAGATTCCAGGCTGTGGCCATCCGTCGCGATCAGCAGAAGAATCGCATGTCGAGTTGATCGAGTGGTGGCACGACAGCCGCTGCTTTCAGTACTGAGCACGCTCCCGGCAAGCCCAAGAAGAATCGTGACATGTCCAAGACTAAGTGCTACAACTGCGACCAAATGGGGTATTTCGCTCGGAACTGCAAGAGTGAGAGCGCTTAACGAAGCTGCGTGCGTGGCCTTCGCAGTGGACGACGCCATGAGCGACAACAGGAGGGAGTAGATTGTGGACAGTGGCGCCACAAGCCACATGACGGGTCATTTGGACAATCTGACCGAAGTGCACGCGCTAGAGGAGCCGCGTGTGTTGACTGTTATGTCCGGTGACAACTTGGTGGCGACGGCAATTGGAAAGGCCGGCCTACTGAAAAACGGCCGTGAAGTATTGTGAATTCCGTCCAAATTTGCAGATCTTGGGCGGTTCGCTTAACCGCCATTTACAAATTACAAGTCATTTGCGAAGTCGCCCATAGCAGCACATGTGCTACAGTAAGTACGAATCGGACTTAGTGTGACTTCGGCAGTCAAATTTGGGGCACTGGCCATTGCATGGCGGTTTCACCGCCGGAGACTCAACCAATCGCCCAATGCAGTTTTGAGTAGAACCCACAATATACATACTTCAAGAAGTGCTGTACGTGAGGGGCCTCGCGCTCAATTTAGTGTCGGTCGCAGCTGCTTCGCGCCGAGGAATGACGGTTAGTTTCACTGGCTTATCCTGTACGATTTGCTCGCCAAGTGGAGTGACGCTGCTAGATTCGCGGCTGAATCAGTCCATGTACGTGGTGGACGCTACGAGTGAAGCAGTGGAGCACATGGCTATGATGACGAGTAAGATGACTCACGTGGAGACCTGGCACAGAAGGCTGGGACATCTCAACATGCGCAGTGTTCACCGGCTGCTGGACGACCTGAAGATGCCGTGACAAGGCAACGTGAACCCGTCAAGTCCAACTTGCGTCAGTGGAAAAACTCGCGCAAAAGCCGTACCCTGAAAAGCCAAAACGAGTGCTGATGAAGCACCAGATGCTGTTGGCCATCGACTACATGTGTCCGATGCAGGTCACAGTACGTGAGAGCTGCACCGGCATGGCGAACATCGTGGTGGAACCTTCCACTTGGAGATGGCATATCCACTGAAGGAGAAGATCTCGCAAGCACAATTGGATACTGTAAAAGACTGCATTGCAAGGATGAAAGCTGATGCTCCCGACTATCGTGTAGAGTTTGTCAAGTCTGACAGTGCTGCAGAGTATGTTGGTGGAGTGTTCACGACCTACTGCAAGAAGAAGGAATTCATCCAGGAGTTTTAGACGCCGTATTCGCCTCAGCAGAACGGCAAAGTCGAACGTGACAACCGCGACATTGTCGAGATGGCTCACTCGATGATGCTGGGGGCCAACCTACCGATGGCATACTGGGCTGACGCTGTGGTGAGTGCAGCGTACATCAGGGACCGTTGCCAAACTAGGGTGCTTGATGGGAAAACTCCGATGGAAGCTCTCCTCGGATCGCCGCCAGACATCAGCAACTTGCGCACCTTTGGTTGCAAATTTCAAGCCTAGACGCCGAAAGAGCACCGCAAGAAGCTGGATGCAATGACTTGCAACGGAATTTTCATTTGATACGCCACTGGAGGCAGAGCCCGGAAAATAAAACATAAGATTAAATTGTTTTTTAAGAAAAGCAAAATAAGCTACTGCAATACAGGTAGGGCAATAGTAAGTATTGCAATTATTAAAAACATTGCTAAGGGTATGAACGGTGTAGTGGTTTGGGATTCGGCATATCAATCCACTACGCAAGGGTTCGATGTCAAGATGCTGGTGGCTGTCATTCAGGGACCCGGTCCTATAGGACCAGGGGATTCGCAGTTCTCGCATGCAAACGGCGAGGTTCATGGTCTCTTCACATATTTTGCAAGATAGCTGCTCTCTTTAAGTTCATGGAGAACAGTAACACAATATCACAATATTTTTTATTAAAATAGATAGCTGCTCTTTGCATTGCTTGAAACAAAACGTGTTACACAAGCATCGGAAATGTAATTTAGGCTTTGCGTTCTTGAAAAGGGATAGAGTTATAGTGTTGTGCACCTCCAATGTCAACGAGATTAGTGAGGGACAAGAAGTATGGCACCGCCTCGAAATTAGAAGTGGATTGCCAGTGCAAAGCCCCCAAACTCCGGTTCACTGAGCTGCACTTGACAACAACCATGGCCAGGAACTGCTGACAACACACGCTTGATTGCACAATCTGTTTTATCAGCTACTTGTACTGTACTAAACCTAGCTGCAGCACGCGCGATTCATGATCTTGGGCCCCGTTTGAGGTCCCAAACTCATGAATATCACGCGTGCCAAAGCTCTCAGAGTAAAGCTATTCTTTAGACTTGCAAATCCTCTGTCGCCGATAGGTAATCATTTCACACTGTAAAGCATCGAACAATAATGCTACTCGTTTGAGAGTTACCCCTGGTCCTTACCAGACAGTTTGAGCGACATACAGGTGTACTGATACTATTTGTTTACTTTGCCGCCGAAACGACTATCGGTTTGATAGCGGGTTTTTGACAGCAGTATCGATTTACATTCCCACCCAAACTACTATCAATACATGTAGCTATTTTAGCAGTTGCGTATCGGATTTCTATCAGTATTGTTAGATTAGTACTATCAGGCGATGTTACTGTTAATTCCTGTCTAAACCCGACTTCACAGAACCTGTTTACGCGAAGGTGTAAATTCAAGCTCACCTTTTTGAGAGTGCTACAGCAGGTTTAGTGCACACGGCATATGGGACTTTGGAAGCGCTACGTAGACGTCCTCCCAGGATTATCCTGATGGTTCTTTCTCGGACGAAGGCATACGACGTACTAGAGAAACGAAGACAAGAAGGCAGCTGAATCACCAATCGGTCGCGACCTAGGATAGTAGTGAGCTACCAAACGAGAGAGGAGGGAAACAAAAAGGAAGCAGAATCATTCATCGATCGCTAGTACTGCGCATGTTACAACCGGTATTGGGATCGGCGACTGTTTTGTCCTTTCTAAATGTCCTTTTAATTCGACCTTCGAGGGCGAGGGTAACGTATTAATAAAAATCAAACGTTGATTGCAATCGGGGTGTAATTTGGAGTTGTCGCTATTTAATAGGGTCGGGTTTTTGTGTGGTTTTGGGGTAGATATGGAAGCCCGAACCAACCACCAGTGATTGTTCAGAATTCCCTGCATCACCATGTACTCAGCGAACATTCGCATGAGAGCTATAACGCTACCATATTCGTACAGTGTAGCATGTGAGCAGGTCGGCCGAATATTTGGAGTATCCGGTCGAACTGTGCGTAGATGGTACAAAACGATTTACCGAGCGATGACGAAAAAATACGTTTGGTAGTGTTTCGGCAAAGCAAACCCCTCTTTTAGTCCGTCAAATGGTTGATGTCATCGACATTGTGGGAAGGGTCACGAGGAGGGCGGAAATTGGAGAGCAAATCATCATCAATCAATTGGGCTGTCGTTCAGCAGCCCTAATGCAGCTCAGAGCTCTTGCACATTTACACTTAGCTGCATATCCCACGACCCATTTATTTGCGCGGTCGGCGGAAGACGCTTTCTTTTCGATCTTCCTCTCTATCTGGAGCGTGTATTGCGTCCAGCTGCTGAATATTGGCGGAGTGTGGCGCTGTCGGGAAGGGTAACGATTGTGTCGTTCGGCTACCGAGCTTGACTTACGACCCAATGCGTGCGTGCAATATCTCCTACCTGTATGTCTGGACGCTCGGCCAGGTACGAGTCGACGGCTTCTGTTGCCTCAGTAATACGGGCTGGAGTCGCCCGTCGGATGCCTTGACGAGCTTCCTTAGCGCCATACATCAGCAAATGCATTACGAACGGGCCATCGAACGTCTTCTGCTTCTTGTAGTTTCGCTTGGCTTAGGCCAGCACACCATGCCACATTTCGGCCGTAACAACCATTCGTTGCGCCTGCTTTGGGTGTTGGCTTGGCTTCATGTAGAGTTTCATGTTGGCACGAGTCGTCTT
Source organism: Phytophthora hibernalis (assembly GCA_012656075.1). Lineage (NCBI taxonomy): Eukaryota > Oomycota > Peronosporomycetes > Peronosporales > Peronosporaceae > Phytophthora > Phytophthora hibernalis. The sequence goes on along the minus strand of JAAKBF010000403.1, from coordinate 209,513 downwards.
CGTAGAGTAGCTAATAAGAGCCGAGCTCACCTTCGCTTCATCTAGGGAGTAGACCTTCTCATAGTTGTCGTGCTCCTAGTCAAACTCGAACTCTGCTTCTTCAACAGGGACAGTAGTCCTGCTTGCCTTTCCAAATTTACCGACTCTTACTTTAACTCTTGCAACCGTTCCCTCCATGGTGCGTTTATATAAGTTGTGAACTCTTAGAATGCCCAGCCATACATGGGCATTCTGAAGTGGATTAATTGTAAATCGGTTGGAGAGGTCGCTAATAAAACGACCTTCAAATGAGGACTGTCGTCTAAAAATAAGTGCGTCCCCGTTTTTATATAGCAAGTCGGAGGTTGTGTCTCTTATTAACGCGGTAAATCGTTTGATTTGTAAAAAAATAGGACATCCTGCATGACTTTCACAATAATAGAACTGATAAGGTAAAATGGCAATTATGGCACGGTTTCGATGGTGTCAGAAATGGGGACTCAACTACATAATCTCGCAAAACTACTGAGCATAAATTATATCCCTCAAAAGCGGAGATAAACGCGTATGCGGTGAATAGTTCTGACGGACGAGGTATGATTAAACGCTATAGCCAGAACTAACCAATGTTGATAAAATTATACAGGTAGAAAAGGTGTGCCAATTCGTGGCACGGTCATACAAATGTCAAGTATAATCAAATCCCTCAGATAACTTCTATTTTTGAGCGCCAAAAACGGCACAAAATAAAGTGAAATCAAGTCTAAAACCGTACCATAATAGGCACCGTGCCAGAACTGGCATTTTACCATAATGCATGTTTTAGCGATTTGAATAGTACTACTAACGATCGCTACTTGAAAGCGTAAACATATCATTAGTAGTCGTGCTAAAAGCACTAATATTTGTACAAATGCTTAAGTACTACCGACAATTTAGAATAATGTTGCTTGATGACAACACAATCATTGTTGGGCAACTTCGGCAACTTTAGTTGCTGGATGTCAACAAAAATTCTAGGGAGCCTAGCACAGTTCTTCGAACTGTGAACTAGGGCTTATGGTCCTGGCTAGCCCCCAATCAAAATGAGCCAGCAACGGCACAATACAGTCCACCAGCGGATATGGTTTAATGCTCTAGTCAACTAATCACCTCCGAAATTTTATATTCGATCAAAGTGTTTGTTATATTTAATATAACATGTATCAGGGTTAAGGATCTACACCTTGTTCGACAGCTTGCTGCCTTCAGCGAGACCTAGATCTCCTCTACACCCTGGTCATTGTCAGCTTCACCGCCCATGAGAGACGTGAAGTTCCAAAGTTCACGGTTGGCGCGCAAGAAGACCAACATCTCGAAGTTTGCCGGAAGTAGACTCGAGCGTAGAGGATTCAGGGCCAGCTTGCAGTGCAAAAAGAGGCGTTCGCAGCGATTGCTTGTAGGCGGGATCATTCGCAGGATGTCCACGTACTTGGTTTCTGCAGCCCGGCGAGGCCGCTGGGCGTTGCGAAGAGTTTCAGTCGCGAAATCCACCTCCGTTGGCGGCGTACGAGGTGGTGGAACTGAGTCAACAAACTGACCACAGCTTCCTCTTCCGCAGCAGAGAGGCTTCGGTAAATCAACATCTTGACGACAGCACTCTCAAAAACGGACGAGTGAACGATCCTCGCAGACGGTCTAAGGTAGTCCGCGGTAGCTGGGTACTTCGCCATGACTGCATCGAAGAGAAGCCGCACGTCAGCTATAGTACGATCCTCCGTTTGGAGGTTCACGCAGACGCTTTTCAGGTATTCAAGCTTGGCGACAAGATGCACAATCTGGAGGTAGGTACTGGGTCGTGGAAGCAAATCATCGACAGCTGCTACCATCTTGACTGTGTCACGGATCTTCATGTAACGAACGAGCATTTGGTAGGTCGATGAAAACCTAGTGGCGTTAGTCTTTAATGGTTTGTACTTCGTGTGGCGGGTGATCCCAGCAGGGTTGTTCGGGTAGCAAAGTTGGGCAGAGAGTGCTTGGATTTGATCAACGAGCGGTTGATACTCTTTGATAGGCACACACCGCAAGATTAAAGCGGTGGCTAGCGCAGCCGATTAGTGGAACCACTAGCCGTGCAGCAATCGCTTGATTTGGCGCGCCGTTGCCTGCTACGAGGAACATAAGCATGCCACAACCCTTTCTGTAGAGCTCTAAGACCGACTCAATCATTTCAGTGTGAGCTGCTGCGGTCTGACAGTCCTCGGCTGGCGACACGGCAAGCGGTACCTGCTGAAGCTCTTCGTCTTTGACAAGCACGCCGCAGATGGCGACGAAGTGAAACGTCCCGGAGCTCCAGCCATCAAACATGAGCCCGAAGTGCTTCCCCATCTCCACCGCGATTTGGTCGCCACACGTAGCGCATGTAGTGCACCAACGTCTTCGACGACACAGGCTTCGGTCCCGCCAACGCACGCGTCATAGGGTCCTCCATCTCGCTTAGCGCATGATACCGGACAATGATCCACTCCATCCCCTTGAAAATCTCCATCGTGGGCTGGTCAACGAACCCATCAGCTTCGAGGGATTGCCCATAAGTTCGCTGGCTCTCTTGGTAGGGGTCCGAGTATTCAGGATGCTTGGACGCAAGGTGGCTGATGAGATTTAAGTCGTCTGTCCTGGGTGTCTGGTTGCGAGCCTTGCTATACTGCTTGCAGATAAACAGGCCGTTGCCGCAGTTCGTGAAGAAAAAGCTTGAGATGGCGCGCGAACTCAACATGGTACTTGTCAATTTGGAAATGAGTGAGTTGGTGTGACTGAAAGAAGAGAGTAGTTGAACAGGTAGGAACCAGGCGTTCGACCTGGGCTCCTCGGGCCACCAGCTTCCCTTATCAGTTTATACGTTGTGGTAAAAGTCAGTATACTTATTACGGGGTCAATTGCATATTTTACGGAAACCTGACTTTGTCAATAATCCTTAATTCCGTCAATATTATACTATAGTAATTATATTATAATCATTTTTTCGAACCCAGTCTGGAGGTGCCTACCTAGTGCACATTCCGCACTACAGCGCGGACGAGACGATCACTGCACGGAATGTGGTGTTTACTATCGGTTCTCGACCTTCCTCGATGGTGTGCAGCAAGAATCAATTGCCACTCGTGGAGGACGATTGCCTCTGGAGACCTTCGAGGGGGAAAGGAAGACGTGGTCATGGGTCCCGCAGACTTCGAGCAACAGCTGACAACACCACCGACGTCTACCGAGCGCTCAAAACCAGTGGAAGCAGCTCGTCCGAATCAGCGAGCTCGAGGAGACCCTCGTAATCGATTCCGACGCCGCGTCGGTCGAACCGAATTCCGAAGCCCAGTAAACAGCGCCTGGACTTCGATGAGTCTCACTTGACAATGCGTGAGGTGTCAACATGATCGAAGAGCGCTCGGCAGCAGCCCGGTTCGATGGTACCAACGCACGTGATGACTTAATCTACCAAGAATTGACGCCAAGCGAAATCAACGTTTGGGTATTGGGTGTTAAGCCGCTCAATGTGTTTGACGTGCGCCGCAACGAGTTTCGTCGCGAGTGGGAGGAAGCCATGGATGATGAGATCCAGGGTCTTCTGGATAACGACACTTTTGTAGAGGTTCCGCTCCCACCAGGACGCCGTGTTGTGAAATCTAAGTGGGTCTTCAAGATGAAAACCAATCCAGATGGGACTCATGACAAATTTAAGGCTCGTGTGGTTGCTAAAGGTTTCAGTCAGCGATTTGGAGACGATTACACCGAGACTTTTAGTCCGGTGGTACGTCACAGCACTACTCGCCTGGTGCTTGCTGTCGTGGTAGATCGACGCATGAAGCGTCTGCAGTTTGACATCACAACAGCCTTTCCGAACTCGGAGCCGCAAGAAGAGACCTACCTGGAACCACTATAGGGCTACGAGAACGCGGACGGTAATGTGTGGCTGCTGCATCGAGCATTGTACGGGTTGAAGCAAGCTTCGAGGGAGAGGAACGAGAATGCGACTGCCTTCCTGTTTGGCTGTGGTTTTATTCAAGGCAAAGCTGACACTTGCTTGTTCGTGCAGATCGACGGAGACGAATTGATGATTGTCCTCGTTTATGTCGACGATATGCTGGTGTTCGGCACTGATGACGATGCGCTAGCTGCGTTCAAGCTTGACGTGGAGACCACCTACACGGTTCACAATTTCGATGAGATGAACTACGTTCTGGAGCTGGAGCTACAGTGGTCTGCGGCTGGTGACGAAGCTCGTGTCTGCCAGAACAAGTATGCGTCCACTATACTCGAGCGGTTTGGAATGAGCAAGTGCCGCTCGTCCCAACCCCAATGGAGGAGAACTACAGGAACCAGCTATACGCAATGCAGAGTATCTATGAGTTCAAGCCTCGTCCAGCACTTGGTGCTTTGCTCTACTTGTCAGTGCTAACTCGACCGGATTTGTCGACAGCCGTGCGATTGCTGACACAAGAAACGGAGAACCCTACTGCTGCCATGGAGAATGGTGTCGAGTGCGTCTTCCGTTACCTGAATGGAACGTACGACTACGGGCTTGTGTTCACGGGCGACAACAGTAGTCTTCACGAAGGACTTATGGTCTACTGTGATGCATCTTTTGATGTTGAACGAGAGCGCAAGTTGGCGAGTAGATACGCGGTCTACTACAATGGCAATTTGATTGACTGGGGCTTCAAGAAGCAGAGTATGGTAACGCTGTCCTCTATAGAGTCCGAGTACATCGCAATGACGACTGGAGTGCAGGAGTGGCTTGGGCTAATGATGGTACTGAAGGACATTGGCTTTTGAAGACGGGATAGTTGTCAGGGAAGACAACCAAGGTGGCGGGAAGCAAAGGAGTGACTCAACGGTCTCGTCACATTGACACCAAGTACCACTGGCTCAAGGGAAAGATAAGAGATGGGGTCGGGCGCGTGCGGTACCGCCCGACCAACGAAATGGTGGCAGACAACTTAACCAAGCCACTCGGCAAGTCCAAGCTCGAGTACTTACGTGATGAGCTTGACGTTCGTCGAGTGGGAGTGTTGGGTGGTCACCAACCAGCGACGGCGTTGGTGGGGGAGAGAGGGCATGTCAAGCGGAATGTCGGGATGGTTATGTGGTGGTTGGAGCTGCAGACGATGACTTGAAGACAGCCGACGAAATGTGTGACAGCCCTGCATAGCGACGGAGTGTTTCGTGTTGGGTGGTCACCAACAAGTGACGAACTGGCTTGCAGAACGTTGCAGTGCTACTGGTAAGAGGGTGCGATTGAGGCCTCGAAGGCTAGAGTCATCATTGAAGTGCAACGTCGAACGAAGTGTGAGGACCATGAGCAAGATGCTCGTGGATACATGTGGAGCGGTAGCAGGAGGACCACAGGAGGGCTGCGGAATAGCCGCAGCTCGTAGTTAGCTTGTTTTGCTATTATTCCCCGCATCAATTACTTTCCAACTTACCTCGTCGGCAACAACCGCCTTCTCTAGCTTTCCCTCGCCACCTCGTCGCCAACCTTCCTCGCCAACCACCTTCCAACATAGCTTCCTCGCAATCTTGTTGTGTTTGCCACCAAACGTGGAAGTTCCCGAAACTCCAATTTCCCAATTTATAATAACGGCGAGGAGTATGTTATATTCTGTGCGCTCTCATTTATTATCAAGGTTGGCCTTAGCGTTCAGGTATCGAGAATCCAGGCATTCCTAACCGCCTCAGAGTGCAGATAAGCAAGCAAAAGTTATTTTATAAGTATATTATGTATTTTCATTTAGATTGGTCTATACAGCATCGGTATAAACATAAAAATATCAGGATGTAGTGCGCGAGGTGTAGAATCCTACAGTAGCCTCATATCCCGGTGTAAACAAGTTGCCCCGCTCCCACTCTCAAACAGCCTCGCGATCCGGCGATCCCACTGAAATGGCGATTCGAGACCCGAAGCGCATAGGGGTACACTGATTACCGATTAGAAAATAATAGGGATCGATTGACCAATCGTGATGCGAGTTTCGGATCACTATTACGGTTAGGGACGGGTCATATAGTGGCAGAATGAAGATGAAGAGGTGCGCAGGGTTGATGGTAACAAAATTAATTTCAAGACACAGCTTTTTATTTGTGTGCAGAAATTCTTTATGTTGAACGCTCATCGGTAGGTAGCATGCAAACACCGGGTCCGATATGATCTCGTTTAGCATACTTTGTTGAACGTGTATACAGCCCAGGTTGCTTTTGCATAGCCGTGACACTCAGTGATCAGGTCGAGTCCAGGTTACCCTGGGTACGATCCAGGATGTAATATTTCAGAAATATCTTACCGTAAATATCCTCACGTTGAGCAGATGGCCGAGTTACGGTGCACCCGATCCACATTAAACCGACCCAGTGCATTTGTCGATTTAAGGGGCACTGGTCGATTTTATGTGCATCGATGGTTGAGTTATTGTCGAGCCACGAGTTCAACGGCAAACCAAATTGGGAGTAACGTACGATCATTATGCATTTAACAGGGATAGAAGCACTCTGTAGCGAAACCTAGTCAAACCCCGATCTTTGATCGCGCAGATGATGTTCTCATCCAGCATTCTCATCATGAAGTTGTTGCTTACCAGTGTGGACTCCAGGTTGTTCACCAGTGTTGGCTTCAGCTTGTTTGACAGAGTCAGCTCCATGTTGGTTGGTAGAATCGGCTCCAGATTGGTTGACAGAGTTGGCTGAGGGTGGTGGCCTTATCCGCGGCTACGATCGGGCCATACATGAGTGCAAAAACAGCGCTGGCGCCGTCGTGGCAGAATACCTGGAAGATATCGAGCAGACCGACCACCCTTTGCTCGCATGGACTCTCGAATCTGCTTATTCATATTTGCCACGCTTTCAACCTCTATCACGACTAGATGGAAGTTCGTATCGTCACAATACCTGCCGCGGTAGTCCTCCCATGCATCCCAGCTTGCGTGGAATCGACGGAGCTTCTTCACTTCAAACGTTCCTTAACTGTCCTCACCAGCTACGTCCACATCTCCACTGTCCTGAGCAGACATCTCCCCATCACTGCTGTTCATAGCACCTTTCGCTGCCGTCATCATTTCCCTCCCCGTAGCTGTCAGTCTCGGCGTCGATAGAGCGAACCCTCCGCTTCATTGGTCTCGTAAGGTAAGTGAGAGCGATGACGGGTCGGAGGGAAGGGGAAAATCCGGTGGCGAGTGGAGAAAGGGGCTAGGGGAACCATTGCAAGATAAATAGGTATTTTATCCTCTTAATTAAGTAGTTTTCATCCTGGACAACTGGGATCGACCTGGACTGTAAGTCGCACGGCTATGCAAAAATAACCTAAACAGTAGGTTATCCGTACATTTTTCGTCGCCGCACGGCAAAACTTATAGATTCAACTAGAGGGTTGGGCTGGTAGCGCGCAGGTCAGGCAAAGGTCGGCAAAAAAGATTGAGATTAAGGAGGCGATAGCTATGAAGCAAGAGGGAGGTGGCGAGGCGCCAGAGGTACCACGAGTAGCGGCGAATACAGTATGCGCGGCGAATGTGAAGAGGATAAGAAGAAAACACTGTTCAGCTGACAATTTGCACTGACGCAATGATGTATACCACTACCTCGGAGGGGGTCAACACTATAAAAATAGTTATAATCACATACTATAACATAGGGCATTGAAACTATTCGACTGAAGTGCAGCACTCTGTGCGCGGTTTTAAGTACTAAATAATTAAACATAGCATACGTAGCACTATAAGTGTTAATGGTAGTCGGAAAGGCACTTAAGGCTTCGCGACTACACTCGAGCGCGACGTAAACTTGGTGACAGCAGTACTCGTCGGACAATGTATTCCACGCGATCGCCCACGTGTGGAAGACGTACGTCGAGGCGAAAATCAGTATCCAAATCAGGCAGATAGAGAGCTACAATTCTCTGGATTTTATATCCAGAGTCTACCAGGGATTGCAACGAGGTCTGAATCCTTGCATTTCTGATACCTTTCCTAGTACGATTTGTAAACTTAAAAAATTAGCTTTAAAACCTGCTATATTTGATAACCGGATCGATTATCATTTTATTTGTGGCGGTTGACCCATCCGCAGATGATTAGGACAGCACACCTCTATGATGTGATATCACTTATAATCGTATTTTTCCTGCAGTATATGATTTATCCAGACCGTTCGAGCAACATTTTGGATGATTTTTTGCTTCGAGCAACACTACTATAAAACCGAGCACCGTAAACTACAGTGGTGTGTTGATAATTCCGTACGTTTGGAATGCACTACAGATATTGAAGCGCGTGTCCGTTAAATAGAAAAATGACACATCATGTTGGTTATTGTCCGGCATTCATACAGTGTAGATGTAGTAGGAATATGCGTGCGTCGTTGCATTGCCGACTTATTTTCTCACTTTCGTGCAAGACTAAAATTGCATCATTCACGGAAAGTTATTCGTGCAGTTTGAACAAAACATTTCCTGCAGCTACCTTGGCCAACAAAATATAGAGGGAAATTATTACGCCCGGTGGCCTATAGATACATGGTGAGAAAGTTACACGCATTGGGGGAGATTCCTTTAAGTAAATACGCAGGCATGATTGGCATAGTTACAAGTAGCAACCGTTTAATTAGAAGCGAAGTGATGCTACACCTTTGCCAATCCAAACTCGTAGCAGTGAAAGACAAATCCGAGTGTCCCGTAATTAGGTGTTTTAATTTTTAAAAATCTGAAATGGCAATAATCAGTGTAGGCCAATGCCGATTTAGCTCAGAACAAAGACCTTTTTCGTGTTCGCCGTGCAGCACGTGCAGGGTATGTGGCCATCTGTGCCTACCGGTATTTCAGTTTCGATAACTGCAACCGAAGCTCTGTTCTCTGGCGCAATTTCGGGGTCCATATGAGCCGTTCCGCCGCCGCCGCTCGAGCTGCACAGAGCTCGGCACCATTGACTGCGCCAGCCACATCGGCGTGCCGAATTACATCGACTTGATGAACAGCGCCACGAGGGAGTCGTTGTGATACAGCTACAGGTCGCACATGTACCAGTGCCATTTGCTCCAGCGTGCACGGGCTCTTGTGTTGCTCCAGCATGAGGTTGTCGTTTCTGCCGTCATGACGCGCATACTCGGGTACAGCCTGCGGGGATGAACAAGGCGGTGTTTGCCATCTTGGCGGCCAGTTACAACGGCTTCAGTCCACGTCGGTGCATCTTCAGCGGGTTTACGCGCCTGCATCACAGGCGGTTTGATCTTGGCTTCTTCTTGTCTTTGTTACAGATCTGCTCCGATTGCAGCCGTTGGCTCATCGGAGGCAGGCGCAACGGAGGCTGGCATAATGAGGGACGAGGCGAACTGAGAAGGAAGGCGCAATGAGACTCGATGTGAAGTGAAGAAGTAGCTGCGAGGAGTTGAAATAGGAATATTAGCTGGCAGCACCGCCAACCATGCATAAGTAGGAGCTCAGTCTTGAATCGGCAAGGTCAAGCGCAAGAGAGCCAAGAAGGAAGAAGGAGAAGGGAGGAAGACAAGAGCCAAAGGAAAACAAGTTACGTGTATAGTGTATTACACTACTTGTGGCTACGTCTTGCTGGTGTGCGAAGTACGCGGTGCTGTCGCGCCGAACCAGACCTGTCTCGTAATAGGCTTCAGTTCCGACGTGCTCCTGGCGGGGGCTCCTCCTTGGCGCTCCCTAAGTACAGGTACATGTAGTCAACTTAGGCAGAGTCCGAAATCCGCACGCTTGGGCTTCATGCGTGTCTTCTTGGCTGGTCGCAATCATGTCACTCTCGCTGCCAACAGTTTGCTCTCCACTAAATCGGGTATAAACTTAAATATTGAAAAATATTTCCCAGTTTTTGTGTTACTTCTGCTACTTCATGCGGATTTGCTTTACACTGCTATGAGTTTGGATTGACAGAGGATAGATTAAAGAATTTAGGATTCCTTCAACACTCCTTCAACCAACATGTTACTAAATCTTCGAAGTACAGCTTAATTTTCGCCTTCAATTGAGTATCGTTCCTATCAGTATTTCCTAATCAATACAATAAAAAGGAAATTACTACGTACTATGTCGTGGTACAAACCACCCATCCCGCTGAGAAAAGAGGGTGAAATTCAACTAGCTCGGCAAGCCGAAACAACGCCTGCGGTTTAAAGGTCCTTGTGCGCAGCACGCGGCCTTAAGCCCAGGACCAAACAGGGTCACACCTAGTTCGGCTTAGGGTTGTGTCACCGCTATAAGGGTTTTCAAGGTTGAGGCTCTGATGTAGTTTCCCTCCGACTTTCATGATTTGTAACAAGATGACATCCCTCCTCAAAGTCGACTTGAAAGTTTAAACTATGTAGAAAAAGGGACCAGGTCCCCATACAAATATTAAGTTTCAGTAGATTCTGGTTTGTACCTGTAACACGCGTCATAAAAAATGCCGCACATGAATATGAAGTGAATTTCACGACGAATTTCAATCCATTTTTCTTTAAACACCCACTTTGAAACTGAGTTGGTTGAGCTCAAAGTAAAATCCAGAGCTGTTCCGTGCGAAGGCGCGGCTTTGTGAAAGGTGTCACGGAAGACAATAAGACCATAAAGAAAAATATCATTAACTAGATTACTGTAGTAACTTATTAATACTTACTTACAGCGGTGATGACGACGAATAGATCACGAGCTCGCCGACGTGAGGCTGGATGTCGAAGAGCGACGTGCGCACGGGCGGGACGTTGATGATGTAGTCGCGTCAGAAACGGGTTTTCCAAGTCCGCGAGCATCCGTCGACGCCGCGCTGTCGATCGCCTCGTGCACCAGCGTCCGGTATACCGTGTCCATGTAAACGCCCATGTCGAAGAATTGCTACACGCTGATGCTGCACTCGCAGTCCTCCTTTACGCTCGCACAACTCACTTGATCACCGAAGAATAATACCGGACAGCGGATGCCTCACCTCCGCCGGAGGAAAACTCCTAGCGCCGCGCTACTGTTGCTATCGACGGCTTGGAAGGGCGGCGTGGACGTCGTGCTGGATGTCGTAGCGCAGTTGCATCACCTCCAGCAACAGAACGCGGTTGGCGGCAGTGGTGCAGATGGAGGCACACCCCAAATTGTGCTGGTGAACGCGCCGGAATCGCTCATGACTCGACTCGAGGAGAAGGCGGTATGGTGGAACTCGCTGTCTGGGTATCAGCAGCGGTCTGATGATAACTAGCGGAGGTCGGCTCGTTCATCTCTACGCGCCGTGCGGAGAAGACATGGACAGCAGCGTTCAGACGTTTGAAGCGACAAGGTTTATCCACTTGATGCCTGCTCGTCGACAGAGCTATATTTGGCAGAAGTCGTCCACTGCGGTCCCGAGCTTCCACGGCCGTGCGCGCACCCACGCTGTAGTCGTGCTGAGTCTGCAGGTGACGGACCTTGAGTCTTTCCTCGCGTTGTGCGCGACGATGGGCATATAGACCATGGGCGCCATGTCGCGGCAGGAGTCGTCCACTGTGGTCCCGAGCTTCCCCGGCCGTGCGCACACCCACACTGTAGTCGTCGTGCTGAGTCTGCATCTGACGGACCTTGAATCTTTCCTCGCCAATCTGAAAGTGAAGGAAAGAAAGAAAGAAAGAGAGCGTGTATTTGTATGATTTTTTGTAGCTGTCATATGGATTCATAAAGGAGCTGCAGATGTTTTTCTCTGGATGGTATCCACTGAATACCGAATTTGCCAGCGCTATTCAGCAGTTGGCTCAGCGCCGATGTCGTTTGCTTAAATCATATTCGCGGGATCGTGCCGTTGCCTGCCTGCGTCGGCTAGAGCGCCGAGATACTCCAGATGACTCTAAACGCATCGTTGAGGGAGGATGCTCCATTTTCGCTTTCACAATTTAAGGCCACACCATCGGTACTGTATTCTCCATGGGGCTCGCCATCTCGCGATGGATTATTTTGAGACACCGTTGGTGATGTACTGGTTGTCGGGATTGACGCAGAGGCGTGCGTTCTCTCTTGTTGGCTGTGATCCACGCCCTGTATTCCTGTCGCTCTATGGTCATGTGCCACATACCGGTAGGCTCGAGCGCCTTGCACTGCGAGGTCCACGCTTTCTGTCGGCTCTGTAGCTAGTTGGCGTGAAGACACGCGAGAAAATTGAATTCTACTATACTCTATGAAGGCGGTCCTTCCACAATATTACCTGGCTGAATAGGCTCGTGCATCAAATCAGGGTACTGCTACTCAAATTATGCTGCGCGTAGAACGGCCCCTGCGTGTGCTAGCCGCGCTAACAAAGCGGAGCACAGGTGAAGACATACCGGGGCACGGCATTTGCGCCATCTTGGTGGCCTTAATAACGTGGAGGCACACCCCGTTTTGAGCCAACAAGGGCACTTGCATGCTCTCCCAACTGGGTTGACAACCCAGTCGCCTTTCGGCATGCCTTCCCACGTGAGGCGCCGATAGTTCGTGGATCGGTAGGAATCGTCGCTGTCGGAAGGGGCAGGCAGAGCATCGTCCAACTCGTCGACTGAGGTGGTACTTGTGGAATTTGGCCACATACGCACCACCACCAAACCGTGGAGTCGAACCACGTCGGCCTCAAGCTTTTGAGCTTTTCGGCTCAGTTTAACGCCGCCTTGAGTCGCTTGAATGCTCTTAGCACATTATCGAAACCGGATATTGCGGAAACATATCCAAGTCGAGACAAATCCAACCGAGAAATTAACTCGGTTGGCGTAGCCTGCTTGTTGTCATTAACCAATTTGAACGTGTAGTAATACGTCTCTAGCGGGTTAATAGTTAATGCATAGCCAGTCGGCGTGTGGTACGCTTGCCACCGAGAAAATCGTGTTAATGAAATCCAATTTACACAGAGAAAATCGTGGGACCAGAATCCACATTTTCAGCAAATGGTCAGTCACACTCTTCACACGAGAGCACAAAGCTCCAGCACCACGCCATGAGCGAACTACAAACTCACGTTTTCGTAAGTAAACTTCCTCTATCCCCGTAAAATGACGATCGTACAGATCGCGGAAGATTTTCTTCTTACTAATACCGGACTGTTTTGTAGCATCTGCATGTTTGTGCACATTCTGAGTAACGTGAAACGAGCACATCAAAATCTCAGTGCCTTGTAGCTCTCGTTCACACGCCTTGTACTGAGATTTGTCGGCATCCATCATGACATAGTCTGGCGAAAACACTGACCCAACCTCACGCAGGATCACACGCTAGAGAAAAGCAAGGCACCATCGTATGTCGGGTGTTTTCCGTTGTGGAGTGCAGTAGTTAACAATAGGCAGAAAGCTGACACTGCGATCAGAGATTCCCACCACAAAAACGGGGTACTTCTGCTTGACAATGCTGTGTGTACTGTCCAGGTGCAGCAGCGCAGATAGTGTAGGGTCCCGCTGCACGTTCACATAGGTCTCGAGCAACGCCTTGCACGTTAAACCAATCCAAAAAGGATTGCCCTCAGACCCAGTGCCCAGTGGGGCTGCACAACACCATCCACATCTTGGGCATCACAGAAGACCTGCAAGCTTTCGCTGGTCCGATCCTCAGTTCCACCATCGTGCATGCTTTGACGGCAAATCACAATCACCGGCTCCATGCTGTTGGCCTTGTTTTTGCCTCGCCCCGTCTTGGCGAAGTTTTGCACCTTCTGCAACGCTGGAGTTCACCCGGGAATTCTGCTACTGTTGATCTCACGGCACAGAAACGAGTATGCTAGCTGTGCAACCATTGACGGTACGTCTTCCAGCTAGGAAACGATGTATTCCTTTATTGCTGGTGTCAATTCCGGGCTGCTCAGAGAAAAGGGAGAGGCATCGATAGACATTCAATGCCCCCGTTCGTAGATAACCACATCATCCACTTGAGAGCATTTGAGTATCTTGTAGCATGCCCTGCATGACTCGTCAGCGTCCTTGCATCGTTGAGAAGAACATGTTGTAACAATGCATCGCATCTGGTGCGGGCTTACAACCAGCAAATCCTCGCAGCGGTCGACGTGATTCATTGTACAGTTGAGCAAGTCGCTTTTGTCACGCACGAAGCGGAGCAAACCTGCTTCAAATGAACTGTAGGGCATCTCATCCCTAGTTTTCCATATAACTTACCATGAAAAGCGTCCTCGACGTCTCGCAGACTCCATAGCGTCCGAGAAATAACAAAACTAAAGTTAATGTTGCTTAGTACGTATTATTAACTTGATGCAAAGCGGTAGTGGCGGCAGCTAATATTCTAGTGGCAGTGTGCCAAGTTATAGTGGTGAAATCCGACTGTATCGGTTTTGCTTTCCAAATTTGAAGTGAGTGCACCATCCCATGATCCCGGTGACCTTCGGTCCGTTTTTTAGTGCTGACAACCAAATGGGAAGTGGTACGTTACAGATCAATAGTAAAAATAGGCGGCCCTCGTAGGTGAAGCATCTTGGGCTGGTCTTTACGGTAGAGTAGTACAAACATGAGCGCGAGGAAGACCTGCGAACCACGCGCACAGTTTGTTGGAACGTGGCTAGTCCAACGTTGAGCGACCGGCATCCATTAATTGCATCGGCCGCTTTTGCCGTCGCTGTGCCATATTTACCTATAATTTACCACCCCAAAATAATTGCGCCGGCCAGTTTTGCCGTCGCTGTGTCATTTCCATCGAAAGTGCCCGACGTCCAGCTTCACAACGCAGCGGTAGTCGTCGCCACGCAAATTGAACTTGTTAAAAGAGTTAAGTGCTGCTGCAGTTGAAGCGCTGCCACCGACCGAAAGGCGTTTCATATATCTGCCCGTTGCACCCTACATTAATTGCGCCAGCCACTTTTGCCGTCGCTGTGTCACCTATAATTTACCACCCCAAGCGCCGGTGTCGCTGTGTCTTTTACTGCGCCCCATTCTTATCGAACGTAACGCGCCACATTTTAGCCCGGGCGTGTGAAATTCAATAACGTAACACACCATTTAAGCCTTCCTGTATAACCTTCTGTATTATCCATTGAAATAAAGTGTGTTCCAAGACCCGATACAAATTGGCGGATTTATAAGACTGGTCACTTGAAATTTGTATCAAAACAGTACATTGTACCTACTTTTCGAGTTTCGAGTTAATCCCTGTAACGTACGTTGTACTACCAGGAAAAAGCTTGTTCGTACGCAAAAATAAATAAATAGATTTATTAATAAAAACAACTAAATATAATAATCACACATGCATAGTATTTGCTCTAACGAAGTTGCTCGTCATAACTGCGACGTGCCCACCCAGCAGCACCGTTATATTGTGAGATCAGGAGTCTCCGCCATGAGCCCCCACTCCATGACAGGGGCCTCCATCGTGTGCGGCAGCGTAGTTGTACCCCCACGCCTGCCTCGCCAAATCGAGCAGACAGTGAGCGTAAGCCTGCCGTCGTGAGTGTCAGTCTGAATGTGCGCTACTCACCGCTGTCGACTGCGGCTGCTCGCACAAACTGCGTATGTACTGTACTCCCGGCCTTTGACGAAAAATATAATCGATAGCACGAACGGAAGTGGAAGGCGATCACAGATAAGGTGCAAGATGATGTGGCCTACTGGAGGGCGATAGCATGTACAGGTATTGCAGCTACAGTAATTTAGTGAAAGGCGATTTAAAAGAGAATAACACTGCCCTTTGTTGAAGTCGGGACCAGTTGTGGCTAATAACCTGTTGGGATATGGAATTACGCAGAGGTTAGGACAGCGGAGGATAGCACGAAGCGTAAGTAAGGGATTGGTCATGAGGAGGAAGGCGGCTTGTGTATTGGTTCCCCGAATCCTTAGCCTGATACTTTTGGCCTCTTGATTTGTTCTTGAACACATTTCCGGTTCGTCTGCAAAGCTTACATCGGAAAATGCCGAGAACTTGCCTTCAACGGCTAGTTATTCTGACCGTCGCAGCAGAAAGAAGTAGCCCACGACCGTAGCCCCCAGAGAACACGGTTGTGAGGCTTGCTGATGATGAGATAGTCGCGGGTGTTGCGGAGGAGGACTACAGTCACTGGGTGCTTCCTGCGGGGAGCTGCTGGCATCCTTGCTTCCCGCGCAAAGCGCGGGCGTGAGCCGGTTCGAGATGGACGGAGTAACCGTAGCGCTGGAGATGATGCCACGTAATGTGGCTGATCTTGGACAACACGGTTGTAGCGGTGTTTGGTGTCGTCCCTGCGGCTCCTGACCAGTCGTCCATGGCAAATGCGATGAGGTCCGTCAAGTGCTCCGACGTGGATCAGGGTAGCCGAGGGATTGCCCTCGGACCGCCCTTCAGGCTGACCATGGGCGCCATGTTCGGTCGTAGGTGGACCGGGTCCTCCTGGCCAGTGATGCGGCTTGAAGTTGATCGAGAAATCCTTGCAGACGGGGCGGAAGTGACTGGGGTGGGGACCTGTATCTACGTCCATCCATGTACACCGTTAGCAAAATACGAGTTTGATGTGGGTACATTTGTTTGTGATCCCGCATCCGTCAGTACGTTACAAGTCCCTGGTAGATGAGCCGCCGAAACGCGAAAACGATGATCCGCTAAACCGATTCACCGGTTAAGGTTCTGCGCAAATGGATGCTTGAGTGTTTGTGTGAGTCATAGCTGTGGTGTTGTCCGTCCAGCAGCGGATGTGCGGCCATCGAGGCGCCATGATTGCCGCCCACGCCGGGGCCAGGAGGGTTGACGCCACGCACAGCTGTTCACGTATGTTGATGTAAATCCTGGACCCGATTCGCTCGTCATTAGAACATGCTCGTCGGCATCAAATACGAGCACAATGTACACCTTGCGCGCGGGGTCGAGTATAGCGGCTCCATAATTGCTGGCATCCATGTAGAAGTGCACATCCGGCCGGGGGCGGCTGACCAAATAGCCGAGTCGGAATTCCACGAAGAGAGCCATGACACAGAATGTATTCGAACCACCTCAGATCATCGCGAGTCGGGATTGTCAGGGATACAGACCCGTGGCGTGGTGCACAGCGACAGAGCGACTGGAGGCGCTGGTAAAAGGGTCTTGCTGCCGGCAGGCATGCTGCTACGTGACGGAGGCCACCCAACATGCACTCCAGTTCGTGGCGAGAGACGCGTCTCTTGCTCAGGAGCGCTTGAGCTCGAGCCAGCGCTTTTCGAGGTTATCGACTGGTATCGAGACGGTTGCTGCATCCGTGTCTCACTCGAGCCCAAGAGATTGAGTTTTTGGCGACCATCTCGTAAACTTGCTCTCGATGATCGAGGTGGACCCGAGCACTGCAAGCATAGCTAGTCATTGGGCATCCTCTGCCATCCAACAGCGGTCAGGCAGGTCAACTTCGATCATGATATGATCATCCACCCTCTCATAGGCGATAAATGGTTCTCTGTCTGTACACCGAGGGCACATTGTTGCTGGGCTTTCTTGGCCAACGAGGTAAAAACGCGCGACCGAATGTGCCGTAGAGCGCAGGCGACCCTGTCCAGCCAACTGGAGCCGATAAGTCGATCACTCCCGCGGATTCGTCAGGAGGAGACCTCCCATCCAGCATACATCTTCGGCGTGCTGACGGAGGTGGCGGAATGCACCGTGGACGTCACCCTTGAGCACCAAATTCGGGCAGTTGGAAACCGAGCCTTAAGTTCTTCGATGTGGGGTGCAAGTCTCGCGATAGAGGCCTTTGTAATCGGCGGTAGCGACTTCGCCTGAGTGAGCTCATTTGGACACTGCCCGACCGGACTTAGGAGATCGTGGATGAGGCGGATCGTGTCGGGTGTTGAAGCACTTCTGGCAATCGCCCCAAACGGGCTTATGTGGACCGCCCAGGCATCGAAGACGTCGAGTTCGACTACAATGTAAGCGCCCTCGTGTTCGCCTTCACGGATGCGTTTCAGCACTTGCTGCTGGCTGGTCGTAGCCGAGCGGTGGTCTCGTGGTCGACTCCGTTGGTCAGGTCGGGGTTGCAGCCAACGGGCCCGGAAGCCGTGCTCAGCGATGTCGATCAGCAGTTGCTTTTGAGTATATCCATGAAGAAGCTTCGCGTACGTGGCAGGATTCAGGGCTTTGTTCGGCCTGTTATCTGCCGCCGTTTCGCCTCGCACCAGCCGCACTACATCACGCAACGAGAAGCCTGTCTGGCGGGACAAGTTGGACAAAAGGGGTTGCAGGCTCGTCCTATCCTCGCTTCGACCAAGACAACGCTCCACCAACAGCGACGCCGACCCAAGCTGACATCTTGTTCGAAGACGATTCTTCTAAAATTAGCGAGTGTCGGGAGCCGCATAACACGGGGAGAAGGAACAACAAGCGACAACGGAACGACAAGTACGACAAAGTTAGAGAGGTGCTGAAAGAGAGATCTGAGGCGTTTTTGCTCAGTTTGAGCGAATGCAACATGAAGAAATGCAGGAGTGCCGCCGACAGCTTGATGAGCATATATGGCTATGATGCAAGCGTTCCTGAACGCAATGACAAAGGAATGATACGCACTGCATAGATAGGATTACACGGCTCGTATTGAATTCGAATCTGTTATGAGTTGTCACGCTGCTGTTTAAATTTGAACCATTCCTTCAGCGCTTCTATGTATATTTACCTGCCCACGAAGTAAAGCGCTTCGTGTCTGCAGCGTACCGGTACCGAGCGGACGTGGTCTTATGCTCTCACCGTCAATTGTTCAGCCAGCACGGCCGACACCCGCCAGAATTGATTTGCAGAATGATTGGCCGATAGGGTTGATTTGCTCATGCTGAACACGAGCAACATCCTGGAGCCTGGGACTTTTTCCCAGGTTTCAGATGTCAGTTTTCGCTGAACAGCACCATTGCCTGGCGGCTTCACCGCCGGAGATTCAACCAATCGCCCAATGCAGTTTTGAAAAGAACCCACAATAGTTCGAATTATAGAACTGTCAAAAATGTCCCCATTCGGTTTTTGTACCGGTACTACTCGATATGGCGAGAGGCAGAACAAATGGCCCAAGGCAGGTTTTTACCGGTACTACTCGGTACGGTGGGGTTTAAATTAAATATGGCACACCTAGCCCATCCTCAAAAGTTATATAAAAGGTTTTACACCAGGAACAGTATAACTTTACTAAAAACTACACTGTCTACGGTAATTAGTCTTAGTGGATTTGAGGGTTAGGTTAACGCTAATGCAGTCTGTTTGGTGAAAAACTCGTGTAACCATCGAATTTGGCTCAATGAGATTCGTCTATTTTAGGTGTCTGTCGTTTTGATTGGATAAATATTGACTGCAGTGCAACCTGTCAAAGTTCAAATTTTGCACTTTCTGTGCAACATTGGAGGTGAGACTAATTACCGTACACAGTAACAAATCACATCGTACCTTCTCCTCATTACTGTAACCTCACCCCTCGCACTTGTGACCTCGAAGCCGATCGAAACGGACTTCGGCCACTTCCCTTCCGTGATGTCCTCGACGTCTCCACTGAGCTCCCAGGGGCGTCTGGACGCAGCTATCAGTGCTGCTGCTGTCTCTGCAGGTCGCAAATCCTCCTCCGATGACGTGGCGACGCTCTTTTCCGCGTCTTGCGGCTCTGGTGCCGCCTTGGAGAAGTTCCACCCGCCCATGTCGTTCCTGAGACGTGGGATATCTGCACCGACAGCCACTCGCAGTAGATACGAGGACCGCGACCAGCGCAAGGAGACGGAGCGAAAGGAGCTGCTGGAGATGATTCTCGAGTCCATCGCCAACGTCCCCAAAGCCGTGGAGAAGATCCACACGAACGAGAAGCTGCGCCAGGCGCTGCACCAACAAATGGGCGAGGAAAACTCGCTCCTGCATCGGATTTTTGATGGAAAACAACAGGAAGGACGGAGTTTGTTGGTGGACAAGTCACTGCATTGGAACAGGGACGCAGAGGACCGTCCACTGGTCTTTGACAGCTACAGACAGGAAGAGGAGAGTCGCGAGAGCGAAGACAGCAGCAGTGACTATGGAGCTGAATACGAGAACGACCTGGCGGAAGCCGTGAACCAGTTGTGTATGACGGACGACACTCACAGCCATGGACGACATGATCTCGGACCCGATCGGAATCGTCCAGGCGAGCTTAGGCGGTACCAGTTCTGCAAAGATCTCGAACTCTCCGCCGTCGTCGTTTGGGCTTGGAGCGTCGCCTGGAGCCACGTCGATGGATGGAGAGCCAGTGTCGGCGCTGTGGCCACGACAGCCGAACCAGTTTGCTTTCACTCAGGAGGAAGACAATAATGTGAGAGCAGAGGATGAAGTATACAGTGAGATGGTGAGCTCGGTCTGCGAGGACGACAACGACACGTTTCAAGACGACGTGGACGGTGACGACGAGAACGGCGATGCAGATAGTCCCGGCAACGTGACGCAGGAGAAACTTTTTGAGATGGATGACGATGATGAAGAAGACAATGAAGGAACACTTGAGAACGACTTGGCACACTTTAGTGGCGGAGGTGAGTTGGAGAACGACTTGGCCCACTTCGCCAATGAAGGTGAGTTGGATAACGATATGACACACTTCATCAGTGAAGACACGGTGCCTGGTGAGTTCGTGGTCGGGTCACCAATTCAAGGCCAGGTGACTACGTTCCAAAATGATCTCGATGGTAAATCCAAGCAGAAGATTGACACCGTTCATACGGTCGATATCAAAAAAGGTGAGGACGTGTGCGACGACGACGAAGGATCTGAAGACAGTCACGATGACGATGATGATGAGCCGAAAGAATACGAGGTGTTTCAGCTGCGCATGATTCGAGAAAAATCGCACTGGGTTTGAGCCAAATCAAGATTGGCGTCCCCGAGCTGGAACCTTGATTGGCAATCGATACAAGGTACGTAGTAGTCTGGTGTCTTTACGCGAAATGGTAAGACACATGATACTGACTTGTGGGTGACTTGGAACATAGGTGGAGATGGCTATTGGGGAAGCGGTGTTCAGCCGAACGTATAAATGCATCGATACAACCTCAGAGCAGACAGTATGCCTCAAAATCATCAAGAACAATAAGGAGTACTTCGACCAGGGTGTCGATGAGATTCGCGTGCTGGAGTACATTGATGAGAACTGTAAGGTGGACGAGAAGCATCTCGTTCGCTATATGGAGGCGTTTTACTTTCGCGAGCATCTGATTATCGTCACGGAGGTGCGTCGGAGAAAATTGCTGTATTCCTGCGTAGATCCGTACTCATATGTACCGTGTTTTCTGCTCACAGTTGCTACGTGACAACCTATACGAATTTTCTCGCTTACTTCTGCAGCGCGGCGTGATCAACTATTTCAGCATTCCCGCCTGAAAAAGATCACCATTGAAGTCCTTGAGGCATTGGATACACTGCATTCACTGGGGCTGGTGCACTGTGACCTCAAACCAGAGAATATCCTGATTCAGAACTTCAGCGCGTGCACCATCAAGGTGATCGACTTCGGGTCGGCGTGCTTCACCACAGATGAGCTCACATCGTACGTTCAATCGCGTTCGTATCGGGCACCGGAGGTAAGCAAGCTGCAGAAAATCATTGCACTATGTACTTGTATTCTAACCTGCTAACTGTACATGTGCAGGTCGTGCTCGGACTCATGTACGACACAAAGATCGATATGTGGTCTCTCGGATGCGTCCTCGCCGAGATGTTCACGGGCGAGGTCCTGTTTCGCAACGACTCGGAGCAGACGCTACTGGCACGGATCCTGGCGACAATAGGTGCGTATTCAACTTGCAGCTACCTGTATCTACCAGATCACCACTAATGTGTT
This sequence comes from Phytophthora hibernalis, assembly GCA_012656075.1. Lineage (NCBI taxonomy): Eukaryota > Oomycota > Peronosporomycetes > Peronosporales > Peronosporaceae > Phytophthora > Phytophthora hibernalis. Next base: position 187,842 of record JAAKBF010000403.1, on the reverse strand, counting down.
CTGAATGCCTCGATAGGTCCCATTCCTGCGTCTCTGCTGGCCGAGCGTGAAGACCTGCAGCACCAATTGATCGACACGGGACTTTTCACCGTTGATCATCTTGGAAATGGCGTTTTGGTTGCGCAGCTTCACGTGCCTACACTAGAGCAAGCCGTGCCCACAAAAGACCCAGAGTTCCTGGATTTCTTACGCGCGTTGCTGCAAATCGACCCAGTGATTCGACTGTCGGCTCAGGAGGCATTGACCCACCCATGGCTTCAACATGGTGTGTTTGCCGAAAACCGCATTTAGTCGGGGTATCGTGTCACACTGTGCCACACCAGTTACGATTATCCAGCGATTATCCGGAGAATTCGAAAGGCCGTCAGATTATCCACACTCGAGAAAGCGCGCGCGACAGATGACGCCTCTGGGTGACGACGTCTCATCGGTGGGTGGCGTCTGTGTGTTGTGTGTGTCGACTAGAGGACGGCGTGTGTCTTGGGCTGTAGAAGCCATAGAAAACGCTGCTGGAGCGCGTCGAAATGGGTCTTCGCAGTGCACTTGACTGGCTTTTCTCGTGCTAACTCGCTGCTGGGTGCAATTATTTAGAGCCAAGAGATGCAGAACCAAGTGGAGACGTTGCATCTGGACACAGCCGCGTTGTCACCGGAGAGAACGGACCAGAAGAGACTTGACAGCACCATCTTGCCCTCGTCTGGAAGTGACAACCAGGAGAGACACGTCTCGAGCGACGGAGTGACGTTCTACACGAGCGACCAGTGGGCCAAATTCTACCCGAATCAGGAGGTGGCGGTCGTAACGAGCATCGGGCAGCCACCGATCCTCCGGAAGGTGCGGGGAGAAGTTTTGGGGAATTAATTCGAGGTGGGGGCCTGACGATTGCTGTGATGCAGGGTATGTCCCACTGCGTAATGGACACCGTCGTCAGCAGAGTTTGGAGACCAGTGAGGAGGACGTGCCCAATGGGTGGGTTGGTGCTGCGTGTTGGTGGTTGGGACGGGAAGTTTAATGGTCGGGGGTTGCTTTTGTCTGTAGATTTTCGCTTGACACGTTGCTGTGGGGTGAGAAGCTGCTGGAGCAGCGGATCATGCAACTGACTGCGTGGACGCGGAGGTCGCCCATGCCGCGTCGTCAGAAGCTGGACCGCATCAACCGCATGGTGAACTAACGTTAATGTAACACTACAAATAGCAAGACGTGCTGGTTATGAGTATTTGACATGGATGACGTTGTTTGTGGTGAGAGCCACTCAGTCTGCAATTTGATTCTATGCCGTTGTTGTGGCCCTGGTGCGCTGCCAAGTCACGATGAGGATATTTCTGTCGGCGTCGGTTGCTTCAACTACTGTCGAAGCGTCCTCCACTAGTCGGTGTTGTTGCCATGAGCGCCTTGTTGCTGCGATGGCTGAACGACGAACTCAAGCTGCATCGGAAAGTGGAGGTGCTGGAGCGAGACGCCAGCAATGGATATATCATCGCCGAGGTGCTTCACTTACAAGGTCTGGAAGCCCAATTCGAATCCTACGAGGACTCATCCAGTACGGCAGCCAAGATCCACAACATGGAGCTGCTGGGTGAGAAGTTTGACGCGCTTGGCCTTCCATTCCCAGTGAACACTCGCCGTGCAATTATGATGGAGGACCGCTCTGCTGTTCTTCAGTTTCTGTTGCAACTCAAGGACTTCCTCCGACGACGACCGAAAGTCAGGCCGGAGAGCGCCAAGGCGAAAGTGGTTCCGCTCGAACAAACTGTACAAGCTACACCCGTCCATACCAGGTCGAACTTCGCTTCCCGGGATGTTGAAGAACGCTTCGTAGCCGAAACAACGCAGAAATTCCATCCGAAGGAGATTGACTTCCACAAGGGCATCGACATGGCAGTGCACTTACGCAAATTCGAGCAAGCTCAATGGACAGCTGAAAACGAACGAGACAACGTACGACTCAGGCACGAAAGATGAAAGGCGGCTTGAACTCGTAGTGACTAATTGTTTGTCCGCCCCAACAGTTCCACCAACACGGCAAAGCTGACACAAATGCAAATTCGGCTGCTGGATATGCTGCCGCGCGAGCCCACCTCCAGGAGAAAGCGAAGTTCATACAAGATTGGGACCGTGAGCACCATGAAAAGTGGAACGATACGCAGGTGAGTTAGTGCACCGAAGAGTGCTGCAATGGCACTACACTGACTCATCCATAATTCACGTGTGCGTAGCGTATCTTTTTGGCTACAGAACGCAATGACTTACGACTTGAGCTGGTCCTAGAAGCTCGCCGACAAATTCATGCGGAGGAAAAGCTAGCTCAGAGTCAGCAAGATGCCATGATTGGTGTCGTAGAGTTCGAGAAGAATATGAACAGGCTGGGACTTGCAACCGGGGGCCCAGAACAATCGCTGCGTGCGATCCCGGCAAATGATGCTGGTGCAGTCGTACACCATCACGGCCTTGAGAAACGAGTTCATGATCTCGACTTTCGCCCCTCTAACAACGTCAAGATGATGAAGGAGCTGCGGAAGCGTCGCAAAGCGCAGCTAGCAGCGGAGAAGGATCGTCGTATGCGGCGGCAGAAAGCATTGGCAGATCAGAAGAAGGTAGTGGAGTGCTCTTTTGCTGGGTATTCTGTACTGTGGCTCACGTGTATTTATTGGCTGGTGTATATCACTCATAGTTGATACAAGGTCACAAAACGGGACGACCGCAGGCTGGTGATCTCAACAACAACAAACATATTTTGACGGAGGAGGGACCGGTACTGGTGCAAGAGAAAGAGGTGGACAATGAACTTATCATTGACCCTCGCGAAAAGTATTTACAAGATAAACGAGCAGAACTGGAGGAGAATTATACGCGTTTACGAGAATCTGGAAGTGCAAAGCGTGAAGAAGACATGAAGGTGCTTGGAGTACTACGTGCAGCGACGCGAAAAAGGAACAGCTCCGCTCCTGGGACGTGTGTTCTGATGTGGTGGATGGGCTAATCTCGTTAGCGTTGGCAATCGTCTCGTCAAGGTACGCTTTCAAAAAGGTTTGATATGAAGGTTAAATCATGGGAGACTGATGAGAGTGCACTTGACTGCTGCAGTGACAGAGATACTCTGGATGTAGAGCCAATGAAAAAAGAAATCTTTCAGCAGGCAGCTGCATCAAAGCCACCGTTCCGAGACCAAGGTGTTCAGGAAGCGCGCTATGAGCTAGATGCATCGATTCAGAATTTCTTGTCATCTTCGGAAGTGTGGTCTTCACTTCCACTCCAGTCTAGATACACCACGTATGACTCAGAGTCCGATATTCATGCTTTGGCTGAGAGATGGACTCTTCCGATTGAAGCTTTGGATACGTCATGGGGTCGTCCTTGCTCATTCACCTTTGTAAGCGTTTACACTGAGGATGAAAGTGGCATTGAAATCGCTCGACGAGTCTCGGCAGAGCACTATTTGACGTTCCTGCAGCTCGATTCACTTCTGGATGAGTGTGTGAAGATGAGCTACGACCCACAAAAGCTGGGCGATCAAGTCGCAAATCTTAGTGACCGAGAGGTAGGGCAACCACACGCTTTTAACCGTTGTTCTGTGAGTACTAACGTACTCGTATTGTTTTGATCGCAGCGGGAGCTTGGGGCGTTCGGCTTGAAAGTCTCCGGTCTCCGACAGAAAAATGCTGCACTCCCCGACGCTATGGTTGTTGACATCCTCGTAAAAGCCATATCCCTGTGTCGACGAGAAGCTTCAGCTTCTCTTCCTGAAGACGCCTTAGACGTATCGCCGACTGTATCGGCGGGATGCATGCTGCACAACTTTCCCAGGTAGGTCATTCTTCGTATTATTATCTACACGTCTCGCGTGGCTAAACTTTTATCGCAACCATAGGACATTGGACGAAGCCAAGCTGTTGGAGAAGGCTGTCCTGGTAGATTTTCCGAGTGGGGAAAGTGACCCCTCTAGTTCACTGCCGCAGGAAGGAAGCTCGAGAATATCTGAGGAAGCAGCCACCCTCTCATTGTATCTGCGTGGGATTGTGTGGTTTCAATCTCAGCTGATCAGCTTCCGTTGACGGAGATTACGGAGGAAGATAAAACTTTGCAAGCTTCAGATTCCACGTCAGGTTTGGTGGATAAGGTGAGGTCTCCATCTAAACTGCCAGCCACTGAGAGCCAACGGAAGATTGGAGTTGATGAGGCTCGTAATGAAGAGCAACGAGCCATTCTGGAGGCGTATTGGAGTCAAACAACTCGCCACATTCGGATCAAGCGAGTGGAGCTGCACTGTGACGTTGTAGTAGAAACCATTCATTTGTGCATCGATCTTTACTCGCAGACTTCGTATAAAGCGATTCCGGTGGTGATCGAATGTGGAGTCGACGCCTTCCCAGAACTGCTGAAGGAAAAACTCAACCAACGGCGCGAGTCGATGAACCTCATTGATCGAGTGATGTGGATGAAAGCCTCCAAAGAGATCGTAATTGAGGACGATGCATTTGTGAAACTTAAGGTCATGCTACAGAAGGTAAGCTTGTGGACTCATTTTGTTGCTAAATTGCTGTGTTGTTGCGTGCTCACCGATTCTTGTCCTGATCTCCTGCTCATTTTTGCAGTTAAACGTGAGCCTACACCAGAAAATTCGTGAGCCCATGGCAACTATTCGATCGGTTATCCACGCTATCTCAGCGTTGGCAATCGCTGCCGAGCAGGATCTGGAAAACGAACTTTTGGGTGGTGACAACTCGTTTCAAGTCCTCCTCGATCAAGCAGCGACGAGATTGGGTACTGTGGATGGTCCATCTAGCCAACAGCATCGTGAGGTACAGCCAAATGTATGGTTACCATGCCTTCGTAGTCTGATATTAATATGCTTCCTCTTCCTTTCCCTCCCAGCGTGTTTTGACAGAACTTGAGGTCACTCTCGGCGACATGGCAGACTTCAACCGTGTTGCTGGCAATGTCTTTGTCGACGCCTTCGCGCAGGACCCGTTTCCAGAATTCATCAATACCGTGGATATAGTGTATCAGTGTCTGCCTTCACTCTGCTTTTACCTCAAGGAGTATATCATGGAAAAGCTGGACGTGCTTCACACTCATCTGTACAAGCATATTCCTTTCCTTTGTGAAAGCGTACAAGAACCTGGCCGCAAGATGGTTCTTTCCAAAATGCTGACGCGGGAGGCCATGAGCGCTGCCACCGACCTGGGTGGTGACAAAGCGGGAGGTGGTGAATTCGCACAAATTGCTGGAGACGAGGTGTTGAATATTCTAGGCCAGGTTGCAGCCGAGTATTCATTTCACTTGGCGGATGAACCTCCTTCCCAGCAATACTCCTTGAGCGAAACGAATGTTACAACAGAGGCGATCACACGGTTACTCCAGCAAGTAACGTTGCTATGTCGATTTGCTGATCAGTTGAGGCAAACAGCGGGGCAGCTCTATGCGAGCGACTTGCGACGTCTGCAGCAGGCCGTACAAGAGGATATCCACACGAAAGACAAGTCGATTGCAGAGGCGATGGCGGGGGTGCGGACACAAGGACACGCCACCTGGCCGATTCGGGACCTAAAGCTTGAAGTCGTGTCTGGAATTGCAGCGCGTTTACCTCGAGCGCAGAAGCAGAATTTCCTTACCGTCGCGCAGCTTGCCACTTTAGTGTGCGCCTGTCAAAGCTGGGAAGTGTCGGATCCGATTGCAGCGGGAGCCTTCGGAGGCACAGCAATTGCAAGTGACGTCTTCGTTGCATTGGTTCTTGAAGTCGCAGCAAAGGAAAAGTTTCCTGTGCGGTGGCGAGATGCAAGTGCAGTTGCTGCAGTCACACTCCAGCAGTGCTCCGCTCGTGGAGCGGTGTCGTGGCGGAAATTTGTGTGGTCATTGCTGTGCATCCAATTCGCAGGGTTGCCTTCGTTGGAAGACATCTTAGCGTACGAAGAGCGAGTACAAACGCTCCCAGCAGTGAAACTTCAGCGAAAAAGTGGCGACAACCACATCGCTCTGTCACGCGCGGATTTCTTGGGTCTTCCATTGTGGTACGAGGAACACAGCACCATCCGCGGAAGTACCAACGCCGAAAAGCTGAAGGACTTGGTGTATCAACTGTTCGCTTTCAACTCCCAGCTCGACCTTCTGCCGATGCTTCTCTGCTGGTGCGTGCACCCGTCCTGCTCCTTCAGCGTCCGGCGTGAGCTCGAGGAGTTTGCACCTCGTTATCCACGCGGGTTGTTCCGCGCCTACCAGCTCCTCCAACAGCACTCCATCCCCACTACAGCCTCGTCCTTATTCGCCGTCTCGGGCGTCCCTCTCGACACACAACCGCTAGCCACGTCCTTTTCCTCCTTCCAGCAAACCTGTCCATCCGACGTGCAGCGCTACTTCGTGCTGCAGAACCCCTGGAAGCTCTAGTGCAGCCCTAGCAACCCAAAAGTAGCAAAAAGCAACAAAAGGTCCCAGCATTGTACTATTAGCCGCTCTCGCCCTCTTCTTCCTCGTCCGCGTCCTGCTGCTTGACACCTCGTCGTCGCCGCTTCTTGCGCAGAACGTCTGCGTACAGAGAATGTGCGAACAGACCTGACAGCAGCCCCACCACACAGGCAGAACGCAGACTTCCAGCGAATCGCATGGCCAGCAAAGCCGCCACTGCTCCGCCCGAGTACTTGACGCCGTCCTCCACGCTGGGAATTCGCGCCAAGACGCTGCTGGACGCGGAAGCTGCAAGTGACGAGACGCTCGAGGGCAACGCCAGCTGGCGGGAGGTCGGCGTGGACGTCGTGGCCTCAGGCTGCGTGGGCTGATCCATTGTCGGCTACTGTGAGAAATTCCCAATGGAATGTAAATTTTGTTAATTGAGCGGAATATTACAATAAACGTGCAAAATGACGTTAGGGTGTCAATCGCACAATTTTCTTTGATAAGCATGTCGGAGATGGAGTCGACACCTTCGGCCAAGTGCCCTCACTACGGCCGACGTTGTCACGTGTTGGCCGAGTGCTGTAAGAAGTGGGTGGCATGTCGACTGTGTCACGACGCCGAGTTCGAGGAGGGCCACCACATCGACCGCTTCGCCATCAGGAAGATGCGCTGCGACTTGTGCCAGACTGAGCAGCCTGTGCGTTTAATCTCATTCATGGTATAATAGACGCCATTGTACTAACGATCAATTGCCTGATGTAGTGTGCACAAGAGTGCGTCAATTGCCACGAGAACATGGCCGCGTACTTCTGCTCGGTCTGCAACTTGTTCGACGACGCGGGCGTCGAGAAGAAGGTTTTTCACTGCGAGCAGTGCGGCATCTGTCGGTGGGTTGCTGGCTGTGGAGGAGGTTGCTGCTGTTGTACTGACAGTGGATTGTTGTGGTGCAGTGTCGGAGGGCGGGAGAACTTTTACCATTGCGTCAAGTGCTGCGGGTGCTATCCGCACTCGCTGGAGGCCAAGCACAAGTGTCTGGAAGGCTCCATGCATCGCGAGTGCCCCATTTGTCTTGACGTGAGCATGCAGTTGACTTGAATATAGAGAAGGGATGCTTGTATTGACTCATGTGTCTGTGGACTTGTGCTGCAGGTGACGTTTGACTCGCTGGAGAGTGTGAACGTGCTGCCGTGCGGCCATGTCATGCACTCGAGCTGCTTCAAAGCTTACGTCAAGCACCAGTACGTGCGAATTGCTGCTGCTGCTGCTGTTGTGGGGATGCTGGGTCTTATGCTGTGTGCGGTGTTCGTGCTGCAGCAACATTGTGTGTCCGACCTGCAGGACGCTCATGTTCACCGAGGACGAAATCAACGGTGAAGGTAACGAGAACGAAGAGGAAGAGGGCACCGAGGATGATGAAGATGGCGAAGAAGAGGACGGTAGTGATGACGACGGTAGTGATGACGACGGCAGTGACGACGATGACGACGATTCCAGCAGCAGCAGTGAAGAAGAAGAGGATGGTGTCGTAGTGCAGATTGTAGAAGACTCAAGTGACGACAGCGACGTCGAAATGGACGCGGCGCACGATGCAGAGCGTAACGTCTGGCCGGTTGCACCCCGGCAGTAGCTGTATAGCTGGGAAGAAGCAAACCGAGACTTACTGTTGTGTATGCGGCTTCATTTTTTCCAGTTTGGTGGCTTTAGAGCGTGCAGGTGACACCAGCTCAAGAACGGCGACTACAACTACAATACACGGACGCTCTGGCCCGCCACGCGCCTTCCACCTTTAAGTTAATACTGTCCGCTGCTGTTTCTTGGTGCTTAGGCGTTTCGATAGCGTCCTCGGTACACCCGCGCCGACTGACTGTAGAGCGACGCCGACCTGCAGTCCAGCGAGCAGAAACCCGCGTAGTGACTGGTGCCAGCCACGAAGTTGCGCGTGCACATGCCGCACTGCTCCCAGTTAGCGCTGTCCTGGCTCACAGCCTTCCGTCGGCCTTCGAGATCCTCGTGGCTCACGACTGTGGCGGCGAACGAGCTGCAGAGCTCCGAGCGGTTTGTGGAGCGTTTGCTGGCGCCCGCCAGAGCCACGGGCTGTAGTTGTTCGGCCTCTTCCTGCTTCTTGTCACGGCTAAGTCGACGCAGCAGCTTCCGTGTGGAGTCTCGCAGTCCCATGGCAGATCGGAGACTTGCGCTCGAGGCTTCGAATTCGAGAGTGATGAGGTTGTTGTTGCACTGGACTTGCAGTCGACAGGGGAAAGTCGGGCCGATTGTCTTTGATGGGCCTTTGACTCAAGGCCGCAAGGCAGGGAAAGTGCAACCGGGGCTGTCCATATGACCGATGGCCTCCAGTCTGTTGGGATCAGTCAAGACGCCGCTTTCGAAATTGGAAGCGAGCTGAAGGCGACACTTGCGTCGAGTTGCTTTGGTGTTGGTGTTCGAAGTCATGTTGGCACCAGGGCTCCCGATTATGGCATGGTCTTTTCAATAATTTCTTATGAAACCATAAATATATTTATTTCTGCCAACCAGGAAGACCATAACATAATTTATTCTGGACGCACCGCTACATAATTTATGGAGCTCAGTTTTCGTCCTAATAAAGTGATTCAAGCTGTCAAATCCGTTGTCTTTTGAGTTTCTAAGCAACGCACTTCGAAGTACTACATAGTATGTGCTTGTAATCCCGTCTACACTTAGGTTTTCATGGTTTTGCAGGTGCAATGCAACGTCAGCTTGCGCTTCATTATTTTATTGGTTCACTGCTGTAAAATGACATAATTTACGTTTTGATTTCAGATTGCTCATGCCATTATTTATGTCGGAGGAGGCCTCCTCATAAATAAAAATGCCATAATCGGGAGGCCAACTTGGCACCATGCGCTGCTAAGTTCGTCATAAGACGTGTCATGCACAGAAGCGGAGACCTTCACCACACACAGCGCCAGCCGGGTGTCATGTGCTTCGTCTTGGCTGTTGCAGCCTGTGAGTCAACGTGTATTAATAGCTGTCTAGATCTCCGATGCAGTTATCGGCGGCAAGTCTTGCGAAAGAATTGCAAGAAGCGTCGCGAGACTTGGAAAGCTGCAAAGGCAAGGCGAGCATGGCTGAGTCAGCAAGCGTCCTCGAGCATCTGCTCGCATGGGTACAGTATCGCAGTTTCTTGACGGAGAACAGCATTGTTGCTGATTGAGAGCTGCTAGCAGAGACCTCACATTGGCGTATTCCGGTTCTTGACGGAGAACAACGGCAAACTGCAGCAGATTGAGAGCTGCTATAATAGCAGAGTCTGCTGGCAGCTCTCAATCAGCAACAACGCTGTTCTCCGCCAAGAGAAGTAACGTTGTCTACCTTCCCGATATGTCTATGAGCGACAGACCACCACACGCGCTTCCTATCGATATCGAGGATACCGGTATCAACCGCAAGCGTTCTCCATCAAGAGATTGTGCAGCGCCAGCCACGTTCATAATCGGTTACGCTCTCAACTTCACCCTGTGGTTCCACCGCAGCTCAACTAATCACATGAAATGATGAGCGACCCAGTATGAAGCCGACGCGCCACCTTCTCCATTGGTGCAGTTGCTGCAACACGTGATGAAAGGCAACATGTAGCCATCTCTAGCAGCCAGACTATTTTGGTCCCGTGTATCCCTTTTACAAATTAACAACTGTAGTTCACTATGGGTTACTGTTTTCCCAAACATTTTGTATCCGCTCGAATCAGATATACCCCACTGAATCAGACGTCTCTGCTCCCCTCAGGCTCAGCTCAGCCAGCCGTCATTCCGCATTCCGCATCCTGTAGCCGCCACCTAAGACCATGGCGCACGACTCGGCCGCGTCTCGCTCGCTGCCCGAGCGCATCTCGTTCCCCGACGAGGAGGTGAAGATCCTGGCGCTCTGGGAGCAGCTGGACGCCTTCCACAAGTCTCTGGAGCTGTCCAAGGAGCGCAAACCCTTCACTTTCTACGACGGACCGCCCTTCGCCACTGGCCTACCACACCACGGCCACATCCTGGCCGGCACCATCAAGGACACGGTGACTCGCTACGCACACCAGACGGGCCACTACGTGGAGCGCCGCTTCGGCTGGGACTGCCACGGCCTCCCGGTCGAGAACGAGATCAACAAGAAGCTGGGCGTGACCACCAAGGAGCAGGTGATCGAGATGGGCATCGACAAGTACAACGCAGAGTGCCGCGGCATCGTGCAGCGCTACACGAGCGAGTGGGAGCGCGTGGTCAAGCGCATCGGGCGCTGGATCGACTGCAAGAACGACTACAAGACCATGGAGCCGTGGTACATGGAGTCGGTCTGGAACGTCTTCCGCACCATCTTCGACAAGGACCTGGTCTACAGAGGCTACAAGATCCTGCCCTACTCCACGGCCTGCACCACGTCGCTGTCCAACTTCGAGGCCAATTTGGACTACCGTGACACGCCCGATCCGTCCGTCGTCGTCAACTTCCCGCTGGTGGAGGACCCGGACGTCGCCTTTTGGCGTGGACCACGACCCCGTGGACGCTGCCGTCCAACTTGGCGCTGTGCGTCAATGAGGCCTTCGACTACGTCAAGATCAAGGACCTCAAGTCCGAGAAGTTCTACATCCTGGGTGAAGCGCGGCTGTGCCAGGTGTACCCCAAGATGACCAAGAAGGGCTACAAGGGCGGCGAGTTTGAGATTGTGGAGAAGTTCAAGGGAGCTGAACTTGTTGGCAAGAAGTACATGCCGCTGTTCGACAGCTTTAAGGACTGGCCTAACGCCTTCCGCGTCCTCTCGGACAACTACGTGTCCGACTCGGGCGGTACCGGTATTGTGCACCAGGCTCCCACCTTCGGTGAGGACGATTACCGCGTCTGCGTGCGTGAGGGCGTTGCCGACAAGTTCACGCTGCCGGACCCGCTTGACGACAACGGAATCTTCACGGATGAGGTGCCGCTTGTCAAGGGCCTGCACGTGAAGAAGGCGGACGACGTCATTTGCCAGGACCTGAAAACCCGTGGCCGCCTTGTGTCCAAGGGCACGGAGGTGCATAGCTACCCGTTCTGCTACCGCTCGGGTACGCCGCTGATCTACCGTGCTATCCCTGGTTGGTTCGTGAACGTGGAGCGCATCCGTGACCGCATTGTGGCCAACAACAAGATCACGCACTGGGTGCCGAGCTTCGTGCAGGAGAAACGTTTCCACAACTGGCTGGTTGACGGTAAGGACTGGAACGTGTCGCGTGGCCGCTTCTGGGGTACGCCGCTGCCGCTGTGGGTGAGCGACGACTACGAAGAGGTTGTGTGCGTGGGCTCAATCGCGGAGCTGGAGGAGCTGACGGGCGAGAAGGTGGCGGACCTTCACCGCGAGTTCATTGACCACCTGACGATCCCGTCGAAGCAGGGCAAGGGCGTGCTTCGCCGTGTGCCCGAGGTGTTTGACTGCTGGTTTGAGAGTGGCTCCATGCCATACGCCCAGCAGCACTACCCGTTCGAGAACAAGGAGAAGTTCGAGGCCGGCTTCCCGGCTGACTTCGTTGCTGAGGGTCTCGACCAGACCCGTGGGTGGTTTTACACCCTTATGGTGCTGTCGACGGCACTGTTTGACAAGCCAGCCTTCAAGAACCTTATTGTGAACGGCCTTGTGCTTGCTGAGGATGGTCGCAAGATGAGCAAGAGTCTGAAGAACTTCACGGACCCCGACGAGATCCTGCAGAAATACGGCGCTGACGCCCTTCGTTTGTACCTGATCAACTCGCCTGTGGTGCGTGCTGAGCCTCTTAAGTTCCAGGCTGCAGGTGTGCTCGGTGTCATCCGCGAAATCTTCCTGCCGTGGTTCAACTCTGCTCGTTTCTTCGCTCAGCAGGCCACTCGCCTGCAGCTCGAAACCGGTGCTGCTTTCGTGCCCGATCGTGAGGCCGCTCTCGCCTCGACGAATGTGATGGACTCGTGGATTATCGCCGCCCTGCACAACCTCATCAAGTTCGTGCACGAGGAGATGAAGGCTTACCGTCTGTACACGGTGGTGCCGCGCCTGGTGAGCTTCATTGGACAGCTGACAAACTGGTACGTGCGCCTTAACCGCCCCCGCCTTAAAGGTAGCGCTGGCAGCGCTGAGGCCGCCGTGGCCCTCTCGGCGCTGTACGAGGTGGAGTACAACCTCGCCAAGCTTATGTCTCCCTTCACACCGTTCTTCACGGAGTACATGTACCAGTTCCTGCGTCAGTTCCACCCGGACGTTGTGAACAGTGCTAAGGACCTGGCTGAGGACGCCGATGGTGTGTCTCCCAGCGTTCACTTCCTCATGCTGCCGGACTTCGATGCCAGCCGCGTGGACGAGGAGGTTGAGGTGCTTATGAAGAACCTGCAGAGCGTCGTCGAGATGGGTCGTGTTGTACGCGAGCGTCGCACCATCTCGCTGAAGAACCCGGTGAAGAAGGTCATCGTGGTATCGAACGACCAGAAGACTTTGGACGGCCTCCGCCGTCTCGAGACGTACTTGCACGACGAGCTGAACATGCGTGACCTCGAGTTCTCGACGGACGAGAAGGAGTGGTGCGTGCTCAAGGCCGAAGCCAACAGCCGTGCTCTTGGCCGTCGACTGGGCAAGGCGCTGTCGGGTGTCAAGATGCAGATCGCACAGATGACCCACGACGACGTTGCCGCGTACGTGGCTAACGGCAGCGTGACGCTGGACGGCCACGAGCTGACCGGTGACGACCTACAGGTGAAGCGCGAGTTCAAGGGCGACGCCAAGATCTTCGAGGCTGATGTGTCACCCGAGGGCAACCTCATGGTGATCATTGACACCCGCGAGGACGAGGAGCTGAAGATGCAGGGTTGCGCGCGTGAGGTGATCACTCGTGTGCAGAAGCTGCGTAAGAAGGCTGGTCTGGTGGTGCAGGACAAGATCCACGTGTACTTCGAGGAGAAGGGCGGCGAGAAGGGCCCGATCTCCTCGGCCATTCGGTCGTTCCTGCCCATGATCGCTTCCACCCTCGGTACGGCACCTGCGCCGATGTCGCTGCAGCCTGCTTACAGTGTGCCGATTGTGTCGGAGGAGGCTCAATTCGCGGACTCGAGCGTGAAGCTCGTCGTGGCGCGTCCCGCTGTGCTCTTCGCGCCTGCGGACGTGCTAGCCAAGCACGAGGCGACCGTGCCGGTGGAGCAGTTCACGGCTTACGTGGCTTCGATGAAGTACGGCGACGTGAAGGCTGCGCTGGAGTCGGCTGACGCTTCGGTCACTGTGGCCAACGCTACTGCGCAGGTGACTCTGAAGGCCAACGTGGAAGTGTTCCTGGACGCGAAGGCGCTGGCGAAGTCGCTAGGCAAGCCGGATCTTGCGTGGTTGACCACGGAGGCGTAAGGAAATTAATGTAGCCCTCGAGCCTCGTCCTGAGACCTTCTAGCTAGCTTTGTTTCGCACATCTACTTTGATCCACATCCACATCCCTGTGCCGCATTGATCTATGACGTCATGAATGTACAATTACAGACGTGGAGTCTAGTTCTGACACGCTGCACTTTGGCTTGTGTATTTTTTCTCATAGTTTAACATGGAGGCTAGTGTTCGGTAATGATATGCTGTCTGTCTGAGTGGAGGCCGTAGTTGCGGTGTCGACTCAGTGCTCAGTAGTCGGCGTAGGCGTCGGCGTCGGCCGGCTCCGGCACAGCGGGCTAAAGCGGTGCGACAGCCAGTCGAAGGACACGAGCACGATGCCGAACTGCGGCGCAATGCGGGTCACACGCGGTCCCCACCCAGAGAAGAGCGCCTTGACGCCACCCTCGGCCGTCACCTGCCTGTACGTGTTCATGAAGCCCTGCACCGTTGCGTCGCGCGACTGCATGCGCGTCTTGAGCAAGTCCAGCGGCGTCGACAGGAAGGCAGCAGGGATGCCGGCCGTCGAGGCTGCCACCATGGACCATCCAAGAGACGTGCCGTCCTGCACACCGAGCTGCGTCTTGGCCATATCGTACAGCGTAAAGTATGTGGAGGCGAACATGACGTCGCGCGTGAGGCAGGCCGAGTATCCCCGGTAGAGTCCCTGCATTCCCACGTCACGGATCACTCCGAGCGGCTTGAGCGTGCTGTCCAGCTGCATGCGCACCTTGACGACCTCGACAGGGTTCATGACAATGGACTGCGCGACGCCCGACACGGCGGCAGACGTGAGCGAGGCCTTGAACTCGTTGGGCTTCTCGAAGAAGCTCTTGACGAACTCGCGCGTGGCGAGCGACACGGCCTTGTCCGGAATGGTGCCGCAGAGCTGCGGGCCCAGACCCTTGTAGAACGATCCCACGCCCTCGTTGCGGAAGATGGCGGTGAGCGTCGTCACGGCGCTGGTGGCCACACGGCTGTTCTGCATGCGCGTCTTGACCACGTCCACGGGGTACACGGCGATGATGCCGCCCATGCCGGCGGTGGCGCCGATCCACATGCTCTGGAAGATGCTCTGCTGGTGACCGCGCGTCACCTTGGGGGCAGCTGCGAGCAGCTCACGTGTCTTGTGTCCACGCAGGTGCGGCATGCTGGGGCTGGCGTCCATCTTCTCCATGGTGACGTTGCGGGCGAGAGACTGGCGATCGGAGCGGCTGGGGGCTTGCTCGCGAGGAGGCAGATTGCAAAGTGAAGGCGCCCGAGGACGAGCGGGGTGCGTGCAGCCCATCACCGTACTCCCACAGCCCTAGCGCGTCATGTGCCGGCTTGGCGACGTCACCCCTTGCACTGCGTCGTGAAACTGTCGAGAAGAATGTCATGTGTTAGCCAAGGTTGATAATTCTGGCGTTAAGACTGACCTAGGATAAGGAATAGGAGCTGCATCCAATCAAGGTGCTTATTATGCGACAGACCCGTTTAACACCAACGGCTCGAGGCTGGAACTCGACCGCCCTCGACTCGAGTCTGGAAAAGGGGCTCGATGACGCGATTTGCACCCCAGCTTCGCTGCTGTCCATGCGATCGCCGACGCTGGCTGCTCTGCACGCTTTCCTGGCTCAGAGATCTTCTCAGTCGAATCCGGCGGCGAACGTCGGGCGGCGAGCGACCTCAATGGAAGCCGACCACCATCGATGGTGGAGACTGCGAACGCGGCCGAAATGCAAGGTTCGACAGGAAATTCCAGCATCCTCGACTCGAGGTTCACCTCCGGCTGTTCCGGGGATCGCAGTAGGTTTTCTGCCGCTGTGAACAGCGCCCGCTGAAAGCCAGCCAAATGGCTAACGGCAAGTGAATTGCTGCTGCTGCTGAGCGCGGCGGCATACGTTGCCACAAAGGTGTCCCGCTGCCACGTAGAAGACCTGCGGCAGGACGCGCAGGATACATAATAGTCTTCAGCTTTCGCCCGAGTTCTTGGCTGGTAAGCGCGAGCAGCGCAATGTCTCGCAAAGAAACTGCGAGCGTAGTGGCGCGTGCACTCCAAAACACCAAGCAACCATCAAGCGAGCGAGGACACCGAGACCGTCGAGGATGTGTCGGTCCACCGAGCGGGTTGATGATGGCTGACAGTTTGCGTGATGGCCTGCAGTTTGCGCAAGGAGGTCGAAGCACCCGCAGGATGCCCCCTTCGCCACCACTTTGACAACCGAGTCGCGTATAGCCGAAAAACGCGCTGAAATGGACACTCGGTGGGTAAGGTCGCATGGGATCACTTCATCTTCATCTCGCACGCCGCAGCTGTCGCTCGTCCTCGTCCTTGAAGCCATATCGTCCAGCAGGCTATTAACGTTATATTTCGTGGAGGTGCTCCAGAGGTGCTGTCTAAAGGCGAAATGCTAAGGTGACGCCGTCGAAGCGCTCAAGCTTGATGTTGCTTCAACCCGACGTGTAACGGGCGTTTCGGTGATCGACATGCGCTACTCAAGTGCGTATCCCACAACAGTGCCACATCACCCATGATTGGTCAAAACTAAATTCTGATATCAACCAATCCTCGCAGCCTTGCCCATCACTGACTCAATCATCACCTGCCGACAACGCACAATCACCAAGGTCCACTCCACGTAGCCTTCTCCACGACCGCAGCAGCCATGGGCAAGGTCGACTCGTCCCAGGGCATCCTGATGCAGATGTTCGTCATCTCGCCCGTGGTCTCGTGGATCCTCAAGCCTGGACGCTTCCCCAAGCAACGCGCTTTCTTCTACGCCGTCGCCTTCCTCGTGGCGCTGGCCGCCATCACCATCGTACGTTAACTGCACCAATTCCCATTGCCTTACTACTGTCTCACCTGTTTACTATTGTATTACTGCTTGATGTAGGGCATGGACCTGTACGCGCAGGAAGACAATTTCTATCACGTGGTGGGCGTCAGTCGTGACGCGTCCTTTGCCGACATCAAGCGCGCCTTCCGCATGCGCTCGGTGGAGCTCCACCCGGATAAAAACCCGTCGCCCAATGCTAGTGAGGAGTTTAACCGCCTCAGACTGGCGTTCGACGTACGTGTTGCTGTTTTGTAGAGGTTTTGAGGGTGCTGACGTGGTTTACTTGCTGCAGATTCTGGGAGATGCTCACAAGCGCCCGCTGTATGACCTGTTCGGTGAGTCTGCGGTGGAGAAGGACCTGTGGGCGATGCAGCTTGAGACGCTGGTGGGCGCAGTGACCTACTACGCCGTCTGGGCCGTGGTGACGTTCATCCTTACGCTGAGCGACAATGCCCGCGAGGCGCGCGCGTGGTCGCTCGCTGGTGGTGTGTTGTGCCTCGCGCTGGAGATCAATGTGATTTACGGTGGTGCTCAACTTCCGACGTACTTGTTCCCCATGATGACCATGCACGACTTCGTCACGCTCGTGCACTCGGCGTTCCCGTCCTTCATGAATGGATGCCGCGCCGTCGGAGGATACTTCCACCACGACTTGGCGCGCGAGAACTTTGCGCTCAGTATTGAGCTGCTGAAGAGCAACCAGGTGCGTTTTGTATTGATTACTTTTTGCTGTTAGAAAGGGAGCTGATCGAGTGTTGCTGTGGCCAGGCTATTCTGCTGAACATGCGTCAGCTGCAAGGAGAGGTGGCATCGTCTGCACGTCGTCGTCCGGAGGTAGTCAAGGCCGATGCGCTTCCGGCTGCTGCTAGGAAGCGCTTGAAAATGGAGAAGCACCCTGCTGGTTCGCAGTCTTCACAAGTTGCTGAATCAGACGATGCCTCTGCTGCTGAAGAGCTTCGAGACATCGCAACTCCGCAGGCAGAGGTACAGAGCGGTGGGGGCCTCGGCATTCCGAAATGGGCATACGCCGTCGGCGCTTACTTTGTGTTCAACTACTTGTTCACCGATTAGAGGACTACATGTAGGTAGACAAGCAGCAGCGAAAATGAAAACCCCATTGATGTTGCCCTGGGCATTAGCAGTTAGATTTTGTATTGTGCTCCTGGATATTTAACCGGACACAAGGCATGGCTACATTTGGCATGCCTGCAGATTTTCTCCCGCGAAGACGTGGCGCCAGCGTGGGTTGAGCTGGCAGTCATTTCCAAAAGATGCTGACTGCTGTCAAGACCACGATGCCTGGTAGATTCCAAGTGGTAAGCCACAATCAAACTATGATCCCTGCGAGTAAGGCAGCGCGTGGCCTGGGGAGCCGCCGCCGCCCTGCTCCGCAGACGAGCTCCAAGTTGGACGTCGTACGACGAAAGAGTAAAATAAACTCAAGCGCCTAGGCGCCCAATGTACTGGTCGGTGGGTCGATCACTGGTGATCGGCGCGTCTCGTGGGAGCTTCCCCTCCTTTGCTCAGCCCAGAATGACGGAATTCTGACTCCAGGCCCCGCGAGGTTGACGCCGCTCGCCCCTCACTCTCCAACTTGGATCCTCAAACGTGCTTCTGATGTCAACAATCCGACGCACGTGTGTCGCGAGCTCCGCACCGATAACACCCCTCCCTGGCCGAGGACGCCGCAAGAGATGAAGGCTTGCGACCTGAAGGTGCGGAGTCGGCGCACATGCACGGACCAAAGACCCGGAAGCCACACAAACACCACTCGTTCAACCAATTTATAATTTAAGATAATACACTTCCTGTCCACAGCCTATTTTAATAATTGCCTCCTTTTCTAGGACTGCATGTGCGTCGCTTCATGATCACCTTTCTTCGATCTGGATCACACAAACACCGACCTGCCAATCATAGTCGGCTGTCACAACCACTTCAACGTTAGTTATCATCACTGGGGTGAACGAGAAGATACGCGAAAGCAACACTACATGTAGTGACCTCAAAATTAAGTTGCACATATCATCCTTATCTTCGGACGCGTATAGATGATGTTTGCTGCACTTTCGAGCTTACCCGTCTGTGCATTTCAATACACCTGACGCACTCGTATCTCTTAGGCCTTCGGTGTCCATGGCAGCTTCTCCAGGTCCACATTTCCACCGGAGAACACAATGCCGACGTTATTGATCCCTGTTGGCAACTTGTGCGCAAGAACAGCAGCCGTGGCCACAGCGCCACTGGGCTCCACAACCTGTTGCAACACGAAAGAATTTAGTTATCCGTCGAGCCAAGAGAATATCGTGCGATGCTCCTACCAGCTTCATGCGCTCCCAGATGAGCTTCATAGCTGAGATGATCTCGTCATCGGAAACAAGCAAAATCTCATCCACAAAGTCGCGCACGACCGGCCAATTCTTGTCACCTGGTGCAGTTGCAAGACGTTAGTTGTCCGTTCTCCTCATCAACTCATTTGTCAATGGCCCTACCCAATGTGGTCCTCAAACCATCGGCCACAGTGCTCACCGGACCGATATGACCCGTGAGGTCTCCCTTCTGGAACGAGTTGTAAGCGTCAGCTGCACCGGTAGGCTCCACCGCAAAGACCTTGATACCCGGGCTAGCTGCCTACACAGAAATTTCCTCAGCAACAAACTCCGCAGCTTCACTAGATGTACACAACCAACCTTCGCAGCCATCGCAACACCAGAGCAGAGGCCAGCGCCTCCGATGGGCACAAGAATTGCGTCCAGCTTCATTCCATACTCCTGCTTGGCCTGTTCCAGCAGCTCCAGCGCAACCGTGCCTTGACCGCTCATGACCTCCGGGTCATTGGACGGATGCACGAAATAACCACCCGTGGCTTCCACCGCATCATACGCAACTTTCTCGCGAGCCTCGATCGTCGGTTCACACAGCACCACTTGAGCTCCGTAGCCTCGAACAGCATTTTGCTTGACACTCGGCGAGTTGTTCGGCTGCAAAGCACACGGCAGTGATAAGTACAAGCAGACTCTACCCTCAATACATGAGCCCCACCATGATGATCACCGCCTTGCAACCTGCGTCTCTAGCCGCTAGAGCCACCGCCTGCGCGTGGTTCCCACTCGAATGAGTCACGAACGTCGTGTCTCCCTTCTCGCCGCGCTGCTCTTTCTCATGCAAAAACTTCTTGACGGCATTCAATGCACCGCGATACTTGAACGCCCCAATCTTCTGCAGGTTCTCACACTAGTCGTAGCACAATTGACAGTCAAGGAGAGCCCTTCACTTACTGTCATGGTTATCGGATACCTTGAAGAACAGGCGCTTATCAGCCTCGTTCTCCTCCGTAGCAATCGTCTCCAGCGCGTGACACGTGAGCACTGGCGTACGGTGTGCGAGGCCCTGGATGCGCTCGGCAGCAGCCTGCACGCTGACCAAGGAGATAGCGTAGTCGATTGAAGCCATGTTGAGATTTGAGGAATGCTTTGCTGAAGACGATGGTCGAACCACGTTGATGTGTATGGCGTCCGTACATCCAATCGCCTGATTAGATGGTGTCTCCAATGGAGACTCTCCATCAAGGAACATGCATGTGGCCAATGGATCATTGACCCATCGCCACAAGAAGCCGCTCGGTCTTCAGCAAATATACATAACCAGGTACTGAGGCACGACATTGGACAGGGAAGGAAGGCACGAGTTACTTTACTGGCGGGGTCCACCGAGCTTACTGCAGCTCGTCTTCGAGGTAGCTGTACTCGAAGGTGAACTCCGTCTTAATGCGTTGGCACCAGCCGGTCTCGTAGTCGAAGTAGACGAAGGTGCCCTGCTCGTAGTCCTCTCCTGTGACCTGCGGCTCCTCGTGGCGCTTGAACCATGTCTTGTACTTCTTGTGGTAGCCCCATGTCCGTCGCTTGAGCTCGCGCGCTGCCAAGTACTGCTGGTATGAGCCCTGCTGGTAGTAGAAGATGAAGAAGAGCGTGTCCACGTCCAGCTTCTCGAAGATGGGGAGCTGGAGAACAGCGTAGACGGCGTGGCCGGGAACGAGGCCGGCGTCGGGTACAGGTTGCGCGGCACGTAGCGGTTGGCCTTTTCCGAGTCGCGGCTCTCGGGAATGAAGTGAAAGCTTTCGTCGATCAGCCGCAGAACCTGCTTCTGCTCCTCAGTCAGTTGGGGCAATTCCTCCACAGGACGAGGCTTGGATAGTGCTGACGTTGGAGTAGGTGCTGCAGACCCAGCCCCACCTGATACGATTACTGGTGCTGGTGCAGTTGCCGCAGCAACAGGCGACGGAGCAGGAACGGGTGGAGGCAAAGAGGCGTTAGAAGATGCTGGAGAAGGTGCTGGAATCGACGGAGGCTTAGCCGCTGGCGAGATGGATGACGACGACGAGCTCGTGCCAACGACCTGCCCCTTGATACTGGGAGACGGTGAGCGCTGCGGCGTAGGCGGCGACACCTTGTGGACCGGTGTACGCTGCTCTCCAACCGCAGGAGATGACGGCACTGGAGTAGTTGTCTTGCTTGCGCTCTTGTCTGACGACCCGCTCTTTGCACGCTGAGGAGTGGTGCGTCCCTTTCCGATCTCCGTCTTGATGCCATTCGGTGATGAGTCGCTCTTGCTCGCACTACTAGAGCGACTGGGCGTCGCTGTCTTGAGATCAATGGGCTTGACAGCACCAGCGCGTCCGATGCCTGTAATCATGGACGACGTGGCGCTCTTGCGCGGCGTCTTCCCACGTCCACTTGTCGTCGTCGTCGTTACAGCAGCAGTAGTAGACGAAGACGCGGACGTCGTGGAGCTGGCATCATCAATCCCCACGTCCTGTTCAGTCGGCAGTGCCACCTGTGCAGCAGCACCGAGCGTATCGAGATCTAAGAGCTCGTAGATGTCGTCGTCTCCGTAGGTCTCCATAAAGTCTGGCTCCTGATTGGCTTCAAGATAATAGTCGATGTCCTCCTTGAGGTCGTCCACCTGGTCTGGCTCCAGCGCCGAGTTGTCCAGCAACCGGTTGATCTGTTCGAGCTTGAGGATGTGCCACTTGTGCCTGGACAGCAGCTTCTCCTTCTCGTCGATCTCGGCCTTGTTGCGGTTGCGGCCCTTGGCCGAGTGCAGGCGCTCCACGTCGCTCTCGAGGGCTTCGATCTGCACGTTGAACTGGTTGAGGCAGTCCTGGATCCACGCGTGGGACTGCTGTCTGGCCTGTTGCTCCGGGTCCAGACGCTCCACTTGAGCCAAACCTTCTTTACTGTAAGCCTTGGTCTTGGTCTCCTTCTCGCACACCTTGAACTCCTCCATCTTCTGCTCGATGAGCTTGCGTGCGTCCACCAATGGGCGCTTGTCCTTGACGTCGCTGTTGCCGATCCATGTCTTGAGCTGGTCTCGGAAGCGCTGCAGCTTCTTGATCTCCTTCTTCAGGTCCGCCTCGTGCTTCTCCTTCTGGTTCTGCGCTGAGGCCGCATACACCTTGTCCCAGATGTCGTTGAACACGTCCACGCCCTCGCTCACCTTCTTGAGCGTGCGGTCGATCTCGCCCAGCAGCTTGCGCTGGCCGGCCATGGTGCTGCTGTTACGTTCCTATTGTCCTTGTGCCGGTTTTGAAAGGGGCGTATGGAGACGACATACGATTGGATGAAAAGACGAACCAATTTGACCAATGGCAGATGAAATTCTTTACTGATCGTGATTGGATGTAAAAAGAGAGGTTATTTGACCAATGGGAGAGGGGAAGACGTTATGCAGCCATTTTACAAAGTTGACACAAGATGGCGAACGTGATGTTGACGAGTGAGGCGGCGAAGGACCCGAACAAGCCCTTCGCGCTGCGGGTGGAGGACGTCTGCGTCAAGTTCGATGTGAGTAGATACTGTTGCGTGAGTTTGGTGGTCTATTGCGCCCAACTGACGACGTTCTGTGTGTTCTAGGAGCTCGTGTCCGAGTGTCTGACGCTCGTGCAGTCCGAGGAGCAATCTCCGTACGACGATTGGCTGTTAATAGGTGCAAAAGGCAGTTCTAATGTCTGAAGTGGCTGCTGCAGTGAAGGGGACGAGCAGAGCAGTGTGGAAGGCCAAGTGGTCAAGAAACTCGAGCAGTTCAACTCGGTGTGCGACGAGCTGTACAAGGAAATAGTACGGGACTGTTTTCTGCTCGGTGGCCAGTCAATTATTGGAGCACTGACTGGTGACTTTGTTGCTGCAGTTGGGGCGAAAAGAGAAGCTGCTGAACCTCATGGAGAAGAGTCCCAAGAACGTGGATTTGCACCGACAAATCCAGACGGCAGGCAACTTGGCGCAGGTGGTGGGCGACTTTCGCCACTTCCTCGAGACAGGAGAGAACCCCACACCTCAGCAGCAACAACAACCCAAAGAGTAAGTGACAAATGAAAGAAGCGAACCTCGCGTCAAGCGAGCCGCAGTGTATTTTCAGGGAGTTTCGAAAATGAGGCAGTACCTACGGTCTCGGATGCAGCACATAGCTCAGATGTCGTTGAACGGTAGCGAAGGTGTCATCGTCTCGCTTGTACGCACGTCCGTAGGAGTTGTCGTCGTTGATGACGTCGTTGCTGCTACTGGAGCAGGAATCACCGCGGGTGTAAGTTCCGCCTCCACGCCGTGGTACGTCTCCTCTGCGACTTCGAAGTAGGGCATGGCCGTGTTAGGGAACAGCTGCGGCTCCACTACAGGTCGAGGCCAGGGACCGTCGTCTGGAGTGTTCGAGCGAAGCAGCCACTCGAGTATTGAGCTGTCGCTAGGAGCACAATGGTTCGGTGGCGGCACCGGAGGCATGTGGTGCCTGCCGATGAGCTCATTCTGCCAAGCAAAACAACGGTAAGATCCCGTACAGTTAGTGACCACGCCATCAAGGCCAAGCGTGTGATAATGACAACGACGAAGCCTACCTGCTTATGGACAAGCTGGGTCAAATGGTGGACTTGTGCGGAGAGTCCATCAATCTTTCTGCCCAATCGCTCTTCCAGCACCGACAAATCTACAGTGCAAGCGAGTCAAGAAGAGCGCGAGTCGTTGAAGCAAAAAAGCACCCACCTCGCTTCAGCAACTTCGGAGGCGGCTCCTTCGTACGAACAGATGAGTCCGAGTGATAGGAACTCGGATGCTTGCGCTTCGACAGCACGCAGATTGCATTCGTAAAGACTGGCGTCAGGTCAGCAACGTTAGCCGTGCATTGCTCTTGGTCCACTTCGAGGCGTAGTTTGAATCTCTGGCCATCCTTTCGCCGACTGACCTTCTCAAGACGGAACTGCACCAACGCCTTACGTGTGGAAGCTCGAATCACCACCGAGTCGTAGTCGTTTCCCACAAAGCGGAAGATCTCTTGGTCCGTGTCATCTACGCGCTTTCCAGACTCGAAAAAGAGCAAGATGCGAAGCGGGATATCAATGAAGTCCTGGTCAGGAGAGCGAGCAGACTCTCCCCGCTCGTTAAACTCCACCAGCGTCACTTCCACTTCCAAAGCATTCGCCTTGCCGCCTTCGTCTTTGTAGAACTCGGACGCAGGTTGCTTGGTGATCACCAGACGCCGCGTCCAGTTACCCCGCTTGGACGGGAAGCCAAGCACATTCTCCGTCGCCGGGGTGACGCACGTTGTCGTGGTCGTTGGAGACGGGGTCGACACTGCAGTCGAAGACGATAACATCGAGTCAAGAAGGTGCGACGGCGGCCCCAACGGCCAGCCGACGTCAGTACCCGCGTGTCCGTTCACTGCCAGGAGGTCCGCAGGCAGATGGAAGCTCGAGTCCGACGGCGACTCGCGCTTCGGCACAGGTCTCGGAGCCGCGGCAGCGATGTGCATGTCAAGGAGCAGAGCAAGTTGCAAACTGATGAATAAACGCCTGGGCTCTCGGCTCTTCTTCGGGTCGAGTGTCGTCACTGTGCTGTGTTGGTTGGGACGAGCCGGCAACGTGCAGCTGAGACCCGCGGCGAGACGGGAAGCGACTGCCACCGTTTGCGTGTCAAAGGTCCATCTCTGATGGCGATGGAGAACACCCACCACCTTCAACTTAAAGCTCAGCAACGGGCGTGCAATGACTTGCATCGTGTCCCTTCACACGACATGGCTACATCTCAACATGGCTACATATTTTACGGTACGAAAAGATCCCATGCCGCCACTTTTCAGCCAATCGCGCGCGCCGTGTCCTCGCCAATGGAGTTTTTGTATGACCGGGAGAGCGCGAGAAATGGACGTGCAGCACGAGGCCGCGAGCCGCCTCTTGGCGTGTCCGCGTCTGAGTCGCGAGCGGGAGGCCGAGCGCCAACGCGCCATCCGCCAGCCGCTGGCCGTGAACTGGCACGAGAAGGTGGAGGACAACGGGCAGGTCTACATCAGCATCAGCAGCAGCGAAGACGAAGAGCAGGAAGAAGACTACGCCGTGGAATTGGAAGAAAACCAGCCAATGGACGTCAAGGACGAGCTGCCAGTGCACGAGCCAGAGGTCGTGATGATTGACAGCGACAGTGACGAGGCGGACGACGCTCCGTACGAGGTGCAGGAGCCTGTGAAGAGCAAGAGAAGGCTGGAGGAGGAGACACAGCCGCGACATCAAGTCGCTACGAAGGACGAGGTGCAATGGGAGCAGCTGGATATCCCAGGTGTACGCAGACGACGACTGGGTGAAGAGGACGCGGCCTTCTTACTGTTCTACGGGGACAGAGAGACGCCTAGTGCGGGAATTCTACGGTTGATTGTTGGTACGTTGCAGTTCAGAGATGTTAAAGAGGCTGAGGTTGACTGTTGTTGTTGTAGAGTTGATTTCTGCGGATGTAGGAGCAACGGATAAATTCGTGTCGAGGTTCGTCAAGTATCTGCTCTGGAGGAAGCTAGGCGCCGCGGTGGACGTGGGGCTTGCGAGTGAGCGACATGTGCAGTCGGAGTGGACGAAAATCGTCTTTAGCTGTCGTGTTCCCCGCATCGACGGAGGTCGGGCCCCATGCCGCGACCCGAATTGCTGCCTCGAGCCGTCACGATCACGGTGCGGCCCTTGCAGGTTGCGCGGAGACAGCCGCAGCGCCGCAGTCTGTGTATTGTCAATACCAGTGCACAGGTTGCTAGTAAACCGGAACCGCTGTCTCCACGTACAGCACCGGAGGAAGCGGCAGTAGCGCTAGCGAACAGATTATCCGGAAAAGGAGCTCGGGCAAAGAGCGCCAAGAGTCCGATAAAGAGCTCCAAGGCGCCACAGACCAAGTCACCGCGGGGCGAAGTACGGAAACGTCCGCTTGCTGGAGCGACATACAGCCAAGGTGTGGCTGGTGTCAATTGTTACTCGCAGGCTGCAGAATTCTCTCCACGCAAACAGCTGCGGCGTAATGGTGAAGTGGCTGTGCCGCCCGTCACACCACGCCAAGTTGTACGCGCGAAAGGCAATGCAGGTCAGAGTATCAGTCAGAAACTCATGGAACCGCTGTCATACGATTGCCGTACACTTGAGATAATCGAAGTCTGCCTCTTGGATGGAGGCCACCAGGCCAGCGTGGAGAAAATGTTTTACAGCCGATTGTCAATCCTGTGGAAGTTAACCCGGTGATACAGATGACGGCGGACGAGATTGTGCAACACATTGCATCAGTTCGTCGGGAGGGACGCTTCACAAGTTTTGAGAAAGTCACAGATATTTTATTGAAGCTCATGGCGGACCCGCGGAACCGGCACGGTGTGTTCAACTCTCCCGTTGATCCAGTAGCGTTGGAGCTGCCTACATACACAACGATTGTGCAGCACCCGATGGATCTTGGCACAATCAAGCGGAATATGACTGCTGGGGAGTATTTGGAGCTAGAAG
This sequence comes from Phytophthora hibernalis, assembly GCA_012656075.1. NCBI lineage: Eukaryota > Oomycota > Peronosporomycetes > Peronosporales > Peronosporaceae > Phytophthora > Phytophthora hibernalis. Next base: position 161,487 of record JAAKBF010000403.1, on the reverse strand, counting down.
ATTTCGTGTCCGATGTACGCTTGGTGTTTGAGAATGCCATGCTTTTCAATCCAGAGTCACATTACATCCACGTAGACGCTGAAATCCTGCTGAAACGTTTCAACGAATCCGTAAAAGCCGAGCAAAATCGGCAGGCTAAAAGCAAGCGCGTCCAGCATGCCTGCCTCGTATGTCGTGGGAGCACGTGCATTGTCTGCAGTCAGCAGTGCTTGCCAATTACGCAGCCACAATTACAATGCTCAGCTGGATGCAGTACTGACATTCGGAAGGGGTCCGTGTACTTTAGCTCGGAGGATGGCACTCGAGTGTGGTGTCAAAAATGCAAGACTCGCCTGGCAAGAGATCGCAACTCCACCAATCAAACGAGCGACAATGCTTTCCTGGACTCGCTCATTAAGATGAAATCTGAGCCCAGTGTGGAGCCTTGGGTAAAGTGTGGCGAGTGTGACCGATGGCTGCACCAGGTGTGCGGGCTTTACAACCCCGTGATCGGGGCGTATGAATCGGAGAAGACTAAGAACCCGGGACCTGGTGATTTGGTTATGGAAACAAATCCCTATGTGTGCCCTTTGTGTCGGTGTCGGCGCAAGCGTGCAATACCACCTCCTGAATCACCAATGCGTAAAATCCTGAACGCAGATCCTGATGAGCACGCGCACAACAGTTCGTGTCTCAATATTCCAAGTTGTGAACTAAGCATATTTATCCAGAACTTCTTGCGCCGTGGACTCACGGATATCGGTGAGCATGAAGCGGCACAAACGCTGTACGTACGTGCGCTCTCATTTCCAGGTGAGCGTATGGCTGTTCCAGAAGGCGTGGTACAAGCATTCGATGAGAATGCGGAGCTGCTAGCTCAATTGCGTCCGGAGGCCGATACGAGCTCACAACGCATGCCAGCCCATATCAGCTACCTCTCTCGTGGTTTATACCTTTTCCAGAAGCACGAAGGAATGGAAGTATGTCTCTTTACGATCTTCGCGCAAGAGTTTGGCGATGATTGCGAACTGGAGACAAATCGACGGGCTGTCTACATTGCGTACCTAGACAGTGTACGCTATCTGAAGCCGGCAAGTGCACGGACCGCGTCGTATCACCTAATCATGCTGGCTTACTTCGACTACGTGCGGCGCCATGGTTTCTCACGCGTGCATATATGGTCATGCCCACCTCAGAAACGGATCAGCTACGTGTTTTGGTGTCGTCCAATATTCCAGAAGACCCCAGTGCTGAGCACCTTCGTCGTTGGTACAACAAGCTGCTTACCAAGGCGAAAGAGTACGGAATTGTCAAAGGCTGGTCTACCATGTACGATCGATACTTCAGCGAAAGCGTCTGTGCTTCCACTGCTGTCGACGACTCAAAGCCATCAGCCTCGTTTGTGTCTATGAAGGAGGAAAATGGTGTGGGTGTTTCGACTCGTGGCACAACTATGCCTTCTGTCAATCCTGATGAGCTGGTATGGCCGGCGAACCAGCTTCCTCCCATTTTCGACGGTGACATAATCCCATCGGAGCTGGAACGTATCCTTGGGCGCATCATGTCAAGGAACGAGAAGCAAAAACGAGCAAGCGAAAACAAGAAATTTGCAGTTCGTGGTAAAAACAGCTCGGTCGCTCGCGCGGGTGGCAAGTTCTCAGTGGGAAACGTTGTTACGCGGATCAAGGAAGAAGTACCGACAGCACAAACAGCAGCGCCTCCATCGCTACAACTCGATGTGAAGGTGCGCGAGGTGTTCTCTAAGTGCCAGTTTGCGGTTCAACGGCTGAAGCAAGACCTGCTGGTGGTGGATCTGGAGATGCCGAGTGAAGAGGAGATGAAAGAAGACAAAGTTGGCACAGGTTTTGCAGGCGAAAGACACATCAAGGGCTGTCATCCAGAAACGCTTGTGCCTTCATGGTACGGCCAGGTACCGCGATTCTTCGGCAGTCGCTTCATGTTCCACCAGCTGTGCTCGTATGCCAGCTACCAATTCGATTCGCTGCGTCGTGCCAAGCACTCGACAATGATGATGCTGCACCACTATTTCAACGAGCGCGTGGTCCAGCTCAACGTCTTCTGTCGCGAGTGCAGCCTCCTCATCACACGCGCAGAATTTTGGTCCTGTCAAAGCTGCGAGCGCTACGCGCTGTGCGACACCTGCTTCCGAACCCATAGCAACGAGCACCCGCACCAGCTCGTCTTCGGTCCAGCGCCGCCGTTCCCACCACGGACGCAGCAGATATCCGAGCATCCTGCAGCTCCTGTACTCCATCCACCGCCGCCACAGCCACAGCAGCAGCATTTTGCGCCGCAACGTCCCGTTCTGCAGCCGGAGCAAGTCCAACCCGTCGCGTCTGCGACTTCGGTGGAGCCGTCCGCTTTGCCGCCAACCGTCGACGTCTGTGAACTCCGTTGACCGTACCAACCAGAAGCAAGCGGCTTCCCACGAAGAAATTGCGTCCTGAATGTAAGCACCATAACCTGATAATAAAGATATTTGCACTGTCAAGTCAACTTCAACTTCAAATGGCGCGTTTCAACCCCAAATCCCGTGTTGCTTCCCATTGGCCAGTCTAACTTGAAAATTGGCAATGGAGCTGACACTCGAGGCCGTGGCCAAGGACGCCTTCCGTCGCGAGTTCTTCCTGCGCTGCTTCACGGAGCGAGAGGCGCAGGCGCTGGAGCTGCGCTTCGCCTTCCTGCATCGCGTGCGCCAGTACAAGAGGCTCGTGGGGCGGCGCGACCTGCTCCCGCGCGCTGTACGTGCCAAAAAGATCATTTAAAAGTAAAATTCGGGTTATTCTAAAGTAAAAATTCCATTATTGTATTATTTTGTTTGTTTTACTGCAGGCCAAGGACATTGTGGCTTCGTACTTGCAGCAAGTGGAGTCCACCAACCAGTTACTATTGCCTCCGTCTGCGGAGCCTCTTCGAGGTCGAGTACTGGACGCTGTAGCTGCGGGGTATTGCCCGCTGGACCTGTTCAATGGAGTGGAGACGCTCGTGAGGGAACTTATGACGCGCGACGCCTTCCGCACTTCCTCCGCAGCAAACAGTACACGGAGCTGTGTGACACATTGAGATCCAGACGTGAACTGCCGCTGGCGGAGGTGCTGGTGGACTCGAGACGCACGCAGTTCCTCATGAGGTTCCTGGCTGAGACTTTCCCGGGAGAAGAGGGCAACTTACGCTTCTGGGTGCACGTGCAGACGAGGTTCCTGCCTCTCATCCAGACGACGCTGTTCTCGGTGGCTCTGTTTGAGGAGGTGCAGCGACACGTACGTCACGTGTTTAACAGGTTTTTGGTCGGGGAGACGGAAGGAGGTGAAGCAGCAAATAGTGTTGCTACACGCGTCCCGGAGACGGTGAGGCGCGCCACGCTGCAGCAGATCATGAAGCTGCAGAGTGAACCGTTCTCTCCGCCACGCTACGCCAATCTCTTTCGTGCAGCACAAGATTGCGTCTGGGAATGGCTCCAGACAGAAATCTACTCCAAGTTTCGTGCGTCGAGTCTGTATGTGATGTTGGTTGTGGAAACGGAAGACCTCGAGACCGACCAACAACTGCGACGGCTCAGCGAGCATGTGCAGGCGACAGTGAAGAAGAGTGCCACAATGCGCCAGGAACGACAGAGTGAAACTATACCTAAGTTAGTGACGAGGAGGAGTGAAGCACAACTCAAAGCCAACGCAGTGCTTGTCCCAATTACGCAGCCTGCCCCGTCAAATATGTGGGGTCAAGGAACAGAAGGCACCCGTTGCAGATATGGTCGTGTGTTCATGGTGCATGAACTAGTTCAGTACGGAGTTCACAGTATCTCTGCTGCTTCAGTAGAGTCATTTGGTACCTCTGCCGAAGGAAGCAAGCGAATTACTTACGAGTTGTTCTGTACCGGGAACCAGAAAGAGGCTACAGCAGAAACACATCCGACACAACTGGTACTACATGTTGGGGCATGGTGAGAATGTGGAGAGTAGTTCTCACGTGTGTGTTGTGCGAACTGTTCCGTTTCAGAACTATTGGATGAAGAACGTTGTGGCAGGGGTCAGCGAGTCTCCACTCTCCCCATCGGGACGTTCTTCGCAAGCTATTGGTACGCAATGTTTTCACGTTCCTCTCCATTTCCGATAGTTTCTCATTTCTGGTTGGCGTAGCCCCAAAACCAACTTTTCATGACTTTGTTATCCCCAAGGACAATGGTGAAGCGCATGATTTCGGAGAAAAGGCGTCTTCGCTTTTTGTTTGGCGTCTGTCTTACTTTGTGGAGAGAGAACCACACCCCAGTGAAGAATCCAAATGCGTCCCAGACAAACGAACTCGTCACCAGTTCGACTAATGTCGATAGACCTACAATTGCCTCTCAGTATTATCCACAATTTGTCGCAGTACTAACTACTGGACCAATGCACAAGAGAAGTCGAAAAATGCTGTTACAACTGGAATCAAACGGAACGGTAGGACTCAACTACTGTAGAGGTGGCATGTGAAATGATTCTATCATTCTAAGTTGGCTGTGTTGTGGTATTATGGCATTCATTTCGACAACGCTAGACCAACTTAACAGAAGCCAAGGTTTCAGAAATGGTGCCCACAATTTACGCTGTTAAGTCTGCAAGCAACACTCAGCAGCTTTTGAGTGCAAAGTATGGTGGGTTTTGTTTGGAGTCAAATCTCCGCATGGTAGGTTTTCCCTTGAGTGCCGTGTTCAAGGAGATCAGCTCGCAGGTACGCGCAAATTTCGCGAGATCTCGGCTGGAAAATGTGCTCACGTATTGTGTTCTGAGTTTTCAGACGTTCATCAGTATTGTGGCATCTGTGCTTGTTGGCAAATCTATCATCTTGGTGTCTGAACGATCTGCGGCGCTCGTTACAGTCGCGGAGGCAGTCAGAGAACTAATCAAGCCATTTGAGTGGACGGTACGTGCCATAACTTTTGCCAATGTTGCAAGTGCCCTTGCTGATGTATTCCTCCATGTTTGTCGGCAGCATTTCTATCAACCATTCTGTCCGGTAGCAACGTCTTCAGATTTGCGTGATGCTGGTCTTTTCTCTGACGTAAATACGTCGCCATTCCTCCTCGGTTGCGAAGGCATGCTAGCTTACCAAAAGAAGGATTCTGGTTCGGACCAGCGATTCCGATTCCGAATCCGTACGTCTTATGGGCGTGTTCGTATTTTTTTACTTTAATTTCTCAATGATACTAACAACACTGTTGTGCTGGGGGACAAATTTCAGGGAACAGTACTTATACAACCCACAAGGTTTCTCTTCATCTAGAAGCTTCAGCTACAGCAGCAGGAAGTGAATACCCAGATGAGCTTCTGCAAACACCAGCAATTATTGTCGACATCGACTCGGATGACATCTACGTTCCCGAGAAAGTGGAAATTCCTGAACTGCCTCGTAGGTTATCTACTAGCTTGCGATACGCATGCCGAGTGCTCATGAATTATGCATGTCATTTGTGGACAGAATCACTTCTTCGCTCGCTAGAGAGTATGCTAAGTGCGGCTCTCAACAACTCGCGTATAACGCAAGCGGATTCGCATCTCTTTGGTCCATGTAAAACTCCCAGCTTCATTATCGACATGCTTGAGCTGCCCAAGAAGACGAATCAGCCTGTACCGACTGACGAACCAAGTGCGGAGGTAGCGCCAAACGAGCTATCAGGTCCATCTCTAGACGACAGGGCCCGCCTAGTGCTGTTGTGGTTCCTCGAGGCTCTATTCGGTGATGTCGTGTATTACTTCTGCTCTCTCCACCAGAACTTTGCAGTGGAAACGCTGCCAACGTCCGCCGATACAGATGAGTTTCTTTTGTTTGAAGTTGATTCATTCCTGGATGCCCACACCGAGCTTGGATGTCGCGATTTCTTCCGTCAGTGCTTCCACACCGAGGTAAGAAGGCTATGTTGAAAGTCCATTTGTGTTCAAGTCCTGACAGAATGTTTTCATGCAGCTCTTCCGTAAATTCATGCTAGCTCAACACAAGCACTTCTCATTCTCTAGCACCAACGCAGTTCTTGAGTCTAGCGAAGTGACTCTAGAGCTGGAGATGCATCGAGAGAGCTCGCCCGATGCCTTCATATAACCGTAGACAGTCCTCAAGCGATAATGTGCGTTCGTCATTTTCTTAAATCGTTACCTTCGTTGGCTTGCTATCATTGTAACTCACAAGCTCGTCCAAGCTCACGAACGCAAACTTGCGCGTGAGCTCTGGCAACGCCGTTTTCAGAACGCCGATCGTCCACGAGCGGTCGTGCACAATGATCACAGATCCGCAGTCTGTACGCGCTCTCAGATGCATCGCGTTCATGGTCTCTGAGCGGATCTGGGCGTCGTGTGGGTATACGCTGCCCAAGCAGATACGGTAGCCATGCCGCGCCGTGATCTCCCGCATGGGCGTCGTGAACCAGCCAGACGCCGGCCGCATCCACTTTCCTCTCGGTCCAGCAGCGTCTTCCTTCGTCTTGTGGACCTCCATCACTGCATCTGTCTTCTCCTCCAGCAGCAACTGCTGCGTCTCCAGTGGCTCGGACAGGTCGTCCGTCGGTTGGAACTCGCCGATGGCTCGGTCGCACTCCTGCAGCTTCTGCTCGAAGACATGGAGCTCGTCCAGGATACTGGCTCGGTCCTCTGTGAGGTGGTTGGCCAGTGTGTGACCCTCTCGTACGATACGACGCAGCACTTCCTCGTTGCCTGGTATGTGGCCGGAGATGACGAAGAACGTGGCCTTGACGCTGTGTTCGCGCAGAATGTCGAGGATCGCGGGTGTGGAAGGTGACGGCACGTCGTCGATGGTGAGCGAGCACACGCGCGAGGTGGTGCGCACGCTCCAGAGCACGGACGGGTGCGAGTTCCACTCGACGAAGCGCAGCAGCCAGCGAGGCAGAAGGTACACGGACGAGAGGAAGACGCTGGCGGCGAAGAGAAGACAGAAGCCGACGATCTGAGCACCGGAGGAGGTGGGTACGGCGGCTTGGGAGGTGTCCACAGCATTGGAAGTCACAGAGGAAGGCAGAGAGACGAGCAGCAGCAGCGAGAAGACGCCGAGACGAGCTGCCATTTTCGGATCGCTTTTCTTCTTTGAAGGTCAGAGAAACGGGTATTGCGATGGCGAGGAATAACCCCGATAGAGTGACAAATTGTGTAAGGGTCGTGTGGACGATGTAAAGCCACGCGCTGTGGAGATGGTAGCGGTAACCATCTGGCTGTCGTTACAATTCAACAACGTGGCCACGTAGTCTGCGCTGTGTATCTTGGGTGCAATTAGCTTGGGAACTGCTAGCATCTAAGGCAATGAAGACTTACGAGGAAGAGGAAGAGCGTAGCTAGAAATGCAGACTGCTGGAATTACTCTAGTATTCACTTCGCGCGATGGGGAGGGCGGCGACTGAAATCTACCAAAACGCATCCAACGGACTCGTCTACAGGAACTTGGACACGCCGTCCTCGATGTTCTCGAGCGACAGCTCCCCGTGTCCGTGGCCGTGAGGTGGATGCCCACTCCCATGAGCACGCGCTTGATGGCCTCCTTGGAGGACGCGTACAGCATCTTGGACTTGATGCGAGCCGTGTCGGGCGACCTGACAGCAGCAAAAGCACCAAAATAACATGAGAAAGAGGTCTCTAATAGGGGCTACAGAGCTGCAACCCACGCACCAGGAGAGGAAGACGATCTTGCTGGTGGGGCGGCCGTCCTTCGTGGTCAGATCCAAGTCCACCAAAGCGTATCGGCAGTCGTTGGTGATCTGCGCCAACTTGTCGGCCATGTCCTGGTACGACTCGGAGCTGGGGCCCGTGGACTCGATCACGATCTCCGAGTCGTCCACGATCTTGTAGATGAAGTAGCGGAAGTCGTGCGGCGCGCGCTTGAGCTTGAAGTCGTTGAACTGCATGATGACATTGTCATCGACACCGACACCGGAAGACTGACAGCAACAGAAGAAGAGGGAGAGTCAGCTACTGCGATGACATGGCTTGCTATTGGCAGCTATAGACGCACCATGGTTAACTAAAGAGACTGGTGGGGAACTGGCTGAGCCTTTAGCTGAGTTTTGCTGAGTGTGGTCGAGGGGGCGGGAGAAAATCGCTCCCTGTTTAACAGTCTCATCTGAATTTACTTGATTAACGTATGGAATTCAGATGTCAACCCTCCTCCTTCTCTCCTTGAGGTGCACCACACGAACGTACCCATCTGAGTCACGCACTCCACTGCACCGCTGTCAACGCCACCTTGGCACTCTTGGCCATTAGCGCGTTCTCGTCCTGTATCAATGTGCGCAGTCTCAGCGTCGTGGCTGGGACGTCTAGTAGACGCCTCGCAGCTGGAAGTGCTGCCACTACTGCCACCAGCTTGCACGCGTGAAGCTGCAGTGGTTGTTTAGTGGCCTGTAGCAACTGATTAACGGGCGCTAAGCCCTCATTGGCAACGATCTGCCGCTTAATCTCGTCGTTTGCCGCCAGACTCATGAGTGCACCGGCGCTAGAAGCTGCTACCTGCCACTGCGGGTCCGTCAGCAACGCACAGAGCCGCGGCACCACTGTCCCATGCTCCACGACGGCCTTGCGCGCTCTGTCGACGAAGCCCAAGGCCTGCAGCGCGTCACACGCCGCTGCACGCACCTCAAAGTTCGGAGAATGCAGTCGCTTACTGCATTGGGGTACAACGTCCAACTCCAGGGCGCGGAGCGTGGTGCTGCTCACGCCGTCGTTCACCAAGTTCTTCAGCAGCTGGAGCGCGCGGATCCGGAGCGCGTCGTTCAAGCGGCAGCCGTTGAAATGATCCAGGACAACAGGAAGGTACCCAGTACTTGTGAGTTGACGCGCGCCGACGAAGGAGCCTGAGAGCTGCAACAATGCGTCGTACAGGTGCTGACAGGTGCGTTTGTTGGCGGTTGTGGCGAAGACGGGTTGGATAAGCGTGATCGTCTCGCCCTTGAGCAGCGCCGCCTGCCCGCAAGGAGACGCGGCCATGATGCTGAGTACACGCGGAGAGCTCCTGCAGCTCGATCTCGCTTTCGCTGAGTTGGGTGTCGGAGTCGTGGACGCCGATGGTGATGCCGCCCTCGACAAGCTCCAGAACGCCATGCTTGAGAGACACGACGAGTTCCTGCGGCAGTTTGAGCAGGGAAGCGAGGGCCTCCAACACGCGACGAGACAGAACAGGCTCGCCTTCTACTAGCACGTGCAGAAGGTGGGGATGGTTGTCGATGCCGAAGGCTTCGCTTACGCGTTCGTACGGCGCTTCTTTGACGTCACCTCGCACCGCAACAAGTGCCAAATGCTGCTGGGTCGACCGCTTGTAGAGCAACGATCCGTGCGCGCGCAAGTGCTTCACCACCTCGACCGATGCAGCTGCAGGAGGTGTCGATGCTCGTCGCTGCATTTCGCGTCCGTCGGTTTATTAGTGACGCTTCACCTGCGTTGAGGGTTTCAGCGCTACTTCGAGTTGCTGAGACTCATGGTGCGCCCGCTTTCAAATTGTCGGGGTGGCAGCGGGGACACCACCTTGGAAACCAACGGTTTGGTCCCCATTGATTCTTGGTTTGACTCGGAGTTGCTGCAGATGCTGTCGACACAGCGAATGGCACGAGTGGCAGCGGCGTAAACGGAACGCGCATCTTGGGAAACATTGGTGGTGGTGTGAATTCCGCAGCCTCCACGCCGCCGGCAGCTGCTTCTACCCGGTCGTCTTCAAGTGTGTCAATTGGAGGAAGCTTGGGTTCGATGGTTCCCATCTCAATGTAACTCGCAGTCGGGCTCACTTCGATGGCGTGGCCAGGGTACGAAATGGTTCTCGGCATATGAGGTACAGTTGGAGCAGTGTTAAGCGGGAGAATGAGCACGGACAGGATCGGCGTCGGTGGTAGTGTTCCTCCTGGTTCGCGGTTCAGGAAGCTGCGATCACTTTGCCAAGCGTCAACCCCAGTGGTTTTTGGCGCGACAGGAACTGCCGTGGCATCATCTTTCTCGACGACGCGATACAGAAGTGAGGACAGACGACGTTCACGTGGGTCGTTGGCGTTTGCAAATTGGGCTAGCATTGAGAGCAGATCCATGCACATGCTTTCGACACGCGGGTCCAGTGCCGTCAGCACCGGATGCTGCTCTAGATTCTCAAGAAACTCCAGGACGGCGGCCAAGACACCTTGTGCGGCCAGCACAGCAGGGATACCAGGCTTTTGCACCAGCAGACAGAAAGTGGCAACGCAATTTGTTTTCACGAACATGGAGGTGTTCGCACTCATGAGGCGTACAAGATTGCGTACAGCGCCACCGCGTAGAAGGAGCTGGCAATTTCCTGGTGCGATGGCCAGCTTCCTCAGGACAGCCGAGCACATTGCTTGTGCTTCAGGAGAGTGCACTGATTCAGGCGAACACAGCGAGAGTACAAGTGGAAGAACGCCTCGGGACAAAAGTAAATGCGAGTTGACACATCCGAGGAAGAGGTTGCACATTGCCAGCGCCACATTCTCGCGGCACAGCTTCCCTCCAACAGTGAAAAGCTCGCACAGTAGCGTCGTGGTAGGTTCGGAGCTTAGCACAGTGTGGCATTCAGCGGAAGTCGAAGCATTGCGCAGAATTCCCGCACAGAGCCCGGCTATCTCCGGTTCGGTTTCTGCGGGCTTGGGCTCTTGGTGAGCTGTCAACGCCGCTTTCAGTGCTGGAATGACAACAGCCATCGGGATGTGAGTCAGCAGAGTGCCGTCGCATGCGAGGTTGTACAGGCATCTCAAAAGTAGGGTCTGCGAGTTTCCTTTTGCTTGGAGCAGGAGAGCGGGGAGCGCAGTGCCGAGCGGAGGGTGCACCATTAACAACGCTGGTCGCGTGAACTCGTGCAGCGATAATAAATGCAGTAAGACTGCACAGCTCTGGCCGCAGTTTGCAGTCGCATTAGTGCTGGCAGCACTGCTATCTTCATCAGCACGACGTAGTTCCTCCAATTCGGCAACGCGCATGAGGTGCGTAATAGCACGCATCGTTGAGATCTCTGCATATGCTGCAGTGGCAGCGTCGTTATCTTCTTGACAGTTCTGGAAAATCAACACGAGCAGCTCTGCCACGATACCAGACAACTCGGTTTCTTTGTCGGACTCGATAAGCGCAACGAGGTGAGGCAGCACGCCAATTTTTAAGAGTAGCGTTGCACTCGTAGAATCTGCCAGCAGGTTAACTAGCGCCTTGAGAACTGTAGCCTTGGTGGAGCAAACGTCATTGTAGCGAAGTATTTGCAGGAGCGAGGCAACTGTACCAGACTTCGCAACGAGTCCTGAACGAGCTGATGGGTGCAGTGCCAGCACACAGAAGGCATCCGCGAGAATGGCGTAGTCTCGGGGCTCCATTGCATCAGTAAAAATCCCATAGGCCCAGAGCAGCCCGTCATCACACAAACGCTGCATCGCTGCTGCCTTCGCCACTCGTAAGAGGTTTAGCACAGCTCTGAGGCATACTCGACGTGTTTCCGGGTCATTCGACTTGACACACGATAAGACGAGCAGTGCTCTGAGCGCACCAAGCTTTACTAAATCCTCGACGTTTTCGCCTTCGGCAGACAAATTGCACAAAGTGACTGCGCAAGCTCGGCGCACAGCCTCCTCAGGAGCAGCGGCTAACAATGTCAGTGCCTTGATCACACCACCTCTCAGCAGTGGCGTCCCCACGGCTCTGTCTTGTGATAGTAAAGCGTACGTATGCACGCATAATCGTAAAGTTTCATTGTCCTCTGATCCAGCTAGCACTGCCAAAGCGTCTAGGAGACCGTGCTCCACCATTGTGAGACGATATTCTGCCACACTTGCGAAACGGGTTAAACAAGCAGCACATGCTGCCTGTAGTCCAGCACGACTAGAGCTTCGATCAGCATCGCCAGCCTCGTTATCGTACCGATCAGCTCCACCTTTGCGAGTACATACCTCGACGGCAACAGGAAATATACGATCGATCAGTCGCAACAACTCGTCTCGAGAAAGCGAACGACCGTCAAAAGGATGCACACGGTGTTAAAGCACATACTTTGCGCTTCAACATCCCCATCTCGGGCCAGGCGTTGCAGCAAGAAGCCTCCATTGTCATCTATGGCAGCGTATGCTGCAGCGAGAAGTAAGTGGTGCACCTCGTATTCCAGACACAGACTGAAGAAACTTCCGCCGAGCAACGTCAGAATGCGGCAGTCGTTGGAGCTCGCCCCACCTGGCTTAGTCGTTCGTGGGCCAGTCTTGCAACGTCCGACTTCGGGTAGCGGAATGATAAGTTGTACAGGAGCACCATCTGCAGACATACGTGAGCACTATCAACTGAAAATCCTGGATATGCCACGTGCCGATAGATCTGCTCCAGGAGCTGCGGCTCGTCAAGTAATTCGTCCAACTCCAACACAACCGGCCTTGCCGATGAGGCTGCACTATTCCACTCTTTCGAGGTCTCCATCGTATCAGACTTTTCCGGTTCGTTCCACGACAAAATGCTCGCTAATGCAAAAGCACGTAGCGTGACATCGCTGCACTTGTAGACTTTGCTGTAGCATTGTCCGCTTCTGGAAGATCATGGCGATACGAGAGTAGGAATTGAACAACACTTTCGCTGACGGCTTGGATGTTTTCAGGAGCTGACAGCAAAGTTGCAAGTAAGCGGTAAATCAACAGCAGCACTCCTGGACGGCGCTTGATACCTTTACCGAGTGTGGCCAGCGCGCCGAGAGCTCCAGCAGTGCCCATAAGCTCTCGGGCGTGTGTCTCGCGCGTAAGGGAGATCAGTGTATCTAACGCACACACCACGTACTCCTCACTAGCAGCGAGACCCAAGCGGGGTAACTCCTCCACGACAATGCGTACACAATCCCCAGTGCGAACAAGCGCACGCCGACATGCTCCACTTTCTACGAGATGCCATAATGCAGCGAGGGCATTCAAACGCGCAGATTCACTTTGCGGACAGTTGATAAGCAGCCGCAGCATTGACGCAGCTTCAGGCTCCACCAGCTTCAAATGATTCATTCGCGTGCACGCCAGGTTGTATAAGGCTCGACTAAGCGTCTCTCGATCCTGTGCATCCTTTCCGTGCTCTGCGAGAGCATGAACAGCGTCATCCACCCGTGGATACGCGTACTGCGGACATGAGAGGTTGAACATGGCAAAAGTGCAAGCGCGCTCAGCCAAGGCCGACGTTCGTCGCTGCTTCACCAGGCAGTCGAGCGCTTTTTCCTTGATAAACACACTCTCACTTCCATCCTCAATCGTGAGGTTCGCTAATGTGGCGACGCAATTGGGCAGCAGCAACTTTTCGTGGGTGTGCGCTGACGAGAGTGCGAGAGCTGCTAGTAAAGATAACGCGTTGTGCGAGAGCAGGATAGCTCGACCTTCTGGCTCACAGGACAAATGACCCAACGTGGCCACACATGCTCCTAGTGTTGCCACATCCTTGAACGGCATAGCGCCATAATACTCGGCACGACATTGTCACTAAGCAGTGCCGCATGAAGAGACCGGTTAACCGCCATGGCTTCCACGGCCAGCGCATACTGTCGCTTGCGGTTGGTCTTCGTCTTGTTAGGCTTAGCTGAGTTTGTATCGCGAGTCTTCGCAGCAGGGGCCGGCAACGCTGGCCCACTATCTCGTTCCGATTGCTGCTGAGATGCAGGCTTCGCAGGGGTGACAGGAGCCAATTTAACCGGGTGGAGCTTGTAGTTGACTCCAACTCGCGCAGACAACGGCTGCTTCTCCTTCCGAGATGCCGGCAGGCGTGACATGTAGAGTCCGGCATCGGTGTACTCCCCGTGCTGGGCAAACACATCTCCACGGTACTGGAATGGCAACTTGTGTTGAAGCTCCGGTCTCTTGTGGGAGGCAAGAGGATCATCGTCAGTTAATACGAAGTAGTCACGCCTGCGTTGCGGGGAAGGCTGTTCCAGCACAGGACCAAGCGAGTGGCGCGAAAGGGAGCTGGTGCCTAGACCTCGCAGCTCGGCCATGATCGAAGTGCTGCTTTCCTTCTGACGAGCAACAACGCACGCATACCCGACAAAAATAGTTAACCTCACCACTCACCTCGCTGCATCGAAAAGGAGGAGCACAAACAATGAGCAATACAATACGCAATGGCTATTCATTCCGACGTTACCTCTTTTCACCACGTCGTCAAAAGTAATTCTGCGCCAGCACTGGAGAGCGAGGCACTTTCATAAAGGTGCTCGTAGAGCTGGCTAGACGAAGCAATATGGACATGGCCAGCTTAATCGAAGTCCAGCGCTTCGCCAAGCAACATTCCGCCGAGGACACCGGCGCCAACACCCATCGCCATCTGTCCTTTGCTCATGCCACCGCCATGGCTGCTGCCACGGCTACCACCGTAGCCACCACCGCCATAGCCGCCACCGCCATAACCGCCACCACCATATCCGCCAGAACCATGACGGTGGTGGTGGTGGCCACCGCCTTGCATCACCATCACTGGGGGCCAGCTGCGTAGGCCACAGTCTGGGGAGGCGGAGGAGGGTACCCGTACCCCTGTTGCGGGGTGGTGGGTAGTACGGCTGCTGGCCATACTGAGGCGGAGGCGGCTGAGCGTATTGAGGCGGTGGGGGCTGAGCATACTGCGGAGGAGGCTGCTGGTAGTACGCTTGTTGAGGCGGGTAGGGCGACGACGTAGCAGCCACTGCAGCTACAGCAGCATTCGTCGCAGCACTGGACGGATGGGGGTACGCGCTAGAAGCAGGAGGGTACTGTTGCTGCTGCTGAGGGTACGGGTACGCCTGGCCCTGCTTGGGGGCCTTCTCGGCTGAAGCCATGGGAGCTGCGGCCTGCACACCTGGTCCCTTGAACTGCACACGCAGATTGATCTCTCCCGCCCTCTTAGAGCCATTATTGAGCGTGTACCACTGGTCCACGACCCTCCACTGAGGAACATGCTGACGGGCAGACGACACTCTCCGATGAGGGTACTGGACGTGAAGTTCTTGTCCTTGACTTCGATCACGAGCTGGTCCAGCTGCGGGTCCACGACGGCAAAGACGAAGACTTCGTTCCACACAGGCGTCTTGTCTTTAAGAGAAGGAAGGTTAGAGGAAGGAGAAGAGGGAGAGATTAGAGATTAGACTTCTTACGGCCGTTGTCGTGCACGCGCGTCTTGAAGTTCTTGCCGCGCATCGAGAGTTTACAGAAGGGGTCTTGTTTGCCGAAGGTCTGCTTGTCCAGCAGGTTACGCGCGGAGCACGCGCGCACGTGCAGCTCCATGCCCATATTTAAATGAGAAGAATGAATGCGCCCTCTTGACGGCTTTTCTCCGAGTGAGCTGTAGGTACAGACAGACGCATTCTCACGGTACTACTCAAAATCCAGCGTATTGGTTTGGAGAGGGAAGTACTGTGACCGTCATTAGTTTATGTAATCAAGGTGCGCAATACTACTACTCGTGTAGTACTAGTTTTACAACTGTCATTTTCACAGAACTACTATTCATAATGCTAAGATTTGTAGCCAGAGCGGCCCCTTTCATTATTCCTAGGCCTGGCTTGCATTACACGTAGGCGACAACCGGTGAGGATGATGGCGGCGGGATGTACTTTGCTAGTGCAATGGGGACTCCAGGGCTGCACGGGACGAACACAGCTGTGGAGGATGCATCCTTGCAGTCGATCGGAATCAAAGCGGCTGAGGCGTTAACAGGTTTGCCGAAGCAAACGTGAATAGCAGCGAGGGCGTTGCCAGCGCCTTCACCCTCGCTTCCATCGATCGGTTCAACGGCGGAGCACATAACTTGGACGCGTGTCTTGTAAAGCGCGGTGATAGCAGCCAACGTCGTCTTCGGAGAGCTGTCAGCTGCCCACCGGTTTATCGTTGCGGTGGCCTCCTTGTTGACTGCGGCAGCGCGCATCGCCGCGCGGAAGTATTCCCGAGCATTGGAATCGAAGTCAGCACCACCGTTGGCAGCGTAGCACAGCCCGTGCTTCTGGAACTCGTGGTTGTACAGCTCGCATAGCGTGTGGAAGCTGGAGGGCTGCGTTGGGTCCACCCAGACCTCGTTCATCGCGCTCAGTAGCTCTGGTGACTCGGCTGCGAATCCACTTGCGTCGAAGGGTTGGTTGCGGATGTCGTCGCTGACGTTGCAGCAGGCCGAGAAACCGGCGTTGTAGTTGGGCCAGAGGCCGTGAATGGAGAGCTTGCTGGTGGCCTTGGAGGGCTCGCACACGATGCCGAGCGGGTATTTGTTGACGTTGCGGTGCGATATGGTGAGGTCAACACCCGCTAGCAGGTCGCGACAGAACTGCGGCAGGAAGAGCTGCTCCAGCAGCAGGAAGTCGAAGTCTCCGGGCTGCTGCTTCTTGGCCAGACACGAAGGATCTTGCGTCGGACACGTCGGAGTGGACGGCGCCTGCACGCAGATGTCCACGCACTGCTGGCCACTCGGCAGCCATCCCCGGGGTAATCCACCGCCTGTACGAGCCTCAGCAGCGCAGCCACCAACAGCAGCAGCATCGGCTTAAAGATAATGCACACTTCGACGGATCAGATCATCCACGATACTACCGTACATTGCTATTTTGACCAAAATAGTACAAAAAGATTATGCGTATTTCGTCATTGGCCGGATCATGTCACAGATTCATGTGGTGCTTGGTTTAGCAATGCTTGTCATGGCATTTTTGATCTCTCGTCCTCTTGCGCAGACGATGGTGCTCCGTGTGTCCAGCTCCCCGACGAGGTCGGCGCCGCCGTTGGCCAGTTCATCTTCGAGCTGAGCCAGCAGTCCATCGCCACACACGGCCGCTTCGCTGTGGCGCTCTCGGGTGGCTCTCTACCCAGGTGACACAGCCACCATACTCAACCCTGCCGATCTTCTGATCTCTGACTGAATTGTGTTGCTGTAGATTCTGAACAAGGGCCTGCAGGCCATCAACGGCGACGTGGACTTCTCCAAGTGGTTCGTCTACTTTGCCGACGAGCGCTGCGTGCCATTGGACCACGACGACAGCAACTACAAGGCCTGCAAGGCGGCGCTCTTCGACTTTGTACGTGACACTGTACACCTCTGCTTGTTGCAGTCAACTCACACTGCACTCTATGCTTTGTAGATCCCCGTACCGGCCAGCCAGATCTACACCATTGACCCTCGCTCACTCCGGAAGCTATGGCCGTGGACTACACCAAGAAGCTTGCTGAAGTCTGGGGAACCGACGTACGGTCTCGATCTCTTGTCTATTTGCACTGTCACTAACTGTTGCTTGCTGCATTCAGCTGCCTCGTTTCGACCTGATCTTGCTGGGAATGGGCCCGGACGGCCACACGTGCTCGCTCTTCCCGGGCCACCCGCTGCTCGAGGAGAAGACGCTGTTTGTGGCGTCCATCGAAGACTCGCCCAAGCCGCCTCCGCAGCGCATCACGCTCACTTACCCGGTCGTGAACAACGCCGCCAACGTACGTCGCTGCTCACCTATGTACATGTACTTGTTTGCTGACTGAATTTTGCCACTGCAGGTCGCGTTCATCGCCACTGGTGCCGGCAAGGCCGAGCTGATTCCGCACATGGTCGGCATTGAGAAGCGCACGCCGCCGCTCCCGGCCGCCAACGTCAAACCCACGGACGGCGTCGTCTACTGGTTCATCGACGAAGACGCCGCTGCCAAACTGTCGGACGATGCCAGGATCTAGACAATCCACAGCAAGGACGCGCTGTCGCTGTCAGTGCCAGCATGCCAATCAACCGCGGAAAAGTGAGCTCGTGGCAATCCTTCAGGCGGTGATTGGCAAGCTGTCTTTTGCACAAACAGGTTGATTACAGGTAGCATTATTGTCCGATAAAAAGAGTCCCATTTTGCTCTTGACAGTCAAGCAACAGTATCAATTATCAAGACTCCTGGGTACGTATCACCTTTCGCGGCTCCGTACTTCAGAACTGCACCCGGTTTTGTCTGACGTGATAAAGACCCGCCGTTGAAGCTCGGCGAGAAATGGCTACAGAGCGAAGGACAACCGGGCCGGCCCACCGGATCACTCTCCAATTCGCCTCCAAAGCCTTACTTCATATGTCAACGCAGCAGCTCCAACGCCTTTCGCCCGTGCCGCTCGCCCCCACTCGGTCCTCCCAGGCCGCAGCCCCACTCGTTCCTTGAGACTGTGGACCGAGTCGAGATCAACCGCTCGCTCGTCCGCCATGACGTCGTCTACTACGTCCTGGACGTCTTCCTGCTGCACCACACGTCGCGCATCCCGACGCGCAACACTCCACGGCCAGCGCGTCGCAACCTGACTACCAGGTGCTGCACCGCTTCTCCGATTTTGCCGACTTCCGCTACCAAGCTTGGAGCTACGCGCAGCGCAAGCACGAGGACGGCCACATCTGCAAATACTGCAACAAGTACATGCACTTCATCCTCTACTCGCTCTCGCAGCCACGGCTCTACGTCAAACTCAGCGCGGGTGTCGAGCGCCGCAAGAAGGTGCTCAAGAGCTTCTGCGCCGCCTTCGTGGACATGGCCGTCAGCAGCAAGACGGAGCCCCACTGCGACGGCTGCCAGGCCATCCGCACCTCGTCGAGGGCTTCCTCCGCCACTAACTATATAAGTCCAAGTACAAGTCAAGTACGTAGCATATACATTTAAGATAATTCAGCAACCACACCACCTTCGTGTCTTGTTACCACGGTCTCCGATCTCGGTGCCAATCAAGGCAGGGTACGGTGCCAGAGACGCGTTTCCTGTCGCCAAGGAACATGAAGAAGCTCCGGTCGAGTCGCTCCTCCGCGTCGTTTGCCACTGCACTCGAGGTCATTTTCGCGCCGCCGCGGGAGCTCTGGAGATGCCTCGGTGGCGAGTCGGCGTTGACGCTCGCGCGGGTGTGCAGATCAGCACGCGACACGCTCCGCGGGTGGCTCGACGCTGTAGTGCGGGACATTTCGCTCGGGAAGGAGGCGCTGCCTATTCCGATGCAGCTACCAGTATCGACACCACACTTTGACTCCCAACTGCGTGCGGTCATGGAAATGATGATGGCGTTCGTCTACACCACAACTGTCCAACTGCCAGCTCTCGCCGCGCTGCCGCCGGACCTCCTGTCCAAGCAGCGCGACGACCGATGCCGACGAGTCCTTCGTGGTCGCCAAGTTGACGTCGTCATCGTCCAGTGCAAAGGCAAAGGGTGGGGCGCCTTAGCAGCGCAGCAGATTGAACGGGGTGCGTACGTGGGCGAGTACACGGGTGAACTCATTTCGTCCAGCCAGATGCAACGTCGCTACCGAGAGCGCTACGATCAAGAGGAGCTCAACTACGTGCTATCACTACGGGAACACGTGGCTCTCCGAGGTGCATCCGACCTCCACTTCGACGTCGTGCGCACCAACGTGGACGCGTCGAGCAGCGGTAGTTTGACGCGGTTTTTCAACCACAGCTGCTCGCCCTGCCTCGAGGTGGTGGCGGTGCGCGTGGACTCGTTCGTCCCTCGCTTGGCGCTTTTCGCATGTAGACGCATCGACGCTGGAGAGGAATTGACGTTCGACTACGGAGGAGGATCGAGTGAAACAATAGGAGGTCGGCCGTGTCACTGCGGAGCTTCCGAGTGTCGAGGGTCTCTTCCGTCGTGTTAAACTAGTCAAATCACTTGCATTTTGTATTTGCCCATTTGATTGGCGACCATCATGTCGGACAAGACGTACGACCAAGTGTGTGAGGATGCGAGCTCCGCCGCCGAGATGCGGCTTCTAGACCACTTTAAGCAGCACGGCGGGGAGGTCTGGAGCATTGGCACAGGGTGTCAGAGCTGCCGCCAGATGCTGGAAGACGTCGGCAGCCTCAAGGTGCGACCTGTGCCAACTCAACCTGTAGTGTTGTGGAACGCTCACGCTCTGGTTGTCTGTAGCGTTGCGCCAATTGTGACGCGGCCCTGTTCTGTGACCGCGAGTGCCAACTCAAGGCGTGGCCTGCACACAAGACCGAGTGCGGCGTCATCGCGACGTTCCAGCGACTGCACAAGACCACGAGCTCCGATTCCAAGTGGGTTGCTTGGTGCTGGTTGTTTGTGGTTGCCACGTACTGATGTGTCGCAATTGGTTGCAGACTTACCACGTTGCTGGAGACGCTGTTGCTGTCTTCCAGTCCCAAGAAGGCGGACGAACCAAAGACGGCGGGCGTCGCCAGCTCGATCGGCATGAATGGTCCCGAGCTTCCGGGCTGGTTCTTCACGGTGGACTTCGAAGCGGTACGATCTTTGCTTACGTTGCAATGCAGGAGGGTGTTCTTAGCGTTTTCGGTTGTTGCAGGCATCGAAGGAGCAACAGAAGACCTTCTACCAAGCGGCACTAGAGCTGTACGGACTGCTCAAGGATGAAGAGTGCTGGTAAGCGATACTTAGTGGTGAAGTTTTGAACTATCGTCGGTGGTTAACGATTTCTGGGGTTGTAGGACGCGCGACAAGGAGAGTTTCCCGCGTTCGAGCTACACGCTGGTGGATGTAGGTAGCAATGTGGTGGCCTTCCACAATTTGTAGCTGAAGTTTGAGCTGTGTTTGGTTGATGCAGCCGCTGCCACACGCATCTCCTGCCGCGGCGGAGTTGCAAAAGGAATTCGTCGCGATAAATGGACACCTTGTGCTGTTTTCGGCGTGGCTGCAGCACCGGAGCCGCCTGCCACGCAGTCCATTCCATTGGAAGACCGCAGCTTCTTCGGCGTGGTGGACTCACTGCTGCAGATCAGGTATGGACAGCATTTCTTCGTCATCCTTCGTCTGTTGTGTACTGATGGTGCGTGTTTTCCAGTGCCATTCGCAGCGGTGTGGATGCCTTCATGGACGCCCAATTCTCGTAACGAAACAATCAAGAATGGTGTTGCGGAGTGCGTGCAGTATCGTTTATTCAAGAATCATTTGCAACTCATAATTGAGAGAGCAGGTTCACACAGCACACAACACGCCGGTCCTGGGCTGCACTGCAATGGAAAAAGTAAAAATCTCACGTCGACACCTTCGCAACGCGGTACAATGTATCCAGCATTTCTTCGATATCCTCATCCAACTCGTAGCACTCGAGCGCAGCCACGACCTTCTCGTCGTCGCTCAAAATCAAATCCTTGAGACGCGTCTTCTCCTCCGCTGAGATCAACTTGTCTGCTGCAATGCGGCTTGCAGCCTTGAGCGCCAATGCGTAGCGCGCACGTTGCGACAGCGACCGCTTCTTCGTCAGTGCGTCCTTGTCGAGCTCCCCTCTAGCAGAACGAGAAAGCTCATGAATCAGTCGTGCTGTTTAGTCGGATCGCTGGCTGGCAGTCTCACCGTCAATGATGCCCTTCTCCTCCAGCTCCGACACGGACGGTCTGTGGCGCAATTGGCGTGCGATCTGGTCCGCCTTTAGCTGTCGCTCCAACTGGTGTTTGGCTCCCTGCAGTACTGGCGCCACGGCCGCATCCTGACCTGCATCACAACAAGAAAATGGTCACCACGAGCATCTCTCTCATCCTGCAGCGTTCTAAAGCCGTACCTTCCAGGATGTTGTGCGAAACGAGCTCGTCCTTCTCAGGACGCGACTCAAGCAGGTGCGACACCTGGTTCTGCACCAGGTTCCGCTCCAGCTTCTTGGCCGTGGCCGTGAGACTCGGCGCCAGCTCGGCGCTGGCCTCCAGCACGCCCGTGGTGCGCAGCTCCTCGATGGACGGGCGCTTGGTGAGCTGCTGGTGCACCTTGTCCGAGTGCAGCTGGCGCTGCAGCTTCTCCTGCGTGGCCTGCAGACTGGGTGCCACGCCCTCGGTGCCGTGCACGATGGCCAGATCGCGCAGCTCCTGCACGTCCGGCCGCGTCTCCAGACGGTGGGCCAGCTCGTCCGCGCTCATCTTGCGCTGCAGCTGCTTCTGCACGCCCTGCAGCGTGGGCGCCACGTTGGGCGACGCCGTGGGCAGCACGTTGCGCTGCTCCAGCTCCTCGGCGTCGGGCCGCGCCTCCAGCAGCTGGTCGATCTTCTCGCTGGCAAGACGGTGCTGCTCCTTGGTGGCGGTCTGCTCGTCCGTGGCCGGCGGCTCCTGGTCGGGCCCGCCGTCCAGCGTCTTGACGGTTGTCTTGGGCGTCTTGGACTTGGACTTCTTGCCCATCGTTTGCGTCTGCGTCGCTTGGGGGGCGAATCTTAAAGTGAGACTTTGGTTGAGAAAAGGGGATAAATACTGGAGACAGCCTCATTAGAAGATTTACACTTGCAGTTTGTAAGATGAGCCAACTTCAACGTGTTTCTGATTGACGACCCACTATTTTTCAAATGCTACAGTTAGACGAACCTGTAGGCGCACTCGATGAGCTGCTGTGCCGTTATGTTGCTCTCGCCCGTGCGACTGAGCTCCTCCTTGGCCATCTCCGTCACCAGCAGCAGTTTCTTGACCGAGATGGGGCGGTCCGACAGCAGCGTCAGCACCTCGTCCTTCTGGTCGTCCGCCACGGGCAGTCCCGTGTGGGTCAGCACGGCGTCCAGCTCGCTCTTGTGCGTGAGCTGCGGCACCTCGAGGCACAGGTCGAACACGTCGCTCAGCTCCACGGCCTGCATGGCGGCGATGTTGGACGTGACGCCGATGACCACGAGCTTGCGCCCCGCCACGGGCACCGGGTTGCGCACCAGCACCATCAGCGCCTGCAGCACCAGGTTCGAGAAGCGAGGACCCAGACCGACGTAGTCCATGAGGCGCTCGATGTCGTCCAGGATGATGATGCTGAGCGGCGACCGGTACGCCTCCTCGAACACAGTGTTAATGTACGTGCACTTGCCGCTCTCAGCGCGCGAGATGAGCTCCGACGCCTTCACCATACGCACGAGCGGGAATTCGCTCGCAACAGAGCAGTACGTGGCCAACGCAGTCTTTCCCGTGCCGCGCTCGCCGTGGAGCAGCACCGACATGAGCGGCGTCTTGTCGTTCGAGCGGACTTGCTCAATGACACGAGTCAGGGCCTCGCGCACATCCGTAAACGTCTTGCCGTACGGGATCAGGCCGTTCTTGTAGTACAGTGCCAACTGATCACTGGGGGCACCGAACTTGGGCTTCACCTCCTCCAGCGCCAGGGCGAAGTCCTCCATCGAGATCTCCGGGTTGAAGTTCGCAATCGCGTGCATGGTCCGCCCGTCGGTACCGCGTGAGAGGGCGTGTGCAGTGGCCGCTCGCACCAGACCTTCTATCTCGGCACCGGAGAAGTTCTTCGTACGCTGGACCAGGTTTTTGTAGTCAGGGTCCTCGCTCACGATCTTGGTTGGGTCGAGGCAGTTGTCCAAGTCGGCGGCAACCTTCGGGTGCAAGGCCCCTTTATCGCGAGCACGCTCCGTGTGGATCTTGAGAATCTGGGCACGACCCTTTTCGTCGGGCAGGTTGATTTCAATCTGCACCTCCAGACGACCCGGACGCATCAGAGCTTCATCCAGCATATCCTAACAAGGACACGAACGATCAATGTAAGCATTAACGTCGCATCCACAGCCACACCAAACAAAGCACAATCGCACCTTTCGGTTCGTCATGCCGATCACGAGAACGTTGTTCAGGCTGTCAACACCGTCAATCTGTGTCAGCAACTGGTTCACCACACTGTCACCCACACCCGTGCCGTCGCGGCTCGAGCCACGCTGCTTGCAGATCGCATCGATTTCGTCAAAGATGATGATGTGCACGTCGCTCTCTTCTCCGAGCTCCTCCTGGTCCTTGCGCGCGTCGGAGAAGAGATCGCGGATCTTGCGCTCCGATTCACCGACAAACTTGTCGAGGATTTCCGGTCCGTTGACCACCTTGGGCTCCTTGGCCGTCAGCGCCTGCGAGATCTTTCGGGCGATCAGCGTCTTGCCGCATCCGGGCGGTCGAACAGCAGCATGCCGCGCACGTGCTGGATGCCGAGCTTCTGGATGACGTCCGTGGGGAAGAGCCGCGAGGCGAAGGCGCGACGGAAAATGTCGTTGAACTCCTTGTCGAGGCCTCCGATGCCCAGCTTGGTGAAGTCGAAGTCGGGCTTGAACACGGTGCGCGTCTGGCCCTTGGACTGGTTCGTGAGGCGGATGGGGGCGTCCTTGGCCTTGGCAAAGTTGATGATGGCGCCCTGGAGGTAAGCTCCCGCGCGCGGGGCGAACGAGTCGGAGCTGCTCTTGTCTGCGTCCACCGTGTCGATGCTGATACACTGCAGTCGCAGGGGAGACCGTCGCATCTCACAGCCATGAGCTGCCCCACGGAGAAGACCTGGTGCGTGTACTCAGCCTCGAAGACGTCCTTGAGCATGCTGCAGTCCACCACGCGCGGGTCGTTACCCTGTGCGCGTGTGAGAACCTGCTGGATCTCGAATGTGACGGTGCTAAGTACGCTCTGGGCGGCGCTGGACGGCGCGTAAACCGACACCTCGCAGGCCTGATTAAGTGGCAGTCCCACACACATGCGCTGCATGGTGCCCACAGCCACGGAGCCTGGTTGGATCTCCTTGTGGGGCTTGGCAGCCATCACGAACTTGCGATTGAGCCACACGTTGAGGCCGTGCGCACGCAGATCTTCCTTGGTGACGACTCCCGGGGCGTCTTCTTCACGAGCGCCATGAAGTCGTCCAGGTGCACGTACACGCAGTTGGTGAACGCGTACGAGTTGCCGGGGAGCCCCACCACGGCCGCCTCGAACGCCATTGTCTCAGTTCGACCTTGGTGTCCTGAAGACGTGGCGGATTGTAGTGTGCCGCTTGGGATGAAACACCAGTACACAATATGCACACAAACCATCCAGCCAATCAGAGAATTAGGAGGAGTCTCATTACCCAATCAAAGCGAGCAGCAAAAACAGCTGTAAAGTGGTAATACTGGCTTCAACTACAACAGGTAGAGCTACGCATCAACCTTGAGTCCCTTACTGAGCAGGAACGCGTCCTGGTTGGGTTCACGGCCCAGAAACTCTTTGAGCATGACGCTAGCGTTCACAGATCCGCCGCGCGCCAGAATGAGCTCGCGATAGGCCAGTCCCGTCTTGGGGTTCATGAGCCCTTCCTTCTTGAACCGAGACACGAACATGTCCATGGAGAAGACCTCGCTCCACATGTAGCCGTAGTACTGCGCGTCGTAGCCACCAGCCAAGTGGCCGAACGAGCCCGCGAAGTTCGTGTCAGGCGTCATGTCGATGAGCATGATCTCCGTCTGCAGCTGCTTGAGAAGCTGCGCCGTGTTCGACTTGGGCTTCGAGTGGATGGCCTGGTCGAACGTGGCGAAGAGCAGCTGACGTTTGTTCAGCAGACCGGTGTTGGCGTTCTTCGTAGAGATCAGACGAGCAATCAGGTCGTCCGAGAGTTTCTACAGCAGCAAAGCAACAACCAAGTCAGGCTACCGGTACCAGGACAACCACGACCGAGGTAGATAGACGCACCTCGCCGGTCGCGTAGTGCGACGATAAACGCTGCAGCGGCTCCTTTTCCCAGCACCAGTTCTCCAGCATCTGGCTCGGGGCCTCCACGAAGTCGCGCTCCACGCGTGTGCCAGCGAAGCGAGGGATATCGACTTCAGAGCACAAGCAGTGCATCACGTGACCAAACTCGTGGAAGTAGGTCACGACCTCCTGGTGTCCCAGTAATGACGGCTTCGACTTCGTTGGAGCGTTGAAGTTGGCCACCATGGCGGCGGCAGGATACTGTGAAAGAACACACGTTAGGCGCTGTTTGACAACGCATAGCCATTGTGATACAAACGTACCTCACGAACACCCTCAGAGTTGGCGCAACCCTGCTGCAGTGTGAAGCAAGCAGCATGCCCGTACTTGCCCTGGCGGGGAACAAATCCAGGTAGAAGTGGCCAACAAGGTTTCCAACCTTGCCGGGACGAGCATCGTAGACAGCGAACATGCGAACATCCTTGTGCCACACGTGGGGCTGCGAGATCTCCACGAACTTCAGGCTCAGAAGTTCCTGATACATGGACAGCAGCTCCGTTGTCACGTGCGCAAGGGAAGTACTCACGAAGCTTCTCCGAGTCGATGGAGCAGTGCTTCTTGACGAATTGGTCCATGTAAAAGCGGAAGTCCCACATGTTGATCTTGCCGTCAAACTTCCACTCATTGCGTTCGCAGTCCGCCTCCTTAAGCTTCAGCAAGTCGTCGAGGTCCTTCTTGGCCAGCGGCACGAGCTTGTTGTCCAAGTCGTTCAGGAAGGTCTTCACTTTTTCAGGAGTTTCCGCCATTCTGTCGTGGAGCAAAGTTGTCAATATGGTGCATCGCCACAGCTGCCAAAATGAGTATTCCTACCTCTGCTCGAGGACGTAGGCAGCGTGATTCTCGTATCCAAGAGCCAGAGCCACCTTGTGGCGGATCTCCAGCATCTCTTCGAGAATCGCGACGTTCGTGGAGATGCAGCGACGGTTGAAGGCATACTCCACGGCCTTCCGCGTAGACTCCACCGTGCACGTGTTCAGGATCGGGAACACAGTCGGGTACGAGAGGGCAATCTATAGACACAAGTCAGCACTGACCAAAAACAATCAGCAGGTTTCACGGGTCTCACCTTGTACTTGCCGTCTCTGCCCTTCTCGAGAGCAGCGATGAAGTCGTCACTGAGTCCCTTGAGCTCGTCGTGCTTGAACGTGACTTCGATCGTCTCCTCCGAGAGGTTCTGCTGGAACTGAATGCCGAGCTTGGACAGTTTCTGCTTCCAGGTCTGCACCTCTTTCTGTTGGTGCTCCGGCAGCTGCAGTCCGTTGCGCTCAAAGTCATTCACAAGGCGGCGCACGTAACGCTGCGTGATCGTATCCAGTTTCTACACCAACACCAACAACCCACCCGTCAGCTCCAGACCATCACCTCGTCTTCTCTCTTCGTACCGTAAACTCCGCGCTCTTGTAGAGCGTGTGGATGGCCTTGTACACATCCGCGCGCATGCTGCGCTGCACGGAGAAGTCCTCGATGGCCTCGTCCGCCTTGGTGCACGCGTCACGCGTGGCCTTGTCACTCGCCACCTGCCCCAGGAACGTCACGTTGGTCACGCGGCTGAGCATCTCGAGGTCCAGGTCGATGAGCTTCTGCGCCGAGTTACGAAAAGTCACGGCGGACGTCTCCAGCGCCGCCACGTCGTCGTCCACGCGCTTCATCCGCGCCAAGATGCGCTGCGTCTCGGCCTCGATCTCCTCCACGCGCAGGTCGAAGCGCAGATGCGTGAGCTGCTTGCGCAACAGGCGCGTGCGCTGCTGCTGCTGGTTGTGCGCCCACAGGCCCAGACCCGCGAGTGCCGCGACGCAGGCGGCTACAGCCAGCGCGTTCTTCTGCTTGTCGGACGCCATATCTTGAAATGAGGGGCGCTGTGGTGCTGACTACCAAAACGGGGACATCCATTTCAGGTCACAACGGGAAGATACTTCATTGAAATCTGTCAGAGTCGATAGCGCCTGCAATACCGAATATCGGGGTGACTGTTGTGGATATAGGAGGTGGAAGGTTTTCAGCAGCTGGTCAAAAGTGTGGGTCGGCGGTGCTTTTAATCACCTTCAGCTTCAACAATGCGTTTTCAGTGCCGCAGGCAAGGCACAGACTGACTCAACAGATGAATGCGCACCGCGCGCG
The DNA here is from genome assembly GCA_012656075.1 of Phytophthora hibernalis. Classification (NCBI taxonomy): domain Eukaryota; phylum Oomycota; class Peronosporomycetes; order Peronosporales; family Peronosporaceae; genus Phytophthora; species Phytophthora hibernalis. The sequence goes on along the minus strand of JAAKBF010000403.1, from coordinate 133,998 downwards.
GGTGCTTTGTCTGCATCGCCGTGGGCGGCGGCGGCTGTGGTCGTAAATAGTAGCACTATGCAGGACAGCGTCCTGCACAACTGGGATCTCAAGCTTGAAGTTTGAAGCAGTGCTGGTGCTTGTCGCTCGCGCTTCACTGACCGGTTTGCTTTGAGTTGAGTGTGAGGTTGTATTTCCTTCGATGGCTTCGAGTTGAACGACTTGCCATTCACGTGCTCGCCAAAACTGATTTGGCTTTTGAATTTCTCGCGGTGAGTTTTCCATCGTCACTTTGATCGGCAGGCTCGACGGTCTTCGTGTTTGCTCGGACGATGAAGCACCGGATATGGCGCTGCCGCCGTGCATGCGTCGTCTCGCGAATGCACAGTCGTTGAGCTGTCGAAAGCGATTTTCCGTTGAAGCAGGTACCGAGTCACTGAGCAGGCAAAGACAACCAAGGAGTAAGATGAGGTTGCGTAGCATAGCATCGCTGAAATTGAATTGATAGTGGCCAACAAGCCTAGACAATGTTACGCGGGGATCGCAGCCCTTGCGAACAGCGCCTAGAAATAGTACTGCTCCGTCATCGGGTGGCCTTAAACATTCTGCTCGTCCGCGTTCCTCATGTCCTTCATTCTCATTGTAGTAGGATGAAAACCAACCGGTGCCACTTGCAAAGCAGGTCGGAGTGAGAACCCCGATTCACCAGCCTGTAATCCACGGGGTTTTCCTTGCTCAACAACGTGCAATCTCCCCCAAGTCGTACGCTGGCATCGTAACCTGCTGCATCTCCACCATATCCAGAGGCATAGAGGCAACGTCCTGAGTGGCGTATTTCGCGTGGTCGTAGCACTTGCCGTGCTTGCGCGAGGGCCTGTCACAGCTCGGATGGTCGCAGCGTTTACCACCGCCGTGTTCGGCACAGAAACCTCCTCCGCGGTCGAGTTTGGCGCAGTCTGGATGCCGGCAGCGTCGGTTGCCGCCGTGTCTGGCGCAGAAGCCGCCGCGTTGGGCTCCCATGACGCATCCTTCCTCCTCACACCTGCGTCCACCGCCATGAGCTCTGCAGAATCCTCTGCCCTGACTGCTCTTGGGACATCCAGGAATCTGGCAACGCAATCCGCCGCCGTGAGCCTTGCAGAGGCCGTTGGACTGGGCCGACTTGGGGCAGCCTGGCTGCGTACAGCGCTTGCCGCCGCCGTGGCGGATGCACAAACCCATAGACTGGCCGCTCTTCTCGCAGCCGTCCACCATGCAGCGCTTGCCACCGCCGTGCGCCTTGCACAGGCCCTTGGAGCGTACGCCCTTGGTGCAGTCGGCCACGCTGCACTCTCGCTTGCGGGTCGACATTTTGGAAAGTGTAGAGTTATTAGGTTGCGCAGGTTTATTATGAATTGTTGAAGGACCTTGTTCCCTTATAATATGCGTTCTCAAAGGAAGTGGTCCTCTTTCGCTGGTCGTCATTGTCTTTTCGTGCGTCATGCGGTGCCACTCGTCAATTTGACGCGAACCCCACACACCATTCCAAGACAAGACCAATGTCAGAGCTGCAGCAACCTCTGACCGATACCCCAACCAGCGTCATCAAGGACTTGTCCTTCTTGGACCGCTTCCTCACTCTCTGGATCCTGCTGGCGGCCGGTGTTGGACTCGGGCTGGGCCAGATCAATGCTATTCAAGATGCTATTGACGACACTACTGTGGGCAGCACCAATGTGCTTGTGGCTGTCGGACTGCTCGTCATGATGTACCCACCACTGGCCAAAGTGCGCTGGAACCTCGTGCACCGCATCTTCGCTGATTGGCGTCTGCTGCTGCTCACGACGGTGCAGAACTGGGTGCTCGGGCCCTTCGTCATGTTCTTCCTGTCCTCGGCTTTCTTCAGTGATGATGTGGGCTACATGACGGGGCTCAGTCTCGTTGGCTGCGCGCGCTGCATCGCCATGGTCGTGGTCTGGAACAGCCTCGCGGGTGGAGACGCCGAGTACTGCGCCGCCATCGTGGCCATCAACTCGGTGCTCACCATGGGTCTCTACTCACCATACGCAGGTTTGTTCATCAACGACCTGCCGAGCCACTTGGGAATCGACTCAAGCACCGAGATCCATGTCGCTATGGGCGAAGTGGCCAAGAACGTCGGCATCTACATGGGGGCACCTTTCGTGGCGGCGCTGCTCACGTGGTTCACACTGACCAAGACCAAGGGCGATACCTGGTACTTCAACAAGTTCACGCCACGCATCGGCGTGCTCACACTCATCGCACTGCTCTTCACGATTGTCGTGCTCTTCGCTTCGCAGAGCACGCGCATCTCGTCCAACCTGGACAAGGTCATCTACGCCGCGGTGCCGCTGCTCATCTACTTCATGTTCATGTTCATCGTGTCCTTCCTCATGAGCTGGTGGCTTGGAGCGACGTACGAACAGGCCGTGGCGCTTTCGTTCACGGCGGCCAGCAACAACTTCGAGCTGGCCCTGGCGGTGGCCATCGCATCGTTCGGACTCAAGTCGGATCCGGCACTGATGAGTGTCGTGGGTGCACTCATCGAGATCCCCACGATGCTGGCGCTCGTGTACATGGCGTTCTGGTTCCGCAAAACGCTGTTCACGGCCAAGGCAGCGGACGACGCGGCTTTGATGAACGCGATGGAAAGCGAGACCGACCACAGTGCAGCAGGTGTCTACACGAAGAAGTCGGAGTTGTAGGCCAATACGTGACGTTGCTTTATCGGTACATTGGGGGATACATGCATTATAGTTTGTGACACGGAAGGTGTGGACGGTGTTACTGCTGTGTGCAGATTGATTGACACGAACTGACCAAAAAGACATACCTTTTTCTTCTTCTTTTGAAGCACAACGACAACCTCAACCACAACGACCCACGAATATCGAACAGAAACAGAAAAATAAGAAATGAATATTCTCATGGGGCTCATGATCTAGCACTGTTTAAATGCAGCACTGTTGTCGCAAAACACCATAGTCTGTGTTGAGTCTCTGATCTTGGCACTTTAGGGTAGTGAAAAGGAACTCCGTTGACGAGACAGCCTGCATTTCAGCGATACGCATAACTCCCGAAGGTTGCTTGACCACTATGCAGAGACGTTAGCTCACCAGACACTCTGAAACGTGTCCAGTGTATCACTTCGATTTGACCCCTTTACACCCGCTTGTCGATGCACCCACGCTCAGACGCTTTTCTCAATGAACAACATGCCGCAAAGAAATCCGGACGGCGACACTCCAGCGACCAGCTCGGTGACAGCCGCTTCGTGCCACAAATTTGTCGATGGTGGCGCTTCCGGTTCGTCTACTTCGTATCGGATCCTTGCTACACGCGGGAACGCGTCAATCATGGCCTGCTTGATCTTGGAGAAATGCTGACACTGCTTCCTGATGTCTGATGTCAACGCCGCCACAAGCTGCGAGGCGTCATTATACTCGAGTGTGTTGATCTTGAGATGGCCCAACGTCGTCCAGTAGGAGCAAATATGGCGGATAATGATATCTCCGTGGCGACGCGCGACGTTGGACGTGAAGAAGCCGTTGTACGGGATCATGTCCTCTCGCATCTCGTAGGTGCGTCGGTCGATCTCCATCTGGTGCATGCCCTTCTCCTTCCAGCCTGGCAGCTCCTTCTTCACTGCTTCTCTCCACTCACTCACCATGTGGGCAACTTTGGCCTGGTACTTGTCCACCTCGTGCTCGTACAGCTGGCAGACTGCACACGTCACCGTACCTGTATCTGGATCCACATGCATGTTCTCCCAATGGAGGCCAAAGAGCGACGTCAACTTGCCGTTCTGTCCTGCGAGAGCCTCACTGATCCTGCGCGCGACGTCCTGGTCCGTGGCGTCCTGTCCGTCGTTCCTCCGCTCGGGCGGATGCAGTCGGACGATCACGGGTCTGGCTGTGTACACTGTAGCTGCGTATTTGAACGAGATGTAGCTCTGTGGCAGTAGTTTGCACACCATAAAGTCGATGATGGACAGCAGCGGCACGTGCTGCCACTGGGGCGTGTCCCGCACCGTGTCCTTCCAGTGTGTGAGCTCCTTGCCCGCGGCCGTGCGCACGTGGCAGTCCTCCCAGATGTCGGGCGTCGGCTCCTGTTCCTGCTCCTCGACGTCGTCCCAGTCGCTCTCCACCAGTCGACCGTCCGCCTTCCACGCGGGCGTGAGGTGCCACCAGTCGGCGGCACATTTCTGGTGGAAGTGCTGCGCGTAGCGGGTCTTCTCCAGGGCCGTGGCCGTCAGCACGTGGTCGTAGCGCAGCCAGCGACTCGCGTTCAGCAGGTTGATGGACCCGCGCAGGTCCAGGAACTCCACCAGCAGCGCACACGGCACGCGGAAGAACACGCCGCCGGCGTCCGAACTGGAGCGGCCGCGCCTCATTTGATTAATTGGAAAAGTGACGCATGGCAGAGGGAAAGGACGCGGAGATTCTGATATTTAATATGTTGTGAGCAAATGATGAGTGTATTATCACCACGCTTACAATAGATATGTTGTGTAAAACGTGGACAATTAATAACTCTCGATTAAATATGCTACTGGTTCGGGTGATCGAACGTTGTTGAAAGAGTTCAGTCCGAAGTTGAAGTGCCCTGTATCAATGGTACAGGTATCCTTATCTATTACGTGTATTCTGCTATCTCACTTGGCGTCCCGCCCAACAGCATTGGCGATGACCGGGTCTTTGGGGCACGTTTTATCGGCGGCAATGCCCACGAACACGGGGAAGCGTGGGATACCGTCGTTCGTGAGCTCTTGGCACTTGTACACGATGATACTACCGATAGCTGGCGGCTTGTCGCGCTGCGCGTCCGACAAACCACTGGCTACCTTGAACATCTTGCCACTGGCCATGCGGCAGCGCAGAGCCCCCACCATACCCACGTACTTGCCTTTGCCGTCTTCGTACGCCAGCACCTCCGCCTCGCCGTCGTGGAAGCTCTTGATCTTCAGCAGCGACGAGGACCGACCTTGCGCGTACTTGCTGCCCGGCTCACGAATCATGAGCCCTTCACCGCCGAGTTTCTCGATCTCGTTGAACACTTCGTCCAGGTGCCCCAGCGACTTGCATTTGGTGTGCTCTACCCACTCGATGTACTTGGACGAAGCCTTCTCCACCACACCTTCGGCGTGCTTCATGCGCTCCTCAAATTTTTTTGACTTGAGGCTTGGGGCGTCGAAGACCTTGTACACGATCTTCTCCCATTCCTTGGAGCCCTGCGTCTTGGCAATGCCAACTGTGAACCGGAACGCACCCCGTCCTCCGAAGAGCTCACCGTCCAGATCCACGTCGTCCGGAAACCTGTCAGTAAACCAGCTAGGCGCTGGGTACTCGTTACCCAAGCGCGACAAGAAGATCTTCTTGGAGGAGTCCCAAAATGCGCGTACACCGTCCAGCTTCTCGCTAATCCACCAGCCCACCGGGTCGTCCTTTTCGCGCTCCCATTTCTTAGCCAGAAGTACTTTGGGCGCCGTCGTTTTCAAAACAGCTCTCGAGCTGCCACTAGCAGACGCGGTGCCGCGAGGAGCTGTTGCTGAACCACGGGCACGTTTAGTCTCAAACGCATCACCCAAAAGCTGCTTCAAGTGCTTGCACGTCCGCGAGGTCGGAGGGTGGCGCTGGTTCCTCCACGCCGGACAACTGCACGTGTATACCATCCCAAGGCGCTTCACAATGTACGTCGAGCCTGATGCGCTCTTTACATCATGAAACGCCCCGTCCACAAGCAACAGCTTGGGCTTCACGCCGTTCACTGCCCCAGTCTCTTCGTCATACTCGAGCTCACCTTCTTGTTCACCTGAAGTCTCAGCAGCAGGTGCTCCCTCCTCGTCAGTCGATCGTTTCTTACTCGTCCTAGCAGGAGGGCTCGTCATCGTCGCTATCTTCTGCTCCCATTGGTTCTCCGTCAGCACCGTCACGCACAGCTTCTCTGCCTCCTTCAGCTTCTGCCCAGCCTTCTCCCCACACACCAGGAACGTCGTGGTCTTGCTCATCCTCGGTTGCACTCGGAAGCCGCTCGCCTCCGCCTCTTCCATCGCCTGCTTCCTGCTCTGCTTCATCAACGTCCCCGTGAACACGACGACCTCAGGCTCCTCACGAGCTTTACGCTTGCCAGCGGCTGCTTTCAGTGGAGAAGCCGCCACCTCTGGCTCTTGCACTTGCGTCTTTGATCCTTCAGCCGCGAGTTTTTCTCTCCATTGCTGCTCCGAGAGCGTCTCGACGCCCAACTTGACCGCTTCTTGCGTCTTCTTGGCGCCCACTTTGGCCCCGCAGACCAGGAAACTCGACGTCTTGGACAGACGCGCACCCACCTCGTATCCGTGACGCTCAGCCTCAGCGCTCGCCTCCTTACGCGACTGCGACAACGTCCCCGTGAACACCACTACCCGACTCATGGCAAATCGACAACTGACGTTGAAGAGCCACTTTTAGCCACCATCACTCTGCTACCATCACTCAGATACAAAAACCATCACTCAGCAAAGATGCTCTTACACTGTAATCCCGACCTGCTCTTGAGTTCGTCAGCCTCCTCTTCAACTGTATCTTCAGTTGACAAGCATGGCAGGAGCTCCTCGCGCCGAGACGGCGGACAGCGCCACGTCCAAATGGATGAAGATGATCTCGTCCACGTTCCTGGGAGAGGGAGCCAGCTCCTCTCTCTTCGCACGACGTCCCTCAGGCATCGCAGGTGGCGCAGGCGTCTCTCAGGAGTCGCTCGGCCGCTGGGCCAAGCTACGCGCCGAGAACGGACTGGATCCGACGCCTGAGCTCAAGATCGCGCTCGTCGGAGGCTCCGCAGTGGTGAAAATTGAAGAGTAGAGGATTGTCTGTCGGTTGCACCTGTTTTTGACGCCTTTCTGATGCTGTACAGGGCAAAACGAGCATCGTGAGACGCTGGATGCAGCGTTCGTACCCAGCAACGTATTCGCCCACTATTGGGGTGGACGTGAGCTCCATGACGTATCAACATCGTGGCCAGGAGCTGCTGCTGCATATTTGGGACGTGTCGAGCGCCGAGGTGGACGCCAGCGCGTCATCGCTGCACTCACTACTGTGCGAGGACCTGGACGGCATCTTCTTCGTCTTCAACGTGCACCGCGTGAGCTCCATCGCGTCTATTGACAAGTGGAGACACTGTCTGTCCAAGTTTATATCCCCTAAGGAGACCCCCTGCTTCCTCATCTCGCACAAGGCTGACCTGTTGCAGAAACGCGTCATGACTAGTGACGACATCGCAGCATACGCACAGGTTTTGAAGGGGTTGTGGTTTTGTGCTGTGGACAACTAACTGAGACTTTGGTGGCAGGCGGCAGGGTATAAAGGCTGGATGTGGACGGTAGGCAAGCCCAACTTCGGCGAGAATGAGAAGAACCCGGCGGTTCGAGAGGCTCTGGAGCGGATGGTGGAGTTCATTTGCAGGGATCGCATTGCCACGGAGCATATCCGGCTTGCACGGTTGGTGAGACCACGGGTGAGATCGTGTCTGAAGGTTGTGCTGTAACGCAAGCTGATGTGTGTGCTGCGGTTTGATATAGGGAATTTTGGAGACATCGGGCAACCCAGCTCCATTGGAAATCATCCAGACGGACGATGCACTGCACCATTTCTCGACTTCATTGTTACGGATTCCTACGAAAGCGATCACGACGCTGCCACGAGATGGAAATATGATGCCGATTAACGAGAAGCTGAACCCAAACGAACGCGAAGAGAAGAAAGAGACTGCAAACGTTGCTGCTGCACTGCGAACTGACAAGCGTGCCCCCACATACGGTGGCAATTGGATTTTGGGGAACGACAAAGGCGTCTACTTGCGCGCCACAAACAGCAGTCTTCTTGGCAACGATGAGACGGACGATGACGCGGAGTCTGTCGAGGAGTTTCAGTTCCCATTCTCGAGCTCGCGCCAGATCAATGAAGAGGAAGATGCCGCTGCTGCAGCTGAGACTCGCAGACGTGAAAAGGAGGAAGAGGATCTTGAGAGGCGCAGAGAAGAGGAGAAGGCGGAGCGAGACCGACGCAACGATAAGGAAGCGTGGCATTTCTTCGCTGGCAGCATCAGTCGTGGGCAGGCCGAGGCTCTCTTGGAGTAAGTCTTATTGGTGATAGGGTGGTCAGCCGAAGGACTGATTGTTCACTAACTGTCGTTTGGTGAATTCGGCAGGAGCCGAGAGCGGGGTACATTCTTACTTCGCCGGAAGGATGCCCAGACACTGATCCTCTCGTACATGGGCCCTGAGCACGTCCATCACGTGCTCATCGAGTTTTCAAACCAGAGGTACCACATCGGTTCGTCCAAGGTAAACCTTTGTCATGTGGAAATGGTGAACAAATTCGTTTACTGACTGAACGTCATCTGTATACTGTAGGTATCTCTAGCGACATCGTTTACTACGCTGTGGAAATGTTTGAGAAGTGTAAGGCGCTATGCGTACCGTGGTCTCGTATTCAGCCGCAACGTGGATTTCAATGTGGTGAACAAGCGGGAGTTGGTGCTTGAAGACGAAATCGTTGCCTCTGGCAGCGTTACCGACACGACCACGCCGTCGGTGGCACCAACGACTCCGAGGATTTGGCGCACACGAACGCGAAGCGGATCCAGCAGTTCGCTGGGTGAGCGAAGCGGCAGCAGCAACAGTCGGCACGCTTCGCCCACGACTGCACCACGGAAGACTCGCTTCAAAGGCCTGCAAGCCAACCAGGAGCAAGTCAAGATCCCGCCGCAGACGCGCATTGACGAGCTGAGCGGCGAATTCTACGACCACCTTGCCGAAAGGCTATCGTACTTGGCATGCCAGGAGAAGGCCGAGCCTGAAGGGGGTGAGCAGCTGAATGGCGTACAGTACGTTCCTGTAGTGGTGAGTTCTAACGAGTTGTGTTTGTGGTTTCTAGACGATGGTCTGTCGGAGGACATCGCGCCTCTTCTCGAAATGGTAAGGTCAATCTGTAAGTGGAAGGAAGCTTTGAACTGGAGACTGACATTCTACTGTTGTAGGTGGCGCAGGAGAAGAGTGAACTGCGTCAAGTGCGTGGTAACAACGCGGAGACGCAGTGGCGCCACCTCGTCAAGAACATGGAGACCTGGAACCGCATCGTCATGAACCTGGTACGCTCAATATCTCTTGACAACGGCAGAGGCATTCACTGACTTTCTCTCTTCAAACAGGAGCTCAGCATGCTCAAAGTGACAGTACCGTGAAGTCACCCATGACAGGTTGAACCAAAAGGCAACCGATGTAGCCATGTTATTCGAAAGCTGAAGTTTCTATTTTTATCTTATCGCCGCGTTTCTGCGCGTCTCACTTGCACTCACTATCGTCACTTCCAATTTAGCCAAGAGCTCCACAAAACGTCATGAGTAGCGAGACGGAGCACGCGGCGCTGATGGCGTCCTGCGTGCGGCGGCCTCCGCTGTCCCCTCCACATCGTTCCAGCCCCAGCAACTCGCCACTGTCCGACGAAGCCACACTGGAGCTGGAGCTGGGGCGACTTCAGTCTCAGCTGAGCCAAACCAAGACCCAAAACGCCACCAAAGAGAAGCGATCCGAGAGCGGCGCGTCGTCTGCAGTGCGGAGCGTGAAGGCGGCCGAGAGGATTTCAGTGGCTGCAGTGGTGGTGCATTTACTCAAAGGGAACATTGGGCCTGGCGCCATGTCGCTGCCCAATGGCTTCTCCAAGACGGGCATCTACGCGGGTCCTGTGCTGTTTGTGGTCGTGGTACGTGGGCTACTGATACGTTGCAGGTTCAGGTGGTGACTTGTTGGGTGCAGGCGCTCGTTTCCGTGTACAATATGGACTTGTTGCTAAGGTGTAAGCACCTGGTGAGCCGAGAAGCCCCATGTCCTTCGGAGACGTGGGGCGGAGATCCTGGGCCCCAAAGGGAAACTGCTGATTGACGTGTTCCTGGTTGGAACGCAGCTGGGCATCTGCTGTGTGTATTTCACCTTCGTGGCCACCAACATCCACGTCGTCTTGTCCGAGAGGTGGGTGAGAGGCTTTAGTTGCATTGATTTGTGGGTGATCACTAACGTTTTGTATGATGATGCAGTCTCCAGGACGCTATCAATGAGCGACAACTCATTTTTGCCATTTTTCCCGTCTTGCTGATGCTTTCCTGGGTGCGTACGTTGCGCCGCATCACACCGTTCTCCGGTCTAGGTGCGTTGGTTGTGTTAGCTTTGCCGACATGTTGTGGGCCGCGTGCTGACGGATGTACTACTGAACAGCCAACTTTGCGGTGCTGTCGGGTATTGCCATCGTGTTTTACTACTCTATCGACTACTGGAAGCACCCAAGAATGCCACGGGAGGCCACGGTGCTTGCAGACTGGAGCAAATTGCCTGAATTCTACGGCACAGCCGTCTACTCCTTCGAGGGGATTGGCTTGGTATTGCCGATCCAAATGCCATGGCAGAGCCTGAGCGATTTCCGCGCGTGCTGGCCATGTGCATGCTGGCAATCCTAGTGCTCTTCTTGTTCATTGGAGAGGTGCCGACCATCGCCTTCGGCCGGATCGATAATGGAAGCATGACAGCAGTGCTGCACGAGTACTGCGAGGGTTGGCTTGTCACCATGGCAAATGTTGCGCTAGCATTCGCGTGCACGCTCTCATTTCCAATTCAGTTCTATCCTGCTATCGATGTTCTGGAGCGGATGCTGCGGCACAAGTCAGTAATGCGCCCAGCACCGCCGGCTGAGCATGTGCAAATAGCATTGGAGGCACGAAGGCGTCGCAAGGCGAAAAAGAAACAGTATCGCTCACTACATGTCCTTGAAGGTGGACTTGAATATGATCGCGATGACGATCATGAGGTCATGTTATCCTCCAACAGCACAAACAGCCGTCCACCGACGCTGTTCTCTCTCCAAACGATGCGTCAGTCGTTCTCTCCGATCGCATCCCCAGCGATGGTAGCTGCTGCAGCTAGGATGTCTTCATCCAGGCCTTCATCGAGTTGCCTGGAGAGGCTGGTCTGCAATTTATCACCGTACGAATGCAATCGCACGCTCTTCCGATCCATGTTGTGCACGAGTCTCATGGTCGTTGCGGTTTGCGTGCCTGACGTGGGGCTTCTCATCAGCCTCTTCGGCTCCGTGGGATCTAGCATGCTAGCAATTGTGCTGCCACCCGCGCTTTACCTTGTTGCATCCGGGTCCGCGCTATCATTGTCCTCGCGCATATTTCACTGGGGATCGTTGTCTTCGGCCTCGTTGGAATGGTTGCTGGCACAGTGCAGGCCATGCGCCAGGTCATCGACTCCTTCAACTGACCTGCTCGATCCAGCTAGACCCTATTGCAAAATGAAGAATACTGCTTGTACAATACGTGCCGTCCTGCCCTCTAGCGGTGCTGCCTGCTTTATTGAGCTCTCTTACCGCTTAAAACCATCACCAAGTCGACAAGACGCATACATGCACTTGAACTACACGTACCAGCTCGCTGGTCTTGCTGGCACTTGATATCCTACGCCAGAGGTCGACTTTGCTGCTTTAGTCCTCTTTAGCCCCTTTCTTCGAGTTGGTGGGCAGCACGCCTGGCATTCGCTTCACTCACACTTGATGTTGCGATAAATGCGTTTCGTGAACACGCTACTGCCGAGGTAGCCGACAGTGCCGCACATGATGAAGAAAGCGAAGCAGAACAGTCCCCTGCAAGTTGCGACACAACATAGTTCCACATAGTATGAGCGCAAACACTACGGCAGCCGAGCGCGAGGCACTTACATGTAGCCGAAGTAGAAGCATGTCTGCAGAAAGCCTGACATGTTCGTCTTGAAGAAATAGAAATAGATGGCGTAGATGAAGACGTAGAGCGCAGTGCTGCCCGCTGCTGCGAAAGACGTCCAATGCCACCGGTAGTTCTCAGCGTTCAGCAGGAAGTACGTGCACACGATAGTCACGCAGAGCGTCACAATCATCAAGATGATGAACACCAACAGCATAAAGCCGTACACGTAGTAGAACTTGTAGTTCCAGAATGACGCGAAGATGAAGTACATCTCGATGAAGATGGAGCCAAACGGCAGCACCCCGTAAGCGCGATTAGCACCGGCGGGCGCAGATACCAACGCGCCTCGGGTACTTCACGAGGGAACTTGTTGACACGGCACGGGAAGCCCGCCTTTGCTGCGCCGTGGCGGCCCAAGATCGTGCCCAGAACGGCCAGCGGACACGACACGAAGAACCACACGAGCACAACCTGCACGATCGTCACAAACGGGATGGCGTACGTCGTACCGTAGAACACCGCGAGCGCGTTGATGAAAAAGACCGACACGAACGTGACTGCGGGGAGCAGCGCCGACGACAGGCACATGGCGCGGATCCAGTCCTTGGACACGCGCGGGTAGAAGAACTGGTGGTAGAAGGCGCCGCTCGCGTACCCGTTCGCGAGCGACGAGAAGGCGTATACGGTGAGTCCCACGGACACAACACCACCAGGTTCAATGTAGAGCGACGATCCGATGGCGATGAGCATGAGGCAGACCGAGAGCACGAGCAACTGCGCACCCGTGCCCACCAGCGCCGTAAATAGCAGCAGGTAAGGCGGCGCGCGGAACACGTCGCCGTGCAGCAGCTTCCAGCCCGAGTTGGCGTCGTCCTTGAGCAGCGACGACTTGCCGTCCATCATGAGCTCCTCGGCGTCGTCCTCTGCGAAGCGCGCGTAGTCGTTGCGCAGCGTGCGCAGCAGGATGAGCGCCACGAGGCCGCAGAGGAAGATGACCATCATGAACGAGTTGAAGATGGAGAACCAGTGGATCTGGTGCTCAAAGAACTCGTCTTCTAGGTAGCGGTCGAAGCGGTCGTCAAACTGAATGGGCGTCTCGACCCACGACACCTCGTACGTGAACTCGAGCTGCTTGTTGGACGCGATGGACGTGAGTTCGTCCGAGTACGTCAAGTTGACGTGGATAATGTGCGGCCCATTGTAGGAGATGGAGTACTTTTTGTGCGTGTACAGCACGCGCGTGCCCACCGGGAACTTCTGCAGGAACGACGCGTCGTCCGTGGGCTTCATGACTTTGCCTACAAGGCCCCACACGGGCAGGTCGTCCACGCTCATCTGGTACCAGTAGTGCTCGTCCACGGCAGCTCCGAACTGCAGCGCGTCTGCGTCCGACAGCGTCTGCGTGCACAGTCGCGTACGGGGCGCGTCCACGCCGAACTGCAGCCTCTGGCCCGAGTTCAGCAGCTCGTTGCCCTCCAAGATCTCGCCGATGCCCAGCGCGTGCGCCTCAGGTTGCTCACTGTCGGCCGCGCGGCAGAACGGCAGCGTGTTGTACGTGTAGGTCTCCTGCGGGTTGTTGAACGGTCCGATCTTGTTCACCCACACGACGACTTCTTCTCCTTGGGAGTACTTCAAGAGTGGGGTACACGGTTAGATTAAGGAGGAGGGGTTACATGGAGGGGTACGCACCTCATGCGTCTCGACGTCGGCAGTCGCGAGAGGAACCAGCAGCGCCGCCAGCGCCACGAAGCGCATACACGACATGACAAGGATAGAGCTTGAGACGTTTTCTCACACGCGGCGAATGAAAGAGGCACTCGGGCGAGGGAGATGACTCGAACGATGGGTCACAAAAGTCATGGCACGGGCAAAGTATTATTGATAAGTGCTATTTTAAATATACTTTGCATTTGTTTAAATAAGTTACTTAAAGTATCAAAAGTAATAATATTAAACGATGTTGCATTTTAATAATACTTCAAAGTACTACATGTACCTTACTACTGGGGATCTGTCTTGAAGAATGACTTGATTAAAGTAAGAATTCGAGAGCTAGTGTGTTCTTCGATTGCAACACATTTGCACGCAATCGGCGTGTTCATGGATTGCGTGCAAATGAACCGAGCACATTTGCACGCAATCTATCAACACACCATCACGCACTTGAGAGAGAGAGGACCAGACGTCTATTTGAGCACCATCGCGCACTCGGAAAGATTAGCTCAGTGTCCACCTGTTTACATGTATTAATACCGGTACTCAAGAAAAAAATGCCTTACTTGTATTTTTTAATTTAAAAATACATGTATTCATGTAAGGCGTTTTTACAATATACATGAAGTACGTTATCCTGGTATTTTTAAATCGAACACGCTGCTGTTATCGGTAGAGTGAGCAAGGCTTGATTTGATGGGTTAGGGCTAATGGAGGGGTGATTCCAGATCCGCCAACCTCAAACGATCGTTTGAATTCACGAGACCTCGCCCAATGCGCTTCCTTTCACTTCCTTGGGCATAAACTGACAGCTTCAAGGTTTCTAATGAGACCGCGCATGCCTCAATCGCCCTCGTTTTGGCTTACATAGCTCTCGAGACTCTTCACTTTCAGGATTTAAATGGCATGACACCCGTCCTCGGAATGAAGCCATCATTCGGTATCACTTTCTGTAACAGCAACACGATACGCATGTACAGAGTTCCCCGGCAAAGGGAGAGCCGTAATCAGTAATTTACCTTGCAGAACTAGTACATTTGTCACAAAGACTTGCTCAACCGCGATACAAATCAGTTTGCAAATCGTTTAGCCTGAAGGAATTTATTGGTCCCACCTTTCTCCCTCTGCCGGGGAACTCTGTTTACATATAGCACGTTGTTATCCTGGTATAATTTATACCAGGATAACATGCGTATACCGGTACATACACAGTATGCATACATGTAAAAGAAACATACCAGGGGCGGAGGCAGATCAAATTTCTCTGATCAACTGGTAGGAAACACAAGGAAGATTACAATTAACCCTTTAACTTACAAGAAGTATGAATTTAACCCCTATACACTCTGGTCCCCCTCTATTTTGGGCTGCCTCCGCCCCTGCTGCGGATTATTAAAATAATACCGTGCGCCCCTCTCTTTGCTCGCTTCACGGCCTCTAAGTCCTTGAGGCAACGCTGTGTCTGGGATTATGCATTAGCTCCTGGACAAGTGTTGACAAGGCCGCAGACAACATGGATTACAAACTTGTACAATTTATCCGGCACAATAATAGAATGCGCCAAAAATTAAAATTCAACCAGTGGCAGTAATCAGATTAAAATACATAGTGTAATCATTAGGGCATCAAACAACGCACGGAGATTCATGTTTACCGCTGAGAGACAGGGAAAATGAGTGTGCTGAACGTCTGCCACTCGACGCAGACGTTCAGCACACTCATTTTCCCTGTCTGCCACTCGACGTTCAGCACACTCATTTTCCCTGTCTCTCAGCGGCAAACATGAATCTCCGTGCGTTGTTTATCTCCATTACTACGTGTATATGTGCAGTCGAAGCTGCTAGTATCGACCATGACACGGTGGAACCATTCCCGCAGCCCGAGCCTGTGACCGTCTCCGAGAAGGCTGCAATGAAATTCAAGCCGAGCCTGCAGGTTGACAGCGGATGCCGCCCGTTCCCTGCTGTCAATGCTGCCGGCCACACCAGTGCGGGCCTAAAGGGAACAGGCTCATCTAGTGGAGACTGCGACTGGGCGTATCAGGGCTCACAGGTGTACGGTCGAGCCGATTTGTATGGGGATGTGGGTGCCATCATGTACGCGTGGTACTTCCCCAAAGACAAGCCAACGTCGCTGTTCAGGAAGGGCCACCGTCACGGCTGGTCGAACGTCGTTGTGTGGGTTAGTTACCCTGCGGAGGAAAATTCGACCGTTGTCGGGGTATCGACTGCGTCGTACGATTTAACGTACTCCAAGTACACGCCTCCTCCCCTTGAAGTGTTCCAAGGTACAACACCCATGATCATCTACGAGACGGACCTAGAAACCCGAGGTTTCCACCGTGTGGACATGACCGAGGAAACTGATGGCGGATTCCAAGACCTCATCATGTGGGAGCAGTTGACCGATGAGGCGCGCACCGCCCTGAATGACGTCGGCTTCGGAAAGAAGGCACAGGTTCCTTTCAACGATGCCAATTTCGAGACCAACATTGACAACGCCTGGCCGTATTAGTGGCTGTCGTTGGTGGTAAGGCCACAATAAGCGATTTTCTAGTATGTGGAGAATACTTTACCACTGAACCGCAATTGAAAACACAGAGGATTCAAAGTGTAACCCCGCGTTCCCTATTCTTTTGTGTGCTTACTGCATTGAGATACGAATTGCATTGCCATAAAGTTGAAATGATTGAGTGGAGTTGTTGATAACGTTATTTAATGTTACACAAAACAGCAAACAATTACTTTATCTCTTCCGCAAGAAAGCACGGGAACTTGCGCAGGTTGGGCATTGCATCCATGGGTGTGAAGGCATCGAGAAACTCGGTATTTGGCGACAACCAATCATCCAGCAGCATACCTTCGGTGAACGCACCCTCTGTGTCAGCTGGATTGTATTGGTATTCACTTTCTGGATTGAGAGACCACATGAATCCGCCAGCGTACTCCTTGTCCATCAGAACTTGAATCGTCAGGTCCGTCGTGCGCTTCGTTGTCTTTTTCGGATGGGCATCGTTCGTATACAGTCCGGCAAACTCCCCAGCAACAGAGCGTAGCCTTTGTCGTCTGCTAAATAACCAAACATATCATTCATGGTGCCCTCGATGCGTGCGAGGAGGTCCTCATCAGACAGCTCAACGTACGTTGAGAAGTCCGATGTCGTACCATCCCCGTAGAAATATCGCTGCGGGGCCACAGCCGTCGTGTAGTAGTGCGGAGCCCACACGATTTTGTTCTCAACGGTAAATTTGGGCTGGGTCTCGCCTGCCTTCTGTAAGCCACCGCCCCACCAGTCGTAGTAGTCAAGCTCCTCGCCGCCGATCGTGACCGAATGCGTGGCCACGACACCTTCGACAAAGCCCAGCCACTGAGGGCAATTGCCGTGCATGACTTTGGCGATTTTCTCGCAACCTACTACGAAATCGTCATCGTCACCAGTTCCCCAGGTCGCCGTCTCTGGTTCGTTTTTCAGATCAAGTCCCATGACGTTCCAATAGTCTTTGCCACAAAGGTTGGAGGAAACGATGTCAACCGCGTTCAGGAAGTCGTCTTGCATCACGCCAAGATCCTCGTCAAACCACGTCGCGCCGGACTTTTTGTTGGTGAGTCTGTGCATACTAACGAGCACGCCGATGTTGCGGTAGGCGAGCGACTTGACTATTGTCTGCAATGTCGAAATGAAGTCCGTCCCATTGATGGCGCGGTTGCTGGAGAGATTGATAACACCCTTTTGAGGCGGATTGTTGTTCAGCAAGTTCTCCACAGAAACCGGCAGTCGTACTGCATTGAAGTTGTTTCTTGCCAAGAACGCCGCGACCTCGTACTGTTAGATCACAGAAGTTAGTGCCGAGCTAAGGCAAAAACAAAGCAAATCAAGCTACCCACCGCTGTGGTTCCGTTCTCAGCATTCTCCCAAAGTCCGAATGGCACTGCAAGTGACGTCTCCATGCCGAACCAGTTGACGCCTTTGATTTGAATCGGTACTTCCGTGCCATTCGCCGCGACCGCCACAATCTGACCGTTCTTGCTCTGATAGTCGGGCATCTCGCAAGCTGCAGTTCAAGGTCATTGCCTGGGTATTAGAACATCCACCACACAAAACTATCTCCTCACTGCAAGAGCCACGTACTGACGGAGGTGGCGTACGACTTGGGGTTACCCACTTGGCCATCATCCGAGATGATAATGTTGTCGTCGGTCTTACCGTCTTTGATGGAGCGTTTGCCTGCTACATTCTGCTCGTACTCTATCGCTCGTGCCACGCGCACTTGGTGCGTGTTCATTGCTCCTTTCGTGATGAGGATCGTGGAGCCTATGACGATCAAGACCAGCAGCAACAAACCTGGCCATATCTAGGAACACCGATTGACACTCGTCAGCACACAATAGTTTTAGTTGCCAAACCAACCTACGCACCCTGTACTGCCCCTTGTAGTCCGCTTCTTCCTCCGAATCGCCCGACTTCTTGGCCACCAACATCATGTTCTGGGACGGATCGGCCGTGTACTTGTGCGTGAATCGGTCCTTGTCCGAGTAAAACGCCGTGGCCGGCATCGTGTGTCGCCCTGGCATTGACACCCTCTCCTGTCGGAACACCTCCGTGCCAATCTGCCAAGTTGTCAACGGAGTCGACATCCTCTCGCCAGGCCGCTCCACCACGAGACTCGCGCGAAAATCCCTCATCGTCGCAAACGAAGTATTAGCCGACTGTCCGATGGCACTACGATGGTCAAGTGATTGGCAACTACGAAAGTGGTTGCCCTTACACTGCATCGTCCGACAGTATCGTCCGAGATATCTTATCGCACACATGTGCCACGCAGCTACCAGCTGCAAATATTTGATAGCAGCGTGGTACAATGTTCGCGAAAGCACTGCAAATGTAGAGACCAAAAATGTAGAGGACGCATGAAAGCTGATGCGATGGGAGGGTCCAGTTCCGGTCGACGGCGCGAAACCACACGCCCGCCACACGGGTAATAAAGTTGGGAAAATTCCAAAGGGGGACTCAAATCGAAAAACATTTTCAAAGGGGACTCGATAATTAAAAAGCTAGCTTTTACAGTACTCAGCCTGAGAAATCGTCGCTGGACGGCACGCGCTCAACGGCGTGAGATACCTATGTAACGGGATGATGAGCATTATGCGGTGCGGGCGGGTCCTTGCCCGGCCTGTTAGACGAAGTACGCTGAGGCATGCACCTGATGGAGAGGGCGATAAGCATGACGCTGCTGGTGTCGTGGAATATCCGGTACTATCAACTCTGTCCTACTTCGAAGTAATTAATAACGTGCTTCTCGTACATCGTGTACCGTCCAGCGACGATTTCTCAGGCTGAGTAAAAGCTAGCTTTTAAATTATCGAGTCCCCTTTGGAATTTTCCCAATATAGTTTCCTCATTTCGGTGTGCATTTGTACATATATATGTGGGTAGTTCAAAGTGTTGGGTCTACCTATCCTCCGAGGATTCCTCGACCTCAATGGGGAAGCACGGAAACCGCTTGAGGTCCTTCATGCCGTCCATGGCAGCCATGCCCTCCATGAAAACCTTGTTGGGCGTGAGCCAGTCGTCCATCAGAAGTCCTTCCGTGAAGTGGCCCGTGATGTCGGCCGGGTTGAACTGGTACGCGCTCTCTGGGTTGAGCGACCACATGTAGCCACCCGCGTAGCCTTTCTCGATCATGATCTCGATGTTGAAGTCCGACGTTCGTTTGGTGGTTTTCATCGGGTGGACGTCCAGGGAGTACAGACCGGCGAACTCCCCGAGCACCATGGCATACGACGTTGACTCCATGAGGTAGCCGAACATCAAGTCCATCGTGATGTCGACGTTCGCTTTCAATTCTTCGTCGCCGAGTTCAACGTAACCTTCAAGGATGCCAGACTCCTGCCACTCGCCGGATGCATACAGATACCATTGAGGACTCACGCCCGTATTGTAGTAATGCGGCGCCCACACGAGCTTGTTTTCTATGCTGTACGTGACGGGGTTGGCCCCTGCTTCCTCTAGACCCCCACCCCACCAATCGTAAAAGTTGTCCGTCCTGCCGTCCATGGCCGTGACCTCATGGACGCCGTTGATACCTTCCACGAAGGCCATCCAGTTGGGGCAGCCTTCCAGCATGCGATTGCCGATCAAGGTCGCTCCTTTCTGCCAGTCCGGTTCTTCACCGCCCCAGGTACACTCGTGCGGCTCGTTCTTGAGATCGAGTCCCAGGATGTTCCAGTACCTGGAGCTGCAGAGGTTCTTGGTCAAGGTATCCACGGCTTCGAGGAAATCGTCCTCAGAGACCCCGAGGTCCTCGCTAAACCATGCACCGCCCGACTTCTTTGGGTCCAAAGTGTGGAGACTGATCATGACCGTGATGTGGCGATACCCCAACGCCTCCACAATCGTCTGGATCGTCGTCATGTACGTTGTAATATTGATGGCGCGGTTCGTGTTCGAGTTAATGAGCGTCTTCTGTGGTGCCGTGTTCTTGAGGATGTTCTTGATACACAGGGGCAGGCGGATGCTGTTGAACTTATTGCGAGCCAAGAAGGCGGCGATCTCGTACACGGACGTACCATTGTCCATGTTCTCCCACAAACCGAAGGGGATGGCAAGACCAGTCTCCATGCCGAACCAATTGACACCCTTGATACCCACGGGTACTTCAGTGCCGTTCTTGGACACCGCGAAGATTTGACCGTTCTTGCTTTGGTAGTCGGGTAGTTCACAGCCCATGTCCGGGTACTTCTTGGGGTTGCCCACTTGTCCATCGTCCGAGATGATGACTTCGTCGTCGTCCAGTCCGTCTTTGATCTTGCGATACCCCTCCTGCTTCTGCTCGTACCTCACAATGCTGATTTTCATCTGGTTGTTCGTGTCGATGGCTTGCTTGGTGATCACTGCCACTGCTCCGCCCACAATGAGCAGCATGAGGATGATTCCGGGCCACGTGCGGATACGGCCCTTGTAGTCTTTCGTCCGCTCCGGTGGTCGGTCATGGTCAAGATCTGCGACCTTGAGTTTCATCTCGGTTTGGCGGAGCGCTCCTGATCCGTTGAAGGAACTGCCTCGAGAGTCCATCGCGTTGAGATGCGAGCTGAAGTTACCATTGGAGTACTCGCTGGTCCTCTGGTTGCTCACCGTGCTCGCCGACCGCTCCTCGATGAGTTTTCTCCAAGCATAGGTCGATTGACTTCGGACATGGTGACAGCAGCAGGATGCGGTTGTTGGCGTCCCGAGGGAAATTGAGAAGTGCTGTGTCTTAATCTCCACAGATTAATTAATCCCCACAGGGCCATTTGCTGTCCGTGACGCGAAACTCCTGTACCGGAGGACAGGCCATCATGAAACCATTTTTAATCTCCTGAACAGCAATTTGTATACGAACTCGGACCAGCGTTACTTTGTAGCCCATGCGCACGCCGTATCCTGAGGTTTCCTGCCGTTGGAGCGACCGTTTGTGGCGAAGTGGTGGGTACGCGGGCGTTTTGATTAAAAGACATTAAGATCTGCAACGGTATCGTGGATTAATGTAAGTTACTGGACAGCGATCTCTCACTTGCCAACCAACCACCACTTGCTCATGCTTCGACGAAACCCTCTGAGCGCCGTCTTCAGGACCGAGAGTGATATTGCGTCCGTCATTGTTCAATTTGCAAGATGCGGGGGCGGTTGCAGCAGTTCATAACGCGCCGTCTACTCCTCACCTGAAGAAGAGCTCTCCACTTCCTGAGGGAAACACGGGAACCGTTGAAGATTTTCCATCACGTCCAAGGCGCCGATACCTGCCACGAACTCCTTGTTGGGGGTGAGCCAGTCGTCCTCCAGCAACCCCTCGGTGAACGTGCCGTACACGTCGGCCGGATTGTATTGGTACGCACTCTCCGGGTTGAGCGACCACATGTAGGCGCCTGCGTATCCTGCCTTCAGCATGACGTCAATGGTGAAGTCCGTCGTGCGCTTGGTGGTTTTCAACGGGTGGGCGTCTTTCGAGTAGAGCCCAGCAAACTCACCCATGACCATTGCTACGTCTGGGGTCTGCTCCCTCAGGTAGCCGAACATGACGTCCATGGTCTTCTCGACATTGTTCTCCAGTGTTGCATCGTCCAACTCGACGTAGTCATCCCGCCCACCCTCGGCGTTTTGCGTACCCGAAGCGTACAGATACCAAGCCGGACTCACACCCGTGTTGTAGTAGTGCGGCGACCAGACGAGTTTGTTCTCGACGTCGAAGGTTACCGGATAATCGGCGGCGTTCTCCATTCCTGCACCCCACCAGTCGTAGTAAGTGTTCGTCTCGCCGTTGAGCGATACGGTGCCTGAACCAGCAATGCCTTCGACGAAAGCCAACCAGTTGGGGCAGCCTTCCAGCATCCGGTTGCCGATCAGTGTTGCACCCTTTTGCCAGTCCGGGTCCTCCCTCCCCACGAACACTCATGTGGCTCGTTCTTGAGATCAAGTCCGATGACGTTCCAGTACTTGTGACCGCAGAGGTTCTTGGTCAGAGTGTCAACTGCCTCGAGGAACTGATCCTCCGTCACGTCGAGCTCTTCACTGTACCAAGCACCGCCCGACGTCTTGGGGTCCAAAGTATGGAGACTAATGAGGACGGAGACGTGTCGGAAACCCAGCGCCTCCACGACCGACTGGACGGTCGAGATGTACGACGAGATGTTCATGGCTCGGTTCGTGTTCATATTGATGAGAGACTTCTCCGGAGCGACATCGTTGAGGATGTTTTTGATACACACGGGTAAGCGGACACTGTTGAAGTTGTTTCGAGCCAAGAAGGCGGCGACTTCGTACACCGAAGTTCCGTTGTCCATGTTCTCCCACAGCCCAAAGGGAATAGCAAGACCGGTCTCCATCCCGAACCAGTTGACACCTTTGATACCTACAGGGACCTCCGTGCCGTTCTTGGATACGGCGACGACTTGACCGTTTTTGCTTTGGTAGTCGGGCAGTTCGCAGCCCATGTCCGGATACGACTTGGGGTTGCCCACTTGTCCGTCGTCCGAGATGATGACTTGGTCGTCATCTTTGCCGTCTTTGATCTTGCGCTTGTCACTGAGTCGTTGCTCGTAGTTTTCCCGGTTCACTTCGAAGAGATCGCTGGTCTCTTTGGCCTGCAGGACGATGACGGATACGGCACCGCCAATGAGCAGCAGCAGCAGGAGAAGTCCAGGCCATGTGCGGATGCGGCCTTTGTAGCGCTCAGCGGGTAGACCCAGATCCTGTTCCACAGCCAGCAGCTTCATTTCGGTTTGGCGTTGGCCATTGGCACCGCTCAGACGCGGACCCTGCGACGAGTCGAGGTACAGACTGAAGTGGCCACTGGAATAGTCACTCGTGCGGCTGATGCTGGCGGTGCTGCCTCTGTCACCGGATGAGTTGACCATAGGTCTCGTGACCTCGGCCATGGTGCTCTGGAGAAGGCCGAATGCGAAGTGAGAGATGCATTGGACAAGTAGGCCAGGAGGATGTGATATCCTAGAGGGTCCATAGAAAACGGGCGCCTGCTGGACCCAGCACCCAAGTGGTTTCACGTCGTTGAGCTGTTCGAACGGCTGAAAATTCAGTGTGAGATGTCAGTCTCTCCAGAAATCCAGGTCACGTTGAGACTGTTGTATCGGGAGAAACCAGACACCTAAACGGGTTCATGATGGTGAATGCTGAACTCCATTAATCCACGCATGGATTAATGGAGTATTAAAAAGTAGCTGGTTGCAGGTCGAGCGACAGCTACGTGAGACTCGATGAGCGAGTCTCACATCGAGTCGATGGGCATTGTGCCGGGCATCCGATCGTGCGAAACGGTGGATCATATCAAATGTGCATTGTTGCCTTTATCGAAACTACTACGCTCTGCTGTCATAACCGCTTTCATCTATGACGACCCCGACGACGAGGACTTCTGCGGGAAGCATGGGAAGCGCTTGAGGTCTTTGATCTTCTCCATCGCCGCCATGCCCTGCATAAAAACCTTATTGGGCGTGAGCCAGTCGTCCTCCAGCAACCCCTCGGTGAACGTGCCGTACACGTTGGCCGGGTTGTACTGGTACGCGCTCTCCGGGTTGAGCGACCACATGTAGCCGCCTGCGTAGCCCGCTTTGACCATCACCTCGATCGTGTAGTCCGTCGTGCGCTTCGTGGTCTTCAGCGGGTGGACGTCCTTAGCGTACAAACCGGCGAACTCGCCCATGACCATCGCGTAGTCGGACGACTCAGCGAGGTAGCCGAACATTTTGTCCATGGTCTTCTCCACGTTGTACCGCAAGTCGTCGTCGCCCAACTCAACGAAGCTCTCGTAGGCTCCCGAGGCAGTCACGGCGCCTGTCGACTCATACAGGTACCAGGCGGGGTAGACGCCCGTGTTGTAGTAGTGCGGAGCCCACACGACCTTATGGTCTGTCTTGAGCTCAACGGGCTTTGCTCCGGCGTTCGTGAGACCACCACCCCACCAGTCGAAGTAGGTGTTTGTCCTGCTGCCGAGCGTAATGGTCCCGGAGCTAGCGATGCCTTCGACAAAGGCCATCCAATTGGGACAGCCATCCAGCATGCGATTGCCGATGAGCGTCGAACCCTTTTGCCAGTCCGGGTCCTTGCCACCCCACGAGCACTCGTGCGGCTCGTTCTTCAAGTCCAAGCCAAGAATATTCCAGTGCTTCGAGGAGCACAGGTTATTGGTCAAGATATCGACGGCCTCGAGGAACTGATCCTCCGTCACGTCGAGTTCGTCGCTGTACCAGGCACCACCCGATTTCTTGATGTCCAAAGTGTGAAGACTGATCATGACCGTGATGTGGCGATAGCCCAGCGCCTCCACGATCGACTGGATGGTCGAGATGTACGACGTGATGTTAATAGCGCGGTTGGTGTTCAAGTTGATCAGCGACTTCTGTGGTGGTGTGTTCTTGAGGATGTTCTTGATGCAAACCGGCAAGCGGATGCTGTTGAAGTTGTTACGAGCCAAGAAAGCGGCGATCTCATACACAGATGTACCGTTATCCATGTTCTCCCATAAGCCGAAAGGAATCGCAAGTCCGGTCTCCATGCCGAACCAGTTGACGCCCTTGATACCCACGGGAATCTCTGTGCCATTCTTGGACACAGCGTAGATTTGACCTTTTTGCTTTGATAGTTTGGCAACTCGCAGCCCATGTCTGGGTACTTCTTGGGGTTGCCCACCTGTCCATCGTCCGAGATGATAACGTCGTCGTCAGTGAGTCCGTCGCCGATCTTACGTCGTGCTTCCGTCCTGTTCTCATAGCGAGCTTGTCTAACGGCAGCAGCGTCACTAGCACTCATGGCACAAGTTGCGATGATTGCCGCAGCCCCGCCCAGGATGATGCACAGCAGAATGAGGCCTCGCCATGTCTGTTGACAACATGCACACAACTGTCAGCGCTCGGATGCTTCGAGTTCATACACTAAACTGTCAAGACGTACCCGAATCCGACCCTTGTAGTCTTGCACTCGCTCAGGCACCGCGCCATCGCTGAGGTCCATGGCCATGAGCTTCATCTCTGTCTGTCGAGTGGTCTCTCGACCAGAGTCGGAGCCATCTCCTGTTGCATAGGCACTAGCACGGCCAGTTGTGTACTCGGTGTTCCGGTAAGAGGAAGGTGCGTCGGTGTCATCTCCTGTTTCAGAGGAGACGTCGCTGGACTTCGGCACCATCGGCCGTACGATTCGAACCTCCATGTTGAACGGCTTCGAAGTGGTTGGCAACGTGGGCACGTGCTGGGGCAGATACTGACGCACCCTCGACAATCCAAATTGGAGAATGACCTAGAATGCTCCAGCGAGAAGCTCGACAAACGCATCTCCAACGTACTTCTAACAGATAGCATGATCTCACAATATCCTGAAATCACCGGAAGTAGAGCGGTTGCTGCTGATAATTCTGGATCGAGTTGTTGTCGACACCAGTGAGGAGGTAACGGATGCGCGAGTGCAGCCTTAGCTTGAATCATGAACCTGAATAGCACCAGCACGCTCCCGAAAAATCAACATGTGAGCTCAAAAATGATACATTTCTCGGAAGTGCAGCTACCATATTCCAAAAGTAAAATAGAGAAACGGACTACTGCCCCTTACGCAGACCCCGCGTCACTCTTCACCTCCACCTCGAAGCACGGGAACATTTTGAGATCCTTGACCTTGTCCAGGGCAGCAATTCCCTCTACGAAGACCTTGTTCGGAGTGATCCAGTCGTCCTCTAGCAATCCCTCCGTGAACGTGCCGTACGTGTCGGCTGGGTTGTACTGGTACGCACTCTCCGGGTTAAGAGACCACATGTAGCCTCCAGCATATCCTGACCTCAGCATGACCTCCATCGTAAAGTCCGTCGTACGCTTGGTGGTGAGCAATGGGTGGGCGTCCTTGCCGTACAGACCAGCGAACTCTCCCATGACCATAGCAGTGTTGGTGTCAGTTCCGAGCAAGTAGCCAAACATCTTGTCCATGGTCTTCTCGACATTGTTGCGCAACGTCTCGTCGTCTAGTTCCACGTAGTCTTCCAGCGCACCCTCAGCGTTTTGCGTACCAGAAGCATAGAGATACCAGGCCGGACTCACACCGGTATTGTAGTAGTGCGGGGCCCAGACCAGCTTGTTCTCAACGTCGAACGTGACAGGGTCGCCTCCAGCATCAGCAAGACCACCGCCCCACCAATCGAAGTACGTGTTCTCCTCACCATTCAGCGTGATCGTACCCTTGGAAGCAATACCTTCGACAAACGCTAACCAGTTGGGACAGCCCTCGAGCATGCGGTTACCAATCAACGTCGCTCCCTTCTGCCAATCCGGATCATCACCTCCCCACGAGCACTCGTGCGGTTCGTTCTTCAAGTCCAAACCAAGAATGTTCCAGTACGTAGAAGTGCACAAGTTCTTGGTCAGTAGATCAACAGCTTCCAGGAACTGATCTTCCGTCACATCCAGCTTCTCACTGTACCAAGCACCACCCGAACTCTTGGGGTCCAGCGTATGGAGACTGATCATGACCGAAATATGACGGTAGCCCAGAGCTTCCACGATCGTCTGGATGGTCGTCATGTACGACGTGATGTTAATAGCTCGATTGGTGTTCAAATTGATGAGCGACTTGTCCGGTGCCGTGTCCTCTAAGATGTTCTTGATACACAAAGGCAGACGGACACTATTGAACTTGTTTCGAGACAGGAAGGCTGCAATCTCGTACACTGAAGTCCCGTTGTCCATGTTCTCCCACAGTCCAAAGGGAATGGCGAGTCCAGTCTCCATGCCGAACCAATTGAGTCCTTTAATACCAACCGGTACCTCTGTACCATTCTTTGATACAGCAATGATCTTGCCTTTCTTGCTCTGATAGTCAGGCAGTTCACACCCCATATCCGGATACTTCTTGGGGTTACCCACCTGTCCGTCATCTGAGATGATGACGCTATCGTCGGTAAGTCCGTCCTTGATCTTGCGCTTGGCCTGTGACGCGTTCTCGAAGCGTTGCGCGTTCACGTCCATCTGGTCCTGCACGTCGATGGCGTTGATGGTGATGAGCGCCACAGCTCCAGCCACGATGAGCAGCAACAGCAGCAGTCCCGGCCACGTGCGGATGCGGCCCTTGTAGTCCTGCTTGCGCTCTGGGGGCAGTCCCAGGTCGGGTTCTACCGCCAAGAGCTTCATCTCCGTCTGTCGTTGACCTCCAGGACCGTACGTGTAGCTGTCGCGTCCGCCCGACTCGGTGAGGCGCATGGACGAGTCCATAGCCTCACGCGTGTACTCGCTATTGCGGAACGTGGAGTTGGGGGCGCCACTCATGGAGCCCACCATGGGACGCGAGATCTCGGCTGCCTCCGCCATTGTTTTAGTGGTTTGAGAGGCTGAATAGAGAGTGAGGAGAGGAGGAACTGCACTTTTGGCAGAGGAGCCCAGCTCGTCGTCACATCGTCGTCTTGCTGTCCGAAGCGGGTGTGATTAAAATAATAGGGAAGTTTGTATGGGTTGTGCTAAGTACGAGGGGAATAGGGTGCAGAACCCAATTTTTGCCATGCTGGACGAGGACGATGCCTTTCAAACAGAAGCATGTCAAAAGCAACCCGAGTCAAAAGTGTCTCTGTGATGCCTACATGTATAATACGGCTGCGGCCTCGACAACGTGTGAGCTTGCTGTGAAAGTCAGCAAAGTTGTTCTGGATTGTGCAATGAGCGGTCTTATGATGGTTGCCAGCTGCAACAATCCAGTGCTGCCGTGCGTGAATCCCAAAATCGGCTTTGCGTGTCAAATTTGACAACCGAAAGTAGATACATGAGTATCCGAGTGTTGGACGACACCCCAGAGCGCAAGTATTAATACGACCGCAGTTCATGAATCTATGCTGTAGTACCAGTTATCGTGTACAAAAGCTTACTACATTGCATCTATGACGCCGAGACCACAACAGTAGCAATTTCTTCTTCTGTAGAGATACCTGAACTGGTCACCTTGGTTTTAGTCGTCTGTCCTTTGCCCTTGCTGGACGGCGTACGCTTGCGCTCCTGTTTGGCCTGCTCCACGCGAGCACGCACAGCCTCTAATGGCGCGTAACTGTCATTGTCCATGAGCGGCAGCAGCGCGACGTAGACTGTTGTACATGTCTGGATAGAGACTTTCCTCCTGAGCGAGCATCTTCTTGACACGATGGCGCTCCTTGGGCTCTTCGAAGCAGGCAGGACAGTTCTCGTTGATCACCGGCAGACGCGAGTCGTACGCGAACTTCTTGAGCTCGATCTCTCGCACGTAGGCAAGCGGACGCAGTACTTCCACATCACGCTGGTCGTTCCAGTACTTGGCCTTCATCGTACGCAGCTGGCCGTTGTGCATGGCCGACATGAAGAAACTCTCCGCCAGATCGTCGAGGTGCTGCGCCAGCACCAGCTTGTTGAAGCCGTTCTTGCGGCAGCACGAGTACAGCACTCCACGCTTCATGCGTGAGCAGTAGCTGCACAGCGAGTCGCCGTTCAGTTCGCAAGTCGCGCGCTCGATGATGTTCTCCGAGAGGTAGTGATACTCCACGCCTAACGCGCGCATATACTCCTTCAGCGGGCTTGGGTCGAACGAAGCGGTCTGAGGGTCCACCGTTGCACAGGCAATCTCGAAGCGAACGGGAGCGCGCTTTTGGAAGCGCAGCAGCACATGCAGCAAGCTAAGCGAATCCTTGCCACCAGACACGCCGAGCAGAAGTCGATCTCCTTCTTGGATCATATCCCACTGCATCAGTGCCTGGCCCACCGAGCGCAAAAGCTTCTTGGGCGGCGTAGGGAACAACTTGGTCTTGGTCGTCTTTTGAGTGATGGCCGTTGTAGTCTCCTGGACAGTTGCTGCCGTCGTGTCAATTGAGCAAGTAGGCGCTGCAGGCACCCCACACTTGCCGGTGTTGCAACTACCAGTGCCGCAATGGTTA
This sequence comes from Phytophthora hibernalis, assembly GCA_012656075.1. NCBI lineage: Eukaryota > Oomycota > Peronosporomycetes > Peronosporales > Peronosporaceae > Phytophthora > Phytophthora hibernalis. The sequence continues at coordinate 105,149 of JAAKBF010000403.1, read as the reverse complement.
CTTGGCTCTGCAGCAACTGGCGTCTCGACAGCATCGACTCCATTTGACGTCGAGCGAAGCGGGTACTTGCCTCCCGTCTCACGACCGTTAGTAGCAATAAACGTCTTCGATTGGTTGTTGCTTCCGTTTGAAGAAGAAGGTGCTGAAGGAACGGGACAACACGTCTCCACCCCACAGACTGGAGCTAGAACAGCGCTAGGTGTCGAGGCCTCATTCCACTGATCCCTTAGCTCACCCGTGAGATAGCGCGCAGGCTGGTAGGGACCACGAATAGTTTCTGTGAGCGCAGGCTTCGCTCCCTTCTTAATAGCCTCCGCCGCCTCCGAAGGGTACACAAACCAACGGAGGGCCTCATCGTCAGCCTCCTCTAGCATTTGCGTAGCAGATGCTGCTACCACGTAAGAAGGAACGCTCTTTCCATTCACTTCGTCTGCCAGACGACGAGCCTCCGCCAGGTTTTCCGCTCGATGGGCAGCCAGCATTTCATCATCGTCACCAAGGCTCTTCGAACGGGTCTTATCCTCCAAAGCTGTCGCGAAATGCGAAATCCACTTGCGGTCCGGGAACTTGGTGAAGCGCGTCCAGTGCTTCCACGCACCGCTCTTGTGGTTAAACTTGTACTGCGGCAGGAACTTCCAACCATCAGTAGCCACGAAATTCACAGCCGCAAGCACGTACTCGAGCTCCGCCGTGTTCATGAAGTAAGGGAAGCTCATACGTGTGAACCCAGGGCGCAACATCTCCTTCTTCTCAATAAGAGCGTTTTCAAGCGCCAGCACATCACGACGCGCAAGACCCAGCAGTCGAGTAGCGTACGGCCCAGCGCATTGACAGCCACCACGCGACTGAATACCGAATAGGTCATTTAGCAGTGCGCACACGAAGTTGTAGTGCAGGAAGCGGTCGCCAAAGCGCACTAGAAACGAAAACACAGGAATCTGCTCCACGGCATCGTCCTGGCGTCCCAACAGCACGACGTTCTCATTCTGCTGAAGCGACTCGCGTACGCGCTGCACGTTTTGGCGCTCTAGTGTCATAATGTTCTTGGTACCCACGCGCTGCTTCAGCTCGAAGGCGAGTCCAAGCCGGATACTGCCCAGAATGTCCGGAGTGCCTCCTTCCTCGCGCTCCTCCCGGTTCGACAGGTAGCGGTGGTCGTTCTCGGTGACGAAGAAGACCGTGCCGCCTCCGGGATTCGTCGGCACCGCGTTCGTCAGCAGACGCTTCTTGACAACGAGCACACCAGGTGAGCCCGGTCCACCGACAAACTTGTGGCCGGAGATGAACACCGCGTCTTTGTAGACAAACGGGCGGCGCTGCTCGTCTGTCACCACCGGATTCATGTCGATGTTCACATAGGGCGCGCATGTGGCGTAGTCCCAGCAGGCCAAGGCGCCATGTTGATGCAGCAGCGCCGACACGGCGTCCACGTCCGTCAGAACACCTGTGAGGTTGGAGGCCGCCGAGAAGGCTCCGATCTTGAGTGGCCGCTGGGCGTAGAGCTGCAGTTGCGACTCGAGGGCCTGCAGGTCCATCTGCCCCTGATCATTCTCTGGAATACACACGACCTCAGCTGAGCTCTCGCGCCACGGCAGCAGGTTCGAGTGGTGCTCGAAGGGCCCTACAAACACGACGGGCGGTGGGCGGAGGTCTGCTGCAGACCCAGCGCCTGCACCAGCTTGGCGACTGCACTGGTGCTACCTTGGCCCGTGAAGAGCACGACATCTTCAGCCCCGCGGCCCGTGACTTTGGCGTTCACAGCCTGCGCCACGATCTGGCGCGCCTCGTGGCGGAAGCACGTGGTCTGCAGCCCCGTGACGGACGTGGTGGTGTGCGTGTTGCCGTAGAGCGGCATGACCTCGCGCTGCAGGTAGTCCTCTACACACGCTAACGGCTTGCTGCTGGCCGTGAAGTCCGCGTAGCACAGCGCGCGCGCGCCGAACGGCGACTCGAAAAGCGTCTGGCGGCCGACCACGTTACGCGCGATGAGGTCCACGGCTTCTTGCGCGGACCTCGAGAGTCTCTCGGCAGGTGACTCAGGCTGCAGATGCAGCTGCGAGCGGAGATCCTCCTCCAGCTCTTCGCAGAAGAAGCGCGCGGACGCGGCCTCGTCCTGCAGCGACATCGGGATGGTCGAAGTGGCGGTCTCTGATACTGAACGATTGGCGGAGGAAGACAATAATTGAACAACAATATTTCAAGTCCGATTAAAATTGGACTTGACGAAATTGCTGAAATTGCAATTATTGGTGCAAATGGCCAGTCGTCGGTATTCGGCAACAAACTGCTTCAATTGAAGCTCGCTCGTGTCCATCTACCGTTATGCATAGGACACAGACACCAGCGCTTCAATAACTTCAGCACCGCAGACCATCTCGAAAGCGAGACCCGTATAATGCTGGACCCGATTTCATGGTAGACGAAGCATGAGCGTTGGCCCACCACTTGAGCACTCATACCGAAGCGTAGAGCGGGCAGTTTTATGGCTCCCAGTGGGAGTCCCACAGGGTCGACCTGGTTGCATTGAAGGCAACATAGCATGCTTGGGAGGTTTGCGCGGCATAATTGTACGATTTATTGACAATAAATTATTGTGCTAGTCGTTTTCACTGGGCCGGTTGCTCGAGTTTTAATATTGTGAGCTCTAGTCAAAACTGGCGACCCGGCAAACCGGCGGCGAATCGTTTACTATCGGGGCCGATTTTAAAAAAAGGTTGCTACTTGTAACTATGGCAATCATGTCTGCGTATTTATCCATAGACTTCCGGGCGTAATAATTTCCCTAAATTTGTTAGCCAAGATAACTGCAGGAAATGTTTCGTTCACACTGCACGAATAATGTCCGTGAATGATGCGACTTTAGATTTTGTACGTAGTCTCGCATGAAAGTGAGGCAATGCACCGACGCACGTATGTTCTTGCTTCACCTACACTGTATGAATACTGGACAATAACCAACATGATGTGGTGTCATCATTTTTCTATTTAATGGACATGCGCTTCCATATCTGTAGTGCATTCCAAACGTACGGAATTTATCTACACACCACTGTAGTTTACGGTGCTCTTTCGCCGGGGGTAGTACTAAAACATTTGTACAAATATAAGTGGTTTTAGCACGACTAAGAATGATATTTTTACGCTTTCATCGTTAGTAGTGCTATTCAAATCGCTAAACCCTGTGTTATCAGTTCTATTACCGGTTGCACTATGCTCAGTACTAGCGATCGATGGGTGGTTCTACTGCCATCTTGTCTTCGTCCTCTCTCGTTTCTCTACTGGTAGATCATTACTATCCTAGGTCGCGAACGATCGGTGATTCTGCTGCCTTCATGTCTTCGTTTCTCTAGTATTTCGAATGCCTTCGTCCGAGAAACAACCATCAGGATGTTCCTGAGAGGACGTCTACGTAGCGCTTCCAAAAATCCCCAATGCCGTGTGCACTAAACCTGCTGTAGCACTCTCGAAAAGGTGAGATTGCATCCACACCTCCTTCGTGTAAACAGGTTCTGTGAAGCCGAGTTTAGACAGTAATTGACAGTTACCTCGCCTGATAGTACTTTTTAACAATACTGATAGAAATCCGACTGCTAAAGTAGTTACATGTATTAATAGTAGTTTGACTGGGAGTGTAAATCTATACCGCTATCAAACTAGAATAGTCGTTTCGGCGGCAAAGTAAACAAACAGTATCAGTACACCTTCAAACTGTCTGGTAAGGCCCAGGGGTAACTCTCAAATGAGTAGCATTATTCTTCGATGTTTTACAATTTGATATGGTTACGTATCGACGACAGAGGATTTTGCAAGTTTACTCTCAGAGATGTGGCACGCGTGATATTCATGAGCTTGGGCCCCCATTTGGGGGCCATGAATTGCGCGTGCTGCATCTACGTCTAATACAAAAGCTATCTCCTTCTACGCGAAGACCTAGTACAAACAAGTAGCTGATAAAAAGATTATGAAATCAAGCATGCATTTTCAGCGGTTCCTGACCACGGTTCCTGTCAAGTGCTGCTCAGTGAATCGGAGTTTGGGGGCTTTGCTCTGGCAATCCACTTCTAGTTTCGAAGCAGTGCCATCCTTCTTTTCCCTCACTAATCTCGCCGACATTGGAGGTGCACAACACTATAACACTATCCCTTTTCAAGAACGCAAGGCCTAAATTACATTTCCGATGCTTGTGTAACACAAGTTCTGTTTCAAGCAATGCAAAGAGCAGTTATCTTTTTTAATAATAATATGGTGAGATATAATGTGTTACTGTTCTCCATGAACTTAAAGAGAGCAGACTCGCCCTATTAGACACCCGGGCACAATTGAATAGTTCCAGACCAATAAGCTGAAAAGGGCTGTATTCGGACAGAGGGTTGTATTCCATCAGGTATAACGTGCATATGCGTCAACTACAGCAACGCCGACAATACATCGCTATGACATGCAGATTGAGCTGCCCCGCTTTCAAAATCTCAATGAACTGATTTACATGTTAGAACATCATTTTTTGTTTAATGGACCAATGGATACCTATGTGTACACTCTGTATTACCATCCTCCGACGGAACGCCTCGCGAGAGTATTCGAAAACGCTAAGCTTGCTATTCGAGGGTTGCCGAATCAAGGGAACTTTATCTTGTCCGCTATTTTCCATGTGTTGATTTTATGAGGTTAAAAGACCTGCGCTATTTTATAATATCAATATTTAAATAAAGTAGCGCAGGTCTTTTTAACATTTCACTACCCATAAGACCCGGACAACTACGGCATTATAAAGCTTTAAAAAGGTTTGCCTGGTATAAAGGCCAAAAACATCGGAGTGGGGGATGGAGGGTACTATTTAACACGGGTTGCCTGTAAGAACCCGCCCTTTTCGCCATGTTTTGGCGGTGATTGGAAAGACAACATTTTCCGGTCTTTTAAAATGTATAAACAATGCTACACCATTAGCAAGCTTAGTACAAGCTGTTTTGATCTGGCCTATTCATAACCTGTGGTGGTGTAGCACACTAACTCGTTGAAAACGACGCCTCGGGTGGTTGCCCGTGTGTCCTGCACTGCCGGAGGAAGGGGCGGATCCCACCGTATCATAACCGAGGCAAAGAGTAGTACGACCAATCCAACTCTAGTCAGTCAGCCGCTGACTCAGCGCGGTTCGATGCAGCACGTTCACAGCAACCTGGTCCAGCATAAACACGTACTCACAGCGCCACATACTGCGGATGGCGAGCTTGTCGCTGTCAACGGTAGACCCAAGCTGTGCATGATCGCAGCGACTTGTGCCAGGCAGTTTCTCTTGAAGAGGGAGATTTCTCCATAAGGAGCACTCCAAGTTGTGTCCCACATCCCACACCGATGGTACAATTTTTCTTGTGCATAAAGCGGCCACTTTAACAGAGATTTCCAGTCAAGTTACATGTACCATGTCTGACTTCCATTCATTGCCTTCTACTCCTCTTTTCGAGCCCAAATTTTTCATCGCACTTAAACACTGCATAAGCACGTGTGTGCAAAATTTCATTACAGAAGCATTCCTCCTTGATAGGACCTCCCGCGCTGCCTGTGCGGGTTGCTACAGGCAAGCCGTGTTAATAGTATCTCAGCTGCATCGACCGGAGGGCTTTTAATCGGGCGAGTACGTTAATATCTTGGGACGTATGCGTAGAGACCATGAACCTCGCCGTTTGCACGCGAGAACTGCGAATCCCCGGACCTAAAGGTCCAGGTCTCCGATTTTTCGCTGCGCTTTTCTTAGCGTGAAAATTCGCTGAGAGATTGCCAAAAGCGTGTTGCAATCAGGCTTGAGTAGCGTTGGCTTTTTACTCATATTATACCAATAGTACATATTTTGGATATTTTCTTGGCAGGTGATATTACCGGTACCCATGTTTATATGGTTAGGACTACGTATGTCCCATCCCATGAAAAGGCCAGTGCCCAATCATGGACGAGTATTTTATTCCGAAGATATCAATAAGTACGAAATGTTTATTTCGAGGACGTTCTCTGAAAAAGGCGCGTTTTCTGTCGAAACATATGCCATTATCACGACATCATTTCCTCCTTGTTTTGAACATGGTTCAGAACATGGTGGAATCATGTTGACAGCACTTGGCCAAAATTAAAAATGGCAGTTGGATCTATCTATCGGCAAAGTACCTGATACCACTGTATCTGATACCAAACGTAATTACGCATGCATCCAATCAATTACAGCTGGATTAGAGTCGCACGTTTCGCTAAACAAACAATATCTGTCGTAAACCTGGAGAATACATGATCTCGGAATTTAAAGTAAAAGGATATGTATTTCAAAGTTATCACTTCAATCACTCCATCTCAGTGATATCTTCCTCGCTCTGCTCTTTGCTGAACGCGATGACTGCGCGTAGAACTTCCCATCGTCTCCATCTCCGTCCCAAGTGAGTATAATCACTTCCAACTTGGATCCACAGTCGCTTCCAAAGAACAGGCAGATGATCAGGCCACAGCTATCTCTATCCTTCTGTATAGGACTGTGCATTGTAGTCTGTGTGAACCCGTTAATATCGTGTCGATAATTTCGGAGGCAAATGCCTGTAAATGCTTCTGGTTCGTGCGCTTGTCCCCACTGTCATAGCACATGAGCATACATTTGATGTTGTCCATCACAATGCAGGTACAATGACTTCGATTCAGGTTGACTGGCAAGAAGACATAATCTTCTGTCGCTGTCTCCAGGGCGGAGCGAATCGAGACAGACACTCGGCCTCCAACCCCTTGTCGGGTAACTGTGTTTGTGGCAGGAATATGGTTTTGTTGTTGCCGTATTTCGCTGCTAGCGTCTTCGTAAATGCCTCAATAATTAGTTGCTTGTACCAGATTTCTTCACGCAACCACCTTCCTGCTATTCAGCTGCTTCTGGAAAGAGGCCTCGTCCATGTTGAATACCCGCGAGTTGTCGCGACCTAGCTCAATGCCAAGCATCGCTAGCGTGTTGAACAGAGTGGTTAGATCTGCCGAGACGACATAGTTGCGCTTAAGCGGAAGCGCCTAGGAAGATCTCGCGGTTAGATAAGGAAACCGTTCCACAAATCGCCGATACCATCCCTCACCAACACTCCTACCACACCCCAGCAAGGCAATTTCTTGTGCTTTGCGAATGATGATAGGACGACTGACAGGGTGGCCCATGAGCTGTCGACAAACCAGTCGTAGTTATGGCGCTCCGCCACTTCCGGGAAGAACGTCTTTGGCCCTGCCCGTGCCATGGTCAGGGGTAACCTCTCAGCTGCTATCGCCAACCACTTTCGGATCGTTCTTGCATGAACACTAGTAGCCGCGGCGACAGCAGCAACGGAACGGCCTTCTTTAACTTGAGCGACGACGGCTTGCTTCCTCTCGATCGTGTAGATGTTGACCATTGTGGTATTTTAGAAATGAGGAATTGGGGGCATCTGAATCAGCTATTGAGCACCGCATCATCACCAATCGTTCGGTCCTGCCACTGTCACAGTTTCCCGCCAACAAGCTTCGCATAAGTTTTATAGGTTTCGTACTTAGCCATATTTTAACCAATGATTGGCCATAGAAGATAATACTGAGTGCTCACTGAACAAATCGCGACGGTCTTGAATTGACCAAATGGCCCTGAATTGGCCGTTCACCTTAACCAAACTAATGCCGTGGTTTACACGGGAAGCTCTGGATTTTGTCAATTTGGTTAAACGACTGCGAGGGCTTGGTAATAACGTGCTCACCTATGTGTTCTGTCTGTTTATTTGACATTCGTAAGGTCGCACAGATTTTGACTACCGAATTCCTTGATGAGTTGTACCCCTCAAAATGCTCGACGAGCTGTACCACCCCAGTCCGGTTTGCAATACAAAGTGGTGGGCAAATCTTGAGGGGACTCCCTCAAAAGCTGTACCCCCGGCTCACATTATATCCAATGAAAGCGCTCGTACTTCATGATAAGGTGCTAGATTCTACCAATTACAGGCGGTTGAACCCAAAATGACTTCCTCGATAAGCTGTAACCTTTTGACGATGTACCACGGCGGAACGCCTCATCTAGGAATTCGGTAGGCTCTTCATCGGACGATGTAGTCGATTCCCAGCTGCGCTGCGAGGTAGTGTGAAGATCGATTAGACAACGAAGACTTGAGACAGGATACGTTACTAATACCATTTGGTAGCAGAATACAGTTGGGCTACATGATACCTTGCGGTATTTACAAAAGACGGTGCGTTTTGAAACTAACGGCTCTTTTAAAAGACCACCCAAACATAATAATTTTTCAATTACGGCCCCTAAAAATGATTTCCCCACTTACATGTCAATTAAGATCCGTCTACGCTACCACCAGCGAAACTTTGACCAGGACACATCGCTTTCACAGATCGCAGTAACGTTAGTGCGTAGCGGAAGGTTTTATTACTGGTACCCTACAGCTCCGTTATCTGGACTGGAACAATGCGCCAAGGAGTGCCCATTTTAAATTATCGTATGACAACATAAAACATACGCTAAAAGTCGTCATTTGCGACAATTTAACAGCGAAAGTGTATTTTTGATGGGCATGACAAGAAAAACATTTCCAGCGATGTCCGGGTGTTTTTGTCATATACGGTACACGTGATTCCTTGATGGTTAGGGTAAATGAGGGGACGGGAGAGGGGTGAACTCAAACCAAGCCATTCTGGCGATTGTATTTTGAAGCCCACGACCCAGGATACTACCTTCAGGTCTCCAGGCCAGCTCACCTCTCGAAGAGCGGCTCGATGAGACCCAATATGTTTTTCAAAGGCTTAGTTAATTATCATCCAACCTCCCAGCACCTCCGAGTTTCGGGATTTGAAGGCCATGGCACCCGGCCTATGTAGTACCGCCCATTCAAACTAGATCGTCTGCGACTTACACTGGGAATACATTTTTGGTGGTGACGCAATCTTGTCGGTATACAATGTCATCTTCGGAAATATTGTTTTTGTCCCACATTGATTCTGCTAACAGTTGTTGACATTAGTTTCTGGCTCGCAATGCTCGCAAGCAGCCGGTATTAATAGACTGCAGCTCTATAAGCTACCGTGAACTACATGGTCGGAGCCTAAAAACACATGAAAATCTTAAAAATACAGCTTTGGATAAATGAATCCAACCTTTGTTTTGGCGTCGGGTAGCGCGATATTTGCGCATATATTCTGCTTTATGACGCTTGCTCTGAATAACTATAGTTGACACACGCATAGGAATGTTTTCGACCATGACAACATTGATTTGGCTAACTGTAAGCGTAAACGCTAATGGTATTGTACGCTGCGGGTTAACAGCATCTGATGCACTAGTTCTTGGTGTACCATTCTCTTGCAGCCACTATGATGGGGTCCATCAAATCCGTCGACTCCCACACGTACGTATTACCAGCCTTACCTCACAAAATATGTAGCATAAATGCTTGAACGTGAGCCGTAACACTTGACAGGATCGCCTCCTTGACCGGCAATATCTTCAACGCAGCCTTGGACATGCTGGTCTCGACCTCAAGCGGCAGATGTACTTCCCCTTTGCGGCTGCGGATTGCTAAGTCATTCCAGCCAATGCCCTCCATCTGGAAACCATTCATGTTGGACGCGAGCAGGTAGCCTGTCTACACTACTGCATTCAGGAACGTCTGGCAACAGGTACAGTTGAAGCGCTCGTTCGTGAGACTGTTGGGGAGGGCGACGAGGATCGACCATCACAAGACCTGCAGTCTCCTTCATTCAGTTATTCAGTCACAGCTCCTGCCTCAATATTTGAATGTGGCACAACCGTTGACCGAGGTTACGCAGTACCGTGGAATTAATCCGTCGGGTATTCGAGGAATAAATCTATTGCATGCGCAAAAAGAGAATTTCACGAATTCGTTCTATTTAATGGGATTCTGCCCTAGTTGTCGCCGTGTAAGATTGGTGTCCCTACTTAAGTAGATGGAGGCCGAACCTACTTATCCGTAATTTTCCTAAATGTTAAAAAAATTCTTTGCCCAAAGTTATCCAAAGTTACGAAATTATTTTGCGAGAGGTTAGACACAAGTTTGGGAGCTGGAACTCCCGACGAAGATCAACGTGTATTGTTGATCAGGTAAGTTAAAAAGTGAGCTATCTAATCTAGTTCGCGGATGCCGTTCTGCAACGCCCTCCTGCCATCGTGGCAGTCCAGGGGGTCGTTTCTCTTGCTTGTTCACTTGCCGTAAACAGGACTCAACACATTCGTCCTGGTGAGTCCTGAATCCGTGATGAGAGTCGAGATCTGCGTAGCTATAGTTACGCAGAGTTTGCGCCACCGATGCCAACTGCGAGTTGGATAAGCTGCTTGAAGATGGATCCATGCCATCATCACACTGTCCCCAGCTTTCCACACTCGCTGTCAGCTCGCCTTGTTGCACTGTACGTTCTTTCGTCTCCCTAGCTCGTCACATTTTGAGTATAGCGATCCTTCAACTGCAACTCGTTGAAAACAAGCCGCTACTTCACTGAGCGTTGCTGTTGCTTGGCGTCAATAGCGAACCTTTCACATTCGTTATCGGTGGTGTCGGTTGCGTACACTAGCAGTAGTTGTGGCACGTCCTCGCCCATCGTTTTCAAGGGCTCCCGGGAGCCCTCAAAAGTTTCGAGTCCAAGCCATTTGACCTCCACCTCGTACGCTTTCATGTCTGAGTTCAGTCGGTGATCCACAATTGCCTCTATAGCCGACAGTGTGCCTTGAGATGCAATGTGATCAAACAGCCCCTTTGTCATATCGAGCGAGCTGTCTGCGTACAGTTTTAAACGGGATGGATGCAAATCCATCGTGTTTCCATTGATCAATTGTTCGACCGTAAAGTAGTAGTCTGTACTGCCAATCACGCGAAAAGGCCCGATCCACCTCCCGCGTAGCTTATTCGCGTGCGATTTCTCGTCGACACGAGACCGTAGTACGTAGTCTCCGACTGAAAAGTTCACTCGCTGCTCGTAATGTGTTCGTGATCGGTACCGCTGGCCTTGGCGAATACGTTCATCCTTGACGGCTTTGTGCATAACCTTCATTCTACTTCTTAAAGTAGCCAAGTACTGCTCTGTTTGGGGTTGAGGCTTGTCACTGTAGCCACCCGACCCTTTCCTCCAGGAAAGAAAACCGTGTCCAGTGCGCTAGGACATGGCAATCCCGTGAAAAGTTCAATTGGCGCTCTGTTGGCCAGTGATGATACTGGGGAGTGGTTGATGCTATACTGTACCAATGGTAGTAGGTAAGGCCAATCATGCACACTCACCTTGTACTCCAAAGCCAAATACTTCAACACTTGCAGTATGTGAGTTAATTTAAAATAAAATGATCGTTAACTATTAAACCTCAAATTGGAGTTACGCACACCATTCAAAAGCTGAATGTCTGTACTACACAATAGAGCCCTTACTTTACGAAAAATATGGGGTACAACCAAAGTTATGGCGAATTGAAAAATGTGTCTCCGTGCTCGAAGACAAGAGGCCAATTTTTTTCAGCCTAAATAATCTACAGACACTTCTGAATCGAACCATGCCACCTAGAACACTCAGAAACGCCTAGAAACGCTCGGAAATGGCACGTGAAGTCTGCGCTCGTTAACGATCATTTCGAATAAAATGTTTCGCTCGTGAGTCCAAATCATGAAGTAGCCAATCAGAAGTGGCAAAAATACATTTCAACCAATCCGATGACGACTTACCTTGCTGGTTTCGACCGGAAGCATGCTGCGAAACAGCACGGCCCATTTCGATGTAGTTTGACAGCCACTATATCAGCAGCTTCGGCAACTAACAGAGCCACGACGAGAACGACCCCGCGCACTTCCTCTTCTCATTGTCGGGAAGGGCGTCGCCCTCCTAGGGACTTGCATCCGCTCGTAGCACGCAGAGACGTCCTCTACCCGTCGCAGGCTTTCGATTCGGAGTGGTTAGCTTTTCGCAGTTTTCTCGCTTCCCGCTTAGATACGAAAAATCGATACCTCGACTTCAAAGCCCTCTAGCAAAAAACCTCAAAAAGGGCTTGGCGATCATTTTGTTTTAAATGGACTCATATCACGATTCAGGCATTCAACGGATCCATTTTTCCTCGGCGAGTAGGCCAGGATGAATTCTTGGTGGCCCTTTAGTCGTCGTCACAGTTCAGCGATCACTTTGCTTTTAAAATGTGATCCTGAGTCGCTAACCCACACAGTTGATACACCATAGCGACTGTACACATCGAGAATAGCGGTAGCCGCCACTTCCGATGTAGGACCATCACATGCTATGAGTTCCACAAAGTGTGTAGCTTCATCTTTGAGAACCAATACGTAGCGTGACGTGCCAAAAGAACCATCCAGAGTGATGAAATCCCAATGCAATTTCGCGTTGCGCTTATATGCATGGTGGGTTTCGCTAAATGGACGGGGAATTACCACCCCTCCTTCCACATGCAAGCAAAGTAAGTACTTTGAGCAGAAACCACGCACCATTCCACCAAGACCACCAATGCTGAACAACCGGCGAATGTGGTTCTCCATCACATTCATGCCGCGGTGTCCGTTCCAACCACTGTGAACAATAACAAGTAGTCGCTGGATCAGTTCATTCGCTTCCGTCGGAATCGAAATCAAATCACCGACGCGCCATAGATCATCATCGCCGAGCGTTGCATCCCTTGGTGCAGCATGCAGTGACTGTAGGCTGCCAATTTCGTCAATAGAAGGCCAGACAAACTCGTCCTGATCAAGTGGACGCAGCGGTGCTGATTCAGTTTTCGTCACTATTGAGCTATGTTTGTTCTTCTGTCGAGTGAAATGCTTAACTGAATACATCCTCGCTGTCGGCTGTGATTGACCACCCCATCTCGAAATGAGCTCGGCCCACACGTTGTGGATACCCTCAATATGCTCAATAGAGTAGCGGTATTCTAGTAGTTTCGCAGACCAGCGAAGCAATTTTCATCGTACGTGTCGCTTGACCTCTTTGCTCAGCGAGAACAAGAAAATAATGTTGCGATGATCGCAATACAGTCGAACACCTTGCGGCCGCAGTAGGAGGTACTCGAGTTTCTCGCAAGCATGTACGATCGGAAAGCACTCCTTCTCAATTACGCTCCAGTTGAGAGCTGATCCGGTAAAGCTACCCCCCATGCACACAAAAAATTCGTGATGCTGTTGATGAATAGGTACATTCGGTTTCCATTTTTCCACTTGAGAGTCAACTAAACCCCAACCACAGTTTGAAGCATGGCTTAGAAGACATAGTTGTTTTGCCGGATCAGGATACGCCAGTATCACCGGGTGACTGAGCATATCGCTCAATGCTTCGAAGGCTTCCAGTTCTGCCGTTGTCAAGGCGATCTGATTTCCCGCAGCAGCTTTTTAGTCTCCCTGGTACCTGTCAGGGCATGGTCAAGTCGCCCCTGTAGTGGACGTACCACCCGAGCATTATCCACATGTTTCCAACAATCGATTTCGAGTGGGAAATGGGTACATTATCCGTAGCGGGTGAGGAGTGGCGGGTGAGCGCTACAGATGAAATGTTGGAATGGCTACCTAATTATGTTCTCTCGCTCGATCGGGAAACCCTCGTTTCTCTCTAGACTCGTGACTCTTCGAGAACTACGTCCGTTGCGAAACTACCCATTTCCAACAATCGATCTCGAGTGGGGAACTGGGTACATTATCCGTAGCGGGTGAGCACCCCAATACAACCCCGTCAATCCTCGCCGGTGTACAGTAATATGGCTGCTTCTTAGCACATCATGTGTGCGAGGTGCTCTGAACCTTGTGCCGTGAGGACGGGGTAGTCTTCCAAGGTGCTTGACATCCATCTTCCCATTACCTTGATAGCAAGCCGGTCTGCACCTGAATTGAGGAGGGCTGTGGCACCTCCGACTCGTACTGAATGCGTCGAAAATCTGGACGGGTCCAAACCACATGCTGCAACTGTTATCTTGATAGCTGTTGCCACGTCTTTCGCCGAGATCCCGCTGTTCGGGCTAGTTGACAATGCCGGTTGATCTGGCTGTGTCTTGAAAGCCTTTGCTCCCTTGTAAATCCAACGGACCGCCAGCACTGGACACAGTACTCGATCTCCCGACTTGGCGTGACAGCGAACGTCTTCGCGCCCAAACTGATTGTTCTTTGCACCCGTGAGACGTATTCCCACACGAGTTGCTGTACGCGGCCGTGTGACGTCACCCTCGTCGTCGTGGAATGAGATATCTTGCAGCTTCAAAATGTAATTATGCCATTTCCGCCCAATGTGTAGATACTCCGACCTACGTAGAAGGAATAAATAGCCGAGCAGAATTCCACCCCACAGCAAGCGTACGCGAGGTTCTTGGAGGTCCAACTTGCTCCCGAGTGTTCGAAGCATCTGGGCCGACAGAGGATGATGCTTGGCAACTGGATTGGTGAACCGGCGAATACCTCGAAGTAGAATCGCGTGGCTAGCATTGACCCCGGATCGTACCCCAAATTATTCTTGTGGTACCAACGGACTGCACACAGTTTCGAGCAAATTGTTGAATACGTATTTCCTTGAGCCGACTTGTTCATGCCGTAGCGCCATAGGAAAACCGCGAATGCACCAAGCTGACTTGCGTTCCCGTTCATATCTGTCTTGGAGAGCCAGAGAGGGAACTCCATCCATCTGCACCAGTCTGTCCATTGAATCCAGTATCTGCGATAGTGTTCTCGGGACGACTCGGCCAGAGCCCCTGCGCGCAAAATCGCTCCCAAACTTGCAAGAGTTTCCTTGATGTAGCTGGGATCTGCACCTGTGACCAGCCATATGAGAGATTAGTAAATAGGTCGGAATGCTGCGTCGATTGCCACACCCTGGACCCTGCATCTGCCATAATATTGTCGGCTCCGGCGATATGAGCTGCTGTTGCGTAGTATGAGTGCAACGTTTCGGATATGGACATGATCTGAATCAGCATTTGAGCTTCTCGATTTCTGCTGTTCCGCCGGTTGTTCCAGGAAATGGCTGAAGTGTTGTCAATCCAGAAACGCACGTGCTTCAGCCGATCCGATGATGCGCTGGACCAGTGTTGTGCCCATACCAGAGATGCGAATACCGCGCTCACCAGTTCCCGTAGATTAATTCCGTAGTCGCCGTCTCCCGTCCTATGAAATTCTTCAATCGCACTTACTTCCTAGGCATCAAATCGAACTTGTAGATACTCGCGGCGTTGTGGAAATAATGCGCACAGTCCTACGTCGCTTGCATCTATGTAGATTTCGAAATCAACAGGCTGTGAACCGACAAATCGTATCAGCGGGACCGAATTCATGTTTGCGGTGCTGAGTATCATTTTGAACCATAGCAGATCGTCGCGTGCAGATGCTGTGGTGCGGATCTTGGATGATCGTTTTGATGAGTATGTGAGCGCCGATAGTCTCTGGAAGAATGTTGCTCCAGCTCGCACGCACGTGACCACATGACGCAAACTTCCTAGCAATTGGTGCAGTTGAGTCTTTGTCGTCGACTTGGCGTCTATCACCACGCTTACCCGTCGAATCGCCTTCTCGATTTATCCTGCGGCATCGCGAGTGAAGCACGGGGAATATTCCAGAGCAGACCTAGTGATTTCCCTTCTTTGAACCATGGTGTAAACTTGTCTTCGTTGATCGCTTTAGGGCCCAAAACGTTCACAATCGCCTGGCGAATCGACAGGTTTGCTTCGTCTAGTCGGGTACCAATGTCGGGCTCAATGAGATTATGGTCATCGCACCATGTCTTGGCATCGAAAGGTTGAGTTGCGCTGGGAGGTTGCAGTGGCCACTTTGGCGTTGAGGTAGCATACATGTGACTGATAGCTGCTCCCGCTGTCCAATAATGTTGTGGCGAAAGTTTCCATCCAAATGGACACGACATATCGATAATGAGAATACCGAGCTCCTCAATAGTCCCAGCAAAACGGCCAACGTAGTCAGCGTTAATCGGAATATGTTTGAAAGCGCCTGAAACATCTCCGGACATCATCATCGCCTTCTCAGGATGTTCTTGTTCCACCTCCAGAATCCGCTGTGCCAAGGCTTGAGGGCCATCATAAGTTACAGTAATCGTGTTGTCCTCTGCCGTATTATCGTTCACCGATGCTCCATCAGGATACGAGAGGACATGGATAGCGCGGACTTTGCTCATTCGTGTTGCGGGATCCTTTTCAACTGCTCCGAACGGGCTGCATGTGACGCCTTGCAACGTTGGCAATAAATCGAGGTTCAAAACCAGATAATGCCCTGCATCCTGTCCTTTTCGAATTTGTTCCACTAGCGCACGCCGTGCTGCACAATATCTTCCCACAAATCCCGGTACCGGTATGTAGCCCAACTAGTCAAGTGTGACGGGATCTCAAGCGCTTTGTTTGGACGTGAGTCCGCTTGAGTTTCGCCACGAATTAGTCTAACAAATTGTGAGAGGCTCATTCCCGTCTGCCGCAGGAATTTGCTGTACGCGCGTTGTTTCTCAGTGTCAATCAGATGCTGAACTTGGCCGTCCAATTGCTGCGTGCTTGGCATTACTGCAGGAATGTTGATACCCTGTTTCGTCAAAGCCGCAGACACAGCTTCTGCAATCTGCTCCTTCTGCAGAGCCAAAAGCCGATGCCGTGCTTGCAACGTAGCTGAGAATCGTCGTTGCTGTTGCCGTATAAAACAAGCTTTGGCTGTACACTTGGTTACATTGACTGGAGTGTGGTCGAGTTCCACACACGATCGGACAGTGTGCGCCTGCAATCGTTCGCCGGATGGGCTCGTGACCCCGCCGCCGGCTCCAACCTCGTGTGATCGATCTTGGACCACCTCTAGCGAGGGTGATGAACAGTGAGCTGTCAGTTTAGTCGTATCAACCTCATCGGTGTTTCCGTTCTCCTTACGCATGAGCGTCGTAAAAATCGAATCATTTTCGCTGGGGCACACGCTCAGTGTCATGTCAGCTTCTACCTGCCGTGATAGTCCACGACTAATCGAAGACAGGGATTCGTTGTGTCCATTGGAGAATTGTGCTTCTTCTCGGGTCTCACTTCGTGAGGTCTTGGTTGCGAGTCCGGTGATATCTCCCGGTTCGGCGAGCGAGGAATAGTAGCAGGTTTGTCGTCGGGGGGTTCGCGGGGCGGTCTGGGAGCTAGAGAACCATTGCTAGCTCCGACGCACCTTCATTGCTCGGTCGAGTCGCGTTTAATAGAGACGAAATTTTTCTTCAAGCCCCGTAATTGTCACGGATGAAGTCGTAGACGATGGCAGGAAGAGACGATGGTGCAAAGTGACCACGTTTCCGGCTGAAGCATCCTTCGAGTCGGCTCGGACACGCCGTATTTGCCAGATACCGCATACAGAGTACCTTGTCACTCTGTTTGGGCAATGCATCCAGAACCGCTTGGGGAACAGTGACACGTTACTGGACAAGTGAGACCTCTCCTTTATGGTGCTTGCTGGACTGGGTGGGTGCTGACTGGGTGTTCCTGGTTGCTTGTGGGTGTCCGTCCCGTAGCTGGTAAAGGTCGTTCAAGCTTGACGCTGTGATCAGCTGTGTCACTCGAACAAACGATGGGTCAGCGGCTGAAAACTGAAGTTTGACGGCTTGTGCTTCCTCTACTTGACGAAGAGCTATACATCCCCGGAAACTCTCAAATCTCTCGTTGATCCAGTGCACCAATTCTCGTCTCGCGACTGCTGTAGAGAACCCTTGCTGTGATTTGAGCTGGACCACCAGCTTTCGCGCGGCTTCCACCAGGTCGGAAACGAACGGAAGATAAACCATCTTTGTCACGCTGTTCAACTCGTCGAGAGCATCAATAACACCCGTGAGGTCTGCGGGGACGGTAACGTTCGGCAGAGTCGTGGACCGTGAAAAATCAGTCATGTCGTGAGTTGCAGCGTACTGTCGGCGGAATGCGTCTGTAACCGGAGCGAAATGCAGGATGGATAGGCCGCGTAGGCCAAACTCCCAACTAAAGAAAGACCGCATGTGTAGCAAGAACGCGAACATTAAATACTGTACTTGTACGGTCTCAAGCAGCAATTGGGACTCCAGTAGGGCGTACGTACCGTTCACTAGGTGACGATGGATGGTACGCTGGAGAGACGATGGACGAAACTGCGCAGTTGAGCTTGATGAGCTGGTAGGGTTCCCTCCAAAGTCACTTGTAGTTCCTAGTGGCAAAGAAGACTGACGGAGGCTGATCAGCTGGTCGATACTGCGAAGCATTGATGGGTTATCCCCATACGATAGTTTCAACATCTTCAGAGAATTCAGCTCGCCAGTGTCCGCTGCCACTTCCTCGCGAGTTCGCTTCCGAGGATTTCCAATTTGTGGCACCGCCACCACTGGTCGATACGCCAATAGGGGATCCTCGCTGTCGCTGTCGTCGGAATCGCTTAGCTGTCCTGGATGGAATCCAGCCGCAGCAGGGCAGATCGATCAGGTAGCTCGGGATACCCGACCGCCGGCGTAGCTCGCTGCGGCTCGTCGAACAACGTGCAACCCAGAACGACAGATGATGTGTACTTCCATGGTAGTAGGCGAAATCCAGGGCGTACTTAGTTGAAATCGAGTGCACAGAGCTCTTTGATACGTCGAACAGAGGATTCGGTAGGTCTTCATCGACGCTGTCAGCACCCACTTTCCGTATGATATTAGCTGAATGACGCGTAGCCCGACAGCCAGTCCCGTTGAAGTGGTCTAGCACTGCTTTGTGCCGCGCGCATTTCGGTGGGCATCAGGGCACATTCGCACAGGGTCGTAGCGCATAGGGAGGGACAGCGAGCACTTGTAGCTCATCTGTGTTGAACGCCATCGTCTCGGGCTCATCTCCGAAACAGACGTGGAGGGACCCCGTTGCCGACCGGTGGTCCCAGGTGTAGTCGATGACTACTCCGTAGGCCCAGACCTTAGCTGATCTCGGTACAAGTCTTGCCACGTACACGCAGGCCCCGTCGTAAGTTCCAATCCCGCTCTCTGATTCTTCCATAGAAACCGCACGCCCTCGAACTTCTTCACGTGGTCGTCTGGCCTCCAGAGGGGTTAAGTCGGCCCAACGCCCACTGGATAGACGCGTAACAAGAACATGGTCCTCGGCGCCCTCCTCCTACCTATCGGTAGCTTTCCCATATTCATACCCGTCCGTGCCAAGCGCGTTGGGGGCGGGATAGGCATACGCTGAGGTGGTGTTATTTGCCCTGGCCTCGGAGCTTGAGCACCGGTCACGAAGGGTCGGCATCTGTCTTGAACAGGCGGTGAAGGGATGTGAAGTGTCGACTTGAGCGCAACAGATGAAATGTTGGAATGGCTAGCTAACTATGTTCTCTCGCTCGATCGGGAAACCCTCATTTCTCTCTAGACTCGTGACTCTTCGAGAACTACGTTCGTTGCGAAACTACCCATCCAGCACGCATCCAATTGCTTGCGCACAAAATTGCTGCAACTCAGCGGCGGTTGTTGGTGGCGGAATTACTGTCAAGGTCTCGATGCGTTTGGGATCAAAACCAATTCCATCCTTGTTGATAATGCGATCGCACCACCGTTCCTCAGTAAGAAAAATTGAACACTTCTTGGGTTTCAAAAGAAATACATACTCGTCAATCTTCTGTAGTACAGCCTCAATAACATTCAGTAATTCGACCGCAGTTTCTGCGAAAACGAGAAGGTCATTTATCCAGACGATAACACACCTTCCGACCAAATCCCCCAATAACATTTGTACCATTGACTGAAAATGCAAAGCTGCGTCGATGCTGCCTTGCGGTTAACGTGTTGGTGTGAAGACGCCTTTGACAGTCATGTACGAAAGATATTCACGCGAGCTCTCGTGCAGTGGGAGATGCCAAAATCCTTTGTGAAAATCAAACATCGCGTAGTACATCTTTCCCCGGCAGTGCTCCAGTGCCATCTCAATGCTAGGTATGACTCCTGCTATTGGCTCTGTGACTGCGTTTGTTGGGCGATAATCGACAGCCTACCTGTATTCGTTTGTGTTTGGCTTCTTCACTGGTAATGCAGGACAGCATCATCGGCTCTGACGGTTTTCAAACACCCATGCCAATGCAACCAACTTCTTGTTGAAGGCGTCGATAAAAGCGGATTTCTCAGGGCTATACTGGCGCACTTTGCACCGGTATGGGTTGCATTTGGTTTCAGCTGAAGCTTAAGTGGCAGCACTCGTGCGGGAGGATCATCCCCAACTCTAATCGCAAGCCGACAAGCCGTCGAAGAACAGTATAAAGCCTGCTGGTGATGTAATCGTCGACAATACCTCGATCAATTGCGTCACAGACTAAAGCATTCACCACACCCATAACTACTTGCGCGGCAACAGGTGTGAGGCTCGGTATGCCAGCGGGGCCCTCAAAAGTTTCGTCATCATCTTTGTGCGACGCAAGATATTCAAGTTGCCGTTCGACATCGATTCTCTATTCCGCCAGCAAGTTCTTGCCAAAGAAAAGTTCATTTTCGTCGGTCTCAACTATAAGACACCGCTTCAAATCCTGGCACCTCACAGGTCCAGCAGCAGTGTTCAACATTAGATTAACGTCAATCGCATGCATGGACAGGAGCACAGTCTCTCCGACAGCTCGTGATTCAATCGGCTCACTTAGCTCTACGAAATGAACAGTCTCATCTCATCCAATCGATAAAGTTCATTGGCATGACGTCTTGACAATATGCTCAAGTCAGAACCGCTATCAGCGCAATACCGTATTTCGAACACTCCATTCAAGTATTACGGTCGGTCGCTATTCTTCGTTGCAGGACCAACTCGTTAAACGCTTTCCAGCGTTACCACTTGTCCCTTTCTTCGACCTACAAAGCCTCCTTGCTGGCCTCGTCCAGGTCAAGCCACTGGCTAAGCCAATGGTCTTTACCACAGTGGAAACTGCCTGTCCGTGGTTTACTGATCCCAGTCGGTGCTACTCCGGGCGCTGGCTTCGCAGGCGGACCACACGTGGCTGTTCGGATTCGGTCCGAACACTCTTTCCAGACTGGACACGAGTGTTCCCAGGACGCTGCCTCTTGTCTTGATCGCGATTAAACCTCTTGCCTCTATCACTTGTCTGCTTGTTTCGTTTAGACAGCAGCTAGAATACATTTTCCTGCTCAAGAGCCTTCTCTTTGACAAGAAGGTACAAGTGCTGTTCGTCCGACTTCGACGCAGAGTCCACAATGCGCTGATGTGAGTCTATCGCATCGCGCAGAGGCTCAGGTTCAAGGAAAATTTTCAGAATTTTACACTACTCTTTGGTCCCAGTCAAGGTAGAGAAAGTGCTCTGCAGTTCATTTTTACAAAATAATTTTATCGCACCTCATAAAGTACTTCAGTACGCGAGCTTTGACATCTTGCTCCCTCAAGTCCATCTTCAATCCAGTCCTGAAGAGCGATTCAATGTCCACTATCTTGACGTTCATCACGTTTTCCACGATCTTGTCCAGTTCACGAACAATCCGGTCCTCAGTTACAGCCTCGACACTCGTCTCCCACTCGAAATTGCACGACCATTCGAGTAGACGGCTGTCGAACGAAATTTTGACACTCCGCAGCGCTTTGGTCTTGGCTTCTCCGGTAGCACTACAATGAGCGTCAACTGCTTCTTCGTATTCGCGTCTCGCCTGCTTCCACTGCATCAGCTTAGCGTGTGAAATGTCCTTGACGATCGGCGGTATGAGTGGAGATGACGTCACCAGAATTGTACTCGATGATGTGTTTTCCGTCGCAGCCGTTGTGCTGCTTGATTCCCTCGTCGCAGTGTTCGGTCCGCCGTTAGAAGCACCATCTTCACGGGTAGGGCGTCCACTGAGAGTTTGCATCGTTAACACTTTCGCTAAAGTTAACTTTGTAGCGTGTTAGACACAAGTTTGGGAGCTGGAACTCCCGACGAAGATCAACGTGTATTGTTGATCAGGTAAGTTGAAAAGTGAGCTATCTACTCTAGTCCGCGGATGTCGGTCCGCAGCGCTCCCTCCTGTCATCGTGGCAGTCCGGGGAGGGGTCGTTCCTCTTGCTTGTTCACTTGCCGTAAACAGGACTCAACACATTCGTCCTGGTGAGTCCTGAATCCGTGATGAGAGTCGAGATCTGCGTAGCTATAGTTACGCAGAGTTATTATATAAAATTTTGCGATGCGTCGGATGCTGGTCGGAGTTGCACTGACGGTCGGAGACGTGACGATATGGCTGTTTACTAGAGCTATACAGAGTTCCCCGGCAAAGGGAGAAAGGTGGGACCAATAACTTCTTCCAGGTTGAAAGATTTGCAAACGGATTTGTATCGCGGTAGAGCGAGGCTTTGTGACAAATGTTCTAATTTTGCAAGGTAAATCAGTGATTACGGTTCTCCCTTTGCCGGGGAACTCTGTATTCATAATAAAAGATGTGATGCATCTTGCGCGATGTCAGCACAAGCAGCTCTTGGTGATATGCGTATTTGTGCGAAAGTAACTGCATGGCCGGCAGCATATCCAGGTCTCGCTGTTCCCCGCTTGGGTTGGCTTCGGACCAGGTTTCCTACTGTGATGATGGCATGGATCCATCTTCAAGCAGCTTATCCAACTCGCAGTCGGCATCGTGGCGCAAAGATTGTGGAGGTTTCGTAAAAATACATCCTCTCAAATGATTGGCTCCTTGATAGGTGGTATACGTAATTACGCCTCGTAAATGAGTGGCGCACGTGCAATTTTGCTGCGCCATTTTGCCCTGTGAGCTCAGTGCTCGATTGACCACCCGGCGCGGTGAATTGGGGGTGTACCGAGCATCGGTCACCTTAGAGGGTTTGTCGCGGCCACGAAGAACTGTGAATCACCGTTAATTCCCCGTCGAGCACTCCAGACGAGTACCCCTGCGAGGTTGTTGTCTAACCCCACCGATGTAGCTCAATGGAAGAGCTCCCGAAAGGGAAGAAGGTGGTTCGATTCCGCCCATCGGTAAATTTTCTATGCTCGAATGACTGCTGCAGACCTGACATCAACGGAAGCACCGACTACAAGGACGTGGGAAAGAAGATCGTGTTGCGTTACGGGAGCAGCTTGAGTGTGCCTTGGTGATGAATAGGTGCAGGGTCTACAACTCTATCGATGGCGAGACGCTGGCGATAGGCGTTGATGAGGTCGTTGAGGCTTCCCTCGCGATGCAGCTGCCGAAGTGCCTTGAGTACAGCGTTGGATCCCTTTGACGGTACGCCTCGCGCGCCAAGGTACGCAGTGACTTTGCTTGACGCTAACTCTCCGAGCTGACGGACATTATCCTTGTAGCTGGGCGATGACTCGTCGAGCGTGTATCCGTCTTCAATGAAGAGCTTCATGAAGGCCACAAGCTGCTTGGCATCTGATTTCTTGTGCTTGTCTGTGCTTAGCCATCCGCGCGGAACGGCAGTGTACCACGCGAACCAGGTGTCCATAAGTGGTATCGTCTTTGAACGGCGTCGGCGCTTCACCGGTACGATTTCATCTTCATCTCTTGGTCGCTTGGCTTGATCTACATGTGCTGATGATTTCGCTTCAGTGTTGGTATTTGCAGCTTCTAGGGATTTGACTCGAGCCTCGAGGCTACGGTTGACCTCGATTAACCTTTCAATCAAGGCAGTCTGATGTTCGAACGCAACTTTGGCCTTCACGTTTCCTTCCATCAGGTCTTCTGCGGTGGTGTTGGCTTGAGCTTTTGACCTCGTGAGTTGCTGTGACCAAGCAAGCAGACTCGTCATCGTCAAACCAGAGGCTTCAACGCATCGCTGGATCGTCTTCATTGCAGGCGCCTGCGCGTTGGTCTTCATCAATGACGGGTAGTGGAGGAAGATAGTTGCTGTCAGCACATCTCTCACAGCAGCGCAGACATTGAAGGCCTTGTTACCCAGCGCATGACTCGAATTGAAGAGCTTGCGGCTAATTTCTCTAATATCCTCTTGTGTAGTCGAGTCGAAGACTCCAGTGACGGAAGAACACAGGCTTGCTTAGGCGCCATCCCGCTCAGCACCTTGGCTACTTGATGGTCTTCTTTCGGAGTATTGAAGACGTACGCGAGGTCGTGGTCAAGTTCCAGGCTCCGCGATCGAATATCCACTGCGCCGTCAGCTCTGAGCTCGCGTTCGCATGCTGCGCGCCGCCACGTCGAAATGAATGAGAGGTCAGCGGCTCTTCGACTCCAGCTGGACCAACAACACGATCGAGCAAGCGGTTGACAAGAGCGTGGACTCCGACTGTCGGTGTCGTGTGGACGGTCGTGCTTCTCTTCGACGTCTGAGAAGAATCTAGGGCGCCGCTGTCTTCAAGCAGATCCAGCAATGGGATCGAGTCGGTCAGCTCAACAGGGACGTCCTTCGACTGCACTGGCAAGTGATTGAGCAGCGCTGCGCACGGCGACTCCTGCATGATCAAGGCCAGAGCGAGCGCCAGCAGCGGGCAAGTCATGAAGTCTTCGTCGGGAAAGAGCGACAGTGTCTGCTCGTCTGACGTCTTCACGCGGATGAAGCGGATGAAGAACACGCCACCAGCACCGATGGTGAGCTGCTGCTTCCGCACGAAGGTCAGGTCCGAAGCGCGCCCAAAGAGATACCACAATAGGCATAGCAATGCTGAATCTTGGTAGTCTGACGCACAGCAGGCCGTTGAATACAGATAACTTGTCATCTTCTTGAGATCATCCTTCGTGCATGCAACCGCTTTCTTGACAAACCCACCACTCTCGCGTTTGATGCAGTGCTGTTCAAGGGTACGCCCCAAGCCTAGCAGCTGGCGGGCCACAGCTCCACCTTGAACAGGGTACTCGTCGAGGAGCCAGCACTTCGCTTGGCGGAAATATTGAGCGACGGAGTGGCGCGACAAGTGCAGCCCCTTTGCTCCTGCATGGAATGCTAGGTACACACCGAACTTGTCCATTAGCGTCACTAGGATGCCACCCGCGCGGCTTGGGTCGACAACGATCAACGCCTTGACATGCTCCATGCTCGTGCCCTCGGCGGAGAGGAAGCGATTGAACGCCTATATGGCCGTCGCGCGCGCGCTTGGTGTTGGCGGGCTTCAAATCGTTTAGGCTCATTACTCTTGGTCGGAGAGGCGGCAAATATGCGAGTGATACGTAGCGCACCTCTCGCTTGTAGCACGATACACATATCTGGGCGTCAGCTCCGACCAGATATGTCGGAATCGCTCAGCTTCCGACTGCAACGTAAAATCGTATTTTATTGGATAAAATAAAATCGTTGACGTGATTCGATTCGCCAAAAACCATAGAGATGTTTTTATTGGCCAAAACCGAATTAAAGACCAATCTCATTGGCTAATATGTACCATACAAAGATGAAGTTTGGTCGGAGAGACATTGTTATTCATCCATATCGTAAAACCTCCGACCGCCGACTCGCTACGACGCTGACATAGATTGTACAGAAATTTGTGTTCGACACACAGATATGTAAAAATATGCGAAGGATCTAAAGTAAGATGTGTTTGCCTGCCAGAGGGCCGTGTGTACTACAATTGTAGGCGGAGTATGAGGGCCTGAAACGGCCTGTGGACCGAGAAAACGGCGTTTTACTAAAATGCATGTTTTTCTACACAAAATCGCTACGGAGACATGCTCACTTGCCGTAGCAGATTGGCAAGTGAGGCCACTGACCCAAAATCGGCTTTTTACAGACTTTTTACGCGTAATTACCTTAAGGAGTGGTTGGTTAGCGATACGGAAGTGGATACAACCTCAAAAACGAGGTAAATTGTGAACTAGTGGCCTGGAGAGGCTCTCAGCCCCGCTGCTTTATATTCCACGCCATTCTCTCTTTTTTCTTCTCCCGAACAAGTCCTCGCTCCCTTTCTTACAGACCGAGTGCCAGCGGCTCTTGCCAGGCCTAGTGTTCATGTTTGTATGCATGCTTATGGGCTGCAGCCTATGCTATCTGTGCAAGGCGTGCTTGCTCTGTGTCTGCTTAAAAGCGTACTCTGTAACGAGATTAACCTTGCTGTTCCGAAAGGAGGCTAAGCTTGGTGTTCTGAACGGTGCTACCAATTCATAGCTTGCAACATGTTATTGTCTAAGCCTGTAATACACCCTGTATTAGCTCTTATTGCTTTAGCGTTCGGTTTTGTTGAGCGAGTTGTCTTCCACAGCCTCGTACTCGATGTAGGTCTTGCGCACGAGCGCCCGACGCTCCCTCTCGAATTTGGCGATGATCGTCTGACCCACGTGCTTGCGAGGTTCCCATGTCGGCTCCCAGTCCACAAGGTAGTACGTCATGCGGTCTATGCGCTTGCGGTCAAGAACCTTGCGGACGGAGTGCAGCACTTCAGCCGCTTGATCTGCGTCAGCGCTCCACTCGGTTTCGACGTCAGAAGCAGAGTCGGTTTCAGCAGCAGGGATCGGAGCGGCGATCCACTCGCGGACGTCCTCAAAGTCGATGCGGCGCTTGCTTCTCTCTGCGAGGGACGCAATGATTACTTGGATGGCTTCTGGCAGATGACTTGAAGTAGCGACGGTCGCGTTCATGGTAAGTCGCAGGTGTCGAATGGCCTTGTCACTAACGCGGAACTTGTACGGCTTGAGCGCAGCAACACAGAGCAGCCGAAACTCTTTCGCAGAACTGACAGGGTTCTTCGTCGGCTTGGGTGCTGCCATGGTGTTGTGGCTGTTGCTCCCGGGTGTGAACTTCAGAATGAGCGAACAGAAGTCTGTCAATGATCTTGTGAATCAATGACTGGTTCTTAATGGAAGGTAATATGCATTAATGTTAAGGGACAGTTTCTAAAGTGATGATGTCGGTTGTGTGTCGAGGTGCAGGGTCGACGATGCGGCCAGAAGCCTGAAGCTGATGATAGCGTCGGACATGGGTGTCCAGGAGGCCGGTCTTGTGCAGCTTCCGCAGGTTCTTGAGTACGTTCTGACTTCCGCGGGCTGTGATGTTGCGCTGCCGAAGAAAGGAAAGAAGCTCGTTCTCAGCCTTCGTGCCGGCCTCTAAGATGTCGTCTCGGTAGCGTGGAGACGTTTCATCTAGCTGGAACCCGTCCGCAAGAAACAACTTCATGAAGGCGACTACGAGTTTGGCGGTGGACCTCACGTGCTTGGTAGCACCGTCGACAGAGCTCCACATGCGTGGTACCTGGACGTCCCACGTGAACCAGACGTCTCTCAGGTTTGTTGGCGCTGAAGCGGTACGTCTTCTCTTGACTGAGGGCTCGCTTATTAATTGCTCAATCAACGCAGTTTGATGAACAACCACTGGGTGCTTCGTGATGTCCGTTGTTGCGGATTGGGATTTTGTTGGTTCTTCAGTGTCGCTGGCGTTCCGATCGAATGTCAGGTGCGACGACCACGCAAGCAAAGTGTTAGCGGTGAAGCCATTTTCAACGGCGCAAGATTCGAGTCGCTGGATTGCCAAGCCGCTTGGATTGACACCCTTTACGCATGGGTAGTGCCGCAACAGGTATGCCATCAGTGTGTCCAGTACGGTCCCGTTGACGTTGAATTGTGCAGCTTCTAGACCGGTGGAAGCTGAGAACAGGGCCGCGGAGACGGTGCGAATCTTCATCTGTGTGTCGGAGTCAAAGCTATCCAGGGATTGGAGGAAGACTTCTTTGTCGGGATGGCGACTACTCAAAACACGGGCTATCTTGTGGTCTTCGGATGGCGTATTGAAGACGTAGGCAAACGCCTTGTTTGTTGCTGTCATGTTCCAAGCTCCTCGGTCGAAGATCCACTGAACACACATACCAGCACCATTGGCGTGCTGCGCGCCACCTCGATGGAATGAGTGAGATGTCAACCGCTCCAACACGCCGGCTGACTTGGTGATTCGATCAAGAACGCGGTTGACGTAGCTGTGAATCCCTGGACCCGTCTCGTTGATCTTGTCTTGGTCAGAGCGACCGCCTTGCAGCGCGGCCATGTCATTCGGGTGGTCAATCAAGTCGATGAGCGGAGTTGTCGGCGTCAGGACGGCCGGAGAAGTTGACTTCTGTTCAGGTAGCTGGCTCAACAGCGACAGCGTCGGTGATGACTGCGAAGCCAAGGCAAGCGCAATTGCAAGGAGCGGGCACGTGGCGAAATCTTCGTCCGGAAAAAGCGATAGGCCTTGCTCTTCAGAAGTCTTCATCCGGATAAAACGCACGAAGAAGATATTTCCAGACCCGATGGACAATTTTGCCTTCCGAAGCATGGTGAGGTCCGACGCACGACCGTAGAGGAGCCAGAGTAAGCACACCAGTGCTGCGTCTTGATAATCGGCAACAGTACCAGCAGTCGAATACAGATGCGACATCATTTGCTTGAGTGCCTTCTTCGTACATGCGGGGGCCTTGTTAACAAACATTCCAGACTCGCGCTTCATGCAGTAGCGCTCCAGCACTTGTCCTTTCTTCAGCAACTCCCTTTCAACCGCCCCTCGACGCTGGGGAAATTGGTCCAGCAACCAGTTCTTGACCTGTCGGTAGTACTGCATGACCGAGTGCCGAGCAAGAAGCTGTCCTTTGCGACCTTCCTTGAACGCGAGGTGCATGCCGAATTTGTCGACCACAGCTGCCAGAATGAGTGGAGCGCTCTCACGCAGCATGCACAACTCCAGGTACGCCCAGCTAACGTTTTCTTCGCCGATGTACTTGAGAAACGAGCGCGATGCGCTTTCGCGAGCTCGCTTCGTGTTGGCAGGTGCTAGGTCGTTCAGACTCATCTTGGGGTCGGAGATGTCGGAGCTTGCGGGATATTCAGGAAATATTCGAATGACTGGGGATTTGTAGGGGTATATCAATAACTTTGCTGGTCCCTCCGACAGGATATGTCGGAGCTGTCGATAGACACATGCATTCAGCCAAATCTCTCTCTGATTGGACAAAAATATACGAACTACGTTTTCTAATTGGTCGATATTTGTACTCTTCTTCAGATCGCCATCCTACTGGCCAATATTATATATAGTCAGCGCCAGTATAGTCGGAGAATTGATGATATTCATCCAAATCTCGCACACTAAAGATCGAGATGAGGGTGTCCGAAGCTGACAGTTATCCTACCGGTAGGCACAAAACTGCACCAATACATTTAGGTAGCACCATGCGTTTTGTAAAGGTAGATGGTAGCCCACTTTCCATGGCTACTTGTAGATCTTCACGGCGCAAAGCAGATTATTCGCTTGTTAGCTTGTTAAGGAGCCCCCTGGGAGTGGCCGAGCGCTAGAGCTCTTGTTGCTTGAGTGCACCGATTCACGAATGAGCTGTTCTCTGAAATTTATTTCAGAGTATATCAGTGATCCAATTTTCCGCTCAAAAAGCATGCTTGCCAAAAATCACAAAAATCAACAACGCACCAGCTCAATAGTTCATCTCCAAATCTAATAAACCCTCAAGAACTGACAAAATTACATGTCATTTTTGTTTTTGCTTTTTGCTTTTGGTCTGATTCCTCCCATAATGCAACTTCAACTTGCTAACTTTAGAGATCCCAACATTCCAATCTACTTACACTGAATCTCATTAAATAGATTAGTTCATATTCCTCATTCTGGTATTCCCAATCTGGCACACTCCACCGGTTAGATTAACCATTCTAGTCCCGTATGCTATATAAATAATTGATCGGAATGGTATTCGAGTTCATTTCTAGGTTAGAAACAGTAACACAATATACCTTACAACCTTAAAAGAGTAGTCCAGTATGCTGTATTATACAGCAGAAGGAATATTAGAGGTTTTTAACCACGTGTACGGCCTCGGCCCCAATCTGCGGCACCAAAAGGGGAAAACGTCAAAAGGTGTGTATATCCGAAACCTTGTGTCAAAAACGTTTACGGAACGCTGTGGAGTGTTGGTCGCTCTCATGTTTCAACCGAACACACGTTCTGACACTGGTTTTAGTGGTAGCAAGTGCATTCGGGCCGAAACCCGGTTCACCGAGGGAGACCCGGCCCAGACGAATAAGCCCGGATCAAAATCGCACCGTACGTTGCAATACTGCGACTGAGGGACGAGTACTGTAGCAATGACGTTGGTGCCGGCCAAGAGCGGAGTCCAGTCGTACTTCGAAGCCGAGCGCAGGTCGCACGTTGCCCGCCCTTCTCAAGTCGGGTACTTCAAGGCCAAGTCCCGGAAGAGCGATAAATGTCTCGGCGAGCTCCCGTCTGCGACTCGGCGAGAGCTTATCATTACGGTGTGATGAAAGCGGCACGTATACACCCTCTTCCAGGGCGAGTGTAGGTCTTCCTGAGGAATTGAGCCTAAAATAAATCTAATATTATAGGCATGAAGTGCGTGTGTACCCGATTCAAACGCTTAGAGTTTCCACCTCGCTGGAATCGCTATCATCTCCGATGTCGTCAACGTCGACATTCATTGCTGTCCCTCAGTCAGAATATCCGGTACTGAAGCCTGAAATGGCGTGTATCGGACTTGAGGCGACATAACGAAACGCACCCAACTCCGGGTTTAGGCGGGTATGGGTCAGAACCCGCTGGAATCAATACATAACAATTCATCTCAATGTACACACATTGTGGCATCATTGAACTCGGATTCATACACGTTGTGACGCACGTTTCCTCCCTATCACATACTGTCGATACTGGCAGCCCTATACACCTTTTGACACAAGGTTTCGGATATACACACCTTTTGACGTTTCCCGCACCAAAAGTGTACTGCTGTTTTCGGCGATGGAGGAGCAGACATAATAGACTGCCACGTAATCCAGTGTTTACGCGTATTCTTCTGTTCATGCAGCTCGCAACTTGATGTCCTGTATGCCTTCCCACGCTGGGAAATATACCGGTACATGTACGAAGAATCATACAATCAGGAGCATGTAGGTAAGCGTAGCCGTCCATTATTAATACCTACAGTAGTCTTATATCAACCAACTTGGAAGTCAGTTCTCGTTCCTCTCACCAGCAAACATGAACCTCTGCGCGCTGTTTATCTCTGCTGTTGCTGTCACCCTCTGTGCAGTCGAAGCTGCTAGTATCGACCACGACAAGGTGCAGCCATGCGCACAGCCCGACCCTGTCACTATCTCCGAGAAGGCCGCCGTCCGATTTAAGCCGAGTCTGCGGATCGACACCGGATGCCACTCGTACCCTGCTGTCAATGCTGCCGGTGAGACCAGTGCCGGTCTAAAGGGATCAGGCCGGCCTAGTGGGAAATGCAAGGGATCGATCTTGGGAACGCAGGTGTACGGTCGAGCCGTTTGGTATAGCGATCTGTGGGCCATCATGTACGCATGGTATTTCCCAAAAGACAAACCGAACTTCGGAAAGGGCCAGCGCCACGACTGGGCGAGCGTCGTCGTGTGGCTTGATAATCCTGCGCACGAAAGACCTACCATCATTGGAGTATCACCTTCGTCGTACGTGACAACATTCTTCAAGTACACGCCTCCTCCTCCAGACAGGCTCAACGGTACAACCTCTATGATCAGCTACGTGGCAGACTACAACAATCATGGCTTCCACACTGTGGACACGACTCGGGAAACTGATGGCGAATTCCAAGACCTCATCATGTGGGAGCAGCTGACCGATGAGGCGCGTACCGCTCTAAACAGCACAGACTTCGGCGAGAATGCTCCCGTCCCTTTCGTCGACGCTAACTTCAAGGCTAACCTCGAGAAGGCCTGGCCGTACTATTAGTGGACGCTTTAGCCCGAAAAGCGCAGTGCACTGGGAGAGGAAACGGAGATTGAACTTCTCTTCATTGTCCCGATGTCATTGTCTTATGTGGTGGTGCTGGTAAACGGCCTTCCATTTTAGTATTAATACTTTCCTATGGAGCATCAGTGTAGTAAGCAGACCTATAAAGGTTCTACCTGTCTTCCGCGAAGCTGTTCACTTCAGTATTTTCCCTTCAGCCTTGCGTGTGGTGGACAGGGTTCGGTAGTAGTGAGCTCATTAGTAGTGTTAATAGTGATAATAGCACTACTACTACTAATGATAATGATAACGAAGTCAAGTGAAGCCGTTAGTAGAGCTAATCAAATTAGTAGTCGAAAAAGAGCGTTAGTAGTGCTATTAGTACTACTATCCTGATACCCATTCAAAGGCCGCGCATGGTGGGTGATTTGATGCATTTATTTCTCTTATCCCTAGCTTGCCTTCGTACTGCTTGTTCCTGTGAGGCCGTGCATCTCCGTGCAGCGTTTACAAGAATCCAGTGCACCACTTTGCAGTAACGAGCTGTGCACCTGAACGGACGTGGCTCTTTCGGAAAGGTTAAATTGAAAATGTAGTGTTTTTCTGCTGTACCTCCTTCACGTTTAAATTAAGACGACAAGCGCGCAGGTTCTATAGCCGCAAGTGCATCCACAGGTACTTCTGTGAAGACAGTGATCTGGAGGAGTTAGTACCCTAACAAAGAGGCGTTTGAAAAATGCATACTCAAGTTCAGCATGCAAAAAAGAAACAGGGAAACGTTCATTTCTGGAAAGTGGAGTGGTTTTGTCAGCAAATCGACGTGTACATCTGGTTTG
Source organism: Phytophthora hibernalis (assembly GCA_012656075.1). Classification (NCBI taxonomy): domain Eukaryota; phylum Oomycota; class Peronosporomycetes; order Peronosporales; family Peronosporaceae; genus Phytophthora; species Phytophthora hibernalis. The sequence continues at coordinate 72,731 of JAAKBF010000403.1, read as the reverse complement.
CTGAATTTAGACAAGATACATGTCTTTCGGTTGTAAAACTTGATCACACTTGGTTAGGGTCTGTTCAACTGCTTTTCAAGAACGAGTCTTTTCGGTATGATCATTCACTACGAGCTCGCTGCGCTGATGGACCGACAATGACTGAGCTCATCGCCAACTGGTACTGCGCCAAAATTGTCTTGAGCTCCAGGGCATGGAAGAAAGCAAGCATCGTATCTGGAAAGCAGCGCGTTAGTAGCGTTAGTAGAGCATTAGTAGTACTATTAGTAGTGCTAATACTAACGCTCTAGCCTAACTACTAATGATAATGCTAGGGTCCGTTTCCAGATCTCGTTAGTATTAGCATTAGCACTACTAACACTACTACCGAACCCTGGTGGTGGAGTGATCCAGATCCGTTACAGTGGGTGCGACCCAACTTATTTTTCTAGCAACACCAGGGAGTTATTATATTTGTTTTTCAAAAGCGGGAGCTAGACGTTTTGATGTCTTTTGTGTTCGCGACGGTCATTTTAACATGTTTTTAGCCATTGCGAAGGTTTATACTTGTAGTATTTGACAAATAATATTTGACTTGACTGTAGATGCATAATATTATTTTGCCTCTACCCTCTCGTTAACAGATTGTATTAATAATGCAAAAGCTGAAATATCATTACATGAATTCAAAGGTGCTGAACTGTAGAACTTATCCGTTCGCTCAAGGACGGACCTCAGAGAGGACCGGATCGTGCTCGTATTATTTTAATTAAAATAATAGCGATAATTCATATTTTTATTTAGCTGTTTCCTCTGGTGAGTCAATTCATGCATGTACGAGTATTGACTGTATGGCCATGGGTTAATGCTCAGGCACTCCCCGCCGGTTAGATGGGCTTATAAAGTGTTATTAATAATACGCCCACCCCCATTTAAATTGCGGCACCAAAAATTTACTGTTTGCGGTGACAGAAGAGACTGAAAGACTGCCACGTAATCTGTGGGCACTTCGTCTACATGTATGATGCACTTAATGAAGCTGGCAACTTGCTGCATAGCTTTCTGTATGCCTTCCCAAGCTGGGAAATATACCGGTACATGTACGAAGAATCATACAATCAGGAGCATGTAGGTAAGCGTAGCCGTCCATTATTAATACCTACAGTAGTCTTATATCAACCAACTTGGAAGTCAGTTCTCGTTCCTCTCGCCAGCAAACATGAACCTCTGCGCGCTGTTTATCTCTGCTGTTGCTGTCACCCTCTGTGCAGTCGAAGCTGTCAGTATCGACCACGACAAGGTGCAACCGTTCGCGCAGCCCGAACCTGTCACTATCTCCGAGAAGGCTGCCGTCCGATTTAAGCCGAGTCTGAGGATCAACACCGGATGCCAGCCGTACCCTGCTGTCAATGCTGCCGGTGAGACCAGTGCGGGTCTAAAGGGAACAGGGTCACCTACTGGAGGGTGCAAGGGGTCGAGCTTGGGTTCGCAAGTGTACGGCCGATCCGTTTGGTATGACGATCTGTGGGCCATCATGTACGCATGGTATTTCCCAAAGGATAGGCCCCCTCCTTCCTGGAGGGTCAACGCCACGACTGGGTGAGCGTCGTCGTGTGGCTTGACAATCCGGCGCTCGAAAGACCTACCGTCGTCGGTCCCGGAAAGAGGCCTGGCGGCACAACCTCTGTGGTCAACTACGTGCCTGATGACAACGGAAACCGTGGTTTCCACACTGTGTTCCTCAGTTGGGAAACTGGTACATTTGAAAGTGGTCGCGAATACCAAGACCTCATCATGTGGGAACAACTGACCGATGAGGCCCGTGCTGCTCTAAACGACACCGACTTTGGCGAGAATTCCGCCGTCCCCTTCATCGACGCTAACTTCAAGGCAAACCTCGAGAAGGCCTGGCCGTACTAGTGGATGCTAGAGTCTCAGTACCCTGAGAGAGAAAAAGGAGAATAAACTTCTGGAACGTCGAACTTTATTTCATTGTCCAGATGTCATTGTCTAATATCTTAGCTATGGGTTTCCCGATGCAGTTGCCACACCATTATAATACGCCTCATGGGTGACCAACCTTCTGCTTGAAGGACATGCCTCGTGGGGTCAATTGCGTTGCATAGCATTTTAGCTGAGGCTGACTCACGCACCATCGTCGATTTTCACAACAAGGGTAAAACTCTAATACCAATGAACTATATTTCATAGTAATTCGCTGCAAGCTATAAAACAAGTAACGGCCAAGTGCTGCCATGCTCAAGCAAATGTCAGAATTTCGATCGTCCACACCCCAATATTAAGTTTTCGCCCTTACTGGCATTTCCCCGAGCCGCCAAAGACGACGCACATGGCCTCTTCGTCCTTCAACACGGTCTTCTCAATGTCAGACCTCTTGTCCTTCATGGCCTCGAGCTCGTCCTGCATGAACACTTTGAGCACGAATCGTCCCACGAGACTCCGCTTCATATTGCCCAGCGACGGCACACCTTCCCACACCTTCTGGATAGAACCATCCAGGTAATGCTGCGGCTGGCATGGCCCCTCGATTTCCTCCGTGAGCGCAGGCTTCTCGCCCTGCTCCTTGTACGCGGCAACAGCCTCGTGCGGGTAGACGAACCAACGCAGCCACTCGTGACTCGGCACCAGCTTCTGACCCTCCGGGAGCTCCTCGACCGACACAGCCTCTTCGATGCAGGCGTCCGCAAGAACAGCAGCCTGCTCCAAGTTCTCGCGACGGTGAGTAGCGATGCTGCGAATGGGAGCAGCACACACCGAGGCACGCACGGTCTCGATATCGTCAAGCTGCATACTAGCAAGGAGCTTCTTCGCCGGGAAGGAACTGGCGGAGCGCGAAACGTGACGCCACGCTCCGTTTTGCGGGTCGTACTTGTACTGCGGCAGGAACTTCCAGCCGTGGTCGGCCACGAAGTTCACCGCGTCCAGGATGTACTCGACCTCCTCTTCGTCGGCGAAGTACGGGAAGCTCATGCGAGCGACACCCGGTTTCAATACCTCGTCCTTGGCAACAACGGCGTAGCCGAGAGCAGTGATGTGTTCACGGCTGAGACCAAGCAGGCGGGCACCGAACGGGCCAGCACACTGGCAGCCACCACGCGCCTGGATACCGAACAGGTCGTTCAGTAGAGCACACACGAAGTTGTGGTGCAAGAAGCGGTCGCCGAAGCGAACCAGGAACGAGAACACAGGCAGTTGGTCCATGTTCTCGTGACCGAGAAGTACGATGTGGTCGTTGCGTCCCAGCACTTCACGGACACGACGCACGTGCTGGCGTTCAAGCTTCATGATGTTCTTGGGGCCAATACGTTGCTTGAGCTCGAATGCAAGACCCAAGCGGATACTGCCCAGGATGTCGGGGGTGCCTCCTTCCTCACGCTCAGCCTTATTGTTCAGGTAGCTGTGAGCCTTCTCCGTGACAAACAGCACGGTGCCACCACCAGGCATGGTGGGCACCTCGTTGGTCATCACGTTCCTCTTGACGATCAGGACACCAGGAGACCCCGGGCCGCCCACGAATTTGTGACCCGAAAAGATGGCGTCCTTGTAGGCCGCAGGGTCCTTGGGGTTCATATCGATGTCGACGTACGGAGCGCACGCAGCATAGTCCCAACACGAGAGCGCTCCGTACTTGTGCAGGAGCTTGGACACCTTGTCGGTATCCGCTAGCATGCCCGTGAGGTTGGAGGCAGCGGCGAACGTGCCGATCTTGAGGTCGCGGCCCTGGTAGCTGTGAAGCTGACGCTCCAGCTCATTCAGATCGAGGCCGCCGTCCTTGGCCTCGGGGATCTCGACCACGTCTACAGCGTAGAGCTCACGCCATGGAAGCAGGTTCGAGTGGTGCGAGAACGGGCACGTGAAAACGACCGGGCGCTTGTGCGGGCGATGGTGGCGTCGCATCGTGGTAAGACCGAGAGCAGTAATGAACTTGTTGATGGCGCTGGTACAACCTTGACCGCTGAAGAGGACGACGTCGCGAGCACTACTGCCATGGAGGCGTGCGTTCACGGACTTGGCAATGATCTGGCGGGCCTCCTCTCGGAAGGAGGTGGTCTGTAGGCCCGTAACGGACGTGGTGGTGTGCGTGTTACCATAGGTGGGCATAACCTCGTTGCGCATGAAAGTCTCAATGCTCTCAATGGCCTTGCCACTGGCCGTGTAGTCGGCGTAGCATTGGGCCTTGGTACCGAAGGGCGTCTGGAACGGGACGTTACGGCCGATCATGTTGTCGGCGATGTCGTGCAACAATTGCACGTCGATTTCGTCGTCCTCCTCTTCCTCAACCGTTTCAATGATGCTGTGGTCTCCGTCGATCGAGCAGATGTCGGTGACGGCGGTCATCCTGCGGTCCGTCTCCTTCACGAGAGCGATCTCTGAGTCGACGGTAGTCGTGGGGGCATCGATCACGCTGTTGGAGCTGGCCGAGGTCTCCGAAGACGTTTCTTGCTTGTCGTCGTCGTCGGACTTCTGCTGGTCAATGCGTTCTGCCTCCATGTCGATGGATGAAGTGTCCGTTCGATTGAACGGGTTGTTGGAACTGGACGACAACAGATCCTTGTCCTCCGCGCCCTCTGTGGCCTGTGGAATGGCCAAGAGGCTACGGCGCGGGAGGGCGCTCTCATCAATGCTTCGGCGCATCATGGATACTATGACAGACGAAGCCGGGCGAGAGAGGATCTCCAGCGGCGAACCTTTACACTTGGCGTGGATTTCGGAAGTGACAGGCAAAGCACCAAGTGTTTTCGACTCCTAGAGTTTGTCGGAGGCCGAGCTCCTCGATTAGACTCGAAAACGTTTTGAGATCGTTGAGGGAGCTCAAGCACGCCATGCCGGCGCTGAATCGGCCTGTCCAAATCACAGCTGGACGATGTTGTAAACGCTGCAACAGCACCAGAAAAGGCTCGGCGCGCCGCCAGTCGAGTTGCGATTGACGCCCCGGCGCAACATAACCGAGTCGCCGTTTGCACTCGTTGACGATTTGCGCCTCTTATCCTGCAGACGGGGCGTGTCCGATTTGTTGTTCACGGTGACCAAGGCCGTGACCAAGGATAGCTCGCCTCGCTCACCATCTGACAAAACTCTTCTCCATACCTCTGCCCATTGGAAATGGGTACTTAGCCCCATGTGCCGAGTCGTTCATGAGATCGGTCGCAACCTGAGACTCTACCGTTGAGTATCTTCGCAGCAACATGGCAGTTCACCTGTCCAAGGTCTCTCTGCATGCAAAGGATCGCCCTCCGCGATCCCTCGCACAGCGAGTACTGTGGGGTGGGAACACCTGCAACGGCGGGAGGGACTTAGGGAGCGGCGCAGCTCAGGTTCCAGAGCCCGACGGGACAACTGAGCACGAACCGCTACAGTTACCGTCCTGATGACTCCCTTGGTATAATAACAGAGTAGACTTTGTGGTATATTACATGTAGTATTAATACTGTATTACATGTAATACACGCAGCCTACCGAAAAAGCTGACCTGCTTGCTGCACTACGTGCTCGGCAGGATGGACCAGCATGGGCCGGCGGGCAGCAATTTCGAGTACAGTGTACGGTTTTACATAACTCCATGAACGCCTGACGATCATTGCATGTACATGTACATGTATTACAGTATACAGTAATGAGTGACCCTAACGACCACACGCACTGTGCGCTGTATCTGCAGCCAAAATTCCGGGCGGTAACTGTACCGGCGAGATGACGCAGGCGCAGCAGAGCCGCCGAAACCGCATGTCATGTCCACTTAGTCCCAATAATGCGCCGCGAGCCTGATCAAAACCGAATCTACAGCACTTGCAATGTGGCGATGCTGACCAGCTCCAGTACCGGTAGCGAAAAACAAAACATGAGTTGGGAGGGGCAGCAACACCAACGTTGGAGCTTTTTGAGTTGAAACTCCTCGAGGCCAAAAAGCAGACACCTCTCTACTGTACCTTCAGGATGCCACGCCGGGACCGGCGGTCGGTCACCACGGAGGACCTCCGGGAGATGACACCACCTGTCGCAGGTGATGTCACGATTTTCATGGCCACAGGTCCTGTGGGCACGAAAATCGTGACGAATGGACATCAAAAGCTCGCGAGCATGCCTGACCCCAACTGCAACCGCGACGCTGTTACAGCGTTGCCAACACCATTGTTACATGTACCGCCAACGACGCACAATATGATATTATCTGATCCTCTCGTTTCCTACCCGAAAGTTTCGGGCCGAAACGGAGCCACGCGTGTATCGGTACCGGTAGCCTCAACTTGACCAATATTGACGATTCAGGTGTTGACCGTGCATTTGCTTCGACGGCGGCAGTTTGTTTACACCATTGTCGGAAAACATGAGCGATTGGCATTGGCATTCAATAAGGCTCGTGTCCAGTGTATGCATCACTATTTGGCTCGTGTCCAGTGTATGCATCACTATTACTATTAATACCGGTACGTACTAATACATGTAGTATACATGGACATGTACATGTACGCACTCAAGTGCTCCATTGGAGCTCGTATCCAGTGTATGCATCACTATTATTCATGTACGCCCTCGAGTACCGGTAGGGCGGTTGGCATTGGGTACGCAGTGCTTTACTTCTACTACGTAATACTGTAGTAGGCATCATTATGAGTTACTACTAGTAGTATTATAGTGCTCGATAGTTATGCTCGTTTGTACTTGGGGGTGTTTACAACACGCCAGAGGTTTGCACGGGGACTTGAACAACTACAGGTACAACAACTATCGTACGCTTTCTCTATAACATTGGAGTGCCCAAGCACTATGGAATAATTGGTGAGACTTGCATCCGTCCCGCTTCACTGACACCATCGCACCTTTCACATTCTAGGATCTCTTCTTTCGAGTGTCCATCCCAAAACTTGTTCAGGGGCCCGGCATGTAATGCCGGGCATCAACCGCCCCATCCGACTCCTCTTCAGCTTCGAAACGGACAGTGTACCATCCCAAATGTGGTTGATCGAGTCGTCCAGGTACAAGTGCGGTTGGCACGGACCCGTGATTTTATCGGTGAGCGGAGCCTTGCCTCCGTGCTTCTTGTAATCCGCGAGAGCTTCGTACGGATAAACGAACCAGCGCAGATATTCGTGGCTCTTGAGCACCTTTTCGCCCTCGGGGAAGGACTCGGCAAGTGCAGCCTCCTTCATGCAGATATCTGCCAGAATTGCAGCCTTCTCCAGGTTTTCACGTCGATGGGTGGCAATGCTACGAATTGGCTCGTCAATGCTTGAAGAGCTGATTGTGCCATCGCTGAAAAAGTGCAACTCGGAAAGGCAGCTCTTGGTCGGGAGGTAGTCTTTTACGCGTGAAGTGTGCCGCCACGCTGCTGAGTGGACATCGAAGTCGTACTCGGGCAGGAACTTCCAGCCATGGTCGGCGACGAAGTGCACAGCATCCAGAATATACTCAACCTCGGCGTCGTCGATGAAGTAAGGGAAGCTCATTCGCACAACTCCAGGCTTGATAGCCTCGTCCTTCTCAATGACAGCATTTCCAAGAGCAATAGTATGCTCCCGGTTAACGCCGAGAAGACGAGCTCGAATGGACCCGCACACTGGCAGCCGCCACGTGCCTGGACACCAAAGAGGTCGTTCAGCAGCGCGCACACAAAGTTGTGGTGCAGGAAGCGGTCACCGTAGCGAACCAGCATCGAAAACACTGGTAGCTGGTCGACACTGTCAGTGTGGCGACCGAGCAGTACGATATGCTCGTTTCCACTAAGAGATTCGCGCACACGCTTGACGTGACGAAGCTCCTGAGCCATGATCTTCTTTGTTCCGACTCGTTGTTTGAGCGCAAATGCAAGGCCAAGACGAATGCTGCCCAGGATGTCGGGGGTGCCACCTTCCTCCCGTTCTACGGTGTCGGGGAGGTAGCTGTGGGCCTTCTCGGTGACGAACAGAACGGTGCCACCACCAGGCATTGTGGGCACTTCATTGTTCATCAGTTTCTTCTTTACCACCAAAACACCGGGCGAGCCCGGGCCACCAACAAACTTGTGACCCGAGAAGAAGATGGCGTCCTTGTAAGCAGCAGAATCCCTTGGGTTCATGTCGATGTCGACGTAAGGAGCGCAGGTGGCGTAGTCCCAGCAAGCAAGAGCGTCATGTCTGTGCAGCAACTTGGATACCTTGTCGACGTCAGTTAGCAGACCTGTGAGGTTTGCAGCTGCGGTGAACGTGCCGATCTTGAGTTTGCGACCGCTATAGCTCTTCAGTTGGCGCTCCAGCTCCTTGAGATCGAGGCCTCCGGCATTGGCTTCAGGGATTTCCACGACATCCACCGCAAGGCTTTCACGCCACGGGAGCAAGTTAGAGTGGTGCGCGAATGGGCCCGTGAAGACGACCGGACGCTTAGACGCAAGCCGCAATCGCTTGGACAGGTTGATCCCAAGCGCAGAAATGAATTTGTGGATGGCGCTGGTGGCGCCCTGGCCAGCGAACAGCACCACGTCTTGAGATTGCCGCGCGTTCACTGCACGCGCGATAATCTGGCGAGCTTCCTCGCGGAACGCGGTGGTCTGCATCCCCGTGACAGACGTCGTCGTGTGCGTGTTGCCGTACGTGGGCATGACCTTGGTCCGCATAAACTGCTCGATACTCTCCAGTGACTTGCCACTAGCAGTGTAGTCCGCGTAGCACTGCGCGCGGACACCGAACGGCGACTCGAAGGGCATGTTGCGGCCGATCATGTCGTCCGCGATGCTGCGCAGCAGTTGGTCGTCGCTCTCGTCGTCGGATGCCTCCATCTCGTTGTCCACGCAAATGCTGTTGTCACGTATCGTAGACGAGTTCGAGGCGTCGGCATCAGCGTCAGCGTCAGCTTCCTCCTCGAAGCTGAACGACGCAGTGGACATTCCCAGCGGGTCAAAGTCCGAGCTAGCAATACTCAGAGACTTGTGCGAGCCTGCCAACGCCTTCTCCTTCTCGCGGAAGTCCCTAATGAGCGAGCTGCGTCCAACGTCGCCTGACTCCGATGAACGGAATACTTGAGAGACCCACGGCGTTGGAAGCGCCGCAGTCGTGCCATCCTCAGTGCTGGTGGGCGCCATTTTCGTTAATAGAGACCGCCGGTCTTTCTGGTGTTTTCGACAATGGCAAGACACACCTTCAGTCGCCGGTGAGTAGGTTATCGAGGTGTCCCCAGCTGTCAAGGCTTGCACCGAGACGCTATCGCTTCAGAGCTGGAATACGTGCTGCCCCAGCCAGTGTGCTCCACAGGACGCCATCGTCGGACGATGTGTTGCGGTCAGGCGAGCTCAAAACACGCCGGCTTTATCTCGCGCAAGGAGCGACGAGCGCGCATTGCCGGCCTCGCCACCTTGCAGGGCAGAGACTATTTATACAAACTGAGGAACGGATGTCATCTAGTTACAAATCATAGAAGTCGTAGATGCCTGCAGGGAAACTACACCCGAGCCTCACCCTTGAGAACCCTGAGAGCGGTGACACAACCTAAGCCGAGCAAGATATGACTCTGCTTGGTCCTGGGTTTAAGCCCGCGTGCTGCGCACACGGAACTTTAAACCACAGGCATTGTTTTGGCTTGCCGAGCGAGTTGAGATTCACCCCCTCCTCAATTTTGTAGTAGAAAAGGGCCAACAAATAGCCCACATACAAAATTAAGGAATCCAGTTTGTAATAATAGTCATTTTCCACCTTGCAGAGACCAACCGAGCCTTCAACCTTTGCACACAGAGGAGCACCGCGACGGATTTGACCAGGTGGGGCCCGTAGAAACCCCTCGTGGCGACAGTGCCCGTCCAAGGTCAAGTCGTGTCAATAATCCCCGTGACCTCGCAAAACCTCTTTGGCGTAGGTGACTAATCTCCACGCAATGAGGTCAGGCAGAACCCATATGGAGGGCTCCGCAAGATGAGGTAGGTGGTCACGCTGCTCTTCGATACATTAAGATTGTTGTCTATCCACTGCATCACAAATTTATCGGGCGTCTTGCCAAAGAAACGAACGCCGCTGGATTAGAGCGGAGATCGGACCGGGAAGGTGAAGCATGCTTGAATACAGAGGTGTGTTCCGGTACAGGTAAGCTGCGGTGTTTTGGTTTGCGCGCCGTGAGTGCGGAGTACACTTCCAGCTTTAATGTTGTGTACAGTAGTATGTACTGTACATCTACAAGTTGTATGGACAATAGCGAGCTAATGCTGTGGCATTGAAATGCTATGTGGTCTCATTGCGCCTTGGTCAAGGTGACGAAGGAAGAACTCAATCAATACGTAAGTACATGTAGGCATTAACCGCGATCCAATGGAGATCTAAGGACTTTCACATGTTCACGCCATTGTAGTCAGTGTGTCAGGCTTTCCCCAGATGCACTCCTTTCGCCGCGAAAATCGCGTGCCAATGGTAATACTTCGTACATATGTACATGTAGTGAACTTTATGATTGGCATAACGACCGTGGCAACTACACGACAACTACAACTTGCTTGCCAAAATTGCAGCGTCCGAGGGACCACCAAGCACCCATCAGCAATGGAGTGCACTTGTACACTGCGTTTTTTTAGTGATACTGTATATGTATAATACTTGTCCTCTACAAACTAGGTACGCCACCTACCTTTCAATGGTACGAAGGCTTGTACGTACCGGTACATGTATGTTGTTCCTTCCGAGCGACCTCCGTGCGATCGAGGTCGTCGAAGCTTTCCGAGAGCTGGGGGTTCAGTGGGGCAGGGCTGGAACAAAATAATGGGTTCACCAATATTCGCCACAAAAATGGACGCATAAGGCTCCTTATCGGTCAACACAGAACAATGTACCGGTTCTTGTTTAGTATTTAGACATGGTTGTCTACTTTTGAGTTGCACACACCAATAATTAAGCAAGCAGAACACTATGAAAATCCACTAAGTGCCAGCGGAAGCACGAGTCCTATGGGTAGATTAAGAGGTATTTCGTTGCATGGTTCAACCCCAAGACTTATGTATTACTGATCAATATCGATGTTCGTGACTATGCTGTCGAATACGTACGAAAGGTGCTTGTATCGCTCGTATGCTAGCTGCTTGGGGTCCAGTTTATCGCCATGCGCCAAGGGAAAGCTAGTATCTGGGGTGTCATCCGTGCGACCGAAAAATACAGCTCGAACCACTGCACAACTAGCACTCCACAGCTGTATCCGTCCCGCTGTAGCCATCCAGGAAACGTCCGAATTAGCAACTTTAGCTGTGGGTCATAGATCTTCATGTAGACGCTAGTGATAATCACCTCCACTTCATCTAAAAACGATTTTCTGTGAAACAGATTGTACTTCTACACAATTTCCCGCTCCATGTCAGAAATTATGCCGCACCAGTGAGGGAAGTCCACGATAATGTACGTTGGGTAGCAAACGATGCGGTCAGAACGCATCTGAGAGAAGACGTGGTCTGGCGTGTTGAGGTACTGATCTCTTCGCTTTAGGTCAGTCCTTTGAATGTAGACCGAATCCACAACTGTTATATGCGTCGGTTTTCGCCACGTGAGTTTCTCTGCTTCCTTGACAACGCGGAGGGAAGCCACATACACGCACGACTCGTTCAGCCATTGCTCCCCATATCCTGCAAGCTCCGTGAATGAGATGGTGTGGCCGCCGCCTCTAAAAACACCGTCGACATTCATGAACGGGGATGATGTGCAGTACCCGTTGCCGTTCTTTGGCTTCGAGGTCGTCATGAATTTCGATCCCCTCCACGAACTTAATTAGCTTCCTCGCCTTCCCGATCGTTTTGGACACTTCGTGCCATGTTTTCATTCTCTCGGTATCCACGAGACTAAATGTGCCGACGCTCAATACAGAAACGACAATATCGTGAGAAGTCAGGTGTATGCCACTGATAAGCTCCTCCCGAATCTTCACGTTTGTAGCCGAATCTATACATTTGAGCACCAGATGTTCTATCAAGTTATTAGTACAGATATTTAATACAGATAATAAATAAATGTTGGTTAAAATTGGTGAGATATCCACCAAGTTCAACAGCGAAGTTAGTAGCTCAACCACAGCAAATACACACGGCAGTACGAAGCGTACATTGGTCTCCACAACACGAGTAGGATCGCTTTTGATCACGAATGCTTTTGGTCGCTTGAAAACCGATGCATCAAACGTACATCGAATTCTCCCCAAAACGTCTCCAACAACAGCAATTGAGATCTGTTTTATCTTCACAACTTCGTCAAAATTTTCCAGCGTAACATCGCCAATAGTGACAACCGTATCCATCGAACGATATTGTATCTTCAATCTCCTTTTTCTCTTCGCCTTGTTGAAGCTTTCTTTTGCTTCGGTCTTCCGAATGGTCGGCTAGCTGGATTCAACTGCACAATGTTCTTGATTTCAGTCGCCGACACCTTCGGTGATGCTTTATCTTCATTTATATGCTCCATTTCCAGCTTTCGTTTTGAACGTGTCGCAGACTTCTCCTTCGACTTCTGCTTGTCTAATGCTGACACGTGTCGTTGCTCGACTTTCGACACTTGAGCTGAGCTCATGTTCGATCGGGCGCCGTCGTTACAGTCAGAGTTGGTGATCTTGTCACCATTTGTGGTGATATTGGTGACAGATTTACCAACATCGGCAACTAATCCGACTTCAAAACCGTTGTTTTGAGACGTGATATCTGTCGCAGTATCCACGTCAGGTGAACATTTGGCGCCGGTTTGTGCCGTCATATCTGTCGCTGTAGCCACGCCAGGTGAATCTTTGTCGTCACGGATGCATTCAAGCATCTGGAGGTATTCCTGCCATCTCGTAAAACCCCACTTTCCTTTGTCTGCAACACCCTCCACGATACGCTGGCAAACAGCAAATACAGCACGATATTTCTCGTTGTGGGATAAGACACGCTTTGCACAGTCGTTTACGTCGTTCGCCAGCAAACCCGGCTTTGTATCTGACACTTCACTATCTTCATCACTGCAAGCATCGACAATTGACCACCTATCGGGGATCGCGTCAAACGGAATCACAGACCGGAAAGCTGCATCCCCACGTCTCAGGAACATAATGCGTCTGCATGGGAGTAGGTGGGTTTGATTAAACATGAAGCTACAGTCGTTGGACTCCAAGGGACATATACGGAGTTAACAATAAATTTATCAATCAATCCAAATATTAGTAAGTCTTACCGCGTATTGACTTGGAGATGTCTTGCTTGTCAGTGTATATCCTGACGGAGATGTCTCATCCGATCCAACAGTGTAATCGGCTTCTTTGGTGGCCGCGTAGTGACTTTCTACCAGATAAACGCGTGTTATGTTGCTATCGTCGCCAATGTTTGCAACTCTACGTCGTACCGATTGTTGTATCGAAAACCAACTCTCTTCGTTTTGATGTGATACTTATCTTCAGCCGTTTGTTGCAGAAACAGAAGATGGTCGATGCACTCGTACATGGGCATGTGGCGGTCGACGATATATTTAGCGGGCCCTGCTAGCTTCTAACCGGTTGTTCGTGTTGTTATCCAAGTGTGGGATGCTCCCGCGCAAATCTGAACTCCATAATGGCTTGCAACTCAGGCAATTGTCTTCAAAATAGCGATTAAAAGATGGCTTACTCTCGCAGAGCGCTTGTATAGCTTGTAGATATCGATCAAAATTTCTCTCATCAGTCGAAACATCATCGTAAGCAGATTCTTGGCATGCATCTTCTGGTACAACGTGAACCCAAACGCCATTTTGCTTATCTCGCGCTTGAGATAGACGATGACGTGAAAATGACACAGAATCACGCTGACGTCGGGCAGTTCGTCAGCGAGTACACCAATCTCTGTAAAATCTTTATCAATGATCACAACTTTGATGTCCACCCACATTGAATCGTTCTGCTTAAATGCTTTGAAAGCACTCTTCATGTTCAACTTCGTTTCCTCGTCGATCAAGACATGCTGAGCAAATGAGCCATTGCCAAATGATCTGTCACCATGAATCTGAACAAACGAAACCTTCACGCAGCAACGCTATTCAAACGATAGTAAACAATTGGTGAATATACAACCAAATTAAAGTAATTTGTGTTCAAGCAACCAACGTGTTGATGCTAAAGTCACACAACCGCCGTCTAAAGTAGATTAATGAACTCATCGTACCTGTTAATGTTCGCGCCATGGGTGGCGTCCATACAGAGAGCCTCTGGAAACTGGCGAGTCATCCTTCTCATATGCGCCGTCTGGAAAGTTATTAAACTTCGCGGGGTCACGGAAGTCATTCACAGCATTTCCGGGACCTTCATCAACGTCTTGCAGCAGCTGTGAAACACGGACGTTGTCGTCGGGTGAAGTGTACGTCTCGCGCCGCATCTGCGCAATCATATTCTCGACGTCCTTCGGCTGAATAGGTTTCCCAGACGATTCCTTTAAAGAGCGAAGGATCTTTTTGCGCTTGGATCCACCTATGAAACAAATATCAAAGCAGTAAAGTAGTGCAATAACAACAACATTGACGAACGTGTTAACGCCCTTTGCCATTTAGTTTTGGCGACATGCTTCATACCGGGAGATGACATCTTGCGCGTTTCAGCGTACGAATAATACGCTTCGGAGCCCACGTTGTAATTGTGGCTCGAGTTGTGTTTCGTCACACGAACACTGTACGCTCCATCTTCACCTCGCGTCAGTAGTGTGTTCAATCTTGCCTTGCACCCAAAGTGACCGCACAGTGTGATTTGTTCGTCTCTCCTTCCGCGAGGGTTGAAGTCCCAACCGTGAGTACATATGAAGGTCTTCGAGTAAAATTGCAGCTTCTCGTCGTACAGCACAGGGGATTTCCCCGACAAAGCGGAACGCTTATTCCGGTCTCGGTTTCGGTCCTGAATGGAGTTACGCGTCCGAAGTTTGTAGATCTGGTGAATCTCTTCTTGGTACCTGTAGCATTAGCACATCGTTTAGAATTAACATATCAATACAGACGTCATCAAACTTGTTCGTACCGTTGAAAAGACGTCTCCAGATCGACACACGATTCAAATGACCCACTGAAAGCAGGTGCGGTCACTACAAATGCTTTGCTGAAAGAAATCAAGGCGCTTTCTTGCACTTCGGCGCCCAACTCACCGCTAGACAGATCTGCAGCATTAGCCGAACAAGCCCGAGTCGTGTTTGCCTCCGACGCGGGTCTTGGCCTTTCAGGACGCTCTGTTGCACTTGGTACCGGACTTGCTGACATAAAGCGCCGGAAAGCGCGGGAGCAGTGAGAGGGGGTTTTGTCGAGCGCAGGAGCTGAAATGAACGGCGAGAAGGAACTCGCAATTTCTAAAATCAAAATTTTGAAATCCAGGATGCCGGTATTGATACCGTATTAATTTTGTACTGTTTATAGCCAGAATATTGGTGAACGTAGCCAATTCCAAAATAATTGCGGAATTGCAATTACTGTATTTTTGTACGGAAATATTTATTACTGGTATACATGATATTAAATATATTATTAATGAAGTTAAATTGACTGAATACTCACCAGTCCCTACAAACAGCAAGCTAATAGGGGTTCCCAAAGAATCAATAATTGCAATAAATGTATAATATTGTCGACGGGAGTATTGAAATGATTATCACGGCTTTTAATTTTTGCAATGCAAAACGATACTGTATTTTACGACCCCTGAGCACCAAAAGCAGCGCTACTTCGACGCTGCGTCACTCAACTTATCCATAGGCTGACCCGCAAGGTTCTCGTCGCCTTTAGACCGTGCACCATGCTGAAGGTTGAGCTTCCAGCGGTCGGCTTAAATCTTTTGAAAGCAATTGTACCATTCCACTAACGTTAAAATACGGTTAATTTATTTTGGCGTGAACGTCCTTCTTGAATTGAATACTTTAAAGTTTTTTGTTGTTTTTGTTGTAGAGGTGATACTGTAGTCAAGCGAGTGACACAATAAAACGTTTTTATTATTAGAGATGGTATTGTGGATTCTAAATTTGCCGAATAGGGTCTACCGGTATTGCACATTTTTGGTTATCCTGTTAAGTGCGACTCTGACTACGTTCTGTCTATCGTCACCAATAGTAAAGCCAAGTGACCGATTTGCCGCGGATCGAGATTAACCTGTCCTAAGTGAAACCTGACACACCTGATACACTGCTCTATCTGATACGCAGGGTGCGGCCAATGGGGTATTTGGTGTATAAAAGGACGAAATACCCTTTCGAAAACCCAGCCGAGTACCCCTTTTAAGCTAGCAACATAGAGCGAAAAGTACAATTATTACCATACTAAGTACTCCCTCCGTTTCAGATTAGTTGACGAGATTGAAGTGAAGTCTGTTTCATACTACTTGGCGAGGAAAACCGATTGGCCGAAAAGTAAACCTTCTGCTTATATTGTCCAATCAACACACAACTTACACACGTGGCTTATGGGGTTGACCGAATTAGTGTGGGCTTGGGGAGTGATGCCTTGAGGATATGGTCTCATTTCACAATGGCAGAAAACCAACGCAAGTCGAACAAGGACCTGAACACCGACACCAAGCTCAATCAAATTTGCAGCCTTTTACTTGAGCACCCAGCTGACCTGAAAGTACAGGGTCGCTTTATTCAACAGGCCGCAGAACACTTAATCTGCAGTGAGAGCTCAGCATCTCTGGCCTCGAGAGAGACTGCCAGGTATCGTCAGGAAGGTAGAGGACTACCCTCTTTTAAAAGCAAACGACAAAGCAACTGCGGCAGAAAAACAGTTGACAAACTTACCAGAACTACTTTCCATGGCGAAAGCGACGTATGAGAGCGATAGCCAAGGCCATCGCGGTATCGCTGATAAGCGTGTAACGAGCACTTGCTGCAGGTGAAATCGTACGCCACACGAACTCCATCAAGCCAAGATTGACAGAAGCCAATGTAGCTGCAAGGTAAGTACGCTCTTACAGAAGACAGTTCGTGTTAACTTACCTAGTGCTAAAGGTTTCCTGCTATGTAGGCTGGACTTTTGTTTGGGGTTTGTCGATGGAGATACGAATGAGTTCAGCTTTCTTGACAACCGAATCTACGTCAACGAGAAGTGATTTTACATGACAGAGGACACCGGACGCTACATCGCACCACACTACCACATCGCTCAGTCCAGCCAAAGCGGTTCACCATGAAGGTGATGTTTATGGTTGCTGTAATGCGACCGACGTACGCGAGCGATGGTACAGTCCTATTCGATGGAAAGATCGGCATATGGCCTTTTATTGAGCGCGTTCCTGCTCAGAAGCGATCGAGGAGTAGACCCGCTGGTACACTGGTGATCCGTCCTGTTAACGTCGGACGTAAAGAGCAACTCGCACTGCTGATCAATAACGTCATTCCAACGACCAAGTTAAAGTAACAGTCCGTGTTCTGTGGCATGGAGCTGGTCATACAACAACATGGTTCTCTCTGCCGTGTCAACCCCCGCGACCCTGTTATCGAAAAGCATGCAAGGAGGGCGGCTGGATCATTCGACTCGAGGTGCAACCGCCAAATAGCCCAGACCTGAACATACTTGATTTGGGATACTTTTGCTCAATTCAAGCCTTGCAGTACGAGGAGTGCCCAAACAGTATGGACGAACTGATTGACTGTACCATCGCTTCAGTCGACAAACTCAAGGACGCTGCGCTTGAAAATACCTTCGTATCGCAGCAGAAGGTAATGGAATGCATCATACAAGAGCGTGGTACCAACAGCTACAAGCGTCCCCACATCGGTAAGGCGAAGCTCCGCAAAACTTGTTTTCTTAAGTGGAACTATGTCTGTAACCCCTCGATGTACTTAGTGGGGGCTGCTTACCATTTGCTCGCGACCCAAGAGAGAGTTGAGGCCAAAAAGATTCTGCTACTACAGGTAGAGGCTTTTAGAATCCTAACTTCACAACATTAAATGCAACTGACTGAATACGACAGTGGGATAAGGGCACGTAGCTCAACTGGATAAGAGCACCACCATTTGTGCGAATGGACGCGCGTTCGATTACATCCGTGTCCTATATTTTAAAAATTAAAAACTAGGTTGTATTTGAACAGTACCTAAACGCCACCTTTTTTGTTTGCTTACATCACTCATTTTTTGTAAAGGCTGGTATCGTTTTCAACGCTGCTGGGGGTGCAAAAGACTTGAAATATCACCACCACGCTAATATTAAACACCTGGCTACGCGTTTGTGTCATTTGTTGTTGGTTTTGACCTAACCTTTTTTCCAGAGTGCTACACGTGAATCGGGTCAAGTAATCTGAAACGGAGGGAGTATTATTCATTCAACTTAAAGCGAGGCGTCTCACTAGAATTAGTCAGTGACTTTTAAACTTGCACATTAAATGCCAAATCCACTAAGAAATACTCAGACTGAAGTTGTTTCCGCCATCCTTTTTACTGCCCCGAACACGTCCCCGTCGCCGTATGCTCACTGGTAACTGCCCTCCACACCGCCACTGCTAGACTTCAGAGAGACCAGCGAAGACCCTTAAGCTCAATAGAGACGGTAAGGTAAGTACATTAACAGCGACCACACCCACGGGATGCGTCTGTGGTCCGTTCTCGTGCTGTTTTCACACTCGTATTTACATACACCTAGAGCACTTCCCCTTATCGCATGCACTCATGCTCAGGTCCGCCGAACTCTCGTACCAGGGAGCCCACTATGTTTGCCCTTGTCATCTACGGTCTCTCTCCGTGGTCCTCGACACTCTACGAATCGTCGTCTTTGTTGCTGGTCTACTCGTTACCTTCTCTCGTTTCAGCGTCAATTCGTGTACTTAGTCTTGTCTTTCCTGCTCTGAGAACAATCGCAACTGAGTGACGAGCGATCAACCGCAGCAAATATTAGGTAAAATCCGCGGTAGCTAGGAGGGAACCGCAGTAAATATTAGGTAAAATCCGCGGTAGCTAGGAGGGAAACGAGCTTGTTTCCTCCTAGCTACCGCGGATTTTACCTAATATTTACTGAAAAGAATCCCTCTTGTTAGTCTCCTACCCTCATGCAGCAGCCTCCTTGCGATCCATACGTAGACTCTCTTGCGCACGCTCCGTTCATCTGTATCGTGTCGTTCGTCACGGCGATCATCCCAGTTGCCAACGTGCAACTCGAAGCACTGTTTGTTGGCCTTCTTTCATCGGTGGCACTAGTCCTTGCCCACCAAACCACCAGGCACGTTCACTTGTCAGTACCGACCACTAGTCCGCTGGCAAGTCAATCACTTCCGAGTCAACCTTCTGTTTATGCTGAGTACGGGTTGTTGAGTGACAAGCTAGCCACCTACACGCCATTCCCCGTATTGAGATGGTCCTCGATCTTTCCTGCGTCGTATAGCCCCTCGATCGTTTGGTCCGTAAGCTAGCGTCGTTCGGCTGGTCGCCCGGGTGTATTCTACTTCATGCTCAACCACGTAGCGTCCGGCGCGGTTCCGTACTCTCCGTCGCACTCGCCCCTCGATGTAGCCACGCTTTACCTCCATCGTATACTCTGTCAACACCAATTGTGCCCACTCTCCCCGTCGTTGAGACCCCCGACTGGTCTGTTGAGCTTCCTCCTGCACTGCTCCACGACACACACTATTCTCAGGGCCGGGATGCACTACTCAGAGTGCTTCAAACGTAAATGACTTGATCTTATATCTTGCCGATGCGAAATCGAGGAACACTCTTGTGAGGAAGTTGCAAATTTATAAATCATATATGTTCTTTTGCAGAACATTCCGCAAAAAAAACAATCCGTTTGCAGATACTGACCTGTTATGATTGAATCGATACGCTAACCTTTCGGTCACTTAACCCCTTGAGCCCGGACGCGTTTTCGCCCCCATCAGCCTAAGCCCTAGACGGTCTAACTTGTATCTATGGGTAAGGGTTTTCGTACGGAACGCTATATATTTTGCTAACATGTATAGTGGATAGCCACATCCTAAACCTATACCTCGACCGCAGGGTCTATCTCTATCGTGTAGGCTACAGATTAATTGTGACGGAATGATATCGGAGCTAAGGTGTATATTGGGCAAAAATACAGTCCAATTGTGTGTTAGAGCGGATCCAAGCCCTTACACAGCCGTGAGCAGTGAGTGCATAATCGCCAACAACATGAACAGATGCATTGAACTAAATGACGTGACATTTGGCCTTACAAAATCTCTATTTGAACGGACAGGCGCCACCAACTGCTCAGTCAATCATCACACCCATAGTCGTACGACGGGCCGTTTTGCTGCATGCACGCCTCCCACCGTAGCATTGGAACTTGATTACTTATCTCTCTTGGACACCTCTTCACTTTCTTCTCGCTAAAGAAGGCATGCCACATAATCGACCTTTTTGAAACGGAAGGCGTGCTGCACTTACTGCCATAGATGGAGGATTCACTGTGCACGGAAGCGTAAGTCGACTCGTGATCGCTGGCCAAGGGCTCGCCACTTTAGGAACAATAGGACTGAAAGATTGAAGTAGATTACGCACAAATACCCCAACTCCAAATGCGTTATGTGAAGCATGTCTGTACGTTAAGATGTATCATACAGCTTTTGGGTTTATTAGCAGGTATGGTACATGATAAGCAAATTTTGCGATAAAAACGGGTGTGCCCAATGGCACACCCTCAACTCATTCATTACGATACATCATCGCAGAGCAGCACAATAGGTGCTGCTTCGCTCAGCATTTGTCGGACTTGTCCTTGTCGTACACACCTACACATTTGGCTGAGCGTAGACCTCAACGAGAGCATCTCTTTGTAGCCTTTACTGGGACGAGACAATATGTCAGCTGTCCACGGTCCTGGCGAGCGTCGATGTTGCATTCATTATCCGTGTCGCGGTTTGCATCCCCGAGGAGGTTGCACCGACTGCAATCGGACATCGTACACGATACACCCGCATATACACGATTAGATTGTACCAGACATCATCATACCTTGAGAGCTTGTTTGCAACCCGTTTATTCTCCGTAATCCATTTCGTGTGAGGTCTCGTGTGAGAACACGACTAACATGACAGCCAAAGCCATCCTTTTGGTAGAGCGTGGTTTGACGGGCTGTAGGGCATCGTACATGCTAGCCAAAAAGTGCACGGTTAGAGGTCATTAAACGTGTAACATACAGAGTAAGAAAATATATCTTCCATCCCATGTGCTGGGGTAGATTGCCTCATTTCGACGTGCCATATCTCACCTCGCTGTGGCCAAACCTTGGTCGACATATTTGCTGACGTCTTTGTTGGTGTTGACTCTTTCGCAGGCGCATATTACCCAGATCTACTTCTCCTCCCCTTCTTGAGCCTGTTTCACTGTAAAAATATAGACATCACGCGTTAGACTAGCGTTCAGAATGTGCTTCATCTCGCTTGAGTTCAGGTACCTGAAGTCGCCAGAGAGCCCGATGGGGGGCTCTGCGTGCTTGCGGAGTGGGGTGGGGTCTGCGTGCTGGCGGGGAATTTGAAAGTGAGAGAAATTGGTGGCGGTCGATTTTCAACTGCCCCTTCCAATATGCGATATTTTGGACCAGCCCGTGTCTTTTTTACCTTCCTAAAGTTCCATCTTTGCTCAAACATGGGATCTATCAGGAAGGGATATCTACCCCTTGTTGACTTGATATTTGTAGCGATCCATACAAAAACCAAGTATAGAAATTCATAACGTGTATGGTCCACGCTAAGGAAAAGTTCGTAACGTGTAATATACAAGCCATCGGGCTCAAGAGGTTAAAACGCTTTATTACAGGCAATGAAAATTAACCCAAAGTATCGTTACAGTCACTTCCCCCAAACTTTGGGGTTTTAGTATATCGAGGGTATAGACTGGATGAAGGTGATTGGTTATGAAAGGTAAACATCACGTCAATAAATGGCTTACGTATTCCGCAGCGATAGGAAGGACTGTCTGTGTTCGCCCGCTAAAACAAATACGAACGTATTTCCGAGGATATTGACTGATAGTGTGCCAAAGTTTGGGGGATGGGTCTGTACCTTTATTATTATTAGCAAACGAGGAATAGGATAATAACTGTGGCTATGGGCGGAGTCTAGTTGGCGCAACCAGCGTTCATCCCGCTAATAGCATCCATATGCTGACATATTCGCGTTTGTATCAAAACCACGGAATAGAGTGTTTAGAATTCCGGCAATAACCTTAACGAGTTCAGTGTTCATTCTCCGAAATCTCTGGCATGGCATCCACTGGCAAACGCCGTGCCAAAGGCCGCTACAAGCCGCCATCAGACACAGCACCCCCATCCAAGTCGCAACGCTGTATTAACGACATGTTGACTTCGCCTCCTTCCAATATGAAGACGTCGCGGCAGCGATGAATTCCTAAGTACGAGAGCGAGCTGGGGTACGCCCCTTTAGTCGAAATGGGGTTGAAGTTGTCGAAGCACTATGCAAGTTTTGCGAAACATTTGACAGAGAAGATGAGAACGACACATCGCAACCTGCATCCGCATTTGCTGCGGTGTTAAACTCGACAAAGAAGGCAAAACAACGAAAGAAGCCGGCTAACTGTAAAGAGTTAAAATCATTTCGTCGAGATCACATCACGAACACCTCAAGAGTCAACATTCAAAGCAATGGACTCACTACCTGCAAATCAGCGATCCAGATGAACGCGACAATTTCTTTTGTCAAATTGTGATGGCTTTTGCTGCGAGTATCGACGGCGTTCCGGACACGCCGAATTCGAATGCAGAAGCTATTGCAAGTGATGAAGCAACGGAGTGGCGTCAAGCAATGGAGGCGGATCTACTCTCTCATACCCGGAACGGTACGTGGACGCTTGTTACACGTGAAACGGCAACCCGTCCGATTGGGTGTCGTTTGGTGTTTGCCAAGAAGCGTGACGAGCACGGTCGAGTGATTCGATACAAGGCTCGGCTTGTCGCTCAGGGGTTCAAGCAGCAGTTTGAAATAGACTTTTTGAAACTTTCTCCCCGGTCGCAAACATGAACTCGATTCGAGTTGTACTAGCAGTGTGCGCGGCATACGGCTATGTGATGGAACAGTTGGACGCGGATACAGCGTTCCTGAACAGTGGATTGGCGGAACTTGTCTACATGGATATTCCGTCTGGTTTGCAGAACGCCGCGGGCATGATGTGCAAGCTAGAGAAGGCTATCTATGGCTTAAAGCAGGCAGCAAGTGCTTGGAACAAGACTATCCATCGTGTGTTCTTGCAGAACGGGTTTAAGAGCTGCAATGTGAACCAATGTGTCTATGTGAAACGCACGGGGGATGGTTTCGTGTATGTGTGCCTGTACGTGGACGAGATGAACATTGCTGCGAAGACGACCAATGAGATTCGTGAAGTCAAGGACACGCTCAAGAACGCTTTCAAGATGAAAGCGTTGGGTGCGGTGACGTTCATCTTGGGGATGGAGACCAACCACGACAAGATCGCCGGAACGCTCATGATTTAGCAAACTCGTTACATCGACGACGTGGTGGACGCTTCAACCAGCAGAACACAAAGGTTGTTGAGAACCCGTGTGCTTCAAACGTGAAGTTGTCGAAGCTGCTGCCACCATCTACGGATGAGGAACGGTCTGAAATGCGGTCAAGAACCCACCGTTCGCTCATCGGATGTCTGATGTACATCACGACATGTACCCGACCGGCCATAGCGTGCAGTTGTCGCGTTTCCTCGAGAACCCATGTGTGCAACACTGGAAGGCAACTATTCGAGCTCTACGGTACCTCAAGTCGACTAGTGAACATGGCATCGAGTATCAAGGTGGCTCCGGGAATGCTTCGGCCGAAGCGTTTACTGACGCTGACTGGGGCGGCAACATTGACGATAGACGCTCAGTGTCGGAGGTCATGGTGATGATTGGGAACTCTCCAGTGGTATTCAAGTCGAAGTACCAGAGGACGGTTGCACTCAGCTCTGCGGAAGATGAGTACATGGCTCTGAGCCTGTGCACACAAGAGGTGCTTTGGGTTCGTGCTATGCTGAAGGAGATGAGTCGCGAGCAGGTGGGAGGAACGCTTGTCTGGGAGGATAACCAAGGTGCCATTGCATTGGCATGCAACTCTGGATATCACGCACGGACGAAGCATGTTGATATACGCCACCACTTCATCCGCAAGAACGTGAAACGCGGAACGATCAAAGGTGGACTACGTCGACACCAAGCATTAACTGGCTGATATGCTCACGAAGGGACTGGGGACCAAGACATTGAAGTACCTGCGTGAGCCTACTGGCATCAAGGACAAGGTCACCGTGCAATAGCGGTGAGTGGGAGTGTTGAGCATCTGTGCCTCGCTCATGCACGGTTCGCGTATTACATTGGGACCGTGGGGACCGGTTAAGGCTAAACCGTTCCGGGCTGCAATGCCATTGGTCAATGCATGTGGCTGGCTGAGATCGAGGCCAAAAAGCAAGTAGGGAGGACTAGTAGAGCAGGTAAAGTAAACTAATCAACTCACTTCGGCATTTGCCTTCCAAGCAACGCATCACATCCACAGCGCGTTACTCCTTAAATAGTTTAATTCCTCTTTCCATTTTCTCAGCGAAACTGAGTTGGTTCGTCTCGATCCGACATACCCCACCATTGCGTTGCAGTCTGCAGCCTACAAGTTGAAAACTGTTGCGGGGAATGCTGGATGTTACTTGTGTTGTTGCTGGTAACCAGCGAAGTGAAGTGTATTAACGGTGGTGCAGTAGCAAACCTAATGGTTGGTGAAGAGAAAACTACAGTAGGCTATAATATACCACACTAACCTCTTATATAACACTTTGTACAGAGTCTCTGATGACCAATCATCAGATTCTGGAACACTGTACCTATTTGCCAAGAGCAACTTCAACAGCATCCCTGCTTCTTTGAATCAGAAAGGGCATACTCCGAATTTATCAGATATTATAGGTACTCAGTTTCAGAGTTTACGTTACCCTTCAGTTTGCATAAGGTCGCGTTGTGGAAGCCTGCGGCTTGCTGCGCGACGTTGGTACACACAGCTCTGCTGCGTTGTAAACGTCGGCACTGCTGGGCACGCCATGACGAAACTGTGGCAGACAGGAAAGACGAGAGATCAGGTGTTCCGGGGCAAGCCCTCTCCGAGTCCTAGCGGCTCGGGAAGAGGAAGCCCAGAGCATCAGCTAAGGTCAGGGCCATGAAGAAGGTCCGTGCTGCGCGTCGCGGTGCGGCAGCGAGCAGGAGCACCACTTCGCCCAAGCGAAGTGCTGGAGAGGGCTCTACGCAGGTCGGAATGTTGAAGGCCACGGGGGCCAGGTCGTCGAATGTCGCGGGGACCGAGGGCAACAGGACTGCGGGGGCGGACACTGCTGCGGGGGCCGCATTGCTGGCAGCTGTGCAAGCTGCACGAGACGACGTAGCTGTGGTGTCTGCTGTTGCCATAGGCAGAAGTGCTTCGAGTGCGGCGTGTGCGACCGTGAGCCCGGGGTCAGCACCCATGATGGGGCAGGTCAACACCTTCACTTCCGCCACCAACCAGGTGGCTGCAGCCACAATCCTGTGTACTGTTGGTACGGAAGAGTCTGTACCACGTGCTGTAACTCTTGCCACTGACCAGGCAGATCGTGGAACCAGTCAGGCAGATAGTGGCACCAGCCAAACAGCTATTGACACCGACCAAGCAATTATTGCTACCAATCAGACTGTTATTGGCACCGACCAGATGGTTATTGACACTGACCGGGAATTAGTGCCACTGACCGGGCTGTTAGCGTCACCGACCATACAGATGGAGACGGTCTGGATTCTGACAGCGATGGCCTTGGTGATAGCTGGGTGTGCATGCTGTGCACATACTTAAACATCAGGGCTTATGATGAATGTCAGAACTGTTCACTTCAGCGTGAGGACGCTACTTCACCCGAACAGCTGTACTACCCTATTTATGGGAAGTATCACACCGGTGATGAGATCACGGTGGACACCGACTATGCAACAACCACGCAGTCATGGAGAGTGGGCCGGATCAATGATCGACGTGAGTCGCCTTTGGGTACAGAGTACCGTGTACTTTGGATTTATCGACGGATTAAATCTCGCCGATATTATCTCCGTACGTGGGAGCCAAAACTCGAAGCTGATTGAAGACGGTTTCGTTAAAGAGATGGATCTCGTGGACCGCTGGAAAGCATCCGGTAAAAAGAAGTTCGACACCTTCTGGCGCGAAGACGAGTATGGAACAGCTCTTCTTGGCGCAGACTCCGAAGACCTCTGCATATTCAATGCACTGAAGCGTGCAGCAGCGTTGGCGGTACGTCCGGATATTGTGACACAGGTGGATATCGACCAGTTCGTCCATGATGAACTCGTTCTCTACAATCGTGACTTGACCAAGGGGAAACGTGGAAGATCGTGTTGCGCTTCCTGCGTCGACTTCGAGATGCCGGCCGTGACCTGGTCTACAATGCAATTACCAAGAACAACTATGCAGTTGCTGGACGTCGTGGAGCTCGCGTTTTGGAGGAGATTGATCTCGCCGACGGGATTTATATCGTTGCGGCCTACAACCACAGCTTCGTCGGGCATGGATTCGTTCTCACAGTTCAAGGCACCAAGCGACTGATCCATGACTCGGAGCTAGGGGAACCGATCTCGTCAGCGGACTGGATCAACTTCTATTCATTTGTTCGTCCGTTCATCATCTTCAAGTAGAAGTAGGTGATAGGAGTCGGTAGGATTATTGCGGGTTTGCCTTATCGATAATGAACCTTCCTAGCAAAAATATGTTTGTACATGGTATAATATTTCTTGTGCCTGTTTGAAATTTGGTACTAGACCAGGGAAACCTCATTGAGGAAAAACCTTTTAGCAAACAAACTATAAACCCAGTGGGAAAAATAAAAGAACGCAATTAAAGAGGCACGCTTCATACAGTAGTATTATACTCGTATACTACACGGAAAAGACCTCGTTAAGCATCTAGGGCTTTCATCCTGAGCTTCGTCCTTAGTTCTTTGAACTGATGTTTATCTAGTGCTTTCGTAAATATGTTAGCTACCATTTCCTGGTGTGGCAATAGGCGACGGTGAATTCGTGTCGCTCCACCTTTTCCTGCACAAAGCAGTATATTACGTGAATGTGTTTAGACCTCCCATGTAGTTCGGGGTTATTGCAGATTTTGATGCAGCTTTGGTTGTCCTCGTGAATCAGATTAGGCTTTGTTGTAGCAAACCCGAGTTCGTTCAGGAGAAGCTTCAAGAAGATCATCTCTTGTATGCAGTGACAGAGGGCAATATACTCAGCCTCTGTTGTAGAGAGAACTACTGTGTGATGTTCGCGTGAGATCCAAGATATTGGACTGTTAGTGAGCATAGTCACGTATCCGCCGACCGATCGTCGTGTGTCGGGGCAGTTGGCATAGTCCGAGTCGCTATAGGCTGTCAGATTGTCAGCTAGGTTCTCTGGGGTGACTTTCAGCGTGCCTCCCAGCATCAGACCGTAGTCTTTGGTGCCTGCCAGGTACTTGAGGCCTCGGATAACGGCGTGCCAGTGCTCCATCCCAGGATTCGCTAGGAATTGACTAACCTCACGCATGTAGAAGGCCATATCGGGTCGAGTGCCTACCATGAGATACATAACACTGCCGACGGCTTCACGATACGGAATGTCTTTCATCGCATCTTTCTCTGCCTCACTGCTAGGTTGACTGCTTACGGAGGGTTTAGCGTTCCGATCTGCTGGGGTTGCAATAGGGTACGGAATGAAGTCGCTGAAACGGTCAATGACCTTCGTAGCGTACTTGTGCTGGTGGATAAGGATCGTTCGGTTCTTACGGTCACGTTGAATAGACCAGCCGAGTAAGTACTTCACCTTCCCTAAATCAGACATGGAGAACCGCTTCTTCATGGCGGATTTCAACTCACTTACGAGAGCTGGAGTGGGCGCAATGATCAAGAGAACGTCAGCGTACACTGCAATATAGCAAGTGATACCGTCAAGCGTTCGAATGAATACACAGCTATCTTTGATGAGTTTATGAAAACCAAGACTCACAAGAAAAGAAGACAATGTTTGGTACCAGACACGGGAATTTGTTTCAACCCGTACAGACTTTTTAGGAGTTTGCACACTATGTTCTCCTTGCCCGGGATTTTGAAACCTTCCGGTTGAGCCATGTAGATTTCCTCCTCAAGAAAACCGTTAAGGAATGCCGTCTTGACATCCATTTGGTGGATTTCGAGATCTAGCAAGGCTGCGATCGTGAGGAGAAGACTGAGTACTTCCATCCTGATAACAGGTGAAAAGATCTCGTTGTAGTCAATGCCATGTTGCTGGAGGAATCCTTTGATCACTAGACGCGCTTTGAAGCGGTCAATCTCGCCTGAGCCGGTATACTTGACAACAAATACCCAGCGGCTCGTTAGCATCTTTCGTCCCTTTGGAGGGGGCACGAGTGTCCACGTGCGATTGTCCATGAGAGACTTGTACTCCGCCATGGCTGCGGTTTTCCACTGATCAGCTGGAGAAGATCGCATTGCTTCTCGATACGTAGTGGGTTCTGACACATACCGAATAGCTAGTAGTGTGAACAGTAAGTCTCGTCGTTGGTCCTGTTCCTGTTTGTCCTCCGCAGAATCTAGGATATCGTCCGTTGTATCGAGACGGGGTCGCTTGCGGACAGGCGAGGAGGACGATTCGGGTGCTGGCTCCGTTCGAAACGAGTAATGGATTTCGGTGTTCTCAAGCGAATCCCGAAGGGAGGGTAATGCACGCTGAGTCGAAGGAGCCACAGAAGGTGCTGGATGGGCACAGGTGCAGGTGCAAGATGGTGCGTTTGCTCGTGATGGGATGACTCAGGGATAGACGTCTGGTCAGCTAGAGGGGGAAATTCGTCCTCTTTGAAATAACATCACGACTATACACACTGGCATGTGTGTTGACGTCCATCAAGCGATACCCTTTCTTATGATCAGGTATGCCAAGAAACATGCACAACCGTGCTCGGGCATCGAGCTTGTCTCGGTATTGCTCCGTGATGTGGACGTATGCACTACATCCGAATACTTTGATGAGGTCCATGGATGGTATACGGTTGTACCACAGCTCGTACGGTGTACGCCCGTCAGTCTTGGAGCTTGGCGTCATATTGATCAGTGTAGTCACATGACTCACACACTCGGCCCAAAGCGGCTTGGGAAGTTTGCCGTCTAGCAGTAAAGCGCGAACTCGTTCCATAATTGTGCGCATGCGGCGCTCAGCGACTCCATTCTGGTGAGGTGTGCACGCATTGGTAAACTGGGCATGGGTTCCATACTATTTAAAGATCAGGCCACCGAGCTTTTCGTATTCTTTTGCATTGTCAGCCTGTAGCACTCGGATTTCGTCGTCGTCGATGTGCCTGCGACACCATTCAAGAACGTTGACATCTTTTCTGAAGATATTCAAAGCTTTCTTCCGGACATATTCGTAGAATTCGTACAGGTCGCTACGAGCTTTGATCGGGTAGGTGAACATGAATCGAGAGAAGGCATCGATAAAGATCATGAAGTAGCGACAACCAGTAATGCTAGGCACAGGAAGGGGACCACAAATGTCGGTATGAACTTTCCCTAGGGAGATGTGGCACGTTCAACAATTCTATTAGAATGGAAGGGAGAGCGGTGAGACCTCGCTAACGTGCATGCTACGCAGAAGAAATCTGCTGTCGGAGCTACAGACGCAGATCCACCCAGTCCATGAATGGCTTGGCTCCTAGATAGGTCATGCAAGACGCGAGCGTTAGGGTGGCCAAGACGTTTGTGCAAAAACAGAAAAGATCGTTGCTTACCTGAGGCAACTAGCGCCGTTGGGGTCGTCATTGGTTTGGCTTGGAACTGTGCTGGTGGCCATAGGTGCCTTGATGGTGAAGTGCTGGTCGGTCTGCACGACACACTTCTGGCAGTCGAAGTTGAAGCGGAGGTCATGCTTCACTGCCGCGGGGACAGACAAGAGGCTGAACTGCAATTGTGGTGCGTACAGCAAACCATGAAGGGTGAGTATCTGTGGCTTGCCTTTGGAGTCAATGACTTCCAGTTCAACACGTCCAATTCCTTCAATTGGGATTTGGTTCTTGCCGCCAACCGTGATGGAGCCATCAACTGGCGGTGATATTAGAGAACCACTGGGGCTCGTGCGTCACATGACGCGTACACCCAGAGTCGATAGTCCACGTGGGGCCCCGTTTGACGTTGGCTTGGGCCGTGAGGCCTACGGGAGGGTTGACCGTAGTGGCGACAGCGATCAGTCCGACATCGCGGCGTTTTTGGCGCAACACCTTGCGGTTACTACTGCGTTCGCCGTCTTCATCATCCGAGGCGGAGTCGAGAGGGCGGTTCGGGCTCGGTCTAGATCACGATGCTTGTTACGGCCTGCAGGCTTGGTGTCATCGCCTCCCTGTTTCGCTTGTCACGACGGTTGATGTTGTCGCGATCGTTGCGTCCACTGTTCCAAGTCTTGTTGGTGCTGCGGTACGGATGGTCTCTCTTCGTGTTTCCGCCTTTGAAAACGAAGTTCGCAGGGAGGACCGTACCAGCCTTGACACGACCGTCACGCAGATCTTTTTGCAGACCACGACACTGTCGGATGTTGTGCCGCGGGCGATTGCAGTACGAGCAGACATTGCCAGCATCAGGACCTGGAGCCCGGGCCGGAGGTTCCTCTGCGACGAGAGCACGCTCATTTTTAGTCTCCGTCGTCTCCGGCGTTCCCTGGGATAGCGTGTAGCGCTCTTGGGCCTGGAGGTCGCGGACCTTGCCTTCAATGCTCTGCTTCAGGTCTTCGTACGGGATGTACTTCCGTCGGCCCTTCCAGATGCGGAGGTCATTCTTCCAGGACTTGGGCATGAAATGGAACAGGTAGATAGACTTCTGTCCTTCCGTCATCACCGATTCGGTGGCTTCGTCCGAGGCTTTCATCGCATTCTCCAGCTTGAGAAAGAACTCAGTGAGATCAGAGCCTTCCTCGTACTTGATCTCCATCAAATAGTGCTGGATGAAGTAGGGGTCACCGTGGAAGGCGGTACCCTCATACTTGCGGCAGATGAAAGTGAAAATCTAATACGAGGTCGTGAGATTCTTCACCAGCCGGACATGGGTGTTGTCCATGGTCTTCATCAGGAAAGCTTTCGTCTTAGCTTCCTGACAGCGTCGCTCACGCTGGCAAAAAGGTTGAGGCTTCTCCTTGGCGACACGCTTGCGGTCCTTGGCGGCTTGGCGGCGGTTGAACGGGCGGACGGTGGGTAGATCCTTGCGCTTGAGTGGAGTGTCGGAGTCCTCTCCAGAATCCTCGTCAGACTCGGAAGGAGGCTTGAGTTCTACGTCACTCTCTTCAAAGTCCACCATATCGATGTCGACTTCTGCGCTGTCAGCCGGCTTGCGCATCGGTGTGTCTTTGATGTCGGACATGTCGCTGTCGCTCTCTTCAGCTTCTTCCTCGGAAATGCCATCGTAGTCGGGCTTCTTCACGAAGCCGAGAAGATGCTTTCCGTCGAGGGCTGCGCACACGCGGGTCTTCCACACGTCGAAGTTTTCGGCACCGACGAGGCGTGGAAAGTCGTCGCTTGAGGCTTGGCTTGGGCTCATAACCTGTTGCGGGGAATGCTGGATGTTACTTGTGTTGTTGCTGGTAACCAGCGAAGTGAAGTGTATTAACGGTGGTGCAGTGGTTGGTGAAGAGAAAACCACAGTAGGCTATAATATACCACACTAACCTCTAATATAACACTTTGTAAAGGGTCTCTGATGACCAATCATCAGCTTCTGGAACACTGTACCTATTTGATCCAAGAGCAACTTCAACAAAAACGACATTTGGCGTAACTACTAGTGGATAGATATCCATTTTCAGCTCTTAGCACACGATGTGAGACTCCACTTCGATGTATCAGCATGGATCTGAGGGCGTGCGTCACGCACGGTGCGTGCAAACGGCTTCGCTCTCGCGGGCACAACGGAGAAGACAACGAAACAAGCTGCCCTGTGGATAAGAGGTGTGTCGTCACGGAAGTCACGATCACTCACATCCCATGGGGCTGCACACGAGCCAAACAGTTTTGGACTAGATGTCTGAAGCACTGGTTGGGCATGAGATCTCTAGTCAACGACTAGAACAGTACAAAAGGAATTTTGCTGCGCGGCAAGCACCCCGATCGGGTCCAGATTGTAACGCAAGATCGCTGAGCGGTATGGACAATGGAGAAAGGAAAACGAGGCGACACTGGGGCGAATATGGTGTGCAATATGCTGTATCGGCTACACGCATCTCTGGCAATTACGAAACCAAGCAGTTCATGAAGGACAAACTTGTCATGCATCCCAACAGCTTGAATATATGTGGACAACCAGTGTACGACAGCTACGGGCGATCGCTCGCAGGGAAAGATTCCGGGGCGAGGCAAAAATCCAGGAGCTGCAGTTCCAGCTCAGTTTTGTGGACGGTGATTGAGCCGGCGGAACCTCTTCCAGCACCAGCGTCATCGCTTAAAAGCAAGAGTCTGCGTTGATAAAGAGATTAAGATCGTATCTGGAAGCTATTAACTAAGGTTTAATAGACGCGGGCATGCAGATCTCTATGCGCAGCGATTCGAAAGTCAGGCATGCGGCCTGCTTCAACACGACAGCGTCGTCGCGCACTTACAGCATAAGCTTACCGGTAGGCCGTTTGTCAACGCGATGTCTTCAAGCGACTCCATCTGTGGCAGATTTACGTGTAGTCTACACTGTAGACTGCACGTGTAAGGTAGATATGTACGCAGTTGGCGCCTCTTCCTGTATTGAGTCGACAAACGAACCCAATTCTCGTGGCCCTGCAAAACTACGATCTGGCCGTGCTGCGCTCTCGTTTTCCGTGTTGCAGGTGGGATGGGTGCTTGATCGCGCGCGATCGGCAATTTCTGAATGAATCCAATTCGTTTGCTGCAGAGCTCTGCAGCTGCAAATGCGCCCGCGACTAGCGGCGTGGATGTGCCTGATCTCGAACATTCACTCTGCCGCACCACCGTGGGGTCTGAAGTTGGTAGCGCTCGAGCCGCTTCTTAGGAATTGGTACGCTCGAACGGGATCTCGCAGCTTCTGCTCGCCGTGTCAATGGCGATTCGACCAGAACTACAACTTGCAACACTGGAATGATCCGCGTTCCGGGTTACTACATATGACTAAGGGTTCGTTCTTTGGGCGGTGATCGATGCTTAAAAGCCATCTTTAATCGGAGCCGATGGTGAGCATCACCTGCACCTGCACACCGTGCCTGATTTCGAGAGACCAATCGACCCGTTTGGATGCCTGCGTGCATGGCATGGTCTGTCTAAAACGACGTCGCATGACAAAGCTCGCGTCATGTCAGAAGCCGCGACATACTTGCCGTGGAGACCCAACGGCCATGCGAGAGCCACCATGCTACTGTTTGATCTCGTCGCGCGTGGCGTGGATCGGAACCCTTCGGCAGTCACCTAGTTGGTGATCGATCTACTACGCCCCGACCTTCCGTAGATCAACGCTGTTATCAACCTTCTTCAAGCTCTGCTTCATCTCCGGCGGCGCGGCAATCATGACGCCCCCTATTGTTGCCTGGGCAGCATGTGCCTGACCTCGCCCGCGGCTCTGTCAACGAGACCTCCAACGGCGGGATAAACACTAAATATGCGCAATTACAGGGATAGGCAAACAGGAAATGGCTCAAGATCCGCTCGCCAAGAGACACGAACGTCGGGCACGACCAATTCATGAAGGTTTTCGCTCGGATCCATTTACAATGGATAACAGACATACCGCCGACCTCACTTGCCACCAGCTCCGCAGCACTCGCCTCGGTTGTTGCCATTTTCCAATTCGCCTCGCACATCACAAGTCGATCTGATGGTGTGCAACAACCAGCTTGAATCCCCGACGGGTGAGTCGTGGCCGTCCCCCGTCCTGAAAAAACCGCAGCCTGCAACCTCTACTCGCACCCAGAAGCCTTTACAAGTGGAGGATCAAGAGGAGAAATGCTCGACTGGCTCCTCGTCCTTGGCTTTGGACTCAACCGACATTTCACTCGACATCAACGACACGGACCAAGCGCTGGACGACATGGCGGACAACCTGATCGGCCGCAACGTGCCCTTCCAGTCGCCCTTCGGTGTGAAAGCCCAAGTGTATGCAGACTACACGGCCAGCGGCAAATCGCTCGAGTGCATCGAGCGGTTCATCCACGACCACGTCATGCCCACATACGGCAACACGCATACCACCACGTCCGTCACGGGGCTGCAGACCACGTCTTTCCGAGAGGAGGCTCGTCAAATCATCGTCAAGGCCGTGAACGCCTGCGAGTCCAAAGACGTCGTGATCTTCGCCGGTCAGGGATGCACCAGTGCCATCAACAAGCTGGTGACGGCTCTCGGTATCAACAAAGGCCGACGTCGTCACCGCGCCAGCAAGCGACCGGTGGTCTTCACGTGTCCGTTCTCGCACCACTCGAACCTGCTCCCGTGGCGTGAAAGTCCTTGTGCTGACGAGGTGCAGATTCCCGAAGCGGAAGGTGGCGGTCTCGACCTGAAAGAGCTTGAACGCCAATTGCAACGTCACGAGAACCGTCCACTCAAGATCGGGTCCTTCGCTGCAGCCTCCAACCTCACGGGTATGTTGATCAACGTCGACGAGGTGTCCAAGCTCCTGCATAAGTACGGAGCTCTCTCGTGCTGGGACTATGCCGCGTGTGCTCCGTACGTCGACATCGACATGAACCCCAAGGACCCTGCAGCATACAAGGACGCTGTGTTCTTCTCGGGTCACAAGTTCGTGGGTGGTCCGGGATCTCCTGGTGTGCTCGTTGTCAAGAAGAACTTGATGATTAATGAGGTGCCTACCATGCCTGGTGGTGGCACCGTGCTGTTCGTCACGGAGAAGGCTCACAGTTACCTGTCCAACAAGGTGGAGCGTGAGGAAGGAGGCACTCCCGACATCCTGGGCAGTATCCGTCTGGGTCTGGCGTTCCAGTTGAAGCAACGCGTCGGTCCGCATCGTATCATGGATCTTGAACGTCAGCACGTGAATCACGCCCGACAATCTTTCGGTCGCAACAAGAACATCATCCTACTTGGTCGACAGTCCGACAACGTCGACCAGCTCCCGATCTTCTCGATGATGATCCGCTTTGGTGACCGCTTCTTGCACCACAATTTCGTGTGCACTACTCAACGACATTTTTGGTATCCAAGCTCGCGGTGGGTGCCAATGCGCCGGTCCGTTCGGGTCACGCCTGCTCGGGCTGAGCCGAGACCACATCGTCGACCTGGGTCATGCCGTGGTCGCTAAGCATGAAATCCTCAAACCGGGCGTCGCTCGTATGAGCTTTCCGTATTTCGCAAACGAAGATGAGGTCGACTACGTCCTGGAGGCGGTGCATTTCGTCGCCAACCACGGCTGGAAGTTCCTGCCGCAGTACGATTTCGACTGCCGCTCGGGTGTGTGGAGGCACGTGTCTCGCGCAGAAGTGGCCTTCCCAGACAAGAAGTGCTTGTCGGCTATGCAGGTTGACGACATCGACAATGTGCGCTCATCTTCGATTATTGAGCCCATTCGGGACGTGGTTGCTCATCGACGACACAATCTTGAGCAGGCGGCGAAGCTCGCCGATTGCTGTATCAAGGAAGCTGCCGAGTCGGACTTTACACAAGACGAGAGGGTTGCCGATAGCTACGAGGGGCTGCGCTGGTTTGCGTACCCGAGCGAGGCCGTCGCAGCTTTCCAGGAGTTGGGTGGCAAACCTCCGCTTTCGAAAGAGATCAGCGGTCCGTGCCAGCCGCATCGGTACTTCGACCCGGAAATCAACCACGTGTGGGACGGTGTGCCGACCTTGGCCACGATGAAGCGCCACTGGATGCAGATGGCAGTGCGACAGTTCATCGCCCACTACTGCATGCCAGGCAATGGTTCTCCGTTTTTGATGGACATGACGCCGGTGACAGACTCCGAGGACGAGAGCGGTAGCGACAGTGAGCATGCTCACAAGCACCTGTAGAATGCGGCCGAATGCATGGGTTTGACTAATTAACAAGGGCTTTTCGTGTTTTGCTCATTCTTTTGTCTTTTGATAAGTCCAAATTTGTTCGGCAAACGGAAGCTGTACAAAACTTTGGCACTGAGGTGCTTCGAAGTAGTACTCTTATACATGTACACCACGAGCGCATTTTTGACTATTACGACGTGGGAAACTGTGCTACCGGTAGGCAAACGTGGTGAAGTGTTCTGGAAATTACTACATGTATTAAGTACATGTAGTATGGACTATTGCGTCGAACGTCAACTTGACACTTTCACAGGACTACGGTAAGAGAGAAAACTGACACTGCGATAATATCGCGGCTGCATACTCGAGTACTTCGTATTATGCAACGTTTGGATCATGCTGTGTGTAGCCTAATACATGAATACCGGTAAGCTTTTTAATACCAGTAGCAGCATTCTTGTCTGCATTGCTCGTGTGGAAAACGAACACACCGTCCACCCTTATTACAGACAACGACGGTGAAATCCACCCCACTATAACAACCCGCCCACAGCACAACATGTTTACAACTCAAGTCAAAGTATTTTAACCAATAGAAATCCTACTTGTAACGACTGGCTACTGCTACGCAGCAGCAAACTGCGCCCTCGGTTGAAATTGTATCACTTTCGAGATGCCACCACAACGCTCGTTTGTACTAAGTTTGCTATCTGGTTGTGTTTGTTATACACGTAAGTACTTGTGTGCAGGTCTAATGATTGAGTACATGAAGGACCAGCAACCTCGCTGGCTTAAACGCTATCTGAATCCAAAGACAGTTCGACGTACCCACATGGTCATGTGTACACGGTGCAGGAGAACGGATGGATGGATGCAACAGTTTGGTCATACTACGTGCGCGAGTTGCTCAAATATGAGATAGACGCACCGTCTGTTCTCCTGCTCGATAATTTTGATGCTCACGTGTCTGATGAAGGCATCGATATCGTCCAGGAAACGACTTCGGCGCTCGTGTTCCAACTTCCGGCCAACAGTACTGCAGTCTGTCAGCCCCTCCACGTTGGGGTGATGGGCCCTCTCAAGAAAAATTACGGGGTTGTGGCTGACAAAGACCAATGTGTCGCGTGCATCAGCGGGGGTGACGACGGACAGCGAGTCAAGCGCGTTCCCGGGTGAAGTGTGTGCCAAGTGCAACATGGCGGAGGCGTGTGTGTGCTGGGATGGTTGCGTGTGCTGGGAGGAGTGTCCGTGCGGTGGAGACTGTGTATGCTACGATGCGTGTGTGTGCAACGATCAGAGTTGTGAGCGCAGAGCGGAAGTAGCTGGAGCCAGCGAGGCGAACGGTAAGCGACCCAGCAAAACAGGCTACAAGCGACTATCGGCGGTGGAAAAGAGGCGTGCCATGATAGAGCGCACAATCAAGGCGTGGGGAGCTATCGAGCGGATTGATAGCCAAAAGCTTCGAGAAAGCTATTCCGAAGAGTCCAATTGTTGAAGTGTAATACAAAAAGCCAGTAGTGTGTTTCTGTCTGTGTGTCGTACGTTTGTGTTTTGTTTCTGGGCAAAGGTTGGTATTTTCCTCCAATTAAATGGCTGGGCAGATTTTCTTGTCGAATCCCATTTTTATGGAGGATGTTATTCAGATAGGGGCGGATTTCACCGTCGTTGTCTGTAGTCGTGCAACTTAATTAGTGGTGCACTGGCACTTTAGTGACGTCACTAAAATGGGATCTTCCCGAAAATAAAGGTTTTTTTTACAAAAGAGACCGGTTTTGAATAGATCTAGCAGAGACCTTGTCTACAGTATGCTTGGTTTAGAATCTGGATCAGTATTTTGCAAGGAATATTGATTTGAAAATCTGAGTTTAGGACAAAAAGTGCTACACCACGATTAGTCAAGGACCCGACTAATAAGGGTGGACGGTGTACTGTACCGAGGTGCTAGCCCCGTAAACGTGGCTAAAATGACGTATATGATCGCTACTGGAAGTTGTCCTGTATTACAGTGATCTGCTTCCTCAGCGAACGTCCAACACTAAATAACCTTTCAAATCCTGTGTTTCACGACTTATTATACGATACTTAGAAGGCTCTCACATAAAATAAACTTGCATTCTGTATTTATATCAGGTGTTAGCTAAGGAAGCAGATTATTGTACACTGTACTAGCATAATACATGTAGTTTGAGCAACTGCGTCATATTTTGCTTTGGCTAGTGAGAGATTATGCGGCGGGTTGTGACTGGCGCCGCCGCGAAGAAGTTCATTGCCAAACTTCCTCTCCAGTGCCCAAATCCCT
The DNA here is from genome assembly GCA_012656075.1 of Phytophthora hibernalis. NCBI lineage: Eukaryota > Oomycota > Peronosporomycetes > Peronosporales > Peronosporaceae > Phytophthora > Phytophthora hibernalis. Next base: position 34,556 of record JAAKBF010000403.1, on the reverse strand, counting down.
CTTTTCGACCAAGACCCGCCCCCATGCGGTTTTGGAACCTCGTGCTGCTTGTGGCGGTGATCACGCTCTGGGCGGGTGGCAACACCGTCTCGGCAGACAAGACCAATGCATCCGTGGCCACTTCGGTCGACTCTTCAGCACTTTCGTCCGCCACAGGGACCTACAACGAAGAAAGCAGATTCCTGAGAAGTGGAGACTTGACAGACGAAGAGAACGATTCTATCGATAATGTTGGCAAAAAGCGGTGGCTTTGGATACGGAAGACGAGGAAGAGAGGGGTTGAAGGAGGTTTTCAGTAAGATTCTCGTGGAATTGAAGTTTTTCGGCAAGGAGCTTCCCTTGACCGTTTGGTGGGGTTTCCGAATGGGTCGTTGGCTTGGCCGCAAGGTCCCCCTAAGGAAGTCTACGACAAGCTCAAGGTTTACCAGGCACCAGTGAATAGCAGAAAATACCGCGTGTATGACGCCTATAGGAAGCTGTACGAGAATCAATACGGGCCGGTGTTTAATCCGCTGAGGCGCCCTAGTCCTTAAACCATCGCCTTAAGAAGGTTCTTGCATCAAGAAGCAACGAAAATGCCGCATAACTTCATCAATACGCCATGTGCAACTTGCGATTTTACGTTATATGTGAATGCAACACAGCCATTAAATAAGTTATTTCACTTGAATGATCGATTCGTCCACAAACTTTTCAGTGTTTGCATTTGATCGATTAAGTTACCGGTACTAAATATTTTTCAATATTATTGAATTGTAAAAGTATAAGGTATTATAATTGCAATACTTAATTAAGTGTTTAATTTAAGAACCTTACCGAAGGTTATTAACGTTAGCGTTATAGTATCCTAATTATTTTATTGGCAGAATGGACGCCTGCCACAAATAGCCTATGCACCTGTTATATCTGCTGCAGATATGCCGCGTCGTGGACCTAGAATCCGAGAGGCACCTACCCCTATGTTTATGCAGTGAAGCCATCTTAAAGGTTCGTGTTGGAATTTGTATGCTTTATTCTGATCATCTCTCTGATCGAATCAGCCGTCACTCTGTTGACTTAAACGGCGGAAGCGAAATGACTAGACTGTGATATCCTAAGACACCATAGTAAAGATAGGGTGAGAAGTGGAGTCTTAGGAGTAAGGAAACGTAAGCGCAGTTGAAGTCGAAGGCCCAAATATATCTTCCGACGCTTTGAAAAGCCGCTCATTCTTCAATCTGCCGCGTAATCGCGAAGCTGAAAGGTGAGTCAAATGGGTTCAACGGTTTTGCTGTATTGTTAACTGTGGTCCGGCGCTCACTACTGCTGCTGCATCTGTAGAGACCATGGTACACCTGACGCATTTGACGGCCCACTGGAAGTTTCTGTTGCATACAGGGCTTGTCGAGCGAAGAGGAGAACACCTCGCCCAACATGCAACGGGAGCAGACGTCCAAGCGCAACGGCGTGTCCACCGGCAGCCAAACCGTGACGCCCAAAGCCGATGACGCCTCCACGGGCACCCTGACGCCCCATGGTTCCCACCCGGTACCTCAAAGCTGGGGTTGTCCAGGAGCGAATCAAATCCGCCGCCAAGCTCGACAGAAGCTGACACCATCGTTCACGGAGTCCCATGACGTCATCTCCAGTGCTCCTCGACACGCCTCCCCGGCCGCCCCTGCTTTCCGTGCCGCATACGGTGTCGGCTCGCTCGCGCAAAGAGGCCGACTATCCCGACGGGACATTGCTTCTCCGTACTCCCGCCCCCGTCCGTCGGCTTGACGAGTTGAGCAAGGCGCCGCCGACACTCAAGTGCCCCTGATCGCGCCGTCGCTGCGTGGTGAGGTGCGTCGTCCGTCGTGAGCATCGGTTCCGGACGACGTGTTCGCCCTCGCAAGGTGGCCATGCCGAGTTGCGCACTTGCGGGAGCAATACAACCCGATTGCTATCGTGTTTGCGTCAGTGGCGCACTTCGGTTGGTGCACATGCTCATCGCCCTGCCGAACGGATACGTACAGCAACGCGAGGATGAACGTGTACTGCAACCTCAATTGCTGTCCATTTGATGGCAAGTGCGGCAACGGCCTCGAAGAGTCCGACAAGGTCTTCCTGGTGCGCAACATGAGCACGTCTTCGCTGAGTTTGATCGTGGCTGAGGACATTGGCGCCGGAGAGGTCCTCGGCCATTACCTGGGAGAAATGGAGCACGTGCGCATCTCCAGTCGCGATCGACCTCGCAACTGAGGGTACCGCTTGGTCATGAAGACGCACCCGGAGTTGCTCGCGAGCCCGGTTGGTGTGGCAATCAACGCCGAAGGTATGGGCAGCATGATGAGGTTCGTGAACCACTGCTGTGACCCGTTCGGTGAGTTCCGCGAGGTTGGAACGGGCAACGCACTACCGTTGTCGTGACGACCACGGACTACATCCGCGTAGGTGAAGAGATTACCGTCGACTTCGGCGATAATCTCTGGTTCATTTGCCCTGCCAAGCTGACACGTGCCGCCACCGCAACATCCAGGACCAGCAGGATCCTTAGCCAGTGTCGGCGTGTACCACGGACAGGAAAGTAAGGTCGAGTTGCTCGTGTTGAAGAGTTGGCTGGAGCAGGAAGTTGCATGCACATTCGTCGATATTAGCACCCTGTGGCCTACGATCGTAGCGAAAGGTCACAGCTTCCAGTCACGCCAGTCGTTCATCAGTTTTGGCGCGAACACAGGAAGCGCATTTTACCTCGTCGAATTGTGTGGGGCACATGTTGGCTTGTGTGCGGAGAATTTCGCACCTTGAAGTCACGCGGCTTCCGGTAGAGGCATGGTCCCTGCCGCATTTGCGGCCCACGGCAGTTTCGTTGCATACAGGGCTTCACGAGTAAGAGGAGCCCCACCTCGCCCAACATGCCAAGGGAGCAGACGTCCAACGCACCGGCGTGTCACCGGCAGCCTCCCAGTGACGCCCAAAGCCGATGAGCCTCCACGGGCTACCCTGACGCCCATGGTTCCCACCCGGTGCCTCAAAGCTGGGGTTGTCCAGGAGCGAATCAAATCCGCCCCAAGCTCGAAGAAGCTGACACCATCGTTCACGGAGTCGATGACGTCATCTCCAGTGCTCCTCGACACGCCTGGCCGGCCGCCCCTGCTTTCCGTGCCGCATACGGTGTCGGCTCGCTCGCGCAAAGAGGCCGACTATCCCGACGGGACATTGCTTCTCCGTACTCCCGAGATGTCCGTCGGCTTGACGAGTTGAGCAAGGCGCCGCCGACACTCAAGTGCCCCTGATCGCGCCGTCGCTGCGTGGTGAGGTGCGTCGTCCGTCGTGAGCATCGGTTCCGGACGACGTGTTCGCCCTCGCAAGGTGGCCATGCCGAGTTGCGCACTTGCGGGAGCAATACAACCCGATTGCTATCGTGTTTGCGTCAGTGGCGCACTTCGGTTGGTGCCATGCTCATCGCCCTGCCGAACGGATACGTACAGCAACGCGAGGATGAACGTGTACTGCAACCTCAATTGCTGTCCATTTGATGGCAGTGCGGCAACGGCCTCGAAGAGTCCGACAAGGTCTTCCTGGTGCGCAACATGAGCACGTCTTCGCTGAGTTTGATCGTGGCTGAGGACATTGGCGCCGGAGAGGTCCTCGGCCATTACCTGGGAGAAATGGAGCACGTGCGCATCTCCAGTCGCGATCGACCTCGCAACTGAGGGTACCGCTTGGTCATGAAGACGCACCCGGAGTTGCTCGCGAGCCCGGTTGGTGTGGCAATCAACGCCGAAGGTATGGGCAGCATGATGAGGTTCGTGAACCACTGCTGTGACCCGTTCGGTGAGTTCCGCGAGGTTGGAACGGGCAACGCACTACCGTTGTCGTGACGACCACGGACTACATCCGCGTAGGTGAAGAGATTACCGTCGACTTCGGCGATAATCTCTGGTTCATTTGCCGCTGCCAAGCTGACACGTGCCGCCACCGCAACATCCAGGACCAGCAGGATCCTTAGCCAGTGTCGGCGTGTACCACGGACAGGAAAGTAAGGTCGAGTTGCTCGTGTTGAAGAGTTGGCTGGAGCAGGAAGTTGCATGCACATTCGTCGATATTAGCACCCTGTGGCCTACGATCGTAGCGAAAGGTCACAGCTTCCAGTCACGCCAGTCGTTCATCAGTTTTGGCGCGAACACAGGAAGCGCATTTTACCTCGTCGAATTGTGTGGGGCACATGACTTGGCTTGTGTGCGGAGAATTTCGCACCTTGAAGTCACGCGGCTTCCGGTAGAGGCGATCCGTGCCGCCGATGCCGCGGCAGCGGCACTTCGTTTCTCATTTTCGGATTCACTGAGTAATCGACAAGCCCCACCTCCCAACAAGGCCCAGCTCTCCGTGGCCCACCACCTCCAAGTCTCCGTGCAAGACGCTCCCAGTGACGCCACCGGTACGCTGCGGAGCTACTCGAGCTAGTGCCGCCCAGTTCTAACGCTACTGTTGCTGTCTTGCTGTCTTGCTGTCTCGTAGATGGTTAAACTAAGCGGAAGCCCCAACTACAAGATCGCGGAGATCAACCGCCTCCTCACGCTCGTCGAAGAGCATCTACCTCTCGGCAAAGACGAGTGGGAGCGCGTGGCCACCACGTACAACTTGAGCCGGAGCCGTACCTGGGTTGAACGCGACCTTGACAGCATGCGTCGTAAGTTCAAAGCTCTGTACAGCATGCGCAATCCTACGAGTACTGCCGAGATGCCCCCGAATATTAAGAAGGCGAAGCGAGCCATCGACGACAAGGCCAACGTCGTCGATATGGACGACGACGCTGATGAAGACCAGTTGTTTGTCGAGCCCGACTTCAGCTTCAAGCCTGACGAAGACTTCTTCGATGGTCAAGAGGGGAATGGAGACGGTGGCCGGGCTGGCGTAGGCGCATTGACAGCAATTAGTCCAGCAACTGCGACTCCCACGTCGGAGCCGCTTCGTGTGCCGAAGTTTCAAACTCTGTTCTAACCATTCGCGCCCCGCCCGCTGCGGATATCTCGGACGCGCTGGACTTACAGCTTGGTGCCGAGGGCCTCCTGGAGGCGTTTGCGTCCACTCCAAAACCCGCACCGCTTCCTGCTATGGCGGCGACACGCCAGCTTCGCTCGGCGGTCGAAAACCTCGAAATTCCTCGACTACCTGTCCGACGGGCACGGAACCTGCGTAGCCGCGAAAACTACTAAGCCACCTGCAGCTCGTGGGTATAATCTCGGTGGCCGCGACGAGCAAGAAGCTTATCGCCACTTAACCCCGCAAAGCGCCTCACACCGCCTCGGTGGCGGCAACTTGTACACGTTCCGGGACAGTGTCAGCTCAAAGCGATCGAGGGATGGAGAAGAGAAGGCAGATGCCGATGCGAGCTTCGCCAAGGCGAAACGTCTCCGCGCGTTTGAAGACGACCACCACATTGAAGAAAAACCTCACCGACCTCAAGAGCATCAACAGCAACCTGGGCAACAGCACCTTCGATATGATGCTAGGAAAGCGAGCGCAAGTCAGAGGCGCGACGTGTCGAGGAGGACGCGTCGCCGTGATGAAGCCGCAGCAAAGGAGGCCGAATTCAGCCGACAAGATTGAAGCGGAAGAGCGTCGCCGCCAGGACAAACATGAAGCCGATGAACACTTGCGTCGTGACAAGGAGGACGCCCGTGCACGCACGCGGATGATCATGTTGATCGGTGCAATCTTCATAAAGGAGTAGTCGGAGACGCGTTCCGGACAGCATGTTCGAGGTGCGGAGTATGCACAAGACACTATCGTGCGAGACCACTACTATCAAGGCCCGCCAGACCATCAGCTGTGTACCGGAGCTCTAACGAACTGTAGATCAAGACATACTGGGATCATTCATTTGTAGCGTTTCATTAGCCAGCAACCTCTGTTAACTCCGCAACTCATGTACAAAGACGGATGGATAGAAGTAGAAGAAGAGTTCGTTTAAAGCCTCTTGCCAGAAGTTCGACTCCAGCTCCTACCTTACGGCCGTCCTACAACAAGTAGAGCACCAAAATGCAGATGTAGTTACGCAAAAAGAAGAGCAAGTTATTCAAGGCCACCGACGCGGTCCCAGCGACCACACGCAAGTTAATCACTCATTTACACCGACAGCTCCATGTCACCGCTGAAGGTGGTTCGGATCTGGGATATTCACGGTGCGGCCCGGTAGTTGGTCAGGCGGAAGATGTTATTAAATTTCAGTTTCCTTTTGCCTACTTATAGGTAGTCGCATGAACTCGCTTATTACGTTTTTACAAATCAGCATTACCTCCTTAAACAGTTTAATTCCTCAACTGGAAGCGGGGTGACCTTCCAACCTCTCAAAGGTTATTATCTGTATGCCGAGAATTATTTATCGCAATGAGCAAATTCACAATTTCCGATGCACAATTGACTTCTGATTCTAACGACTTTGGAGGGGCATAAGATGAATGCAGTTTCAGTTTCTCAGAGAATTTGTACGCATTTTGGCTATTATGCATCCACTCACACTTCCTAGGCCGTTTAAGTAGGCGTCTTCAGTTCCTGCTGTCGACTACATGCACGCTGCCTGGTGGCAATATCATGGTACACCCGAACGTCGAGAATCACGGTGGGACACCTACGCCACCGGCAGATGAACACCGACTTGTGGCTCGTGGGCGAAGAGAACTGCTGTCGCGAGTGAAAACGGTGATCACCGTCTCGGACATGGCGCCAACCGCCTGTTGGATGGTCAACACCGACGCAAATTTAATAGGCGGAGAGATTGGCGGTCATCCAGTCCGGTCACGGATTCACGACGAAGCGGACCCATTAAGGGTTCACTGGCGGTGAAACACCGGCTGTGGACCTGTGCAGTCGACAGTGGTATCGAGTCTGTCAACCCCTACTTCCATCTGGCGTCGCTCGGTGCACAGCGGAGAAGAAGGGTTTTCTGGACGGAGACATGGCCTGAAGCGCTCGAGGATGAAGGATCCTAGACGACCCAGGACGGGGTGAATGAAGATGCGTGATGTATAGATCACAGTCAAGCTGCTGCTCGGGATGCGCTTCGTGTCTAAGGATAGTCGAGCGACCCAAAGCACCGGCTCGCGCGGTGCTTCGAAGGTGGAAAGGAGGCTGTCGTGGATTTACTCGATCAACGCATATCAAAGATCCTCAGTAACAGCAAAGATTCTCGAGTACCGACTTCTTGCCGTGACGGAACACATTCGGAGACGCCTCCGGATCGGCGAACAGCTGCACGCGGTTTTTCAGCTTCAACAACTCGCCGCCGCAACGACCTGCTGCTGAGCTGATCAGGCGGCAAGCATAATCTCAAGTCCACCAAGACGGGTATCACCATTGTCGGCGTCGAGGTATAAGGCACGTCTGCAGTCAAATATGAAACTGTGTCATATTATAATATTCTGATGTGCATAATTGTCAAACTCCTAGCTGCTCCTCGCTTCCACACGGCACGACCAGACTGTCCGTTATACGGAACGATTCGTGACAGGTGGTCGAACGCGGTACAGTTTACACGGTGCTGTTGGCACCATTGGTAGTGACACATAATAGCCTAGAAAACTACTGACTCGGTGTCGGTTCGTACTGGCCATTGGCTCGTATTCGACGGACTTGAGAGCAACCTTTTGTTATGGCGGACACCCCTATCTCAACGTGTGACAGGTCGCTCCAACCCCGTCGACCATCTCGCTCACGTACACGGTGCTGATGGCACCATTGGTAGTGACACATTATAGCCTAGAAAACTACTGACTCGGTGTCGGTTCGTACTGGCCATTTGGCTCGTATTCGACGGACTTCTGAGAGCAACCTTTTGTTATGGCGGACACCACTATCCTGTGTGACAGGTCGCTCCAACCCCGTCGACCATCTCGCTCACGTACACGGTGCTGATGGCACCATTGGTAGTGACACATTATAGCCTAGAAAACTACTGACTCGGTGTCGGTTCGTACTGGCCATTCGGCTCGTATTCGACGGACTTCTGAGAGCAACCTTTTGTTATGGCGGACACCACTATCCTCAAGGTGTGACAGGTCGCTCCAACCCCGTCGACCATCTCGCTCACGTACACGGTGCTGATGGCACCATTGGTAGTGACACATAATAGCCTAGAAAACTACTGACTCGGTGTCGGTTCGTACTGGCCATTTGGCTCGTATTCGACGGACTTCTGAGAGCAACCTTTGTTATGGCGGACACCCTATCTTCAAGGTGTGACAGGTCGCTCCAACCCCGACCATCTCGCTCACGTACACGGTGCTGATGGCACCATTGGTAGTGACACATTATAGCCTAGAAAACTACTGACTCGGTGTCGGTTCGTACTGGCCATTTGGCTCGTATTCGACGGACTTCTGAGAGCAACCTTTTGTTATGGCGGACACCACTATCCTCAAGGTGTGACAGGTCGCTCCAACCCCGTCGACCATCTCGCTCACGTACACGGTGCTGATGGCACCATTGGTAGTGACACATTATAGCCTAGAAAACTACTGACTCGGTGTCGGTTCGTACTGGCCATTGGCTCGTATTCGACGGACTTCTGAGAGCAACCTTTTGTTATGGCGGACACCCCTATCTTCAAGTGTGACAGGTCGCTCCAACCCCGTCGACCATCTCGCTCACGTACACGGTGCTGATGGCACCATTGGTAGTGACACATTATAGCCTAGAAAACTACTGACTCGGTGTCGGTTCGTACTGGCCATTTGGCTCGTATTCGACGGACTTCTGAGAGCAACCTTTTGTTATGGCGGACACCACTATCCTCAAGGTGTGACAGGTCGCTCCAACCCCGTCGACCATCTCGCTCACGTACACGGTGCTGATGGCACCATTGGTAGTGACACATAATAGCCTAGAAAACTACTGACTCGGTGTCGGTTCGTACTGGCCATTTGGCTCGTATTCGACGGACTTCTGAGAGCAACCTTTTGTTATGGCGGACACCCCTATCTTGGTGTGTCGCTCAACCCCGTCGACCATCTCGCTCACGTACACGGTGCTGATGGCACCATTGGTAGTGACATATTATAGCCTAGAAAACTACTGACTCGGTGTCGGTTCGTACTGGCCATTTGGCTCGTATTCGACGGACTTCTGAGAGCAACCTTTTGTTATGGCGGACACCACTATCCTCAAGGTGTGACAGGTCGCTCCAACCCCGTCGACCATCTCGCTCACGTACACGGTGCTGATGGCACCATTGGTAGTGACACATAATAGCCTAGAAAACTACTGACTCGGTGTCGGTTCGTACTGGCCATTTGGCTCGTATTCGACGGACTTCTGAGAGCAACCTTTTGTTATGGCGGACACCACTATCCTCAACGTGTGACAGGTCGCTCCAACCCCGTCGACCATCTCGCTCACGTACACGGTGCTGATGGCACCATTGGTAGTGACACATTATAGCCTAGAAAACTACTGACTCGGTGTCGGTTCGTACTGGCCATTGGCTCGTATTCGACGGACTTTGAGAGCAACTTTTGTTATGGCGGACACCCTATCCTCAAGGTGTGACAGGTCGCTCCAACCCCGTCGACCATCTCGCTCACGTACACGGTGCTGATGGCACCATTGGTAGTGACACATATAGCCTAGAAAACTACTGACTCGGTGTCGGTTCGTACTGGCCATTTGGCTCGTATTCGACGGACTTCTGAGAGCAACCTTTTGTTATGGCGGACACCACTATCTTCAAGGTGTGACAGGTCGCTCCAACCCCGTCGACCATCTCGCTCACGTACACGGTGCTGATGGCACCATTGGTAGTGACACATTATAGCCTAGAAAACTACTGACTCGGTGTCGGTTCGTACTGGCCATTTGGCTCGTATTCGACGGACTTCTGAGAGCAACCTTTGTTATGGCGGACACCCTATCTTCAAGGTGTGACAGGTCGCTCCAACCCCGTCGACCATCTCGCTCACGTACACGGTGCTGATGGCACCATTGGTAGTGACACATATAGCCTAGAAAACTACTGACTCGGTGTCGGTTCGTACTGGCCATTTGGCTCGTATTCGACGGACTTCTGAGAGCAACCTTTTGTTATGGCGGACACCACTATCCTCAAGGTGTGACAGGTCGCTCCAACCCCGTCGACCATCTCGCTCACGTACACGGTGCTGATGGCACCATTGGTAGTGACACATTATAGCCTAGAAAACTACTGACTCGGTGTCGGTTCGTACTGGCCATTTGGCTCGTATTCGACGGACTTCTGAGAGCAACCTTTGTTATGGCGGACACCACTATCCTCAAGGTGTGACAGGTCGCCCAACCCCGTCGACCATCGCTCACGTACACGGTGCTGATGGCACCATTGGTAGTGACACATTATAGCCTAGAAAACTACTGACTCGGTGTCGGTTCGTACTGGCCATTTGGCTCGTATTCGACGGACTTCTGAGAGCAACCTTTTGTTATGGCGGACACCACTATCTCAAGGTGTGACAGGTCGCTCCAACCCCGTCGACCATCTCGCTCACGTACACGGTGCTGATGGCACCATTGGTAGTGACACATAATAGCCTAGAAAACTACTGACTCGGTGTCGGTTCGTACTGGCCATTTGGCTCGTATTCGACGGACTTCTGAGAGCAACCTTTTGTTATGGCGGACACCCTATCTTCAAGGTGTGACAGGTCGCTCCAACCCCGTCGACCATCTCGCTCACGTACACGGTGCTGATGGCACCATTGGTAGTGACACATAATAGCCTAGAAAACTACTGACTCGGTGTCGGTTCGTACTGGCCATTTGGCTCGTATTCGACGGACTTCTGAGAGCAACCTTTGTTATGGCGGACACCCTATCTTCAAGGTGTGACAGGTCGCTCCAACCCCGTCGACCATCTCGCTCACGTACACGGTGCTGATGGCACCATTGGTAGTGACACATATAGCCTAGAAAACTACTGACTCGGTGTCGGTTCGTACTGGCCATTTGGCTCGTATTCGACGGACTTCTGAGAGCAACCTTTGTTATGGCGGACACCACTATCCTCAAGGTGTGACAGGTCGCTCCAACCCCGTCGACCATCTCGCTCACGTACACGGTGCTGATGGCACCATTGGTAGTGACACATTATAGCCTAGAAAACTACTGACTCGGTGTCGGTTCGTACTGGCCATTTGGCTCGTATTCGACGGACTTCTGAGAGCAACCTTTTGTTATGGCGGACACCACTATCCTCAAGGTGTGACAGGTCGCTCCAACCCCGTCGACCATCTCGCTCACGTACACGGTGCTGATGGCACCATTGGTAGTGACACATTATAGCCTAGAAAACTACTGACTCGGTGTCGGTTCGTACTGGCCATTTGGCTCGTATTCGACGGACTTCTGAGAGCAACCTTTTGTTATGGCGGACACCCCTATCCTCAAGGTGTGACAGGTCGCTCCAACCCCGTCGACCATCTCGCTCACGTACACGGTGCTGATGGCACCATTGGTAGTGACACATTATAGCCTAGAAAACTACTGACTCGGTGTCGGTTCGTACTGGCCATTTGGCTCGTATTCGACGGACTTCTGAGAGCAACCTTTTGTTATGGCGGACACCACTATTCAAGGTGTGACAGGTCGCTCCAACCCCGTCGACCATCTCGCTCACGTACACGGTGCTGATGGCACCATTGGTAGTGACACATTATAGCCTAGAAAACTACTGACTCGGTGTCGGTTCGTACTGGCCATTTGGCTCGTATTCGACGGACTTCTGAGAGCAACCTTTGTTATGGCGGACACCCCTATCTTCAAGGTGTGACAGGTCGCTCCAACCCCGTCGACCATCTCGCTCACGTACACGGTGCTGATGGCACCATTGGTAGTGACACATTATAGCCTAGAAAACTACTGACTCGGTGTCGGTTCGTACTGGCCATTTGGCTCGTATTCGACGGACTTCTGAGAGCAACCTTTGTTATGGCGGACACCACTATCTTCAAGGTGTGACAGGTCGCTCCAACCCCGTCGACCATCTCGCTCACGTACACGGTGCTGATGGCACCATTGGTAGTGACACATTATAGCCTAGAAAACTACTGACTCGGTGTCGGTTCGTACTGGCCATTTGGCTCGTATTCGACGGACTTCTGAGAGCAACCTTTTGTTATGGCGGACACCCCTATCCTCAAGGTGTGACAGGTCGCTCCAACCCCGTCGACCATCTCGCTCACGTACACGGTGCTGATGGCACCATTGGTAGTGACACATTATAGCCTAGAAAACTACTGACTCGGTGTCGGTTCGTACTGGCCATTTGGCTCGTATTCGACGGACTTCTGAGAGCAACCTTTTGTTATGGCGGACACCACTATCTTCAAGGTGTGACAGGTCGCTCCAACCCCGTCGACCATCTCGCTCACGTACACGGTGCTGATGGCACCATTGGTAGTGACACATTATAGCCTAGAAAACTACTGACTCGGTGTCGGTTCGTACTGGCCATTTGGCTCGTATTCGACGGACTTCTGAGAGCAACCTTTTGTTATGGCGGACACCCTATCTCAAGGTGTGACAGGTCGCTCCAACCCCGTCGACCATCTCGCTCACGTACACGGTGCTGATGGCACCATTGGTAGTGACACATTATAGCCTAGAAAACTACTGACTCGGTGTCGGTTCGTACTGGCCATTTGGCTCGTATTCGACGGACTTCTGAGAGCAACCTTTTGTTATGGCGGACACCCCTATCTTCAAGGTGTGACAGGTCGCTCCAACCCCGTCGACCATCTCGCTCACGTGCTGATGGCACCATTGGTAGTGACACATTATAGCCTAGAAAACTACTGACTCGGTGTCGGTTCGTACTGGCCATTTGGCTCGTATTCGACGGACTTCTGAGAGCAACCTTTTGTTATGGCGGACACCACTATCTTCAAGGTGTGACAGGTCGCTCCAACCCCGTCGACCATCTCGCTCACGTACACGGTGCTGATGGCACCATTGGTAGTGACACATTATAGCCTAGAAAACTACTGACTCGGTGTCGGTTCGTACTGGCCATTTGGCTCGTATTCGACGGACTTCTGAGAGCAACCTTTGTTATGGCGGACACCACTATCCTCAAGGTGTGACAGGTCGCTCCAACCCCGTCGACCATCTCGCTCACGTACACGGTGCTGATGGCACCATTGGTAGTGACACATTATAGCCTAGAAAACTACTGACTCGGTGTCGGTTCGTACTGGCCATTTGGCTCGTATTCGACGGACTTCTGAGAGCAACCTTTGTTATGGCGGACACCACTATCCTCAAGGTGTGACAGGTCGCTCCAACCCCGTCGACCATCTCGCTCACGTACACGGTGCTGATGGCACCATTGGTAGTGACACATTAATAGCCTAGAAAACTACTGACTCGGTGTCGGTTCGTACTGGCCATTTGGCTCGTATTCGACGGACTTCTGAGAGCAACCTTTGTTATGGCGGACACCCCTATCCTCAATGTGACAGGTCGCTCCAACCCCGTCGACCATCTCGCTCACGTACACGGTGCTGATGGCACCATTGGTAGTGACACATTATAGCCTAGAAAACTACTGACTCGGTGTCGGTTCGTACTGGCCATTTGGCTCGTATTCGACGGACTTCTGAGAGCAACCTTGTTTATGGCGGACACCACTATCCTCAAGGTGTGACAGGTCGCTCCAACCCCGTCGACCATCTCGCTCACGTACACGGTGCTGATGGCACCATTGGTAGTGACACATTAATAGCCTAGAAAACTACTGACTCGGTGTCGGTTCGTACTGGCCATTTGGCTCGTATTCGACGGACTTCTGAGAGCAACCTTTGTTATGGCGGACACCACTATCCTCAAGGTGTGACAGGTCGCTCCAACCCCGTCGACCATCTCGCTCACGTACACGGTGCTGATGGCACCATTGGTAGTGACACATTAATAGCCTAGAAAACTACTGACTCGGTGTCGGTTCGTACTGGCCATTTGGCTCGTATTCGACGGACTTCTGAGAGCAACCTTTTGTTATGGCGGACACCACTATCCTCAAGGTGTGACAGGTCGCTCCAACCCCGTCGACCATCTCGCTCACGTACACGGTGCTGATGGCACCATTGGTAGTGACACATTATAGCCTAGAAAACTACTGACTCGGTGTCGGTTCGTACTGGCCATTTGGCTCGTATTCGACGGACTTCTGAGAGCAACCTTTTGTTATGGCGGACACCACTATCCTCAAGGTGTGACAGGTCGCTCCAACCCCGTCGACCATCTCGCTCACGTACACGGTGCTGATGGCACCATTGGTAGTGACACATAATAGCCTAGAAAACTACTGACTCGGTGTCGGTTCGTACTGGCCATTTGGCTCGTATTCGACGGACTTCTGAGAGCAACCTTTTGTTATGGCGGACACCACTATCCTCAAGGTGTGACAGGTCGCTCCAACCCCGTCGACCATCTCGCTCACGTACACGGTGCTGATGGCACCATTGGTAGTGACACATTAATAGCCTAGAAAACTACTGACTCGGTGTCGGTTCGTACTGGCCATTTGGCTCGTATTCGACGGACTTCTGAGAGCAACCTTTTGTTATGGCGGACACCACTATCCTCAAGGTGTGACAGGTCGCTCCAACCCCGTCGACCATCTCGCTCACGTACACGGTGCTGATGGCACCATTGGTAGTGACACATTATAGCCTAGAAAACTACTGACTCGGTGTCGGTTCGTACTGGCCATTTGGCTCGTATTCGACGGACTTCTGAGAGCAACCTTTTGTTATGGCGGACACCACTATCCTCAAGGTGTGACAGGTCGCTCCAACCCCGTCGACCATCTCGCTCACGTACACGGTGCTGATGGCACCATTGGTAGTGACACATTATAGCCTAGAAAACTACTGACTCGGTGTCGGTTCGTACTGGCCATTTGGCTCGTATTCGACGGACTTCTGAGAGCAACCTTTTGTTATGGCGGACACCACTATCTCAAGGTGTGACAGGTCGCTCCAACCCCGTCGACCATCTCGCTCACGTACACGGTGCTGATGGCACCATTGGTAGTGACACATTATAGCCTAGAAAACTACTGACTCGGTGTCGGTTCGTACTGGCCATTTGGCTCGTATTCGACGGACTTCTGAGAGCAACTTTTGTTATGGCGGACACCACTATCTTCAAGGTGTGACAGGTCGCTCCAACCCCGTCGACCATCTCGCTCACGTACACGGTGCTGATGGCACCATTGGTAGTGACACATTATAGCCTAGAAAACTACTGACTCGGTGTCGGTTCGTACTGGCCATTTGGCTCGTATTCGACGGACTTCTGAGAGCAACCTTTTGTTATGGCGGACACCACTATCCTCAAGGTGTGACAGGTCGCTCCAACCCCGTCGACCATCTCGCTCACGTACACGGTGCTGATGGCACCATTGGTAGTGACACATTATAGCCTAGAAAACTACTGACTCGGTGTCGGTTCGTACTGGCCATTTGGCTCGTATTCGACGGACTTCTGAGAGCAACCTTTTGTTATGGCGGACACCCCTATCTTCAAGGTGTGACAGGTCGCTCCAACCCCGTCGACCATCTCGCTCACGTACACGGTGCTGATGGCACCATTGGTAGTGACACATATAGCCTAGAAAACTACTGACTCGGTGTCGGTTCGTACTGGCCATTTGGCTCGTATTCGACGGACTTCTGAGAGCAACCTTTTGTTATGGCGGACACCACTATCCTCAAGGTGTGACAGGTCGCTCCAACCCCGTCGACCATCTCGCTCACGTACACGGTGCTGATGGCACCATTGGTAGTGACATTAATAGCCTAGAAAACTACTGACTCGGTGTCGGTTCGTACTGGCCATTTGGCTCGTATTCGACGGACTTCTGAGAGCAACCTTTGTTATGGCGGACACCACTATCCTCAAGGTGTGACAGGTCGCTCCAACCCCGTCGACCATCTCGCTCACGTACACGGTGCTGATGGCACCATTGGTAGTGACACATTATAGCCTAGAAAACTACTGACTCGGTGTCGGTTCGTACTGGCCATTTGGCTCGTATTCGACGGACTTCTGAGAGCAACCTTTTGTTATGGCGGACACCACTATCCTCAAGGTGTGACAGGTCGCTCCAACCCCGTCGACCATCTCGCTCACGTACACGGTGCTGATGGCACCATTGGTAGTGACACATTATAGCCTAGAAAACTACTGACTCGGTGTCGGTTCGTACTGGCCATTTGGCTCGTATTCGACGGACTTCTGAGAGCAACCTTTTGTTATGGCGGACACCACTATCTCAAGGTGTGACAGGTCGCTCCAACCCCGTCGACCATCTCGCTCACGTACACGGTGCTGATGGCACCATTGGTAGTGACACATAATAGCCTAGAAAACTACTGACTCGGTGTCGGTTCGTACTGGCCATTTGGCTCGTATTCGACGGACTTCTGAGAGCAACCTTTTGTTATGGCGGACACCACTATCCTCAAGGTGTGACAGGTCGCTCCAACCCCGTCGACCATCTCGCTCACGTACACGGTGCTGATGGCACCATTGGTAGTGACACATTAATAGCCTAGAAAACTACTGACTCGGTGTCGGTTCGTACTGGCCATTTGGCTCGTATTCGACGGACTTCTGAGAGCAACCTTTGTTATGGCGGACACCACTATCCTCAAGGTGTGACAGGTCGCTCCAACCCCGTCGACCATCTCGCTCACGTACACGGTGCTGATGGCACCATTGGTAGTGACACATAATAGCCTAGAAAACTACTGACTCGGTGTCGGTTCGTACTGGCCATTTGGCTCGTATTCGACGGACTTCTGAGAGCAACCTTTTGTTATGGCGGACACCCTATCTTCAAGGTGTGACAGGTCGCTCCAACCCCGTCGACCATCTCGCTCACGTACACGGTGCTGATGGCACCATTGGTAGTGACACATTATAGCCTAGAAAACTACTGACTCGGTGTCGGTTCGTACTGGCCATTTGGCTCGTATTCGACGGACTTCTGAGAGCAACCTTTTGTTATGGCGGACACCACTATCTCAAGGTGTGACAGGTCGCTCCAACCCCGTCGACCATCTCGCTCACGTACACGGTGCTGATGGCACCATTGGTAGTGACACATAATAGCCTAGAAAACTACTGACTCGGTGTCGGTTCGTACTGGCCATTTGGCTCGTATTCGACGGACTTCTGAGAGCAACCTTTGTTATGGCGGACACCACTATCCTCAAGGTGTGACAGGTCGCTCCAACCCCGTCGACCATCTCGCTCACGTACACGGTGCTGATGGCACCATTGGTAGTGACACATAATAGCCTAGAAAACTACTGACTCGGTGTCGGTTCGTACTGGCCATTTGGCTCGTATTCGACGGACTTCTGAGAGCAACCTTTTGTTATGGCGGACACCACTATCCTCAAGGTGTGACAGGTCGCTCCAACCCCGTCGACCATCTCGCTCACGTACACGGTGCTGATGGCACCATTGGTAGTGACACATTATAGCCTAGAAAACTACTGACTCGGTGTCGGTTCGTACTGGCCATTTGGCTCGTATTCGACGGACTTCTGAGAGCAACCTTTTGTTATGGCGGACACCACTATCCTCAAGGTGTGACAGGTCGCTCCAACCCCGTCGACCATCTCGCTCACGTACACGGTGCTGATGGCACCATTGGTAGTGACACATTATAGCCTAGAAAACTACTGACTCGGTGTCGGTTCGTACTGGCCATTTGGCTCGTATTCGACGGACTTCTGAGAGCAACCTTTTGTTATGGCGGACACCACTATCTTCAAGGTGTGACAGGTCGCTCCAACCCCGTCGACCATCTCGCTCACGTACACGGTGCTGATGGCACCATTGGTAGTGACACATATAGCCTAGAAAACTACTGACTCGGTGTCGGTTCGTACTGGCCATTTGGCTCGTATTCGACGGACTTCTGAGAGCAACCTTTGTTATGGCGGACACCCTATCCTCAAGGTGTGACAGGTCGCTCCAACCCCGTCGACCATCTCGCTCACGTACACGGTGCTGATGGCACCATTGGTAGTGACACATTAAAGCCTAGAAAACTACTGACTCGGTGTCGGTTCGTACTGGCCATTTGGCTCGTATTCGACGGACTTCTGAGAGCAACCTTTTGTTATGGCGGGACCCACTATCCTCAAGGTGTGACAGGTCGCTCCAACCCCGTCGACCATCTCGCTCACGTACACGGTGCTGATGGCACCATTGGTAGTGACACATATAGCCTAGAAAACTACTGACTCGGTGTCGGTTCGTACTGGCCATTTGGCTCGTATTCGACGGACTTCTGAGAGCAACCTTTGTTATGGCGGACACCACTATCCTCAAGGTGTGACAGGTCGCTCCAACCCCGTCGACCATCTCGCTCACGTACACGGTGCTGATGGCACCATTGGTAGTGACACATAATAGCCTAGAAAACTACTGACTCGGTGTCGGTTCGTACTGGCCATTTGGCTCGTATTCGACGGACTTCTGAGAGCAACCTTTGTTATGGCGGACACCACTATCTTCAAGGTGTGACAGGTCGCTCCAACCCCGTCGACCATCTCGCTCACGTACACGGTGCTGATGGCACCATGGTAGTGACACATAATAGCCTAGAAAACTACTGACTCGGTGTCGGTTCGTACTGGCCATTTGGCTCGTATTCGACGGACTTCTGAGAGCAACCTTTGTTATGGCGGACACCACTATCCTCAAGGTGTGACAGGTCGCTCCAACCCCGTCGACCATCTCGCTCACGTACACGGTGCTGATGGCACCATTGGTAGTGACACATAATAGCCTAGAAAACTACTGACTCGGTGTCGGTTCGTACTGGCCATTTGGCTCGTATTCGACGGACTTCTGAGAGCAACCTTTGTTATGGCGGACACCACTATCCTCAAGGTGTGACAGGTCGCTCCAACCCCGTCGACCATCTCGCTCACGTACACGGTGCTGATGGCACCATTGGTAGTGACACATAATAGCCTAGAAAACTACTGACTCGGTGTCGGTTCGTACTGGCCATTTGGCTCGTATTCGACGGACTTCTGAGAGCAACCTTTTGTTATGGCGGACACCCCTATCCTCAAGGTGTGACAGGTCGCTCCAACCCCGTCGACCATCTCGCTCACGTACACGGTGCTGATGGCACCATTGGTAGTGACACATAATAGCCTAGAAAACTACTGACTCGGTGTCGGTTCGTACTGGCCATTTGGCTCGTATTCGACGGACTTCTGAGAGCAACTTTTGTTATGGCGGACACCACTATCCTCAAGGTGTGACAGGTCGCTCCAACCCCGTCGACCATCTCGCTCACGTACACGGTGCTGATGGCACCATTGGTAGTGACACATAAAGCCTAGAAAACTACTGACTCGGTGTCGGTTCGTACTGGCCATTTGGCTCGTATTCGACGGACTTCTGAGAGCAACCTTTGTTATGGCGGACACCACTATCCTCAAGGTGTGACAGGTCGCTCCAACCCCGTCGACCATCTCGCTCACGTACACGGTGCTGATGGCACCATTGGTAGTGACACATAATAGCCAAAACTACTGACTCGGTCGGTCGTTCACTGGCCATTTGGCTCGTATTCGACGGACTTCTGAGAGCAACCTTTTGTTATGGCGGACACCCTATCTTCAAGGTGTGACAGGTCGCTCCAACCCCGTCGACCATCTCGCTCACGTACACGGTGCTGATGGCACCATTGGTAGTGACACATTATAGCCTAGAAAACTACTGACTCGGTGTCGGTTCGTACTGGCCATTTGGCTCGTATTCGACGGACTTCTGAGAGCAACCTTTTGTTATGGCGGACACCCTATCTCAAGTGTGACAGGTCGCTCCAACCCCGTCGACCATCTCGCTCACGTACACGGTGCTGATGGCACCATTGGTAGTGACACATAATAGCCTAGAAAACTACTGACTCGGTGTCGGTTCGTACTGGCCATTTGGCTCGTATTCGACGGACTCTGAGAGCAACCTTTGTTATGGCGGACACCCTATCTTCAAGGTGTGACAGGTCGCTCCAACCCCGTCGACCATCTCGCTCACGTACACGGTGCTGATGGCACCATTGGTAGTGACACATATAGCCTAGAAAACTACTGACTCGGTGTCGGTTCGTACTGGCCATTTGGCTCGTATTCGACGGACTTCTGAGAGCAACCTTTTGTTATGGCGGACACCACTATCCTCAAGGTGTGACAGGTCGCTCCAACCCCGTCGACCATCTCGCTCACGTACACGGTGCTGATGGCACCATTGGTAGTGACACATTATAGCCTAGAAAACTACTGACTCGGTGTCGGTTCGTACTGGCCATTTGGCTCGTATTCGACGGACTTCTGAGAGCAACCTTTTGTTATGGCGGACACCCTATCTTCAAGGTGTGACAGGTCGCTCCAACCCCGTCGACCATCTCGCTCACGTACACGGTGCTGATGGCACCATTGGTAGTGACACATTATAGCCTAGAAAACTACTGACTCGGTGTCGGTTCGTACTGGCCATTTGGCTCGTATTCGACGGACTTCTGAGAGCAACCTTTGTTATGGCGGACACCACTATCCTCAAGGTGTGACAGGTCGCTCCAACCCCGTCGACCATCTCGCTCACGTACACGGTGCTGATGGCACCATTGGTAGTGACACATAATAGCCTAGAAAACTACTGACTCGGTGTCGGTTCGTACTGGCCATTTGGCTCGTATTCGACGGACTTCTGAGAGCAACCTTTTGTTATGGCGGACACCACTATCCTCAAGGTGTGACAGGTCGCTCCAACCCCGTCGACCATCTCGCTCACGTACACGGTGCTGATGGCACCATTGGTAGTGACACATAATAGCCTAGAAAACTACTGACTCGGTGTCGGTTCGTACTGGCCATTTGGCTCGTATTCGACGGACTTCTGAGAGCAACCTTTTGTTATGGCGGACACCACTATCTCGTGACAGGTCGCTCCAACCCCGTCGACCATCTCGCTCACGTACACGGTGCTGATGGCACCATTGGTAGTGACACATAATAGCCTAGAAAACTACTGACTCGGTGTCGGTTCGTACTGGCCATTTGGCTCGTATTCGACGGACTTCTGAGAGCAACCTTTTGTTATGGCGGACACCACTATCCTCAAGGTGTGACAGGTCGCTCCAACCCCGTCGACCATCTCGCTCACGTACACGGTGCTGTTGGCACCATGGTAGTGACACACAATAGCCTAGAAAACTACTGACTCGGTGTCGGTTCGTACTGGCCATTTGGCTCGTATTCGACGGACTCTGAGAGCAACCTTTTGTTATGGCGGACACCACTATCTTCAAGGTGTGACAGGTCGCTCCAACCCCGTCGACCATCTCGCTCACGTACACGGTGCTGATGGCACCATTGGTAGTGACACATAATAGCCTAGAAAACTACTGACTCGGTGTCGGTTCGTACTGGCCATTTGGCTCGTATTCGACGGACTTCTGAGAGCAACCTTGTTATGGCGGACACCACTATCCTCAAGGTGTGACAGGTCGCTCCAACCCCGTCGACCATCTCGCTCACGTACACGGTGCTGATGGCACCATTGGTAGTGACACATTATAGCCTAGAAAACTACTGACTCGGTGTCGGTTCGTACTGGCCATTTGGCTCGTATTCGACGGACTTCTGAGAGCAACCTTTTGTTATGGCGGACACCACTATCCTCAAGGTGTGACAGGTCGCTCCAACCCCGTCGACCATCTCGCTCACGTACACGGTGCTGATGGCACCATTGGTAGTGACATAATAGCCTAGAAAACTACTGACTCGGTGTCGGTTCGTACTGGCCATTTGGCTCGTATTCGACGGACTTCTGAGAGCAACCTTTTGTTATGGCGGACACCACTATCCTCAGGTGTGACAGGTCGCTCCAACCCCGTCGACCATCTCGCTCACGTACACGGTGCTGGCACCATTGGTAGTGACACATAATAGCCTAGAAAACTACTGACTCGGTGTCGGTTCGTACTGGCCATTGGCTCGTATTCGACGGACTTCTGAGAGCAACCTTTGTTATGGCGGACACCCTATCTTCAACGTGTGACAGGTCGCTCCAACCCCGTCGACCATCTCGCTCACGTACACGGTGCTGATGGCACCATTGGTAGTGACATTAATAGCCTAGAAAACTACTGACTCGGTGTCGGTTCGTACTGGCCATTTGGCTCGTATTCGACGGACTTCTGAGAGCAACCTTTGTTATGGCGGACACCACTATCCTCAAGGTGTGACAGGTCGCTCCAACCCCGTCGACCATCTCGCTCACGTACACGGTGCTGATGGCACCATTGGTAGTGACACATTATAGCCTAGAAAACTACTGACTCGGTGTCGGTTCGTACTGGCCATTTGGCTCGTATTCGACGGACTTGAGAGCAACCTTTTGTTATGGCGGACACCACTATCCTCAAGGTGTGACAGGTCGCTCCAACCCCGTCGACCATCTCGCTCACGTACACGGTGCTGATGGCACCATTGGTAGTGACACATAATAGCCTAGAAAACTACTGACTCGGTGTCGGTTCGTACTGGCCATTTGGCTCGTATTCGACGGACTTCTGAGAGCAACCTTTGTTATGGCGGACACCACTATCCTCAAGGTGTGACAGGTCGCTCCAACCCCGTCGACCATCTCGCTCACGTACACGGTGCTGTTGGCATTGGTAGTGACACACAATATAGCCTAGAAAACTACTGACTCGGTGTCGGTTCGTACTGGCCATTTGGCTCGTATTCGACGGACTTCTGAGAGCAACCTTTGTTATGGCGGGACCCACTATCCTCAAGGTGTGACAGGTCGCTCCAACCCCGTCGACCATCTCGCTCACGTACACGGTGCTGATGGCACCATTGGTAGTGACACATAATAGCCTAGAAAACTACTGACTCGGTGTCGGTTCGTACTGGCCATTTGGCTCGTATTCGACGGACTTCTGAGAGCAACCTTTTGTTATGGCGGACACCACTATCCTCAAGGTGTGACAGGTCGCTCCAACCCCGTCGACCATCTCGCTCACGTACACGGTGCTGATGGCACCATTGGTAGTGACACATAATAGCCTAGAAAACTACTGACTCGGTGTCGGTTCGTACTGGCCATTTGGCTCGTATTCGACGGACTTCTGAGAGCAACCTTTTGTTATGGCGGACACCACTATCCTCAAGGTGTGACAGGTCGCTCCAACCCCGTCGACCATCTCGCTCACGTACACGGTGCTGATGGCACCATTGGTAGTGACACATAATAGCCTAGAAAACTACTGACTCGGTGTCGGTTCGTACTGGCCATTTGGCTCGTATTCGACGGACTTCTGAGAGCAACCTTGTTATGGCGGGACCCACTATCCTCAGGTGTGACAGGTCGCTCCAACCCCGTCGACCATCTCGCTCACGTACACGGTGCTGATGGCACCATTGGTAGTGACACATAATAGCCTAGAAAACTACTGACTCGGTGTCGGTTCGTACTGGCCATTTGGCTCGTATTCGACGGACTTCTGAGAGCAACCTTTGTTATGGCGGGACACCACTATCCTCAAGGTGTGACAGGTCGCTCCAACCCCGTCGACCATCTCGCTCACGTACACGGTGCTGTTGGCACCATGGTAGTGACACATAATAGCCTAGAAAACTACTGACTCGGTGTCGGTTCGTACTGGCCATTTGGCTCGTATTCGACGGACTTCTGAGAGCAACCTTTGTTATGGCGGACACCACTATCTCAAGGTGTGACAGGTCGCTCCAACCCCGTCGACCATCTCGCTCACGTACACGGTGCTGATGGCACCATTGGTAGTGACATAATAGCCTAGAAAACTACTGACTCGGTGTCGGTTCGTACTGGCCATTTGGCTCGTATTCGACGGACTTCTGAGAGCAACCTTTGTTATGGCGGACACCCCTATCCTCAATGTGACAGGTCGCTCCAACCCCGTCGACCATCTCGCTCACGTACACGGTGCTGTTGGCACCATTGGTAGTGACACATAATAGCCTAGAAAACTACTGACTCGGTGTCGGTTCGTACTGGCCATTTGGCTCGTATTCGACGGACTTCTGAGAGCAACCTTTTGTTATGGCGGACCCACTATCCTCAAGGTGTGACAGGTCGCTCCAACCCCGTCGACCATCTCGCTCACGTACACGGTGCTGATGGCACCATTGGTAGTGACACATAATAGCCTAGAAAACTACTGACTCGGTGTCGGTTCGTACTGGCCATTTGGCTCGTATTCGACGGACTTCTGAGAGCAACCTTTGTTATGGCGGACACCACTATCCTCAAGGTGTGACAGGTCGCTCCACCCCGTCGACCATCTCGCTCACGTACACGGTGCTGATGGCACCATGGTAGTGACACATAATAGCCTAGAAAACTACTGACTCGGTGTCGGTTCGTACTGGCCATTTGGCTCGTATTCGACGGACTTCTGAGAGCAACCTTTTGTTATGGCGGACACCACTATCCTCAAGGTGTGACAGGTCGCTCCAACCCCGTCGACCATCTCGCTCGTACACGGTGCTGATGGCACCATTGGTAGTGACATTATAGCCTAGAAAACTACTGACTCGGTGTCGGTTCGTACTGGCCATTTGGCTCGTATTCGACGGACTTCTGAGAGCAACCTTTTGTTATGGCGGACACCACTATCCTCAAGTGTGACAGGTCGCTCCAACCCCGTCGACCATCTCGCTCACGTACACGGTGCTGATGGCACCATTGGTAGTGACACATAATAGCCTACAAAACTACTGACTCGGTGTCGGTTCGTACTGGCCATTTGGCTCGTATTCGACGGACTTCTGAGCAACCTTTGTTATGGCGGACACCACTATCCTCAGGTGTGACAGGTCGCTCCAACCCCGTCGACCATCTCGCTCACGTACACGGTGCTGATGGCACCATTGGTAGTGACACATAATAGCCTAGAAAACTACTGACTCGGTGTCGGTTCGTACTGGCCATTTGGCTCGTATTCGACGGACTTCTGAGAGCAACCTTTTGTTATGGCGGACACCCCTATCCTCAACGTGTGACAGGTCGCTCCAACCCCGTCGACCATCTCGCTCACGCACACGGTGCTGATGGCACCATTGGTAGTGACACATTATAGCCTAGAAAACTACTGACTCGGTGTCGGTTCGTACTGGCCATTTGGCTCGTATTCGACGGACTTCTGAGAGCAACCTTTGTTATGGCGGACACCCCTATCTTCAAGGTGTGCAGGTCGCTCCAACCCCGTCGACCATCTCGCTCACGTACACGGTGCTGATGGCACCATTGGTAGTGACACATAATAGCCTAGAAAACTACTGACTCGGTGTCGGTTCGTACTGGCCATTTGGCTCGTATTCGACGGACTTCTGAGAGCAACCTTTGTTATGGCGGACCCACTATCCTCAAGGTGTGACAGGTCGCTCCAACCCCGTCGACCATCGCTCACGTACACGGTGCTGATGGCACCATTGGTAGTGACATAATAGCCTAGAAAACTACTGACTCGGTGTCGGTTCGTACTGGCCATTTGGCTCGTATTCGACGGACTTCTGAGAGCAACCTTTTGTTATGGCGGACACCACTATCCTCAAGGTGTGACAGGTCGCTCCAACCCCGTCGACCATCTCGCTCACGTACACGGTGCTGATGGCACCATTGGTAGTGACACATTATAGCCTAGAAAACTACTGACTCGGTGTCGGTTCGTACTGGCCATTTGGCTCGTATTCGACGGACTTCTGAGCAACCTTTGTTATGGCGGGACCCACTATCCTCAAGGTGTGACAGGTCGCTCCAACCCCGTCGACCATCTCGCTCACGTACACGGTGCTGATGGCACCATTGGTAGTGACACATTATAGCCTACAAAACTACTGACTCGGTGTCGGTTCGTACTGGCCATTTGGCTCGTATTGGACGGACTTCTGAGAGCAACCTTTGTTATGGCGGACACCACTATCCTCAAGTGTGACAGGTCGCTCCAACCCCGTCGACCATCTCGCTCACGTACACGGTGCTGATGGCACCATTGGTAGTGACACATAATAGCCTAAAACTACTGACTCGGTGTCGGTTCGTACTGGCCATTTGGCTCGTATTCGACGGACTTCTGAGAGCTACCTTTGTTATGGCGGTCCCACTATCCTCAAGGTGTGACAGGTCGCTCCAACCCCGTCGACCATCTCGCTCACGTACACGGTGCTGATGGCACCATTGGTAGTGACACATTATAGCCTAGAAAACTACTGACTCGGTGTCGGTTCGTACTGGCCATTTGGCTCGTATTCGACGGACTTCTGAGAGCTACCTTTTGTTATGGCGGGACCCACTATCCTCAAGGTGTGACAGGTCGCTCCAACCCCGTCGACCATCTCGCTCACGTACACGGTGCTGATGGCACCATTGGTAGTGACACATAATAGCCTAGAAAACTACTGACTCGGTGTCGGTTCGTACTGGCCATTTGGCTCGTATTCGACGGACTTCTGAGAGCTACCTTTGTTATGGCGGGTCCACCATATCCTCAAGGTGTGACAGGTCGCTCCAACCCCGTCGACCATCTCGCTCACGTACACGGTGCTGATGGCACCATTGGTAGTGACACATAATAGCCTAGAAAACTACTGACTCGGTGTCGGTTCGTACTGGCCATTTGGCTCGTATTCGACGGACTTCTGAGAGCTACCTTTGTTATGGCGGACCCACTATCCTCAAGGTGTGACAGGTCGCTCCAACCCCGTCGACCATCTCGCTCACGTACACGGTGCTGATGGCACCATTGGTAGTGACACAATAGCCTAGAAAACTACTGACTCGGTGTCGGTTCGTACTGGCCATTTGGCTCGTATTGACGGACTTCTGAGAGCAACCTTTTGTTATGGCGGACACCACTATCCTCAAGGTGTGACAGGCGCTCCAACCCCGTCGACCATCTCGCTCACGTACACGGTGCTGTTGGCACCATTGGTAGTGACACATTATAGCCTAGAAAACTACTGACTCGGTGTCGGTTCGTACTGGCCATTTGGCTCGTATTGACGGACTTCTGAGAGCAACCTTTTGTTATGGCGGACACCACTATCCTCAAGGTGTGACAGGTCGCTCCAACCCCGTCGACCATCTCGCTCACGCACGGTGCTGATGGCACCATTGGTAGTGACACATAATAGCCTAGAAAACTACTGACTCGGTGTCGGTTCGTACTGGCCATTTGGCTCGTATTGACGGACTTCTGAGAGCAACCTTTGTTATGGCGGACACCACTATCTTCGGTGTGACAGGTCGCTCCAACCCCGTCGACCATCTCGCTCACGTACACGGTGCTGATGGCACCATCGGTAGTGACACATAATAGCCTAGAAACTACTGACTCGGTGTCGGTTCGTACTGGCCATTTGGCTCGTATTCGACGGACTTCTGAGAGCAACCTTTGTTATGGCGGACACCACTATCCTCAAGGTGTGACAGGTCGCTCCAACCCCGTCGACCATCTCGCTCACGTACACGGTGCTGATGGCACCATTGGTAGTGTACACATTATAGCCTAGAAAACTACTGACTCGGTGTCGGTTCGTACTGGCCATTTGGCTCGTATTGACGGACTTCTGAGAGCAACCTTTTGTTATGGCGGACACCACTATCTTCAAGGTGTGACAGGTCGCTCCAACCCCGTCGACCATCTCGCTCACGTACACGGTGCTGATGGCACCATTGGTAGTGACACATAATAGCCTAGAAAACTACTGACTCGGTGTCGGTTCGTACTGGCCATTTGGCTCGTATTCGACGGACTTCTGAGAGCTACCTTTGTTATGGCGGACACCACTATCCTCAAGGTGTGACAGGTCGCTCCAACCCCGTCGACCATCTCGCTCACGTACACGGTGCTGATGGCACCATTGTAGTGACACATTATAGCCTACAAAACTACTGACTCGGTGTCGGTTCGTACTGGCCATTTGGCTCGTATTCGACGGACTTCTGAGAGCAACCTTTTGTTATGGCGGACACCACTATCTTCAAGGTGTGACAGGTCGCTCCAACCCCGTCGACCATCTTGCTCACGTACACGGTGCTGATGGCACCATCGGTAGTGACACACAATAGCTAGAAAACTACTGACTCGGTGTCGGTTCGTACTGGCCATTTGGCTCGTATTCGACGGACTTCTGAGAGCAACCTTTTGTTGCGGTCCCACTATCCTCAAGGTGTGACAGGTCGCTCCAACCCCGTCGACCATCTCGCTCACGTACACGGTGCTGATGGCACCATTGGTAGTGACACATAATAGCCTAGAAAACTACTGACTCGGTGTCGGTTCACTGGCCATTTGGCTCGTATTCGACGGACTTCTGAGAGCAATTTTGTTATGGCGGGACCCACTATCCTCAAGGTGTGACAGGTCGCTCCAACCCCGTCGACCATCTCGCTCACGTACACGGTGCTGATGGCACCATTGGTAGTGACATTAATAGCCTAGAAAACTACTGACTCGGTGTCGGTTCGTACTGGCCATTTGGCTCGTATTCGACGGACTTCTGAGAGCAACCTTTTGTTATGGCGGACACCACTATCCTCAGGTGTGACATCGCTCCAACCCCGTCGACCATCTCGCTCACGTACACGGTGCTGTTGGCACCATTGTAGTGACACATATAGCCTAGAAAACTACTGACTCGGTGTCGGTTCGTACTGGCCATTTGGCTCGTATCGACGGACTTCTGAGAGCAACCTTTGTTATGGCGGTCCCACTATCCTCAAGGTGTGACAGGTCGCTCCAACCCCGTCGACCATCTCGCTCACGTACACGGTGCTGATGGCACCATTGGTAGTGACATAATAGCCTAGAAAACTACTGACCGGTGTCGGTTCGTACTGGCCATTTGGCTCGTATTCGACGGACTTCTGAGAGCAACCTTTATGGCGGGGACCCACTATCCTCAAGGTGTGACAGGTCGCTCCAACCTCGTCGACCATCTCGCTCACGTACACGGTGCTGTTGGCACCATTGGTAGTGACACATAATAGCTAGAAAACTACTGACTCGGTGTCGGTTCGTGTACTGGCCATTTGGCTCCTGTCGACGGACTTCTTACCTTTTGTTATGGCGGACACCCTATCCTCAAGGTGTGACAGGTCGCTCCAACCCCGTCGACCATCTCGCTCACGTACACGGTGCTGATGGCACCATTGGTAGTGACATATAGCCTAGAAAACTACTGACTGGTGTCGGTTCGTACTGGCCATTTGGCTCGTATTCGACGGACTTCTGAGCAACCTTTGTTATGGCGGACACCACTATCCTCAGGTGTGACAGGTCGCTCCAACCCCGTCGACCATCTCGCTCACGTACACGGTGCTGTTGGCACCATTGGTAGTGACACATAATAGCCTAGAAAACTACTGACTCGGTGTCGGTTCGTACTGGCCATTTGGCTCGTATTCGACGGACTTCTGAGAGCAACCTTTGTTATGGCGACACCACTATCCTCAAGGTGTGACAGGTCGCTCCAACCCCGTCGACCATCTCGCTCACGTACACGGTGCTGATGGCACCATTGGTAGTGACACATTATAGCCTAGAAAACTACTGACTCGGTGTCGGTTCGTACTGGCCATTTGGCTCGTATTCGACGGACTTCTGAGAGCAACCTTTGTTATGGCGGACACCACTATCCTCAAGGTGTGACAGGTCGCTCCAACCCCGTCGACCATCTCGCTCACGTACACGGTGCTGATGGCACCATTGGTAGCCACATAATAGCCTAGAAAACTACTGACTCGGTGTCGGTTCGTACTGGCCATTTGGCTCGTACGGACTTCTTGAGAGCAACCTTTTGTTATGGCGGACACCACTATCCTCAAGGTGTGACAGGTCGCTCCAACCCCGTCGACCATCTCGCTCACACACGGTGCTGATGGCACCATTGGTAGTGACACATAATAGCCTAGAAAACTACTGACTCGGTGTCGGTTCGTACTGGCCATTTGGCTCGTATTCGCGGACTTCTGAGAGCAACCTTTTGTTATGGCGGACACCACTATCCTCAGGTGTGACAGGTCGCTCCAACCCCGTCGACCATCTCGCTCACGTACAATGCTGATGGCACCACGTGGTAGTGACACATAATAGCCTACGAAACTACTGACTCCGGTGTCGGTTCGTACTGGCCATTTGGCTCGTATTCGACGGACTTCTGAGAGCAACCTTTTGTTATGGCGGGACACTATCCTCAAGGTGTGACAGGTCGCTCCAACCCCGTCGACCATCTCGCTCACGTACACGGTGCTGTTGGCACCATTGTAGACACATAATAGCCTAGAAAACTACTGACTCGGTGTCGGTTCGTACTGGCCATTTGGCTCGTATTCGACGGACTTCTGAGAGCAACCTTTGTTATGGCGGACCCACTATCTCAAGGTGTGACAGGCTCGCTCCCGTCCCGGCCGAATCTTGCTCACGTACACGGTGCTGATGGCACCATGGTAGTGACACATATAGCCTGAAAAACTACTGACTCGGTGTCGGTTCGTACTGGCCATTTGGCTCGTATTCGACGGACTTCTGAGAGCTACCTTTGTTATGGCGGACACCACTATCCTCAAGGTGACAGGTCGCTCCAACCCCGTCGACCATCTCGCTCATGTAAACACGGTGCTGTTGGCACCATCGGTAGTGAGACATAATATATAGCTAGAAACTACTGACTCGGTGTCGGTTCGTACTGGCCTTTGGCTCGTATTCGACGGACTTCAGAGCTACCTTTCGTTATGGCGACACCACTATCCTTCACGTGTGACAGGTCGCCCAACCCCGTCGACCATCTCGCTCACGTACACGGTGCTGTGGGCATCATTGGTAGTGACACATTATAGCCTAGAAAACTACTAAGGACTCGGTGTCGGTTCGTACCCATTTGGCTCGTATTCGACGGACTTCTGAGAGCTACCTTTTGTTGGCGGCGGTCCCATCATCCAAGGTGTGACAGGTCGCTCCAACCCCGTCGACCATCTCGCTCACGTACACGGTGCTGATGGCACCATCGGTGAGAGACACATAATACTAGAAAACTACTGACTCGGTGTCGGTTCGTACTGGCCATTTGGCTCGTATTCGACGGACTTCTTAGAGCCGCTACCTTGTTATGGCGGACACCACTATCCTCAAGGTGTGACAGGTCGCCCAACCCCGTCGACCATCTCGCTCACGAACACGGTGCTGATGGCACCTGTTGGTAGTGACACATTATAGCCTAGAAAACTACTGACTCGGTGTCGGTTCGTACTGGCCATTTGGTACTATTCGACGGACTTCTGAGAGCTACCTTTTGTTATGGTGGGACACCACTATCCTCAAGGTGTGACAGGTCGCCAACCCCGTCGACCATCTCGGCTCACGTACACGTGCTGATGGCACCATTGGTAGTGACACATTATAGCCTAGAAAACTACTGACCTGGTGTCGGTTCGTACTGGCCATTTGGCTCTGTATTCGATTTGACTTCGAGAGCAACTCTTTTGTTATGGCGGACACCACTATCCTCAAGGTGTGAGCAGGTCGCTCCAACCCCGTCGACCATCTCGCTCACGTACACGGTGCTGATGGCACCATCGGTAGTGACACATATAGCCTAGAAAACTACTGACTCGGTGTCGGTTCGTACTCGGCCATTGGCTCGTATTCGACGGACTTCTGAGAGCAACCTTTTGTTATGGCGGACCCACTATCATTCAAGGTGTGACAGGTCGCTCCAACCCCGTCGACCATCTCGCTCACGTACACGGTGCTATGAGTATCTGTTGGCAGGACAATAGCCTACAAAACTACCACACTGCGGTGTCGGTTCGTACTGGCCATTTGGCTCGGTCTGACGGACTTCTGAGAGCAACCTTTTGTTATGGCGGACACCTACTATCCTTCAAGGTGTGACAGGCCGCTCCAACCCCGTCGACCATCTCGCTCACGAACACGGTGCTGATGGCACCATTGGAGTGTAGCTAGCTAACAGCTACAGGAAACAACTATTGATCGGTGTCGGTTCGTACATTATCGGTTTCTCGTATTTGATTTGACTTCTGAGGCAGAGCTACCTTGTTATAAGGACACCCACATCCTCAAGGTGACAGGTCGCTCCAACCCGTCGACCATCTCGCTCACGTACACGGTGCTGTTGGCACCATCGTAGTGACACATATTAGCCAGCAAACTACTGACTCGGTGTCGGTTCGTACTGGCCATTTGGCTCGTATTCGACGGACTTCTGAGAGCAACCTTTTGTTATGGCGGACACCACTATCCTCAAGGTGTGACAGGTCGCTCCAACCCCGTCGACCATCTCGCTCACGTAACATGAATGGCACCATTGGTAGTGACATTATAGCTTCAGAAAACTACTGACTCGGTGTCGGTTCGTAATGCCGCCATTTGGCTCGTATTCGACGGACTTCTGAGAGCCACCTTTTGTTATGGCGGGACCCACTATCCTCAAGGTGTGACAGGTCGCTCCAACCCCGTCGACCATCTCGCTCACGTACACGGTGCTGATGGCACCATTGGTAGTGACACATAATAGCCTGAAAACTACTGACTCGGTGTCGGTTCGTACTGGCCATTTGGCTCGTATTCGACGGACTTCTGAGAGCAACCTTTTGTTATGGCGGACACCACTATCCTCAAGGTGTGACAGGTCGCTCCAACCCGTCGACCATCTCGCTCACGTACACGGTGTTGATGGCATTCATTGGTAGTGCAACATATAGCCTAGAAAACTACTGACTCGGTGTCGGTTCGTACTGGCCATGGCTCGTATTCTGACGGACTTCTGAGAGCAACCTTTTGTTATGGCGGACACCACTATCCTCACGGTGACAGGTCGCTCCAACCCTGTCGACCATCTCGCTCACGTACACGGTGCTGATGGCACTATTGGTAGTGACACATAATAGCCTAGAAAACTACTGACTCGGTGTCGGTTCGTACTGGCCATTTGGCTCGTATTGACGGACTTCTGAGACCAACCTTTTGTTATGGCGGACACCACTATCTTCAAGGAGACAGGTCGCTCCCAACCCCGTCGACCATCTCGCTCACGTACACGTGTGCTGTTGCACCATCGGTAGTGACACATATAGCCTAGAAAACTACTGACTCGGTGTCGGTTCGTACTGGCCATTTGGCTCGTATTCGACGGACTTCTGAGAGCAACCTTTTGTTATGGCGGTCCCCACTATCCTCAAGGTGTGACAGGCTCCAACCCCGTCGACCATCTCGCTCACGTACACGGTGCTGTTGGCACCATTGGTAGTGACACATAATAGCCTACAAACTACTGACCTGGTGTCGGTTCGTACTGGCCATTTGGCTCGTATTCGACGGACTTCTGAGAGCCAACCTTTTTGTTATGGCGGACACCACTATCCTCAAGGTGTGACAGGTCGCCCAACCCCGTCGACCATCTCGCTCACGTACACGGTGCTGATGGCACCATTGGTAGTGACACATAATAGCCTAGAAAACTACTGACTCGGTGTCGGTTCGTACTGGCCATTTGGCTCGTATTCGACGGACTTCTTAGAGCAACCTTTTGTTGCGGACACCACTATCCTCAGGTGACAGGCTCGCTCCAACCCCGTCGACCATCTCGCTCACGTACACGGTGCCTGGCACCATCGGTAGTAGACACACATGGAGCCTAGAAAACGACCACTGACTTGGGTGTCGGTCTGTACAGTATTTGGCTCGTATTTGACGGACTTCTGAGAGCAACCTTGTTATGGCGGACACCACTATCCTCAAGGTGTGACAAGGCTCCAACCCCGTCGACCATCTGCTCACGAACACGGTGCCGATGGCACATTGTAGTAGTTGCCACAGCCTAGAAAACTACTGACTGGTGTCGGTTCGTACTGTCCATTTGGCTCGTATTTGACGGACTTCTGAGAGCAACCTTTTGTTATGGCGGGACACCACTATCCTCAAGGTGTGACAGGTCGCTCCCAACCCGTCGACCATCTCGCTCACGTACACGGTGCTGATGGCACCATTGGTAGTGACACATAATAGCCTACAAAACTACTGACTCGGTGTCGGTTCGTACTGGCCATTTGGCTCGTATTCGACGGACTTCTGAGAGCTACCTTTTGTTATGGTGGGACCCACTATCCTCAAGGTGTGACAGGCTGCCCAACCGCGACCATCTCGCTCACGTACACGGTGCTGATGGCACCATTGTAGTGACACATAATAGCCTAGAAAACTACTGACTGGTGTCGGTTCGTACTGGCCATTTGGCTCGTATTCGACGGACTTCTGAGAGCAACCTTTTGTTATGGCGGACACCACTATCTCAAGGTGTGACAGGTCGCTCCAACCCCGTCGACCATCTCGCTCACGTACACGGTGCTGATGGCACCATTGGTAGTATTAACATAATAGCCTAGAAAACTACTGACTCGGTGTCGGTTCGTACTGGCCATTTGGCTCGTATTCGACGGACTCTGAGAGCAACCTTTTG